>OU015500.1:78698215-79898215 GCA_907164885.2 Dolomedes plantarius | reverse complement strand
TATAGAATTTGAGGTACTCTGCTTTAGAAAACGATTACTAAAATTATAGGTGATTTTATTATGTTGAAGTGATCGGTTAGATTTTGGATGTAATATCTAACATCTTCGTTTTATTGGTGATTTATATATATATATATATATATCAGAACTAACAAATCATGTCGCATGTAACCCTCGCTAGTCTGTTATTTAGATATGATAGTGGTTTTATAATGTACATGAAAATGATTGACCAATAAGATTTACAACTTGCAATAAGGTTTGCGCATAAATATGAACAAACAATATGTGTCGATTGTCTACGCCTGCCTGAAGAGGGGGGGGGGGGAGAAAAAATAGAAAAGAAAAGATGGGTGATTTAGCCATTGGCATAAAACTTCGACTCTAACTGTTCAAAATGATGTCAAACCAAATATGGAAAATGTTAAGTTTCTTTTGTTAGTTTTCCGGTTTAAAGCGTTAATCTAAATTGTTAAGTCTTCTAGTGACTAACGAATTTATACTTCTTTCATGATAAATATTCAGCATATGATACCCAAAGGAAGAAATAAACTATCTTCTCAAACGGGTCTCCTCATTGTCCAGTAGGAATGCAAATAATTTTTGGTGAACAACAGAATTTAGTCGCTTGTATATTTTGCCACTCCGGGCCTCAACTTTATGGTAATAAGGCCTGCAGGCGGTCGCAGTTTGTTGTTTACAGTTCTACCCATGCCTTACAGCAATAAGGCATGGGAAAAGCCGCAAACAAACAACCTGTGTAGATTGTCTCCCCATACATGAAGGCGACAAATGAAGTGGGTAGAGAGAATTAGCTTTTGGCATAAAATACTGACTTTCTTGTGAGAGTCTAATTGGCTTTTCAAAGTGACGTCAAATCAGACAAGCAAAATTATTAGTTAATTAGTTATTTTTTTAGTTCAAAATATCGAAATAAATTGTTATATCATTATGACATATCAAGAGTAAATGTAATTCTTTCTCCATGATTGAGATTCAGCATAAGATATGCTAGGAAGTTAAAAAAAAAAAAAAAAAGCCATCTGAAGTAGCAAAACCCTTTTTCCAGTAAGAATGGAAGAATTTTTTTTTCGACAACAGAGTGTACCTGCTTGTATATTGCCCACTCCGTAACGTCTGTATCCTATGCCGTATTGTAAAACCATCCTAGATCTGTTTGACTATATAAGAAATTTGTTACAGCTTGAAAGGTTTTGTTAGCTCTAAAAATTTTAGCCAGTGTTATCGAAATTCACATGAGCCGTAGAATCAGTTCTCCGTCGAAATAATCATTCTAATTATGTACTTTTAATGTCCCGGAGCGGGAAAATATCACCATACGAATGAGATGTTATGATACATTTTCAGTAAAAAGGTCCCCTGTTAACACTCAACTACAAAAATGCGGCATGATGACGTTATATTCTTAGTTTTTGTGTTCTTAAGAAGCTATCCCTCTAACTGTATGGCAGGCCCATGTACTGTAGTTACCACTACTCTTCCTGAACTGTATGACACTAATGAAATCCACTTCAACCATTTTATAGTTTAAAATATTAGACTAAATTCTACAGTGGAGGGCCTGGCCCATGTACTGTAGTTACCACTACCCTTTCTGAAGCCTGAAGCTCCTGAACTAAATTCTAGCATTAATTTAAAGCAAACTGATATGAAGTAAATCGCCGACACATTTTTGTTTTATTTTTTCTTTGGGAAAAGAAGCATTGGTCTACCATAATCATTGAGCTCATCTTAATTATATTAACGTGTCTTCAGTTACTATTTCTCAGGTTTACTTTTCGGAGCGGCGAGACACGCTTTAAGTAAAGCTAATTAGGTTTTTACAAGGTGTATAATTTTTTTTTAAACTACAGGATATATTTTAGTAAATCTATGGAAACATCGTTCTTCGCGTTAGACTGTCAGCTTAACTTGAAAGTATTTTGAGAGAAGACGAATTATATTTTAGAGATGGAAGTTGAACAATTTTCGATCCGATCAGAGGAAAGCTCTTTAATCGTGGCATAAATGAGATAAATGAGACAACCTCGTTGACAAGTATTATACCTCTGAGCTACAAAATCATGCCTCCTGAGGATTATTTCCTTTTCTGCAGGCCACTGAGAGAAGGTGTGCTTTTCGCTGGGCATTTCACGTCGGTAAGTTCACATAGGTTAGGTTCTTAATGTGCAGAATTTGCTGTTTCTTGTTAATAAAATTTTATTATAGAGCTATTTAATGTAAAAAACAGAACTTAAATTTTATGAAATTAAAAAAAAGTCCATATTCAATGCAGTTTGAATCAAGCATTCACATGTTTTAAAACCCCGGCGGAAATGATTTCTATTACTATAGCAGTCCTTTTAGAGGCAATATTAAAGAAAAGAAGGTAAAACTTGCAACACGTTTTCATCTAATTAGCTGGCATGGGATTTACTAATCAGCCAATGAGTAATATTAATAATAGTGTGCTTTGCTAGGTTTGATGTACGTTTAATTATTCAAATACATCGTACAAAATGTATTCTCACAATGTAAGTATCCGCCAATTACGGGAAAGCCATATTTCTCTATATAATAGATTTGAAAAGACCACTGAGAGATTTACTTTAGTTAAAAATTCTTTAGTAGAAAATACTCTTTTGATAAGTATGCAAAAATTTCAAACATCAAAATTTCGAGGAATTCAAATGTTGTCTCTTTTACCTGAAGTTGGCTAAAGTTTGGAATTAATTAAATTGCCCTTTTTTTCTTTTAAATGAAGCATAGACTGCTTATAAGCTCAGTGTCTAAAACAAAGATGTTTACAAAGCACTTGTCTTTTATTTCTTATTGGGATCTTAGAAAAATTAAACGTAACATAATATTCAATAATTTTTTTTCGAATACTTTTAAGTTCTCATATTTTCCAAGCCAGAGAATTGGAAAATGTAGAAGTAACTAGATAATTTAGTTATAGACACAATAAAACTGAAAGTACGCAAAAGAACTGCATACTTTCAGTTTTATTGTGTTTCAGTTTTATTGTTTCAGCTTTATTGTGTTTCAGTTATCAAGTGATGCTGGTTGAAGTTCACTTTAGGACATTTCAGTATGGCATTTTTTTGCATATAAGTAAACAAACAACATAAACTGCAGTACCGCGTTCCTACGGAAATTCCCAGAATAATGCTTACTTTTTATTTTTTAGTTGTCGTTGTTTATTGCACAGATTTTCCTATTTTTGTGTGACAAAGGGAGATTTGAGGGAGAAAGTGAAAACTTATAAGCAGCATACTCAAAGGATGAATAACGCGTAATGCAATGAAATAATACAGTGTTAGAGTAATAAATTGTGTAATGCTATTTCTGAAACTTTGATTTTATGGTAACGACTTGAGAGACTACTCTAGCAATACTGTATACATATTGGATGAGTTCACATTCATAATAACTTTTGTAATTCAGATGCATTATAGCACTTTTACGAAAGAAATCGGCTGTTGATAGGTCACTAATAAACAGCTTTCAGAGTAACATCTATTACGAAATTGCGTGTAGTATATTAAAAAAGCACACGCGATATATGCGGTGTTGAGAAATTTAACTTAGTTTAAACAAGTATAGCATTATATGAATAAAAAAAAATATTCTACTTTTCAAAGAAAAAGGACTTAACCGCCCTTACCACAAATTTTTCTTTTTGAATTACTGACGCTGATGACTAGAACTGTAGGTTTTAGATTACATCTAGAAGATTTCCTTTAAATTTAGCTATTCAACAAGAAATGTTGTAAACTGGAGTACAGAGCCCTTTATGTAGAGCTCCTCAATATAATAGTTCTTATTGAATTTTATAAGGGAAATATTGCGATATTGCATCTCGAGAATTGTTTCGACCAATAATAACTATACAAATGAGTAAAACGATTTAGTACCTTGGATTTCAAGAAATATATTTTTATAACTATTAATTATATTCTACTACTTATAGACTCTTTATGAAACTTTTTGAAAAGAAAAAAGTTCAAATTTTTGTATTGTATAGCTTGTTTTGTAAAAAGAAAGACTTCCCACCTGTTTTGAATGCATTACAAAATCTAAAATATATTAATTAAATATATATTTCCAGATTATATCAATGATTTCATGCGCTCTAGCATTCGCGGTGTTTTTTAGAGAATCTGGAGATGATGATGGTGGTAAGTTCATATTCTAATTATGCATTCGTAACTTTTGATTTTATTACATAAGATGTTAGCAAAAATCCACATGTATATTATTGATCATTTCAGATTCCAAACTATTGTCCTTCTCAGTGGTTTGCTATGCAACATTTTACCTATTTATGAGCCGCAGTCTCATTCGGGGCATTAAAGATGTAAGTATCTGGTTTCATGAATCATGCTACAAATCTGTCAAGTCCTTGAGTTAACGATATTTCACACGTTTAGAAACACGAACAAACTGTCATTTTCAGATTTCAAACTATTGTGCTTCTCAGTGGTTTGCTATGCAACATTTTACATATATGGGCCGCAGTGTCTTTCGGGGCGTTAAAGATGTAAGCAGGGCCCGATTTAGAGAATTCTCGACTGTAGGCAGAACTCGGGATGAGGACCCCCTAACACTGATGTGGGCGTAAAATTTCAGAAATTGACACACACACACACAAAAAAAAAAGGATTCATTGTGAAAGTACCATTTCACCAAGAATTGGCTATTTGAAGCGCAGAAGCCCAGAACATTATCAAATAGCAAAAAGTAATACAACATATTAACTTCATCATTAAAACACCAATACAATGCAACCAGAAAAACTTATTAATCCCTTATATACACTATAACATACATATGATGAACTATACATATAACTATACACATGATGAACCAATCAAATTTGAAAGGATATATAAAAAAATTGCTATTAAAAATGGTAAAAAAAAATTGGACTTGGGAATTTTTTCTTTTTCTTTTAAAATGAAATTTTTTTTGGAGGCCCCAACATTCGGGGGCTCCTAGGCCCGGGCCTAATGGAAAATCAGGGCCTGGATGTAAGTATCTGGTCTCATGAATCATGCTACAAATCTGTCAAGTCCTTGAGTTAACGATATTTCACACGTTTAGCAACACGAATTAACGGTCTATTAGCTTCCAGTCGATTGCGGTATTATTTAAGGTTAGCAACAAATTAACCGTACTCTTTTTTTTTTTTACTTTTTAAAGCCACTGTAATTAATAAACAGCTGGTTATTTTTAACGCTTTTTACAACATCACCTGGGAAAAACTGAGAAACTTCATTTAGAGATTTGGGGGAGTTTTGATGAATGAAATGTAACTTAACCTTCAAAACATGAACTTGTCATATTTGTCTGAGCGTGACTCGTGAAAGTAAATCATCAATTAGATACGAGGTTAAATTTATTCATTAGAATATACCGGCGTTCCGCATTTCAAATTAAAATTACGTAACCATTTTCACCAGCAGTTGTTCTTTGGAGCGAGAAGAAAAGAAACACTGCTTTCTCAGATCCAGGTTGTTTTGATGCAGTGTATGCAGTCGATAATCTTATGGTTGCCGTGTACTAATCCTACTGGATTCTCTCACCCCAGTGTTAACTTATGGAGAAAATTTGTTTACTATTTATAGCTACATAAATGCTGATAATCAAATAAAAATGGTATTTTCAGATAGCCTGAACTTTTCTGCATCTTGCAACAAGATTCATTTTATAAATTTCGTCCACCAAAGGAATATAGAAGCGTTAAAAACACACTATACTAGATTTTTACCCGGATAATTTAAATTTAAAAATATTACTTGCATTTTTTTTAAAACGAAAAATACCCGAAGGCGTAAAATTTCTTTCGCTATTGCGGAGTACGATTAAAAAAAAAAAAATCATTCAATACAAGTCGGCTATCCTCGAACAAATTTTCTCTATAGGTTAACATTGAGGTGAGCGAATCCAATTGGGTTAGTAAACAGCAGCCTTAAGTAAATCTGTAACTCATTAGGGTTACAACAATACTATCTGGGTATTAACTAAAACTTCGTCGACGTTTACAGAATAAAGATTCAAATCACTGCACAAAACATGACTATTACACAGGAACGTATTTTATTCAGATAAAAAATTTCAGAAACCAACAAAACCACTTAGTCGGGAGTTCACAGTAGATGCTGCTGCAAATCTATGGAAATATCTGGCCAATATGTGTAAACTAGACTGTAAAAATTACAAAGCAATGTCTGAAGCGTCGAAATTTTGAAAACAGCAAAATAAAATTAAAAATGCTCTGTCTTTAAAATTTCTTAAAAAAGGAGTTGCTTTAGTCATATTTATTATTGGCAAGAAGGTTTTAAAGTTTGAAATTCATTAACTACTTTTCCGTTTATTTTATTCTTAGTTTTATCAGACAGGTCCTATTTTATGAATATTTTTACATATAGACTTTTGTCAATATAAAGATTCTATAAACTGTGTACTTATTTCAAGTATCGTTAACTTTCATTTTCTGTTAAGTGACCTATACTTTAGATTCTGAAAGGTGCGAAGTGTGCTA
This sequence comes from Dolomedes plantarius, assembly GCA_907164885.2. Taxonomy (NCBI): domain Eukaryota; kingdom Metazoa; phylum Arthropoda; class Arachnida; order Araneae; family Dolomedidae; genus Dolomedes; species Dolomedes plantarius. The sequence goes on along the minus strand of OU015500.1, from coordinate 79,891,668 downwards.
GACATAATCAAAGAAATTTGGATGTACCGCTTGACTGTGCCCGATTTAATAACAAATCTAATAACATTAAAAAAAAAAAAAGCGAGTAAACATATCGCACCCCCGGCAAGAAAAGTGACAACTCAAAAATGCAGCATTTGAGAAAAATCATCACAGTAGTAAATCATCACAAAAATCAACAACTAAGCTAGTAGAATACTATACAGCTTGAACTAGCATTACAATAAAACCGATACAACTGCCCCCAGGTGGACACATTGCGTGATAGATGTGTCGCTTTTCGTGCACGATTATGCAGTGTTGCCAACTTGGGGGGTTTTCCCCCCTAAATTTAGGGGTAAGTTAGATGAAAAGGGGTGTTTTTAGGGGCCACATTTTTTTAGGGGACTTTTGTAGGGGAACATTCTTTAATATTTTGTACAATCGAGACGCGTTTTTTTTTATTAGATTATAAGTTCCATACATATGTCAAATGTAAATAAACCTCATTTCATTATGTAAGTGTGTATTTTCTATTTGTTTCAATTTATCTCTCAAACAGGATGCCTGTTTGGAACCAGAATTCTTTTAGGAAGGTCTAGGGTGATCTCAAGTTGGTGTTAGGGGGGAACAGGGGAATTTCGAGATGGCGCTAGGGGCGGGCACTTCGTAGAGGTTGGCAACATTGACAATTAGGCACTTCATACATATTTTCCAATGACATAACCTCAAAATTGCTATTTTTTGACTTGTGTCACTTTTCTTGTCGGGTCGGGATATCACTGGTTCGGTAATTGATTTTAATATTGAAGCGTTATTATCACCTTGACAGTTAGCAAGTTCTTAGGTATAATTATTACTAATTTCTAAACTCTCTTTTCCCGGGGACACAAGGCAGTTAAACTTAAATCATAAATATAGATCATTATTTTAAAATCTGAATCTCGGAACTTGCCTGAACAATATGAAAAAAAAAAAAAGACTGAAAAAATTCACTCTATTTCCCGTGTTAGTGTTATACCTCCGTAGAGGGGTGACGTGGTTTCTTTACGTTTCGTTTTCGCATCTCTACATTACTTCATGATTAATTTATAGCGACGTATATGAAACTCAGTGAATTTTCGTGACACTGTCTTCCATGGTCTATATTTTCATTTCGTATTTCAGGAAAAGGAGTTAATTTCTAACTTTGTATAACTCGCTGTTATTTAAATGTTGTTTCAATATGTTATGTGTTAGGGCTTTCTCTAAAAACCGATCATGAAGCTTTTTTTTTTAAATTTTCTAGTAGCAAATAGTAGAGATTACAGTAAATGTTGCTGCATGAGTTTTTCATGTCGAAAAATAAGCATTATTGAGCTTAGTGAGAGAATTAAATTTCATTCGAGATAATGATGCTGTAGCATCAGCTGCAGCAAATATAAGCTTATCACTCGAAAAATATGCGGTAAATTTTAAGTTTTGTTTTTTGAGTATTTATAAATTAAAAACTGATAAAAGACGCATAAGAATAGGTTTTTTAAGTTACAGTTTAGATCAGGGGTTCCCAACTTTTTCCCTACATCGACCCCTTTTAAAAGAATGATTTTTTTCATCGACCCCCTCACATTTTTCTCTATAATATACAACATACAACATAATTATAATGTTAATAATTGCACATAAAACACTTAAAGATAACAATTTGACTAAGAATATGAACAAAAAATTAGAAAAGGGGTTCATTAGGTTTGTTATATTATTTTTGGTACTATTTTAATTTTTAATTTCACAAATATAAACAAGATTTCAGAAACAGATTGTAATTAATTGCACGGAAGGTCGATTTCAATTAATGTGGTGGTTGTGCTTGATGGATTGATACATTTTTTTTTAATGTTTGGCCTGAAATTTCTTATTGTATAGTCACAATAACTAACATAACGAATATAAATATATATATTTATAATATTAAAACGGATATTTTTATCTAATAATTATATTCCTAAAAAATGAAATTTTAAAACAGAAAAATTTATCGACCCCCAATAGACCCCTGGAATACTATAGATCCTTTTTAAACTTCCATCGACCCTCAAAGGGTCCACCTGGACCCCGTTGGGAATCCCTGGTTTAGAGGCTAGTATTGATAAACGAAGGCGATCAAAATGTTCGCTTAGGAGGAGGAGGAATTGTTTAGCATGATGGAGCTTTTTAACTTATTGTAATTCAATACATTTCAAGGTAGAGGTCTTACTGATACTTTAAATTGAATTTTCTGAAAATGGTTAGTTTTACATTGCATGGCACTTGTAAATCGGATCGTCGTGACCCGACGTAAAAGCAACTCGTAATATTAATGTTGATCTCGTTTAATATATGATATATACAATAATACTAATGTACATGAGTTTGTTCCAAAGAACTCCGGTCACAATGATTAATGAGAGCGGGGTTCATAATTACAGTTCAATCCAGACTCCACGTCTGCTCTCCTTTTTCCCGCGCTCTCGCAGTCCCTCAATATCTCATCATCGTCCAGTCTGAAAAAAGCCTCGTCTCATAGTCTTTCCTTCATTTATACCTTTTTCCTCGTAAAGTTCTCGAAGGTTCCATTGTCTCATCTGTCTGCAAGCCCCTCACAGCTTTTCGTCACCTAGCCACCTCCGGTGCCTGCGGTTCCTTTTTGTCAGCCCGACACCACGAGTCCTTGCATCTCCGCGAAACGAAGGAATTTCTTTTGATGAGTGGAGTGCCTTGGTCATTTGACTTTATCTCCTGTCGCAAGATGACTTATAATCAATGTTAATGTGCTCAGTAGTTAAAACAATTAAGATAAGTTAAGTTTAAAGTTACAAGTTACATCAATAATTAAAATTTTAAGTTTAGAACCTTCAGAATATTGAAGGGTAGGAAAAATTTTATAAATTAAAAAATTATAAAGATTAAGTAGTTTAAGATAAAAAGTAGAAATTAAAAAAATTTATAGATATTAAGTTGTAATTAAATAATAAGTTAAGGAAAAGGTGACCCACAGCAAACAAGATGGAAAGTTTGCAAAAAAAAAAAAAAAAAAAAAAAAAAAAACCTGTTCAGGGTCATACAATTCCTAACGAGATGATTGCAGAATTCCGAGGGGGGGGGGGGAACTAAAAATATCAAGATAGGGAAATTTGGAAGATGCGACAGCACCTAGGACCGAACCCACAACGTAGGGTTTACCAGGTCAGCGCGATGTCACTTCGCTACGGTAGCACATAAGCAGGTGAGCAAGATGGGATGAGTATCGCAGTAAGGGAATTAATGTTAGCTCCTAAGGTGACACGCCCTAGGGCGCTTACGATTAGCAGGAAGAGAATAATCGTAATCAAGGAATTCTGCAATTATTTCATTACGGATGTTTGGTAGATTATCGTAAATTGAATCTCCTCTTTGTGCGCTGATGGTCTTTTACTAACAAGTTCTATTGATCTATCGATCTTCTTTAGGAATGACCCTCTTTCCACTTAGGGAAGTGGGCCCCGCACTATTGTATGCTTGACGGTCTGTCCGATTCATTTAACAAATAGTCACATCTGTACTGGATTTTCCAAAATTAGGATTAAGTCTGTTTTCAGACCATGTGAGAGTCTCACAGCACTGATATTTTCAAACTGTTAATATGAAACCGATATATAATTGTTACTACGTGCATGCCATGATTATCTACAGCTTCAAAACAAACAAAACTGGAAATTTTGTAGAAATATTAATTTTTCTTGCGAAAAATAAGCGTTAAATTTAAATAAATTTTAAGTTTTTAATTAATTGAGTGAGTTATTGAATAAGTTAAAAACCTTTTTGATTATATTCTTGCTTTGAATTAAAGGTGTGGATACTGTGTGTGTGTGTGTAAGTAAATGTGTAAGTACTGTGTGTAAGTTATAACGAAAAGATATTTTTTCTTCTTTGCACATTGTTGTATTTTATTTTGCGTCCGGTGTTTAATAGTTTTTAGTCGCCTAGAGCCGTTAACATTAAGCTTAAAATTTGGAAAGTACGAGTAATTATTGTTGATAAAGACCTTTATTTTCGTAATTTTATTTGAGTTATGTCAATTCGAAGTTGTCTGTTATTAGCAATTTCGATAGGCTCAAAGGTACTGAATTTTTTTAAAGGATTTGCATTTCCATTCATCTCTTTAATTTAGCAAGTTAGTTGACTCGTATAACGTTTGCGGGCAGAATACGGATTTTTTTAAATTGCTTTTTTTTTTAAAAAATGTATCTACCACCCAATGATTTTATGTGCATGAATTATCTTTTTCCAGGATGTAGAACAATCGGTTTCCATTCTGTTGTCGAATTTAATTTTCCAATACTAAGTTAAGTTCTAACTTTTAAGACATCTCTTTTTGTAACGTAAAATCTTAAGTATAATACGCACTTTTTTTCACATTTAAGTCTGCACAAAAATGAGGATGCGTATTATACTCGTGTACAAAAAAACGTATTTTTAAACATTGAATAAACGACAAACAATAGATGAGCTGTATTCTAGTGAAAGTGATTAAGACTGATAATATGACAGTATTGTTTGCTTTGAATTAAAAATTTAAGTTTTTTTTCTACCGAATCTGAAGTTTTCGTTTTCTTATAACAAATTTTATTTATACTAATAAGTATTTGTGCAATTTTAAAATAAAATATTGAAAAGTTATGGGTGCGTATTATAGTCGAATTTTAATTTTTTTACCGAAAATTTCGCGCAAAATCAAGCATGCGTATTAAACACGTGTGCGTATTATAGTCGAGATTTTTACGGTTATCTTATTCGTGCATGAGTTTGTGTTCAGAAAAATCTTGCTGTTTTCTAATCTACGGAGAAGCTGTATGTACATATCTTAACATTGTTGTTGATTTAAACAAGAAAAACTGGCAAAAGGTTGAGCATATTTTAAATTTAGAGTGAATTATATGTTGATCAGAGTTCATTTGTTTATATATGATGTCGAGTCCTTTCTTTTTCAGGAGCGAAGAGATAAGTTTGTTTGCTGGATTATAATGAGCATTTTAACCGTAGCTTTTCTTCTGTCTGGAATCCTCTTCGTCGTGGTTCGTTTCTTCGTAAGTTAGTTTTCTGTATAATATGGACTTTATTGATGTATGTAGTTAAATACATTTTAAACTTGGACATGCCTTCAGTGAATCAAAACGTGATTTCATTTGACCTCATAGCTATTCATGCTTAGAACCGGGGATTTTGTCAATGAAGCATTAACAATCTTATTATTTTTTTAAAAATGTTTTTTCTTTATCTGAAAGTAAATTCTTAATTACAAAATGCATGTTTTTCAACTTTAAAAATTTTCTTTAAACATTTATTTCATAAAAAGAGGTATCACTTAATTAAATGCTCGACAAATAATCCTCAACCTCTTGAAAAAATTGAAAAATGACGTGCTTTGAATTAAAATATCTACATTTAGGTGTTAAAAGCCGAATCTAAAAAAACCGCATTTGAGGCGAAGGTTCATTTGCAAAACACAGTTGGAAAACATTCACAATTAATCCCATTAATTCCCATTAATTCCCATTTAATGAGAAGTTTTTTGGGAAAAATTGAGATCCGTTCTACGAGTAATATCCGTGACACCTTGACTAAATAAAGTCTGGGTAATGATATGAGAAAAAGAAACGGGAAAATCAACTCTTTTCGCATCGCTAGCTTAGCTGGTCTCAGGATGTGAAGGTCCGAGATTAAAGTTCAGGCCCCTGGCAGAAAATCATTTTAAAGTGTATTAGAGAAAGTAAATGTTATTCCTTAACTTGCAAGGAACATACGCTTATAAGAGGGGTCACTTATGTTAAGACTAAACTAGCTGAATACCCGTGCTTCGCTATGAGTACATTCAAATTAAATACAATGGTCAATGTATGCTATTAATGCCCCTTCAATATATATATATATATATATATATATATATATATATATATATATATATATATATATATATATATATATATATATATATATATATATAGTCGAACCTACATATATCGAACTTCCATATATCGAAATTTTCTATATATCGAACTTTTAGCAAATCTCCAAGTTCATTACATAGAAAAACTGTTTCTATATATCGAAAAAATCTCTATATATCGAATTTTTTTTCATGCCATATTGGGAGATTTTATTCCACTTTAGACCGTTTACGTCACAAAAATTGAAGGCCAGGGAGAAAAAGGAAGTTCAGTGAAGGTCACTACGAACCCCGCAACTCAGCTGGGGTTGTGGGGTGGACAAACGGTTTTTTGTTCCCTTCTGGATTTCCTAAACTCCCCCAACTCATTTTCGAATTTCGGTTGCCTTGTAGTAAAATCAGTTTATAGCTATCCCTTTTGTCTGATTGTCGTTCCTCACTTTTACGTCTGCTTAGTTTCAGTGAAAATTGTTCAACTTAAAGTAGTGTTTTATAAATTGGTTTCGAACTTTTTCTCTCGATTACAATGTCAAAAAGAAAATCCCTTAGTGTTGTGGATAAAGTTGAATTGCTGAAGAATGTAGATAGTGGAATGCGCAAAAAAGACATTTCTGCTAAATTTGGTATTCCCGCAAGCACAGTGTCGACTATTATAAAAAATCGGAATGCCGTAATGAAATACTATGAAAGTATTGAACCTAACAGAAAACGTTCAAAAACATGCAGTTATGATACAGTGGACGAGGCCGTTTTGAAATGGATAAAGAGCGTTCGAGACCAAAACTTGCCGATCTCTGGTTCTATCATAAAAGAGAAGGCATTGGAGTATGCTAAACATTTTGGAAATAATCAATTTCAAGCAAGTTCTGGATTGCTGGACAAATTTAAGAAAAGGCATGTCATCAAGGAAACGGTTATTTCCGAAGAAAGTAGAAGTGTATCTGAAGCAGTCTGTGATGACTGGAGAAGCAATGACTTGAAAAAATTCTAAAAGATTATCAGCCCGATGATATTTTTAATGCTGATGAAATGGAACTCTTTTATAAGTGTTTACCCAACAGAACTCTAACTTTGAAAGACGATGATTGTCATGGAGGCAAGAACATTAAGGAGAGAATAACTGTACTGGTAGGCGCTAACATGAGTGGCAAAGAAAAACTTCGATTATTGGAAGTAGGTAAAAGTAAGAACCCTAGAGCATTCAAAAATGTAACGTCTTTAGAGGTTGACTATTATTCTAATAGAAAGTCATGGATGACAAGTGAAATTTTTGAGGCGTGGATTTTGAAATTGAATAGAAAAATGAGTGATCAAAATAGAAAAATTGCTTTGCTTGTAGGCAATTGCCCGGCCCATCCTAATGTGTCTTCAAAATTATCAAATGTTAATTTGCTTTTTCTTCTCCCGAATACCACTTCAATATTGCAACCAATGGACCAGAGTGTAATAAAAAACCTGAAATTTCATTACCGAAAACGCATTCTCCGACGACTTATCTGGACATTTGAAAATGAAAAAAATTTACATAAGGTGATTGATATGAGGATATGCGTGGCGGAATTAGCCAAAGTGTGGGAAAATGACTTTTCTGAATCTACAATAAAAAGCTGTTTCGCAAAAGCTGGGTTCGCTGTATTACCGGAAATCGAAGAACAAGACGTGTTCCCGCACATCCAACAGTCTTGGGATAATTTGCACTCCCAAGGTCACATTACAGACGGTATTCTTCTTAACGAATTCCTGACAGTCGATGATAAGTTAATTGTTGCTGATTATCCTACAAACGAAGATATACTGACTTCGTTTCATGAAGCTGAAAAAGAAACCGAAGAACCAGAGGAAGAAAATGAATCTGAAAATATTTCCAAGCCATCCAAAAAAGAAATGCAAGAAGCGTTTGAAACAATACGTCGTGGACTTCAATTCGCGGAAAATGTCCCTGATGAAATTTTTAGTGGACTGAATAAATGCGAACATTTCTTTGAACTTTCCGCAAAACTGGCTGTTTAGCAAGATATTCGCAGTTTTTTTAAAAGAATGTAACTGTGATCATTCTAACCACTGTCTGGATTACTGTTTTTTTAAAAGGTATGTAGTACTCAATAAATCTTTCATATTAATTCCTTTTTTAATTATTATTAATTATTAACTTTCATTTAATGTGATTCGAATATAAATGAGAAATGGAGTTTCGTATACGAAAATTAGCTTTAATTTTAATATTTTAGGAGAATTATGATAAAACTAAGATCAATTCTATATATCGAAATTTCCATATATCGAATTTTTTTCCGGCAATTTGCTACTTCGATATATGGAGGTTCGACTGTATATATATATATATATTTTTATATATTTATATATTTATTTATAAAAAAATCGAAACGGATATTTTTATAGACAAAATAATGTAGAAGAAAATATACAAATTAAATGTAATAGAACATACTAAAGAATATAGTACAGTTAATACAGTACAGTTTGAGGAACATTTTTTTTACTGTATTTTAATATTTTTTTTGGATAAATGTCCAATCGTTTACCGCATTAGCAAGAAAAAAAATATTTTTGTCTATTTCGTTGCTATGCACGTGACGCAAAATTAGTTTAAAGTATCACAAAAAGAAAAGAAACCACGGGATCAACATTTAATAAATTAAATACTAAAAATTAATCTTTAAAAATTGACCAAAAATCAGAAAATGGAGGTAAAGATACGAAAAAGATTTCATTTTAAAGAAATTTTTATGATCTTTCTCGTGATATAAATTTTATAACCCTGAAATTATTATTTTAAATGCAAACTTAAAAAAAGTTACTAAAACAACTTAAATTTAATTGAAAAAATCTAAGAAGAATTTTTCAAAAATCTTTCTTAGTGCACCCCTACACTATAAGAAGAATCGCCATGCAAAATTTCAGCGGTTTGGTCTGTGTGTTATATGTCAGTTAGTCAGTTACGGAACTGTTTTATATATATAGATGATGGCATCTCCATCGTATCTTGCAGTGCTTAAGTTTCGCAGTTATTGTGAACTCGCATAGCATGGCTTTGCTAACTAGAGGAATGGAGTGGAAAAAATTGCGAGAGCAGAACTTTTTTCGCTTTTGGAAACTACTTTTCCGAGCGTCCTCCACAAATCATGCGTGGTTCCCGGTTTCTTGACTGAGCTGAATTCGCTGATACATGTCAGTTACCAGTAAAAACCTGGTTTTCCCTTATAAGCGCCTCAGAATGACATAACCGATAGCATAATGGAAAGGAAAAAATTGCCAAAGCAGAATTTCTCTGAATTTTTAATGAGCGGACAAAAGCAATAGCAAACAACTTCCACGATTTATGGAAGACAGTTACACAGGCAGAAAAGTACTGCTTTAGGATTTTTTTCTTGTAGCGTATTTGTTGCTAATACCATGCCCAGTAGCCCATATTCTGAGCGAAACCTCAGGCTGTGGTTTCTGGGCATCCGTCTGAAGTGCCTATGACTTATCGCATTTCAGACCAATATTTCAATCAGTATATTTGTTTCTCCTTTGACTTATATTCCAAGTGAGTGCTTTGCAGAAAAAATATCTCAGCGAGAAAAATCTAAAATTAAGAGTAACACCTTAATTTTTTATATATTTCCCACGTTTAAAGTAGCATATCTTTGTAAACTGCGATGAACAAATCTTGAAGAAAGTTGAAATTTTTCTTTTGTGGATATGCTAGCATCCATAAAGTCTGTAAAAACCGTGATAAAAGTATACCTCCTTTGAATACCTTCAAAGGAGGTCAGAAATCACAGAGCAGAAATTCCTAAGGTCTTTATTATGTCTGAAAACAGTGATTCGCTAAAACAATTTTTTTGGTCACCATTTTATCATAAGTATCACTAATCTATGAGGTCCACCGCTAATTCAAGCGCAATAAGAAATCCCATTAGCTTAAGATTACTTGGAAGTAGGATCACTTAATGTTTTATTTAAAATAATGACTCCTTCCCCTAAATGTATTAGTGAACCAAATTGAAAGTCACCGGGATGTTAAAGCATCTGATTTTCCCTTAGGGAAATGTATCATCGTCAAAAAGTTTTCCTGCCTTGAGCAATTTTGAACAACGCTTAAAATTGTAGATAACGATGGAATGAAATGTTTCTAACATTTGTAATATTTTTGCATAGTTCATTTTTTGTAGGATGTTTAACGAAAATTGACATTATTAGGTAAACTGACGAAAGCTTTTTATTTTGATTATGAGAACTGTATAGTTCGAGTCAGGGCAGTTTTTGTCACTGGTTACTATAAGTTATCTGAAGCTGCAATAGACGAGTGAAAATCAATAAGATCCCAGTTTTAGCACATTAAAAAGAAAAACTGGAAAACGATATTAGGAAGCTGAAAACAAAAAAAAATATGAATATGTTGTCTCCTGGTTTTGATATATTTTCTAACATGATTTATCGTTAAGTTTTTACCATTTTGATTCTACCTTTAAAATTTTTAATCATATCTTTAATTACAGCTTTAATCTTGCTTGATGCAGAGTTCGTTTGATGCAAAAACAAATGATCACGTTCTTTGAACTGGGTTTTTGAAACAGTCTATAGATTTTCGGTTGGATTCAAGTTAAGAGATTGTCTGGCTCAGTGCCGGATCTAGGAAATTTCTCAGCGGGGGCAAGTCAGCTCCATGCTGCCCCTGTAGCTGTTCTTCACTATTTAATGCAATAATAAATAACAGGATAAAAGTAAGTCTTTTTGATGGTGTGTCAAACTTAATTTATTGAAATAAAAACAAATATTTTTAACTTAACAATACTATAATATAGATGTATATGCTTTTTTTTTTCATACCGACTAAAATTGAAATCGACTAAAACCCACTACTACCCTCTTGCCCAAGCAATGAGGGTCTTTGCAGCTACCTTTCATTATGCTTTAGAAAATGTGTTGTGTGCAGATATTTTTACAAAATTATTTTCCTTGATTTTCTTTCAGAAAATGAGTTGATCGCATCTTCATAATTTATTGGATTAGCCTCTTGGCTTTCTAGACAGTATTGTGAGGTTTTTCAATCTGTCTTGAGTCATTGTTGATCTGAGATAGTTTTTAATTATCTTCAGTTTGATAAAACTCCTCTCCCAGCTTGTTGATGTAGTTGGGAGCGTTAAATAAGCTCTAAAGGCTATGCACATATTTGGGAAAGCATCAGTCAAATATCTTTCTTGGATAAGGTTTAGAAGATCAAGTTGATTCATTTCTTCAAAATTAACTGTTGAATTCTGTAACTGGTCACGAAGAACTAGCATTTCAGTAGGGAACTCATCTTCACTTATATCTTCAAGATATTTATTAGCTAAGTTTGTAGCACGAGTTTTCAACTGCTTGTCTTTCAAGCTTTTCAAATTTTTACAATTTAGAAAAAGAAATATTGTTGAGAGCACTTATACTCTGCATTCTATCTTTCAACTGGATCAGTATCACATCGATTACTTCCTTCGTACTATGGTAAAAACTTTCTTCTACAGAGAAACTTCTTCCTTCATCTTGTGCCATCTCTCCAGGCATTATTTTCCTTTTTGGGATTCTGCGAGTTTCCATAGTTGGTCCCACTTCAATTTTTTTGCGCCATTTCTTTAACAGTCTTTATTCATTCATTTACTTCATTTCTCAGCCTTTCCATGGTTTTGGTGAGACCTTCCAACATTTGTATTGTTTTTGACAGTATTATGTTATGTTTCTGTATTTCCTTGTTAACTTTGTTAATTTCTTTTAAGATATTTGCCCAAGCAACCAAATACGAAATAAGTTGGAAATCTTTCAAAGTACGAATGAGACTGGAGGCATCAGATTTTGTCTCTGGTGTATAGTGTTCTTCTTCGTTCAACTCAGTGAGAGCGCTGATTACTCCTTGAATGTCTTTTACAAGAGCATGTACTGCTTCGGACTTAGCAGACCATCGAGTATCACTGGTTCCTTTTAAATTCATTTTTGTGTTTCTTTCATGACTTCCCACCGTTGTGTTGATGAAACAAAATAGGTGTATAATCTCTGGATTATTTAAAATACGTTCGCTATATCAGATGTTGATGCTGTATGTAGTTCCACCAGATTCAAGGAGTGAGCTGTGCACGGGAAAAAAGTTGCTAATGGGTTGATATCCAAGAATCTAGCTTGAACTCCTATATAAACACCACACATGTTCGACCCATTATAATATGTTTGGGTTCGACAATTTCCTATTTCTAACCCATCTTCCTCCAACTTATGAAATATTGTATCTGCCAAGTACTCCCCAGATTTTCAAATAACTGCTATAAAATCAATGAAGCTTTCTATCATCCTTCGTAACACATCGGATTAGTTGGCTCATTTGTTCTGTGCGATCAAACAATACTGCGTAGTACTTTGCTTGATATGTCATTCAATATCTTGTTTCGAACATGACCTCTCATCATTTCAATGAAACTGTACCACTGATTAATTGAATACTTGCACAATTCACTAAAAATTACAATTTACAAGAGAACGCACCGACAGGCGACAACGACAAGTCTGCACTATCTTTTCCCACCTCTCCTCATCTCTATAGCCGGCCACTCACGTAGACTTCTGGCGTCTGGGACGTCGGACTTTTGGCATCTGTGACGCCAAACGTCTTCGTCAATGGGGTGTTGGGGTAAGACGCCAGATACCAAGCATCTGGCGTCTGGAGTCTCAGTCCAGACCGAATTCCAGGCGCGAAAAGTCTCCGTGAGTGGGGTCCTGGACGCTAGACGCTTGAAGGTAGTTTCGAATGAAATGGATGTAGGAAAATTATTTTTTAGTCCCGAATTTTTAATTCAGTTTATTGAACTGTATAGAAACCTACCGTGCATATGAAAGGTTAATTAGGAAGATTATTCTAATAATATTATTCTAATAATATATTTTGTTGTTTGTAGAAAATAATAAAAACTTTTTATTAATAATAGTTGTAAAGGTACAAAATACTTTTTAAAACAGACCATACACACAAAACTTTAGTGACGAGTTTTGAAGGAATTAATCCTTCATCATCCTGCTATAAAAAGGAAACCAAACTTTCATCCAAAAGACTGAAGCTCGTTTGCAAATAATATATTTTTTCCTCTGCCTGTGATACTTATTTCAAAGATGTGTGGCCCGCGGAACTTTACGAATTTACTGACGTGGCCCTCGAACGTGATTGAAGACTCCTACTCTACGGTATATTTATAGCCAAGACAATAAAAATGAGTTTTTGTACCCCGAACTCCACAAATGCGTCAAATTAAAATGATGCGAGTGAAGCTTGCTTGATGATATAATATATATTTCTGTACTGATACCAAGTTAACATTTACAAATGAACTTATTCAGAAGTAAACGGCTTAGCTAGAAAAAAATATAGTATTTTCAAAATTTACCTAAGGGGAGTCCGGCCCCCCCCCCCCAAAAAAAAAAAAAAAAAAAAAAAACTTTTCTCCATTAACTTCATTCTGTAAGGAATTTTTTTCTTTGAGTATTTCTCTACTTGCATATTTCTCATTGAATGTCTTTATATATATTGTGAATATGTTAAATTCTTGAAATATTTAAAATTTTGTTTTTAAAGACTAAATTTTTGATTCCGCTAATAAGTTTTCCAAACCGGCAATATTTACAGGCTTTTTTTCCCTTCAGTGCACGGGAAAGGCTACCAGATAAGTTATCTTAAGGATTTATAAAAATTTTGTTGAATAAATTTTTAAACGGCAAAATTAAAAAATATTTTGGTGTAACTTTTGCTTCAAGGAAAACGTTTCAGAATTTTAACCTTAAAAAAACAATGAAAACCTGTACAAATTTTCATAGACACCTACCGAGGAGTTTCAGGTTTTAATTTTTTATTTCAAAATATTAAGAAAATAAAATTGGGCCTTTTTTGAAGATTTTGAACCCACTCTTAAAATTTTAAAATAAGCTCAAACTTCCTACCAAAAGAGTAAAACTATTTTTAGTGGTTTATAAAACTGGGGTATATTATTTTTTGTATCTTACATTAAACAAAAATACGTATAATTTAAGAAATATCGAAAAAATAACCTTTCAATTGGCTTTACAAATGGTTTAGGGATCTTAAAAGTATTTCTTTACAGATATTGGAGACACAATAATGAGCAGTTTCGAGTGTCTGAATTCGATACTTTTCACAACATATTTCAAAATCACATACATAAAGTCACGAAATAATTGCGCTTTAAAACTTAAAGGAAAGGAGTAAAACCACTTTTAGTGGTTTATAAAATCAGGGCATCTAATTTAAAAAAGAAAATCACAATTTTTTTTCTTTGTGGAGGGGAGAAAATGTTTATGCCTAAAACGCACTATTACTTTAATAGCACTTACTTGAAATTTAAGGAGAACGTTAAGTAATTCAACATAGTTCCTTACGACCGAATTCGAATTCTTATTTTGAATTTAAAGAATATGTTTTTTAGTTTTTTTAGCTTTAATATGATTTATTGTGTGTATACTTAAAGCGAAGAGTATGGATACTTGAATTTATATCGGCAAATAAATAACCATTTAAACTGGATTTAAAAAGATTAGGAAATTTTAAGAAACTTACTACAAATATCGAAAACATATGTTTATGAGTAAGTTTGTGCCTCTGAATTCGATACTTTACACTATTTCACGTTCATAACGTATATTTAAAGTTATGAAATAATTGTGCTCTTATAAACAAATTAAAGGAGGAAAACAATAACGATATTGAGTGGATTATAAAACGACAAAAATTGCCGCTAATTTTTTTGAGAGAGCATAGTGAGCGTGATTACAGCACAACAGACCTACATGACCTGAGCTAAATCGGGGTATCACGAGTGTGCGAAGGAAGGTGGACGAGAATCCAAAAGTCCGGTGCCTCGGACGCCGAGAGTCCCCGTGAGTGGCCAACGCCAGGCGTTCGAGGAGCCAAAACTCCCGGCGCCCAAGATGCCAGAAGTCTACGTGAATGGCCGCCTTATGAGTTATGGGCCACCCTCCCCTCCCCTAGCTACCTGCTTGTTTTTCGGCAATGAAACATTCTCCGCAAATCGCATCCACGCAATTAGCGCTCTTCTGTTATTGAAATACACTTGTTTTACGTAAAGCAAGGATTTGAGTTTACTTTCTGTAATTAATAGTTTAATAAAAACCCACCAGTATAAAAAGAAAGTGATCTGAGGATATCTAAATTTTATGTTTTATTTATATTTTTATGGCACAATAAAATTATAAAAAAAGGATAAATTTTTCAATCCCATTTTGCCGCCCCCCGAACGTGCCACCCGGGGCAGTTTCACCCTTTGCCCCCCTCTCAATCCGGTACTGGTCCGGCTACCTAGAGATTAGACTTCATTTTGTTCAAGACGGATTTTGGCCTGTTGAAAAAATGCCATTTATGCCTGTCTTAGTGGTTTTTTTTTTGAATCAGTATGACTCATCAAAATGTGGGTTTACATGGAATTCATCCTCTCTTTGACGGGTTTCGCGCCGAGAGACGCCCGTTAGAAAAGCAAACCTGAAACATTTGTTTCTTTGCACTTAAAGCGTTGTTCAGCGGGTTTATAGAAGTATGTTTCAGAGATGAACCGAGAGTTCAGTCACCGAGAATACTATCCGTGAAAGATAAAAATGCGTTTTGATTCGACTGAAAGCGAATAATTTTACTCATGTTCTCTTCTTAAACTTTGCTTTTGCCAACAGTAACTGGTTTTCTTCATTTGTCCGGTCAGTTGTTGCTCTTACAAAGGTTAGCAGCTCTCTGGCCAGCTAAGTCTTCGTCGAACAGTGCAAACATTCATGATGGCATTCTCCCCCTCCCTCCAACCACATTCTTTTCTTAGTTCTAAACTCCTTATTCTTGGCCCCCCCCCCCCCCTCCAAATTTGTCTATAAGAGTCATTCAATTGATAGTCATCTTCTCACCCGTGTTTTCAATATTCATACCGAAAAGGTTGCTTGTTTCTTGAAAACTTTTATTATTTATAGCCTGAAATAACATTGCAAGACTTCCTTTAAATAGAAGTATACTTGTTTAACGAAACGATATTGCATGCTTCAATGAGACAGATGCCAATACTTAAAACATTGAACTTGGAAGAAAATGTCCTTAACCGGAAAAAAACTCTAAAATTGGCAATGAATTTTGTGAAAGGGGTGCCACAGAAACCAATAAAAGATTAAATAAGCATTAGATTTTCATACTGATTTGCAGGTAGCTTTTTATGAGAACAGTTATTACACTTTGAAATGAATAGAAAATGAGTATCTCTGAACATCGATTTAGTCTTTGATTTAAAATAACGTTTTTCATTTTTGCATGTATGCTCGGAAATTTTGCTTTTAAAATTAGTTTTAATATATATATATATATATATATATATATATATATATATATATATATATATATATATATATATATATATATATATAAATATAAAATTAACATGCTTTTCTAATTAAAATTGCATTTTAGAACGAATGTTTGTGTTATAATTTCCACAGATTTTTACTCTTCCATTAATACCCATAAAAAAAAAAACTTTTTTTTTTTTTAGACAGGAGAATTCCAGGAGAATACTCTCATCACTTTCACAGTTCTAACTGCAACTGTACTGAGCATTTTTGTGACTGGATTATTAGTAAGTCGTTCAATATCTTTCTAAACATAAACTATACTCATTTAACGTTACTAAAAATAGAAATGAGCTTTCATTAGCACTATCCCCTCAAAAATAAGTTGCGCTGGCTTGAGAAATTTTTTTCTGGTCACTCGGAAAACCCCTTGATCCGACGAGAACATTTATGTTGGAAATGTGAAACTTGAGTTGGAATCTCTTTTCCAGTTACATTTTGTAAAACATCCCAGAATTGTCTTGTCGCCTTTTTTCATTCTTGTCAAAATTAAGAAATGAAATCGAAGGTTTGGCGTCAGGACAGTTATTTCAAAAGGAATTGCACTTTTAAAGACTATAAAGTACAAAAATTGATAAAATCTCTCCAATAAATTGTAAGTATAAAGGATAAAAAGTCGAACGTGTCGTTTATTCGGCAAAAATGTAAATGTAAATTTTTCATAGCGAATTATGTTAAAATCATCTAGTTTGGAAGGAATTGTCGAAAAATTTCCTACACGAGGGAAAAGAATTAATAGTATATGCAGAGAAAACAAAGTACAATTTGTAAATTAAAAGTACCAAGAGTTGCATTTGCTGTTGTAATCTGTTTAATAATTTAGATATATTACTCTCTTGAAATAACAGAACTCGACACACTTTAATGACTGTTTCTCGGTGTCCATAAGCCATGTCTAACGAGTTGAATACTCATTATTTTCATTTTAAAAGTCATATTTTCACACTCCTTAATTCGACTCAACACCTCCAGAACACAATCGGAATTATAATCAGCAAGCGAAGATGAGAGAATTAAATTGAGGCGCAGTATCTATCTATCATAAAGGCAAGAAGTTGCGGTCATGCTTGATTGTTAGAGGAGCGATCTAGATCAACGAAGTGATTTAGCGGGTCATTAAAAGTTACTTATTTGGCAAAGTTAATGTAGACTTGATTTCTCCAGCATCAGAAATCGGAGTTTTTAAATATTACTATATATTTGCAGCGTGTTTTAACTTTTTATCGAGTTACAGTCCTGCCACATGTATAAAAATTTGTGATGAGTGATAACTAATTTTGTAAATGGTGAGTATCGTGCATTGGACATAAAGCAAGATAAAAGAAATTAAATTGTGGTAATTGTGGTAAAATTAAATTGTTCTAAACTCAGAAAAAGACTTTCTAAGTATGGAAAGAAGTATCTTACTGTGTTCAAAGGAATTTCTGGTTTACCTTCTTGCATGATTTAAAAGGCACATTTTCAGTAAACTTTAAGAGCGTTAACAGTAAACGATAGAGCTAAAAGGGAACATTATAATCATGGTTTAATATATAAGTGAAAAATTTATTGAAAAGTTATTTAGTAATTAATATAATTTTTGTGGTTATAAGAACCTTTTTTTAAACATAAGCGCCTAATAAATATCGTTAGTTATACAATGGTTTATAGCATGGTTTATATTTAATATTAGGATTTATGAATACATAACACAAATTACTGAATACAGCACTATCTGAGCTTATTAAAGCAAACATAAGAAACAGTTTCTTTGAATAATCGCGAAAACAGCAAATTTGGAATGGCCCCGAATTTTTTCCTTATTCCCAATTTTTTTATCCTTAAGTACTTCATTTATTACTGTGTATTGATTCCTCAATGAACATTTGATTTCTTACCAAGTATATCCGTTCCTGAATACATGCTATAATATGTGAAGTAATTTTCGTATTCCACTATTTTAATAAATAAAAACTATTCCAAATGTCCGGATGGTAAAATCCAAGCAGAATCTGAGAACTAAATACGAAACAGTTTAATATGACTAGGCAAGGAAGCAAAAACATAAAGCTGCTTATTCAGCCAACACAACTCGCATTCTTGAAGATCTTGCCTAGAGCAGCGCATCACAGTTAACATCTCATATCTCCCATCTCCAATGCTAAGCTATGGGAATTTTTCTCTGTGTTTTCCTAATCACTGATTAGCAAATGCATATTTTTGGATTCTGTTTCGAGCTTCTGAAAGTAGGTATTTAAATTGAGAACACCTATATTTTTTAAATTTTAAAATTTTCAGTAATTTTTTTACAGGGCATCTATATACTAACGTCGGTTGTATCATAATTAAAATCTCATTTTAACAATATTATATAAAAATAAGCCGCCCACATGTAGTGGTTAGCGTTCTGAGCTGGCACGGAGTGGTCTTGGGTTCAAATCCCGAATAAGGCTTGGTCGTTTCCGTGTCGTCCTCTCATAGGGAGCAACGCTGGCTCACCTATAAGCCGCTCCTATAATAAAGTAGAGCCAGTAAAGTAGCGGTGAATAACAAAAGGTGAATGTCTAATGACAAGTGCCTCCGCATTAGATAAAAAAAAATTATATATGTGTTTATGTGTATATATATGTGTGTGTTTATGTGTATATATATGTGTGTGTTTATGTGTATATATATGTGTGTGTTTATGTGTATATATATGTGTGTGTTTATGTGTATATATATGTGTGTGTATATGTGTATATATATGTGTGTGTATGTGTATATATATGTGTGTGTGTATATGTGTATATATATATATATGTGTGTGTGTGTATATATGTGTATATATATATATATATATATATATATATATATATATATATATATATATATATATATGTGTGTGTGTGTGTATATATAAATGTGTATATATATGTGTATATATATGTGTATATATAAATGTATATATATGTGTATATATATGTGTATATATAAATGTGTGTATATATATGTGTATATATAAATGTGTGTATATATATGTGTATATATAAATGTGTGTATATATATGTGTATATATAAATGTGTGTATATATATGTGTATATATGTGTGTATATATATGTGTATATATATGTGTATATATATATGTATATATAAATGTGTGTATATATGTGTATATATATGTGTATATATATGTGTGGATATATATGTGTATATATATATGTGTATATATATGTGTATATATATGTGTGTGTGTATATGTATATGTGTATATGTATATAATATATATATATATATATATATATATATATATATATATATATATATATATATATATATATATATATATATATATATATTATGTGATAATATTAACAACCTATAATCGCCCATTCTGAACTTTCTCTCTGTTCTGGTAACCCCTTTTCCGACTCCTTGGCGAGACGCTTCACCTTCCCACATACTAACTTCCTCCGCGAATTCTGGCGATTTCTGAACTAATTCTATTTTTCGCGCTTTTACGAGGAGACGCTGGATTGACTCGAGATGAGTCAGATGTGCAATTTTATTCATAAATAAATGCCTTTGTTCCTGAAGCTGACTTTCTTATTTCCGGCCAAGATGTATGCTTTCCTTCATGAGATGACCATTCGGGTAATCTCATATATATATATAAGCTTTTTCAAGGAACTCGCGCATTGCATTTAAAGATCCATTTTCGATTGCCGAAATCATAATTATAAAAAAAAAAAAATTTGGTGATCTGAAATTAGAAAAAAATATGTGACCGAAATTCCCCATCTTTTAACATTGGGAATGAAGATGTGCGAAGATGTACAACCTTAAAGCTTTCTTCTAACCCCGGAAAGGCTTTCCCACAAGGCGACTTGACCCACAAGGTTTCATCCGGAATGTCTACTCGACGTGCGTCTCAACAAACATCAGTGACGGTAATTAGAAATAAGCTTTTTAACCTTCGTGTCTTTCTTTTACCTCCCGCTGCCTTAAAATACCATCTTCATACTTTCCTAATTACCATAAAAGAATATTTTCGTATCCTAGCTGGAGTTGCCCAAATATTCATGACAGATTATGCAAGAATTTCGGCAGGAAAGCAAACTAAATTAAAATGTAGAGTATAGTTAAATTCCCTTTGATAAACTAATATTACCGAAAAATGAATATTATTTATATTCAGAACCTCCAGTAAATTATAACCAAACTCTAATAGCCAAAATTTACTATGATGTTTAAAGAAATGCGAGATGAGACTTTCTCTGGGTTAACTATTTATCATTATATAGTTTGCTTTGTTGGTATCTTGGGAAAATGTCCACCTGTAAATTAACTCTTGCTACACATTTCCCACAGTAGTATATGAAGGCATACGCAGCCAGTATACACAGCCAAATCGAGCAATCTCATAAACAATATTTTCTGTTCAACCAAACATTAACTTCTTCAAAGACTCCGCCGAAAAGAAACTTTGTTTATTTATAAAGCCATTTACTTCTACGGTTTGTGAAAAATTGACTTTTTTGACCTCTAACCTTCAATGAAAATGACTAGTGTATAGTTTATTCCTGTCACGTTTTCTGCTTAGGTTTTTAAGATAGTGATTGACATCGATTGACTTAAAGTTGCATGATCTGAGTAACGAAAGTCACGACTTTTCATGCTCTTTGTTTGGAATCTGGAAGATGGATAATGTGTAAAGTATCCCTATCATGATAGTTAACATGGATGAAGTACAAGATGATCCATTTATGAAAGATAGAATAATAGATTTTTTATGTGCTGCTAAATTGGAACCCCAACAACTCATTTCTATGTAAGGAATAAACCTGTAAATATTTCTATGGTGCCCGGTATAAATGGCATAAGTCAAAATCAGTGATTTAAATATACCAAGTTACTGGCTTTTATACCAATCACAGAAATTTAATTTTGACTTGAGTCTTTTGTACAAAGAAATGTACTTTTGTATACAAAATTGATAGACTTAAGCCTTTTATACAAGTCAAAAGATTATTTTTAAAATCAATACCAACAACTATCTAAAAATCACATTTTTTTTTACTTAAGCCCTTTATACCGGACACCATAAATTTATTACTCAATATAACGATGCAATATTTAGAGCTTATTCCTATTATTTTTCAGCCCACAATGGTTAAAATGAATCCCCCACCCACCTTGAACTATGATATAAAGATATAGAATTACTAAATAGACTAAGAAAAATACACAAATCACTGTTACAGGATGCACTGCGAAATGCAGTACAACATGCACCTACAAAATATTAATTTAAATATTTAGGTTAACTAGGTACAAAACCTGAGATCTAGAAACATGACCAATAATTATCAAGCACCAAAGAGTCTTACGAAATTTCAATTACGAAATTTCGAAAAATTTCAATAACGAAATTTCAATTTTTCAAATTTTAAAGAAAACTATAACGAAATCTTCCTTTATGAAGAAAAGGAGATATGTTTAAATACTTTGATCAGAGAACTAGCACTTTTTATAATTTCCATGTAGTTAAAATAGACATTATTATATTTAAAATTGTCATCGATTCCTCATTACATTAGCTAGCTATACGTAAATAATTGCCAAATAGATTAAATAGCAATTACTTTTAAAACATTTATTTTCCGCAGTCGAAAAAACAAATGATTTATACAAAATTACCACTAAAACGGGAAAATATGAGATAAAAAATCAATCTATTTCGATTAAAAAACCATTTAAAAGTGATATATTACATTATTTAAGCGTACAAAGTTTTTTTGAATAATTATAATTTAAAATTTTGACAGCAAGTAGAATATTTTCATTTTACTATGAATGTTCCCCCTGATTTCATTTTAAATTCATTGAAGATGAAAAGCATTAACATGGTACCGCTACTCTGGAGGAACTACGCTCTGCCGCTGTTTCGTAAAGAGCGAGAAAAATTCCTCTAACCTATTTGTTAAATGCCTCGGCAAATCTACTACGAGAGGTGTCCAGAATGTGACTACGGGTTGGTGCGATGGCGAAAGGCTTTAGTCTAGGATTATGCAAATACTTGTATTTTGCCTAGCGAAAAGGACTTCAACGTGGCGTATGTTTGATTTAGTTACCAATGAGTGATGTGGTCGATTACAAAATGTGTGTCTCGATATCATTTGCGGTGGCCAATTTTCAGCCTGCCCCGGGGATTCAATCCAAAGAATTGTGCTTTATAACCAGTGAAATAAATCAGATAGTATTTCATTTGGGTTAAACGATTTTGGTTCATTAAATAATTATTAGAACTTCCCCAATAAACAAGTTTCCCTAATAAACAAGTTTGTTTCTTAATTTGACTGAAGAGGAAAAACTTTTACGTTCATTTGTGGTTCTGAATTTCCTTTGGTTTACTGATCATATCGAGCTTCTGTGACCTTTGCAAATCCACGAATCAATATAGCATTTCCTCCACGATACCTGCTTTTATATTTAGATTGTTACACTTTTGAGTCAACGCTTTGAAAACGAGTAATGTTTCAACCTTTCCTATCATCGATTCGATCATTATAAACACAATTTGCAAATATTGCTTAGAAAAAGAAACGGGAAATTACGTTAATTGTACAGCAATTTACTAGCGAAATTTAGCATATCTGTGTTTGCTGTGCAGAGGGTGTTAAGTCCAAAGTGGGTTAAAATGAGTTATCAAACCAGGCATGTTTGAAAATTCAAGGGCTACTGCTGAGTACAAAAAACTAAGCCCATTTCCACTCTTAAATATTTTTATTCATCACTTAAAATTTGGAACATGTGAAACAAAACACAAACATGTTAGTGTTAAAGGGTTTATGTACCAATCAAGGACTTAACACTCTTTACTCAACAAAAAATAAAATTTAAAAAATATCAATTAAGAAAGAAAAATTAAAAATTAAACTTTAAAAAACTGACTTTACAAAAGCCTTTTTTTTCAATCCCGTTTTTCTCAAAACTACGATTTTGGAATTGACACTCTTTTACAGTGCAAACACAGATATACTTTTTAAAACAACCGCAACGATCGGCATAAATGCTAGGTATTATTCCTTTATTTTTGACTGTAGGAAAAAAGCGACGATGTATATCTGCACGCCATAGATGTTTTAGAAATCGAAACGGTATAAATATTCATATACAACCATACTAACGTTATGCATTGCTGAAAAAGATGTTCTTTTCTGCAACAATGACATTGCGAGTTGCTGGAATAAATACCCATGCCACCATAACTGACAATCCAAGTAGACAGCGCCAAAAATCGCGAAAATTGTTATAAAAATACGAATATGCGTTTTCAATAACTTGTGCCGCATTAGACGATTAGTTTAGTTTTAATTTTTTTTCTCGTTTTATCATGTAATTTATTTATTATGTAGTTACAAACAAGGGTACCTTATAATATAAAACACAATAAGTTGTTTAGTGGGATGAACGTTGAACTTCTTATAAAACTAAAAAAATAACTGTAGCATTTCTGGAGAGCCCACGGATTTCGTGCGAAACGCTTAATATCTTGGTAACAAACAACCTGTCAGAGCACTAAACATAAGAGATTATGTATGCGTGGTTTTAATTATACAAGGTACTTTCTGGATTACTAACTAGCATATATGATTAGTAGTTAGCATGTATAATTAATCAGACTGATTATACATGCCAAAAGAAAGGTATGTATAATTAATTTGGTTTAATGAAACTGTATTCCTTGGAACCATGATAGTCTGTCAGATATAGTCCGGTTTGAAGCTGATAAAGATCTTTCTTGAGTCATCGTCTTTCGGAAGCTGGAATGAGTATTCATATCTCTGCGAAATAATATATTAGGAAAAAATGACTATTATATAACAGGATAAACTAATGGTGCCGACATATGGAGGCTCCTTATGAATTGTTTTAAATTAGACAGTCTTTGTGATTTTTAATTATCGTAGACGTTGATCTATGGTTATAAGAAAAAGATCTGCGGTATTTACTTCCATAACGTTGCAAATAGAATTAATTTGGAGACGGAGGATCAGTTTTGGAGAGGAAGAGGGACTTTGTTGGGCCAAGAATGGCGGAGGCGAAACGTTGGAAAGTAATTCTAGAATTATCTTGTTTATTATCATCATCATTTAAAAAAAATTTTTCTTATCGATAATGTATTCATGGAAGGAAGCGTTTGACCAAAACCTCCTCCCTGCTCCATGTTGCACATTTCCCTTTTGTACAAATTTTAGGGAACGGAATCTCTATCTATTGCAATACATAGAATACGTGACATAATAAACACGTTATTTAGTGGAAATTGATATTACATAATTTTTAAACAAAGAAATAAAGGCCTGTTCCCCCCTAAAAAGTACTGCCATTATAAATGCAAGTACGTCTAAACGCTAACTTTTTAAATGATAGATTTCGATACTTTTGGGGGGAGTTTATGGATTAAGATTATAAAATGCAGTTAGAATTCTTTTTTCGAGATACGAGAAATACATTTTTACCGCTATTTATTATAGACGTTACAAAAAACAAAAAAAAAACAAAACAACCAAACGAATATATGAGTATACTAGCTGAATACCCGTGCTTCGCTACATAGAACATTAAAATTAAATACAATGGTCAATGTATGCAATTAATGCCAATATAGATATATTTATAAAAATCGTAACGAATATTTTTAATAGACAAAATAATGCAGAAGAAAATATTCAAATTAAATACAACGGTTAATGTATGCAATTAATTTGTATGTTTAATATTCATAAAACATACTAATTTGAATTAAATTCTTAAAAAACTTCCATCTCAATGAGTCTAGTGGTTAAATTTTATCTTTTGCCGTATTTTAATATTTTTGTTTTGTCAATTTATTTCATCGCGGGACGCAAATTTAATTTAAATTATCACAAAAAGAAAAGAAACCACGTGATCAGCATTTAATAAATTAAATTCTAAAGATTAATCTTTAAAAATTCACCAAAAATCAGAAAATTGAGGTAAAGATTTCATTTAAAGGAATTTTTATGATCTTTTCTCGTGATATAAATTTTATAACCCTCAGATTATTACTTTAAATACAAACTTTAAAGAATGTTACAAAAACAGCTTAAAAATTTAATTAAAAAAAATCCAAGAAGAATTTTTCTAAAATCTTGCATAGTGCACTCCTACACTATAAGAAGAATCGCCATGCAAAATTTCAGCCTTTTAGGCCCAGCGGTTTGGTCTGTGCGGTATCTATCAGTCAGTCAGTCAGTTACGGCACTGTTACATATATATATATATATATATAATCCCCTAAATACAGCTATTACAAAGAATTTATCGAGCTCTCAAAATTACGAAACCCCTGCCTTAAAGGCTACTAAGAAAACGAATGAAAAACAGTTGCTTTTTTCTTTAAAACAAAACCTTCATTCACTAGAGTTCCTTCCTGTCTTTCAACTTAATCCTAAAACTTTCTCTATTTTTCAGGTGTATTGTATTTGGGGTGTGGTTACTCTCTGCCGGCTTTACGGAGGTGGTAACGTTGAGGGTAAGAACCTTTCTTTTCGGCCTCTTTGCTCATTACTCTTTGTTTTGGCGGTAATGATAAAAATGTAGATATACAATCTGCTATTTTGTTCGCCAGCATCTAATACTGGTTTTGAACATTTAAGGTGGATAACGGAACATACTGTTTATTGTTCAGAATACTGACACAGTTTGGAAGACTGAAATTACGAGTTACAGATTTGATGCAAATTGCAGGTTTTACTAGGTAATACAGATTTAACTTAGTCGTTCCGTTTAAGGCTTGTTATCTAACGGCGGAAATAGGAAGGATTATGAACAGGCGTCAGCATTAAAAATGGCTAATGAACACGCAATATAATAATTTTAATTCATGTGTTGCATGCAGTGTTATGTATAGGAAACGTTTTCACATCTAATTTTGAGTTACGGAAAAATAATTACAAGATAAAAAGAACTTTTTATATACCACGTTTTTAAATTTTCTGTTGAATCATATAAACTTGACAATTCTATGTATTAATTAATACTTTTTAAAGATTTTTTTGATGAATTATCCCATCAACTTGAAAGAAAATGATCAAATGTGTAATAAAGAGAGCAATTATAAGAAATTTTCAAACAACAAAATTAACTGAAAATGAATTCAATTCTGCTTAAAGATGGCTAAAAGTATTAAAAGAATGCATTGTCATCGTGTTCTGAGCTATTCTAAAAGTTTCAAATGTCTAGCTAGTCGGGAAGTTAGTTAAAAATCGATTGCAAGGTTTGTACTGGACAAAAACACAAGCAAGAAAGCGAGTTAATAAAAACATGGTAATAAAATACAAAACACCTGAGTCATAAGTAAAAGGCAAAAATGATTAGGCATATAAATACTCGAATCCCGTACCACGCATGATCATAAATTTTTAAAACTTGTTAGCTTATTTTTTAGGCATTATTTAAATCTTGTACCGGAAAACCGAATTGTGGCTTTTTAAAAAAAAGTTTAACCAGAGTGTTTTCCTCCAAAGACATTACTTAATTTTCAGTTAGCTAATAGATTTCGTCTTTGCAAAAATGTCAGATGCTGTTCCATCATTAGGAGTATATTTCTTTTATGTAAATTTTGGTATTAGAAGTATATAGTGAGTCTTATAAACTGATCTTGACGTATTTAGTGTTAAAAATTTAAGGTTTATTTTTGATGCATTTTTAATTTTTGACTTAAAAATACACTTCTACATATCTTTTGTTCTTAAAATTTCTTATAACAAGTTTGTTCTGTAGCTGTTTTGGAGCAGGATATAGAATTTTATGGTTTACTGTACATTTTTAGTCACTGGTTAGACAAAGTTAGACTCTGGTGATTTAGTTGAAACTTGCTTTTTTGCAGTTTATAATCTTAATCCATCGAGATGATGAAATCTGTATTTGTTGTCATCTCGATGGATTTATTTTAAGAGTTTCTACATTGTGCAGAATTTTATTACTATATTTAAAATACTTTACTTTTGTTAAATAAAATTTAAAAAACCTGCTGTCATACCTAGTTATCACACTGAGGTTCTCACACATGGGTGTCACTGCGCAGCCTCAGTAGATCTTTAAAAGCTGTAAAAATCCACCGCTGCTACGTAGTATTCATCCAAACAATATATTTTTACAAAAATACTCATGGTCGATAATAGTAGTTCAAAATCCACAATAAGCCAAAAAAAAAAAAAAAAAAAAAACCCAATTCATAGGATGTAACCATAGTGTAACTCTGAAATTTTACATTGTTGTGTTCCAAAAATTTATTCCAGAGAAAAAAAATAGTTATTTTCATATATTTTTTGAAACCTTACCTTAAATAACATCATAAAAAAAAATTTCGGGTAGTCTCTTCTAACGAAACCACCGCGAGTTATTAACGCAGGATTACTTATCGTTGCTTACCTCTGTATGTATGTATTTGTTATGTACATTTATATATATGTACGTATATATCAAAATTTTGACGCAATTTGGTACTTTTCTCTACCAAAATGCCAAAGCAATACAGCAGTGGCGCACCCAGGATTTTTCTTGGGGGGGGGGGGCGAGATGAATAATATATTTAATGCATGGGGGGGCGAGATAGACGGATGAAAATATTTATAATGCAAAATCAATATTCATAATGCAGTTTCTATTTCTTTGGGGGGGGGGGGGGCAGGGCGCCTTGGGCTCCCCCCTGGGTGCGCCACTGCAATACAGACTGGGTTTGGCACGCGACCAAAATTATAACTCGCGACGACAAACTGCTTTAGCGTCTGAAATTTTGATTTCCTGAGGACCGTTATGGAGGAACATAATCATACGTTAAAATTTCAACCGGGCAAATAAAATCGCAAAAATTTGAATCTAAGCATCGTACTTTGAAATATTTGTTAACAAGCTTTACTCGCACCTCAATTATTAGCCTTAAGGTGTTATTGTTATCACTTTGATGAATTTTCATTTCTGCCTTTTCCAAGTTTGCCAAAATTGGAAGACTTTGAACTGAGGGAAAAAATAATGAAGTTAATCAGTAACACCTTGGTGCATATTTAAAGTCTCGAACCAATTTTTCTTTTATAATAACTTCTTTTATAATAACTTTTATATAACTTTCTATTATTTCTTGACGTTTAAAATAATTATATTAGTTTACTGGAAAAGCCCTGACAAAATAATTTGTCTTTTGTTAAAGGTGCAGTCGCCTGAAATCTGTACTTTGTTGTCATCTCGATGGATTTATTTTGAGTTTCTACATTGTTTCAAGAGTTTCTACATTGTGCAGAATTTTATTACTGTATTTTAAATACTTTAATTTTGTTAAATAAAATTTTAAAAACCTGCTGTCATACCTAGTTTGTACGTTATCTAACATAAAAATTTCACTAACTTTCGGTTACGTGGAGCCATATGGTGGATTTTCTGGTTAACATACAGTTTTAGCAATAATGCTTATAAAAAGAAAATAATTACAAGATAAAAAGAACTTTTTATATACCACGTTTTTAAAATTTCTGTTGAATCATATAAACTTGACAATTCTATGTATTAATAAATACTTTTTAAAAATTTTTTTGATTAATTATCCCATCAACTTGAAAGACAATGATCAAATGTGTAATAAAGAGGTATCAAATGCGTAATCAATCGTTTAGCTCGGGAATTGCGAGCGTGACTTGCGTTTAACTTTTCGTTCCTATCACGGCGAATAGATGGCTGAACCATTCTACAAAACAAAATTAACTGAAAATGAATTCAGTTCAGCTTAAAGATGCCTAAAAGTATTAAAAGAATGCATTGTCAACGTGTTCTGAGCTATTCTAAAAGTTCCAGATGTCTAGGTAGTCGGGAAGTTAGTTAAAAATCGATTGCATGATTTGTACTGGACAAACACACAAACAAGAAAGCGAATTAAGAAAAATGTGGTTAAAAAAGTTTTTCAAATGTTTCATAATATCACTTAAGGCTGTGTACTAACCCTATTGAATTCGTTCACCTCAATGTTACCCTATGGAGAAAATGTGTCTACTATTTACAGCTACATAATTGCTGATTATTATCCAATAAAAATGGTATTTTCAGATAGCCTGAACTCTGCACCTTGCAACAGGATTCATTTTATAAATATTGTCCTTCAAAAGAATTTGAGCGTTCAAAACCCACTTTACTGGATTCCCCCCCCCCCCCCCCCCCCCCCGATAACTTAAAAAATATTATTTGCATTTTTTCTATAGAAAAATGCCCCAAGGTGTAAAATTTCTCTGTATTACGGAGTACAATTAAAAAAAATCCTTAAATCCAAGTCGGCAATTCGTAGACAAATTTTCTCCGCAAGTTAACATTGAGGTGAGCTAATCCAATAGGGTTAGTACACAGTAGCTTTAACTGATGCCCACTTAAAAGAAGTTGTATGTTATCCCTTATTCACATTAATTCTTTTTGCATCATATCTTGCCGTACATATATAATGATGTTGTAATGTGACCATTCTCGTAGTGCACTCGGCCCGAATGTAAAGTCACGTGATATTAGCGCGGCACCCAAAGAGATATTGTTTCATTTTGTTCTTAAAAGCGGATTAACCGTAAATCAAAGTGTAAAAGGAATAGAGGCAGAAACAAGTTTTCTTTTTTACTTTGCCAAGAGAAAAAAAAATTACACTTTATGCATCATTAAATTTCACCAGTGGGCTAAATCGAAAGCAAAACAAGTTGTTTATCTTTACTATATTCTTTCCTGTAAAAACCAAATGAATTGTTTTCATTCTTTCCATTTACGAAATTTTTATTAGGTGTAATATGTTACCAGATTTACTATCTGGAGAGAAAAAAAATGGTTTAGTTGTTTGTTCGTTTATGGTATAACTAGCTGAAAACCCGTACTTCGTTACGGAGTACATTCAAATTAAATACAACGGTCAATGTATGCAATTAATAAAAAAAAATATATTTATAAAAAAATTGTAACGGATATTTTTATAGACAAAATAATGTAGAAGAAAATATTCAAATTAAATCTAATAGAACATACTAAAGAATATAGTACAGTTAAAATAGTACAATTTGAAGAACATTTATTTTACTGTATTTTAATATTTTTTTGGATAATGTCCAATCGTCTACCGCATCGGTTTCCAACCGGTGGGTCGCGACTCGATCCTAAAACTATCAGAAACCATCGAATAAACCATCAGAAAAGATAAGAAAAATCGAAACTTACTTAAAAACAGCAATTTTACTTATTGATAGATTGTGATAATTTTCTTAACTGTAATTCTATCAAAACTGTATGATTTTTTTTTTGCCTGAAAAATTAAAATGGTCTTTGTGTACTTTTATAATTGTAGTTTTTATCTTCACCTAGGAACACTTGTTAGTGAGTATGAAACCACTTGTTGCATATATTGCAAACATATATCTATTGTTAAATAAATAACTGTTTTGCTACAAAGTGCTTATATTTTGTCAAGCATATATATATATATATATATATATGAAATATTTGATGGTAAATTATATATACACAAGGAAGGGATACGATACAAATAAGGTTTTTTACTCCACCATGGACCGATGGATCGTGGAGGTATTCCGATAAGGAAAGGTGGGTCTCCAGCTGAAAAGGGTTGGGGACCACTGGTCTACCGCATTAGAAAGAAAAAAAATTGTCAATTTATTTCGTTGTTATGCACGTGAAGATAAATTAATTTAAAGTATCAAAAAGAAAAACCACGTGATCAGCATTAAATTCTAAATTAATAAATTAAATTCTAAAAATTAATCTTTAAAAATTCACCAAAAATCAGAAAATAGAGGTAGAGATTCAAAAAAGGAATTCATCTTAAAGGAATTTTTATGATCTTTCTCGTAATATAAATTTTATAACCCTCCAATTATTATTTTAAATGCAAACTTTAAAGAATGTTTCAAAAACAGCTTAAAAATTTAATTTAAAAACAGCTAGGAAGAAATTTTCAAAAATCTCTCTTAGTGCACCCCTACACTATAAGAAGAATCGCCATGCAAAATTTCAGCCCTTTAGGTCCAGCGGTTTGGTCTGTGCGTTATATGTCAGTCAGTCAGCCAGTTACGGAACTGTTTTATATATTGTAAGAATCCGTTACGACCTTTCCGAATAAATCACCCAGACAGCCGGACCTCCCACAGCAGGTGATCTGCGAACAGTTCTATAGATCAGCGTCAAGGTGTCTGGAAGCAGAGAATGGGGTTGCTCCTATCTGCCGGCCCTGGGAGTACGTAAACTAATGAATATTTCGACGTGAACTAATGATTTTCAGATCAGCTGATTTATAAGAGCCGAC
The DNA here is from genome assembly GCA_907164885.2 of Dolomedes plantarius. Classification (NCBI taxonomy): domain Eukaryota; kingdom Metazoa; phylum Arthropoda; class Arachnida; order Araneae; family Dolomedidae; genus Dolomedes; species Dolomedes plantarius. Next base: position 79,859,994 of record OU015500.1, on the reverse strand, counting down.
CACATGGCTTCGTCGTCAAGCGAATCACAGCCAACGAACATGACATCACAAATTGGGCCATCCAACCTAAACATTTGCAGTCACGTGACCGGAAGCGCGATTGCCAACGCCGGGAGAAGAAATCCAGTTTTTTGAACAGACGTGGTCGAGACTCTCATCTAGAGAGCACCTTTCGTCTAAGTTGTCCTGGAGCGACCGACTTCATCCTGAACTTAATTTTTCAGAGCAGCCGCTCGAAGCTTCTCGTCAACTAATACTTCACCCTGAAGTATAGCTATCTCAGATCATCCTGCTCTACAGGCTTCTGTTAGCACGTTACTTCATCAAGAAGTTATTTTTATATTTCAGAGCAGTCCGCTCTATAAGATTCTCGTTAGCTATAACTTTCCTTACGAAGTTACTCTATTTTCAGAGCTGTATGCTCTAGAGGCTGTGTACCGACCTTCTAGTTTAGTTGTGAATGTACTTGCCGACATCTTCTCATCGAAATTATTTGGCTATTACGAAGGCCAGTTCCCTCTATGTCTAGAGGTAGATCAACACATTTGTAAATAGTGTAAAAAGTTTCCGACTTAAATTTAATAAAATTGTATTTTAATGTAGTAGACTGACTCTGAACATTTTTAGCTACCCGGAGTCTTAAGTTATCACAATATATAGATTAAAGGCAGTAAATACACAAAAATTACTGTTTTACGCAGTGCGGTGAGAGAATTGATCCATTGAAGCATATTTAAGTCCATTATCCGTTTGTATTCCCATAAGATGTGTTTATATGATGAGAATCTTATGTGATGAAATTCTTATGTGAATATGATCACATACGTGTGATCATCTTATGTGAATATGATGTGTCAAATGATTTGTTCTAGAATTCAAAGTATCAGTCACGTTATTTCTGTATAATTAACGAAACATCAATAAATTCTAAATAAATTTTTTCTTTAGAATTCGATGCTCGAACATTAAGTTATACATTAAACTGTAAATTTATGGAGATATTAGCACAAATAATTACTGTTGCAAATTTGTAATAATTTAATTTTAGACAATTGAACTTGTTAATTAATAGTCAAGCTTCAAAATCAGTTAATGCGTCTGAATAAAACTAAGAATATCTTCAGATCGAGAGAAACGTTAATATAAAATTAAACTCTAATCAGAAGTCAGTTAAGTCAATTTCATACCAGCTAAGACATAGAACAAGATATTTATTTATATTTTTTTATTTCCAATGGCAAGAATTACAGGACAACAGATATCAAAAGTACAAAAATACAAGATAGAAAAATGACATACGTTAATCCATCAACTCATGTCTGGCAATCCAATAGCGCTCCCATAAAGAAACGGGAGTCAGAGCAGGACAAGAAGCAAGGTGAGGCATGTCCATTTCTTCTTGATATCAAAATTCTTAATGGTAAGTAATAGCTCCTCTCTCTTATTTTGGGACAAGTCACCTGCGTTCCGCTGCAGAATCCTATGAAAAGCACAATGAGAGCCAGGCTGAATGCCATTTTTATAGATCATTTTGCCGTACTAGCTGTTGCCCAGAGTGCATTACGAGGAGGTAGATCTACGTTTCCAATACGTCAGATAATTTCAATACGTGACAGTAAACAATTTTTTTTTAAATTTCGTAGATCAATAACATAATTCTGGAAACTTATCAGTTTGTTTTCCAAATCTTTCGGAAGCCTTTGCGAAACTTTTTTCTCGTAAAACTAAATTATTCCGTGCTATAAATCGTCAACACCAACTCAAAGTTGCTTTAAAGTTTTCACTTTCATTTGCATTATTTTTAGCCCACTTTATTACAAATAAACGTATGCTGTTTCTTGTTACAATTTATCCGTTCTGGCAACTTTCTAGGACCCAGTTCGCAACACTTTCTTCTAGGATAGGCCATTTCGTTACTCCTTTACGCAAAGCACATTTATTCTTTGGCATATTTATTATTGTGATTTCAATTTTCTTCCACTCACGTATGGAGCTTTCACCAACACCAAACATCCTTGCTGCAGCACGATTTCCATTTTCTTTTGCAAATTAAATGACTTTGCATTTGAAACCAGCACTGTGTTTGTTTCGTTTGGCAGGACCCATATTTACTACTTAAAGGAACACTAGATCAACTGTATTTCAACTAAAGAAAATGGGATTTACTAAAGCCTTCGATGTTCACTTCAAAATCACGTCTTAAAATGACTAAAGAAAGATAAAACATCTGACTCCTAATTTCGCGAATTCATTCGGGTCAGAAGTGCATTCTTACTCCCTGTTTGCAGAATTATTTACTCCCTCAAGTATTTCCCCCACACACATATCGTTCCCCTTATCGCTTGCCAATTCATTAAACCATTGTTCAAAAGCCTGGGAAAATCATTCGAATGAAGGACTTTAAAAGATAAGAGCATCGCACATGTACATTTCAGGTTTCTTCGTCAAGAAAAGGGTGCGCGTTATACGGAGAATATACCTAAAAACTAAAAAAATGCAGTTTAAAATTATAGGTGCGCGTTATACGACGAAAATACGGTAACTATATGTAAAAATTACATTATGAATTTTTATTAGAAAAATGAAATCTAATATACCTTCTGGCTGTAAGTCAAAAGAAATTTTCAAATATTTCACTACGTCGCAATCGGCCATCAAAAGTTAAAAAAAAATTTTTTTTTCGAGCACAGCGAAGATTTTTCTCATAATTGAAGATCAGAAATTAGTTTTAATTCTTGAATTGATAATAACACGAATAAGTTGAAATGTTTATTTTATTTAAAACCTTCATGAATCCAATATTGAAAATAGCAATATGAAAAAACTGCTTGATCCTATATTGAAATTGATATAAAGTCCAGCATTGATATCAGCATAAGAGCAGTACATTTTCGAAATTAGGTTTAATTCTTCTTGCCCTATGAATATATAGTCGGTGGTTAACCCAGACGGATCTTAGGTGGCCAAATAATACATATACTTGAAATGGATTGTTTCCAGTGAAGTCATAAAAGCAAAATTATCAAATTAACAAAAAATACCTGCCACGGCGCCTGAAAAAGGGGTGTGTAGCGTGCATTGACATTTTCCTGTATATTATTAAATAGGTCATATTAATTAATGGGTCGTAGCATACAGCTGATGAATTAAATGAATCCGAGTTCAAACTTTTAAAATTTACAGTTAAAAATACTCGACGATGAGAAATACACATATATAAAGTGCATATCCACATATAAAGGAATTTTTTGAGTGATAACCTTCATTCAATAATAACACAAAAATCTTTTTATGGAAGGTTTAATAATAGTTTAAAATATATTAACCCTAATTCAGAATCCATTCATCACTGCAATCCGCTGGGAAGTAACCCTAAATATAATCTTCTAATCATGCAATGGCTATTAATTTACATCTAGTTATTGCGGACACAGTCTCAAAAAAAAAGGATTTGCCCTGATTAATATGCATACAATCTTATGACAGATTCATCCACACGTGAAGTACACGGTCATCACATTGATTACTTTTTTAGTTTAAAAATTAGTTGTCGCCAGTGGCAGTTAATCAAGCCTAGTAGAGCATAAACATTTGTAGACAGCTTCTTTCGGATATTCATTTTTAAATATCACTTGTCATAATTTTTTTAGGATAAACGGAAACGTATTTTTTTCTACAGCTGAACTCGTATATAGGATGATAGGTTAAGAAAGTGGTTATCTGTGGAAACCATATATTTTGTTGTGTATTGCAAGCGCATTTTTATGGACCTTAGTCTCGGAGAATGCGAAAATAACACCATCAAGTCAGTATAAAGTTGTCGGAGTTCCAAGGACTTTACCTCCAGTAAGCATGTAATTGTTAAAAATAACGTCACTGGGAGAGAAACACCGTTATAGCTCTTATCGGAGTACCCGGGCCAAAGGCTTTAACTTCAGTGTTGACTATGATTAGTTTGAATAAGGATGCTCGTGAAATTGGTAATAGAGGTTTTAAGATAAAATTACTTTAGAATGGATTATTGTGCTGAATTAAGGGAAGTTAAATTTAAATGAAAAGAAAACGTGTCTTTGAAGAAACAGTTGTTCTGGGCACGGTGGATCGGTTGGCAAGAACAGCGGACCAGTGATCGGAACGTCTCTGGTTCGATGCTCGTCGCTGCAAATCCATCACCGTGTTCACTAACGGTGGCCGGGGCACGTAAAATAGGGCGTGGCTACAATGTCCTTCAAGTTCTCAAATTTACCTCTGGAGGTGCGGGGTCAGGTGGACTTGGACTTGGTATAGGCTTTCCTACACCAAGGGGATTGGAAACAACAGCAGTTGTCCCAACGAGTGAAAAGCAAACAGGAAAACGCGAGAGAGAGGGGAGAATTCGTCTGGCTCAAGTTGTTCAGCGCGGGGACGCTTACGGAAAGTATTGTCCCGATAATCATAATCGGGGAATTCATCAATTATCTCGTTAAGAATCTTGTCGATATTGTTATAAAAGTTGACTGAGAACTGTTGAGTGACCCTACGGAAAGTTTGGATGTCGAAATCCATCCTAATGACCGCATTAGAGAGGTATCTGAAAACCTTTCTAATATTCCTCCGCGTTCTATTTTGGAAGTGTTCAATGATATCGATGTTAGATTTGGCAACTTGGCTCCAGACAGGTGCAGCATAGAGAGCCGTTGTAAGAATTACTGACTTTAAAGTAGCACTTTATTCCTTTTGTTAAGGGGGAGGGGAGGTGGAAAGGTGGGAGCGTAGCGATTTGACTTTCCCGATCATCTTGTTTTAGACATTTTGAATGTGGGGTTTAAAAGCGAGCGGGCAGTTGAGGGTTACATCCTGGTACTTCAGAGTCATTTCAGAAACCTGAGCAATTGGAGGTTATGAAACTCAAATTGGTCTGGAATAATAATGTTATTGAGGCTGAGAAAGTAGTTAATTCTGAGAAGAAGCCGTTCGGCTACTTTTGGAAGTAGCTGAGTAAACTCACTGGACGATAACTCTCAGGGAAAGTTATATTTGAACTCGGCTAGGGAATAGGACAGTCTACAGCTGATTTCCAGTTTTTGGGGGAAGTATGAAAATTTGATGATGGCATTAACAATAGCAGTGAGATAAATAAGAATACACTGCTGGCTATTAAAATTGCAACACCAGGAAGGAAAGCAAATAACAAAACTTTACTTATTGTACGTATACAGCATAGTAGGAAGCAAACAATAAATTTGTAGACAATTTGGCGTATACAGGGTCCGAAATTAGTACACACAGCTGCTGCCTCTGGCAGCTGAAACGGCTCTAACCCGGTTCGGCATCGAGTCGAACTGGGCCTGGATGACAGATACGGGCAAGTCATTCCATGCTGCTTCAACTCTATGCCCCACTTCCTCAATCGTAGTGGCTGGAGAGCGGTGGCGGTCAGGTATATCAACTTGTCGGAGTGCTAGGGTCTCGGAGACTTTACCTCCAAAGGTGGCGGCCCAGTCTCTCAGGCACCTACGTATGACCAGATGTTTTCAATGGGTGAAAGATCTGGAGAAAGTTCTCGCCAGGGCAACAGTCGAACACGCTCTGTGTCGAGGACACGTAGCGTGTAGGTCAGGACACGACGGGCAACATGCGGTATTGCGTTATCTTGTTGAAAGATGGCGTCTCCGAGGCCTCGAAGATATGGCACAGCCACGGGTCTTAAGATCTCAGAAATGTAACGCTGGATGTTCAGATGACCGACGATGCGAACAAGAGGTGTTCGTGTCGTGTAATGGCTGCCCATACCATCACACCACGTGCAAGGCCCGTATGACGATATGGAATGCAAACAGGCGATGTGCGTTCTCGTCGGTGCCACCATACACGGATACCTCCATCACGATGCTACACGCAGAACCGGGACTCGTCTAAAAAGATGGCGTGGTGCCACTCCTGTATCCACTTTTGTCGTTGGGCTCACCTCTGTCGCCGCGTGTCTCTATGCTGCAGTGTCAAGGGAAGCCGCAATGATGATAGCCGTGCAGGCAATCCATGCTACTCCAGACGTCATCGCACTGTCCGTGTGGATACTTGTCATGCTGCAAACAATCCTATTTCCTGACTCAAGGTCCATGATGTGGCTGTACAATCCTGCAAAGCCAACCTAACAGCATGTTTGTTCTCTCGGGCGTTAGAGGCGGGAGACCGTTGAAATTCTGCATGACGTTCAGTATGACCATCCTGAACCCATCGATTCCATATTCGCATGACAGTCGTTGGATTTCGACCATTGCGAGTACCAATATCGCGGAACGATAAACCGCACTCTCGGTAGGCCACGATCCTGCCACTATCGAATTCCGACACGTGCTGGTAGTCATTTCTTCTTCTTATACGAGGCATAACACGATCTTCTCACAAACAACCAACATTCAATTGCTATTTCCGAATGAGAAACCCGCTGCGTAACTCTTCTTCTATACAGACTTTGAGATGCCGTTTCTCCCTTATGCGTCGTCCGATTGCGCTTAAATGCTAATCATTTGCATATCCCAGCATCTTCTTCCTTTCATGCGAATTTGACGTTTGTATCATCCCTCCTTCATGGTGTTGCAATTTTAATGTCCAGCAATGTATTAGGAGGAAAGTTTTTGATAGCGTCGTTAGTAATTTTGTCCAATCCGGGAGACTTAGCATTCGGAAGTTTTTTAATAATTTCGATAATTTCGGGAGGGGAAGAATTTTGAGTAATGGCCGCAGGGAGGGTGGGGGCAGATAAGAACGCATTGACCGTACGAAGAACCATACGATCATGCTCCTCACCTTCCACGTTATCGTTAGGGGAAAACTGAGTTTCGTAAGAATCAGCGAGAGCTTCAGCTTTAGAGTGATTGTCAAACGCCAAGCCATTAATGCTATTCATCCTATCTACGCCAATGCCGTAGATAGGATGAAAATTTTTATTGTTATTATTTTTAAGAATTTTTATAGTTTTCAAAGAGAATTATCCTGAGGGTTTAGGTTAGTGATTAACTCAGACCAACTTTATTGTCGGAACCGGGAGATTTCCTTTCTAATACGTGTCCGGAGAAAATGATAATCCTGCCTGCCAGCACTACCGGGAAAAATTTGGAATAATTTACTTGCTGCGTTGCGTTTATTAATAAGTTTTCTAATGTGGGCCGGAAGATCATGAATTTTGGATTTACTGATGCTATGGGAGGATAATTTAGTTGCTTGGACAGAATTTAAGAAATGTGTGTGTTTTGCAACAAAGTCCTTTGTTTTTGATGGAGTTGAGATATAATATGCCGTGTGCAACTACATTATAGAGCCTTATAAGGCAGTTCTCGCAGTATGTGCCATCTCAACCTTAGTAACAGCGAAGGGCAAAATTTTTGTCGAATTTATTGAAATTATTTCTTATGGAATTGCATGCCAGAGCACGTGTTAGACGAGGCACCCATTTTACTTGGCACCAGTTTTTAGTTTTTCCCATGGTTGCATTGGAGACGCTTTATCAAACAGTCTTTTATCAGAAAAGGGGAAAAATGGCGCCATTTTGATATATTTTTTTACGCCTCTCAATGAACTTGATCTCAAATATTTGTTAGGATGACATAATTTTAGAAGGGTTCTCGTGAGACTTGAAATCAAAATATTTTTACTTTGAATTACAATATTGTTATACTCATAACAACTATAAAGCCTTGTTCACATTACCTCCGGGGCAGAGCGGAGAGTCAGCGATGAAAGTTTTAACCAATCATATGGCTCATCGCAATGACCACTTGAAACGTAAGGGCCTGTTCACATAGGAGTCCGTTGCTTAGCTTTAAGGGAAAGATGACGTTGAGACGAAAATTAACCAATCATAGGCGTTAAAAAAATTTCATTGCTAATCGTTTGGAGGCCTATGATTGGTTTATTTTCGTCTCAACGTCATCTTTTCCTTAACGCAACGCAACGCAACGCAACGGACTCCTATGTGAACAGGCCCTAAAACCAATAACAGATCATATCAACAATCTCGGCGCCAACTGAAGAATGTTATGTTGCGAATCGAATGAATCAAATCGATTGTGTGGGTGGAGTTCAACTGGCACTCATCGATACCACGTGACCCCCAGAGAACGTAAAAATTTGTTGTTTATGCTTTCACTTGGCTTTCTAGGTTTGATATGAATGGAGCACATCTCGGCAGTGCTCCTCAGGTTTCATTAATTATACTCGGTATTAATTTCAGTCTAATTTTAATTGTTATATGTTTTGTTAAGTGTGGTGTTAAATAAAAGTATAAAACGACCATCAAGGACTCTTTCGGGTTATTTGGCACCTTACACATTTCGTATTCTAGGATAATATTTTCATTTTATTCATGCAACGCTACGCTTCTAAAGCAATATGAGCAAAGCTTATGGGCACGTCGTCAAACAGTTCCGTTAAACCGTCAACACTCGATCATTTTTGCTTTTATTTACAATGGGCACAAATACTTTAACATCTAATCTCAGCAGTTTTGGATATTTTTTTTTCTGTCTAACAGGGGTTTTAGTAACCAAAAACTTCGGATTCAGCTTATTATATAAAAATACCAAACTTTTACGGTAAGATCCTCTTTATGGAATTTTGAAAAATCTTATGCAATTGTAATTTTTATGGGTAATTTCAAGTTTACAGTTCATTTACCTTTACGAATTCTCCTCCACTTACCTGTTGAAGAACTAATTTTTTTTATGACGGCAGGGAGCTACTATTTTACGTAAAAGCAACTCAGTAAAAAAAGAAATCACCTGTTCATATAATACGCAAATTGTTACTATCTAATCTGGCAACAAACAATTGATGCGTTGGTCCAATTGTATTGTTCCAGTTAAGTGACTCGCTTTTGAGGAGACGTTCGACATATATTTGGTTTATCATTCATGTCATAATAGTAGTCACACGATGCTTTCTCTGTGTTGAGAGAAGGAGGCAAGCATACCGGATTCTTATTAAATATTGAGAATCTTTTTACATAAATGAAAAATAAAATAGCATGAATTTTTTATTTCATAAATCGTCTTTGAAAATGTTCTCTCCCTTTTTCTAATATTAAAAATGTGCTCTTTGGGTTTTAAATCGGATTAATTTTAGTTTTCTACACATATCATAACCATTACGGAGTAAACAAATGTAGTAGGAAGAATTTGCGCAAAGAAACACGCATGCCTATCACGAGATATGTCATCTTTATTTCTATATCAATATTGTGCTTGTATTGTACCACTTAGCTTGATTTAAGGGGGTCCAGGACACAAAATTCTTCAAATTTTTGAAAAAAATTATTACATTCAGTGGCGCACCCAGGGGGGGCCCAGGGGGCCCTGGCCCCCCCCAAAGAAGTAGAAATATTGATTTTGCATTATAAATATTTTTATTCGTTCATCTCGCCCCCCCCCCCATGCATTATAAATATTTTTATCCATTCATCTCGGTCCCCCCCAAGAAAAAATCCTGGGTGCGCCACTGATTACATTAAACATTTTTCTGTTATTTTGCGCTTAAAATGACGTTTAAATCATGTTTCTATCTTAATTACAGTACAGGAGATATTAAATCTTTGTTTTGCAACATTCTAATAGCAGCCAATCTTTGTTTAAATCTTTAATTTCGTTTTTCTGCATGATGGTTTTTTTCACCATTTCTCGTCTTTAAATTGTTATAAGTCGAGAACCGTTAAAGATAAAGGGTTCAAACTTGGAACATGTCTTTCCCCAATTATTTTACTTTAATTTTGATTCAGAAAATTTGAAAAAATTTTACTTTTGAAAATATGATTTTTTAAAAATAAGTTACATAATATTTTTTGAAATATTTACTCTAAATATTTTGAATTTTTTAAAATAAATATTTAAAAAATTCTAAATCAAAAATAAAACTTATCTATTTCTGTTTAATTGAATGAAAAAATTTTGAAATTCGACAAATAATATTTGGAGTTATAACAATTTTAAATTACCCCACTTTTAAAAAAAATTAAAAATTTTTTAAAAACTTTATGAGAAGTTTTATATGTGATTTTGTTTACAAATTATATGGTTAACCATCACAAAAAATTCAAAATTTTAACTCAATAAATAAAAGAGAGTTAAAAATGTGTCCCAGACCCCCTTAAAGAAAACAATTACACAGGTTAATATATGCATGAGGAAATAATAGATCTGAAATAGCAAACTTCCATCGTACTTGATCCAGAGGGGGGTGTTTGGAAACCAAAATAGTTATAATTTCTGAATGCTTAAATTACGCATTATTTTAAGTCTTATCTTAACAAGTCTTACCTTTCTCTTTTCTCAAAATTATGCTTGCTAAGCCAAAGATGACTGCCTGGTAAAAATTTTTTGCGCCTCGTCCTATTTACTCAGTACAACTGACTTTTCGAAGAACGGATATTTTAACTTCTTTACTAATTTTGACAGCTTTAGGCCCTGTTCACATAGAATCTGTCAGCGTCAGCGTAAAATTTTTTAACCACTCATATACCAATCACTGACCCATTTAATCAATCAGCGCCAACGGAATCTTTAACGTTGACTCTGACGGATTCTATGTGAACAGGCCCTTACTTAGTCTGAATAGGGAAATCCTATCCTTATAATTACAAAAAGATAGAGACTTATGGATGCGAAAGTAGAAGAATGCAATTGTACCTATTATTGAGCATATTTGTAAATTAAAACTATTGGTATGTCACACTATAGACGAGAACAAACACTCATAAGGATAAAAATATCTGTTCCTTCAATGCCTAAAATGCCATTCATATAAGATATGATTCTTGTTTGAATAGTGGTTTCGACCCCGTGTGAGCCATTTGCGGAGTTGAGCGATCATCATAATATATTAAAAGTGAATACGCGTTATGTGTTTGTGTGTGAATTAATACTTTGGACATCAAAACTTTGTTGGGATGTATGAACCAGTCAGCCCCGGTTTGCAATTAGGTTATGTAAATACGATGAATTACTTTTAGAGAGCTCTTCATTAATAATATATCTACCTTGAGACTTAAAGGTATACGTTCCTACTAGCTGAATATCCGTACTTCGCTACGGAGTACATTCAAATTAAATACAACGGTCAATGTATGCAATTAATGCCAAAAAACATAAATATATATATTTACGTATAATAAATACAACGATCAATGTATGCAATTGATGTAAAAAAAAACAAAAAAATATATTTGTAAAAAAAATCGTAAGGGATATTTTTATAGACAAAATAACGTAGAAGAAAATATTCAAATTAAATCTAATAGAACATACTAAAGAATATAATACAGTTAATATAGTACAGTTTGAGGAACATATCTTTTACTGTATTTTAATATTTTTTTGGATAATGTCCAATCGTCTGCCGCATTAGCAAGAAATTTTTTTTTGTCCATTTCGTTGTTATGCACATGACGCAAAATTAGTTTAAAGTATAGCAAAAAGAAAAGAAACCACGTGATCAGCATTTAATAAACTAAGTTCTAAAAATTAATCTTTAAAAATTCACCAAAAATCAGAAAATAGAGGTAAAGATTCGAAAAAGATTTCATTTTAAAGAAATTTTTATGATCTGTCTCGTGATATAAATTTTATAACCCTGAAATTATTATTTTAAATGCAAACTTAAAAAAAAATTACTAAAACAACTTAATTTAATTAAAAAAAATCTAGAAATTTTTCAAAAATCTTTCTTAGTGCACCCCTACACTATAAGAAGAATCGCCATGCAAAATTTCAGTCCTTTAGGTCCAGCAGTTTGGTCTGTGCATTATATGTCAGTCAGTCAGTTACGGAACTGTTTTATATATATATATATATATATATATATATATATATATATATATATAAACTATACATTATCTCTTATTTTTTTATGATAACTGTATGATAGGAAGTTAGACAAGTTGTTTTCCAATGCGGGGCACTTGTTAATGAAGACATTTGCACCTATACCGCGAAAATTTGTTGGCTTCTTTATATCTGGAAGCACCATTGATGTGAGCCGACAAACTCCTCTTGGTACCACCACAATTTGGTTAGAGCGTCTTCCAGGAACAACCAACCCCTACAAATCATACGGAGGGACTTTCCGGTCTACAGGTTTAGCGTGCCCATACCCGGCGTACACACCAGGACATTCAGTGATGCTTGTCGGGATTTGATCCGAGCTCCCTTAGTACTTAATCCCGAAGTACTAACCACTTAGTGGCTTGGGCCCAGGAAGTTAGACATAGGAGGTTAGAAAATATATAAGTCCCAAAATCAAAAATCAGGTCACTTTACCAGTGGATATTTGAGCAGAATTCTTTGGAGTAAATCATTTGAAGATACTTCGATAGTCACTTTAATAAGGTTGGTTGGTTGGTTTGGGGAGAGCACTACGGTATTTATTTTTGCTACACGAGCTTTAATAAGGATGCCCAACACCTATTACTATCAATGGAGATTTTCCTACCATTTTTTGTATGTGGAGTACAGTCGAACCCCCTTATAGCGAACCTGGTATATAACGAACTCCCGAATATAACGAACGAAAATTTTGGTCCCGCCGTTTTCCTATTGTATTTAATGCTAATTTATCCTTTTATAGCGAACCTCTGAAATCTTAAGAATCGGCTATAACGAAAATTTTTTTCAGTCGACAACTGTTTTTTTTTAAATTTTTAAACTTTTAAGAATGTTGAAGATACAACGAATGTTGAAGAAGCAAAGAATGTTGAAGAAGATGGTGAAGATTTACCTATCGCGATGTGGATAGAAAAGCACAAAATTTCATCATTCTCAGATTGTGGCTTGAAATTGCTCGAAACATGTGATGATGACATCATTACATGTAAAATCTGACTGATGAAGATATTGCGGAAGAAATTAAAATGAATCATTCTGAAATCAAAGATTCTGCTTCTGATGCTGATGAAGAGGAGCACATAAATGACGAAACCTCCATGGTCTCAGATGCTACAGCAGCGATGAGTGTAATTAATAAGTTTTTGTCAACACAAACAGTGGAAGAAAGAGTGTTGGAGTCATTTGATGTATTGGGCAAAGAAATTCATAAAATGTTTTTGAAATCGGCATCACGTCAGCAGAAGATTACCGATTATTTATGTATTAAAACAATAAGCAACAATTGAAGGTAAAATTAATTTATTTCCATTTGTCTTCATTTTTAGTTAATTTAATTAGTATTGTGTCAGTTTAATGTAATCGATTTTAGTCAATTTAATTCATTAATGATCATTTTTAATAGATTTTATCATTCTTTCAATACATCATTATTGAATATACATAGCAACTAATGATTTATACATTTTGTGAACTCTAACATTTTTCTTAATGGTCCGGATATAGCGAACCACCGGATATAGCGAACAAAATCTTTGGTCCCTTGAAGTTCGTTATAACGGGATTCGACTGTATTACGAAAATTAAAATATACTAGTTGGTACCCGTCAAAACATGACGGCTTGACAGTAAATAAATGTACTAATACGCAAATTATACTCAGCACATCATTCCCAAATGTTGAAATCATAATAATGCGCAGAAACAAATTAATGTGTTTATGCGGCCTCGTGCTTAGTGAGTATCTAAAGCCAGATTTAACAATGTCACTGAGCATGCGTAGAAAGCAATTTTTTTAATTGTAAATTATCGCTAGTTAATCAGCGCGAAATAAACAGTTTCCATGAGGTTTAATCTTATATTTCACAAACATAATTATCATAAAAATAAAAATGGCCGAGAGAGATCTAGAAAGACTTCTCGGAATAAACATGTTTATCATTAAAACATGTCACTGAGCATGCGCAGAAACAGTGAGTTTCTAAAGACAGATTTAAACATGCCACTGAGCATGCGCAGAAATCAATTTTTAATTCTAAATTATCGCTAATTAATAGAAATTGCGGTTACAAAAACCAAATTTGACACATCTACAGATTACAATCTTTCTTTTAAGACCAAAATGAAGTAAATGGATGCAGTAGTTTTCTCTCACGGACTGCCCAAAAAGTCCGCTTAGCAACTTAAATATATAGATTCGGAAAATCAATTTCAAAAGTTATGAATTTCCTGATTTTAACGGTCATCTCTTAAAACAGAAACTTTCATTCAAAATCAACGGAACGTGCTGCCACACGAATCCAAAAAAAGACAATCCAAACCCAAAATTGGATGCTGTCACGACATGGCGAGTCTTTACCTCTCTCAGCGTCCAACATTCAAGATCTGCGAGATCCTCTTCAACATCAGGCGATATCCCTTCGTCGCCTCGCCCCAGTGCTCTAATGAATCACACGCTTGTACACACAAACGAAGTCAACGGGAACGACGCATCATTAGTAAAAAAAAAAATCTCCTCTCGCTCAATCATCTATCAGCGTGGTGTTTTTTATTGCTGTCTTCTCCCCTTAACCTACAGAGAAAGACAACGAATGCTCAAAAAGAGTTCCAAATCTATTAGTTGGAGCAAGCCAGGGAAACAGTCAGCCAACCATTTACGAGCGAGTTGTTGGAGGAAGCAGGCACTTTTTGGATCCACTCACACAAGGGGTTTTGTGTTCGGTACAAAAGATGTGATGTTTCATAATCATTCGGTAATTTGGAATTGGTGTTTTTTTTCTCTTAAATGGTTATCTCGAGGAGCTGGAATTTGCCTGGATTTAAGAACGGTAGAAACTCGAGGATAGATGGAAGGACCAATCTCGATTTCATCGTAAGTTTATTTTCTTCTTCTGTATGAATTTTGAACATTAGTAGACAATTATCTCATTAAAATTTTAATATCGTTTAAAAAACAAATTTTTAAAAATTTATTTTAAAATTTGTATTTGAAGTGTTAGTTATGTTTTACTAATAAGCTTTTCATCTAAACATTGCAATTCACAGACGCCGATTTTCCTCCTTTTTAATTTGAATTAATAATTTCCCACTGTGAAATAGATATTGATAAGATAAGTATCATGCGCTACTAATAAAATATTTTTATCAATACAACATTCAAAGCGAAGGAGTATCGGCTCTGCTGCATTACTAATTTTAAATTAGAAGATTAGCATTGTTAAATAGTAGCATATTTGGCTAATATCACGCTTTGCTAATAATATTTTGTAATTAATGCTGTGTGTGTTGCGCTGAATTGGTTGAGAGCACTAGGTAAACTCTTGCTGTACAAGGGATAATTAGTAATTAATGCTGCATTTAAATAAAATGAATTCTCATTTATTATATTTATTATTTAAAATTATTTGTTTAATTCCAAGAAATAGCCATGTATTTGGCTAATGTCTAATTTTACTAAAAATATTTTTTTTATTAATGCTGGAATGAATTTTGTTTTTCCTATATTCCTTATTTTAAAAGGCAAACGCTGCGATACCGTAATTCAGAATTGATATTTTTTTTTTTTTTGAATGGTGAAATTTATTTATGTGATGTATTACTAATAGCATTTGGTATTTAATGCTCTATTTGAAACGAACAAATTACTCCTCATATGTGTAACTTATTTTAAATTATACATTTGAACACTAGGTAACAGTTGTGGGATTTGACTAATATAACTAACTGCGATTGACATTAATGTAACTGATAGCATTTTTTAAATCATTGCTCCATTTAAATTGCAAGAATGTACCATCTGGTGTATTCCGTACTTGAAACGGTACTAAATAAGTAGTTAAAGACGAAGAAAAGTTGAAAATTTGATTGATATCGCATGTAATTAATAATCTTTACATAATATTGCAATCTTAAGAAACAAAATTCAATGTTTAATTCTCTATTGTAAGTAAATATCTATATAAACATTATGAAACTTTTGCATGCGATTAATATTGGGCATTACTAATGATATTTGGTTCCCAAAGTTTCATTTAAAACAAACCACTTGCAACCTCTGCTGTATTCCATCGATAAATAGTTGGAATTGAGAAAAAAATGTAAATTTTACTTTTATCAAATATTACTAATAATATCATATTTTTGTTCACATTTTTTGCTTATTAGATAGTTATTCCAAAAGGAAAGGTCATATACACATTCGTTAGGTATGAAAAATATCGTTAACAGTTTTGTAGTTAATTATTTTAGTACATTCTTAAAAATTTTAATGAAATTCCTCAGTTTAAAATAATAATGTCTTGTTTAAACTTCGGTATAAAGAGGTACATCTTGCTCTAGTTCTACTTGATGAAAATCAAATAAACTTTCGTTTTGTGTTTTAATAAATTTTGGACGGGCGAAAGATTTTTATTTTTCAAAAAATACTTGTTAAAATACGTGTTAAAAAACAAGTATTTTTTATTTGGGAATTATTTTGGAATATTTTATTGTATTGCATCATATAGTTTTGTTTTTATTTCACGATAAATCATTGAACATATTGCATGGGTTAGAAAATTTCTTACTTTGTTATTATCATGTTTTTCAAAAATTTGAATAGTGCCTCGTCTTCTAAATAATTTAGTGTCCGGATGTAAACATAATCACTATACGTTATATTGCATAAACCTATATACGTAATAAAAGAGTACTTTGTATGCTTGTACACAGAGCAACTGTAAAAGCGTTGAAAAATTAGAAATAAAAAAAATATTGCATTAGTTACACAAATTTAAAAAATAATAACAAAATGTGATTCTAATGTTTTGAGAACATAAAACTGAAAACCCTGGGACATCAAGGTGTAGTAACTCCTTGAAGCTACATAGACCACATAGATTATTTGTACTAGGGTGTTCTAGAAATTTAGGAGTAATATGGGTTGCTTTTCACCTTCCTTCTACAACTCACATGATTTACCGGATTCAATGATATCTGGAGACCTTGATGGACATTCCTAATGGATATTTTTACTTTGGAGACAGTCATTCAACAACTTAAATGTCTGAGGATGGTTTTATCTATATATATAAAACAGTTTCGTAACTGACTGACTGACATATAACGCACAGACCAAACCGCTGGACCTAGAGGGCTGAAATTTTGCAAGGCGATTCTTCTTATAGTGTAGGGGTGCACTAAGAAAGATTTTTGAAAAATTCTTCTTAGATTTTTTAAAATTAAATTTTGAAGCTGTTTTTGTAACTTTTTTCAAGTTTGCATTTGAAATAATAATTGGAGGGTTATAAAATTTATATCACGAGAAAGATCATGAAAATTCCTCTCAAATGAAATCTTTTTCGAATATTTTCCTTCATTTTTTGAGTTTTGGTGAATTTTTAAAGATTAATTTTTACCATTTAATTTTTTAAATGCTGATCACTTGAATTTTTTTCTGGTACTTTAAATAAATTTATCGTCACGTGCATAACAACTATATAGGCAAAAAAAAATTTTTTTTCTTGCTAATGCGGCAGAAGATTTAACATTATCCAAAAAAATATTAAAATACAATAAAAGATATTATGTTCCTCAAACTGTACTATATTAACTGTACAATATTCTTTAGTATGTCCTATTACAGTGGTCGGCAAACCGTGGCTCGCGAGCCACATGTGGCTCTTTGGCCCCTTGAGTGTGGATCTTCCACGAAATACCACGTGCGGGCGCACACGTACAGTGAGATTGAAACTTCGTGATGACTGGTTTTCTTATTTCTATTTTTACATACTTAGTTGGTGTTTATGTGTCTTTATCTTTAGGCGAGTGCTCTGAAGCAACTTAATGAGAAAACATTTCTAGAAAGATTAATTCTCAACGCGTATCGTCAAGTCGTATCTTTGCACCGTGTTTTACAATGTATTACTTCCGAGAGCGTGTACCCGTAGAAAACACTAGACTAGTCAAATTGATCTTCGAATATAACCAACCAACAAGTCGAAGATCTTAAATTAGTTTCAGCTTTATCAATAGCAGTTGATGAGTCTTGTGACATAAATGATACAGCGCTAGTTTCACTTTTTGTACGATTTATTTCATCTACAGATCCTAAAGAAGAGCATTTAGGATTATTGCCACTCAAAGGTCAAACACGTGGAAAGGATATAGCAAATACTGTAATTGAGTGCATTGACAAACATCATATTCTACTCGGCAAAATTGTCTCAATTTCAACAGATGGGGCGAAAAGTATGACCGTCGTAAGAAAAGGTTTGTTGCTATTTTGAGAGAAATTCATCTAGACGCGCTTTGTGCGCATATATTTAATAAACTAGGACAGGGATTGAGAACCTGTGACCCGCGAGACGATCACATTGTTTTAACACCCATTTAACTTTTAAAATTTTGATTTTCATTCGTCGGACTGAGAGATCTATAATCTAATTTGTACTAGAAATAATTTGTAAAAAATAATTGTTTGAAATTAATTTTTTCCTCCTTTTGCCAAACAGAAGTCTTAAAACACTCTTCTTCAGTACTAGCGAATGCAAAAGAAATACTTGATGAAAGATTCTCCCAATTTCGTGAAATGGAGAAAACTTAAATTATCCTCTTTCGATTGGCTTCAAATTTATAAATTAGAAACGGAAATTGTTGAATTTCTCAACAGTGTTGTACGGAGGAATAAAGTTTCAGAACTAAACGTAAACTTAGAAAAAAAAATTACAAGATCTGGAAAATTGTGAGGAATATATTTTAACAACAAGCACCGAAAATATTATTTTAACTGAATGGAACTCGTTGCCTAATTCGCTAATGTCGATGAAAAACTTAACAAGAGCTCCTTTGACAATGTTTGAATCAACCTACGTTTGCGAACAGTTGTTTTCGACAATGAATTTTATTAAAAGTAACAATAGAAATCGCCTCGGCATCGACTTGTCCGCTGCGTGTGTACGATTAAAAGTTACAAATATCGAACCACGTATAAATAAATTATCGCCCGAAAGACAACAAGTGTCACGTTAAGTTCGATAATTTTTGTACTTATTTTCTTCCTGATATTGATAGTTTTAAACAAATCACAATAAAAAGTTAAATATGTTTTTATTTTAAATATATATCGTATCATTTTTTTAATTTCCGAAGGTCTTCCAAAGACCGAAAATTTTTTTAAAAAAGTGACACGCGGTTTTAATTTCTACGGTTTCAAGACATGTTTTGACACGCGTTAGAAAACGGTTCGCCATCCCTGAACTAGGAGATGCGAGGCCATTGTTCATATTAGTGTTTGTCTGTCATTGTTATGATTTAATTTATGGATACTTTACATTTTAATTTTATCAACAAATAATATCGATATTAAGTATGATATCAAGTTTTATTCAACATACCTATAGTTTAACTAAGACATAAAACTTTAAGTACAGTTTATTAAGTTAATTTTAGGGAGCGCTGTGGAGTGAAAGAAAATGTAGTTTCGAGGATTGAGAAAGGTATGTTGAGATGGTTTGGACATACAGAGAGGATGAACGAATGGAGATAGACGAAATAAGTATACAAAACGAGTGTGGATGGAAGAGTTTGAAGGGGTCGACCTCAGCGAACGTACCTCATTCAGATTGAGGACGTTTTTAACAAAAGCCATCTTTGGAGTATTCGAATTAAATTAATAATAATGCACCTACCTATATAGTTTGAGATTTTAAAAAATTGGCTCTCAAAAGAAGTTTCAATCGTTGTACTGTTGACATTTGGCTCTGTTGACTAATGAGTTTGCCGACCACTGTCCTATTACATTTAATTTTAATATTTTCTCCTACATTATTTTGTCTATAAAAATATCCCTTACGATTTTTTTATATATATATATGTATGTGTATATATATATATATATATGTATATGTATGTATATATATATATATATATATATATATATATATATATATATATATATATATATATATATATATATATATATATATATATATATATATATATATATAGCTGTCAAAAAACTGACTGCCAAGAAACTTCTCCATTTTCTGATTTTTGATTAATTTTTAAAGATTAATTTTTAGAATTTAATTTATTAAAGGCTGATCACGTGGTTTCTTTTCTTTTTGTGATACTTTAAATTTATTTCACATCACGTGAATAACAGCGAATTAAATTGACGAAAAAATATTAAAGTACGGTAAAAGATAAAATTTAACCACTAGACTAATTGAGATGGAAGTTGTTTAAGAATTTAATTCAAATTAGTGTGTTTTATGGACATTAAACATACAAATTAATTGCATACATTTACCGTTGTATTTAATTTGAATATTTTCTTCTACATTATTTTGTCTATAAAAATATCCGTTACGATATACATATATATATATATATATATATATATATATATATATATATTGGCATTAATTGCATATATTGACAGTTGTATTTAATTTGAATGTACTCCGCAGCAAAGCACGGATATTTAGCTAGTCGCACATAAAAATATAATACGTACTCTTCTCTGAAAAAACAACAACAACCTAAGATGAAGATTCATAAGTCGTCGTCGTCGTACTCCTAAGCACTAAATATATCTTTGTCGAAGATGTAAACGTATGTGATTCCATTTACATCATGATGTCTGTCCATACCGTAATTCCAACGCTACCAAATTTGCCAACGCTACCAAAGTGTTATTAGGATTCTAACGGGATCCTTGTCCTTTTCTTTCCTTCTCCATCACTCAGTCTGGCGAGAAGGAGTCTGTCAACTGAATATGGACCTAGAGAGAGAGTCAAGATAAATACAGTCGAACCCTGTTATAACGAACTTCAAGATATCAAAGGTTTTGTTCGCTATATCCGAGCAGTTAAGAAAAAAATATTAGAGTTCACAAAATGTATAACTCATTAGTTGCTATGTGTATTCAATAATGATGTATTAAAAATGATAAAATCTATTAAAAATGGTCATTAATGAATTAAATTGACACAATACTAATTAAATTAATTAAAAATGAAGACAAATGGAAATAAATTCATTTTACCTTTAATTGTTGCTCACTGTTTTGATACAGAAATAATCGATAATCTTCTGATGACGTGACGCCGATTTGAAAAAAATTTTATGAATTTCTTCGTCCAATACATCAAATGACTTCAACACTCTTTCTTCCACCGTTTGTGTAGACAAAAACTTATTAATTACACACATCGCTTCTGTAGCATCTGAGATGGTGGGGATTTCGTCATTTATGTGCTCCTTTTCATCAGCATCAGATGCAGAATCATCGATTTCAGAATGGTTCATTTTAATATCTTCCACAATATCTTCATCAGTCGGATTTTCACATGTAATAACTTCATCATCACATGTTTCAAACAATTGCATATCACAATCTGAGAATGATGAAATTTTGTGCTTTTCTATCCACATTGCGATAGGTAAACTTCATCATCTTCTTCTTCAACATTCTTTGCATCTTCAACATTCGTTGTATCTTCAACATTCTTAAAAAGTTTAAAAATAAAAACAAATTCAGTTGTCGACTGAAAAAAATGTTTGTTATTGCCGATTCTTAAGATTTCGGAGGTTCGCCATAAAAGAATAAATTAGCGTTAATTACAATAGGAAAACGGCGGGATCAAAATTTTCATTCGCTATGAGTTCGTTATATACAGGGTTCGCTATAACGGAGTTCGGCTGTAAATTTATACGAACGTTGAGAAAAATTAACGAATAAATAAAATATGTATTTTACTTTATGGGGAAAACTAAAGAACGCTTGAGACACAAAGTAAAAAAAATAAGAAAATAATATAAGATACTAAAACGAATCTTTTATGTTTTATTGTTATTTAAAGTCAAAAGAAACTCAATTAAATTCTTATTTATTCAAGAGAAAATACTTGTTTCATAACGGTTGCGTGATCAACAAACACATTATTTTTTTACGTTAATTACATGATGATGTTCCAATTGACCGGAGCTCGTAAATCGGATTTCAGCGGCCGTTTATCATGTCTGACTGATTAGTATGTTTTAAAAGCCGCTAAAAAGTAAAATAACCATTTGCTTTTATGGATAGAATGGATAATCGAATGATTTTATTGTGGATGTGACTACTAGAGCAAGATGGGTGTGATCATTAAATAAACAGCATTTGGCTTTGAATTCATTCAAAATCCCATAATGAACTTCGGGTTAATGGGTAACATAGGCTCAGTTTTCGGGGAAGAGGTCGTTCATTGTTCAAAGCAGTTCAAATACATATTTTACCTTTTTCGGCATTAATAATGAAAGTCTCGCAGTAAAAAATAATATATTCTGGAGGTAGGGCACACTCTCGTAGAACAGTCATGCTAAGGAGCCTACAATGCTGTTGAAATTCATAACAAGAAAGGTATTGCCTAAATTTTTAGTTTCTATCTAGTTTTCTTAAGTTCTCCTTTATCTGCCGTGGTATTTGAAAAACCTTTTTGAGTGCCTGCTTTCTCTTTTGTACTTGTAAAAATGGAGTACTTTTATGAAAATTCGAAATGTGAATGTAGATAGTACTTTCGAGCGCGTCCTTTAAAAGGAAAGGAGCCAGAGGATGAAAAGAAAATCCATCCGTCGCTGTTTTAAGTCAATTGATCGTCCACGAAGCCTGCCAAAGGCCCGAACAAAATCATGACGATCAACCACAGTGAGCCAAGTTAGGTGAGCTTTTGAGTTTGGTTACAGTTTCAAAGTAAAAGTCTCCTTGATTATGAGCTGCATAGATTGAGAATTGAAAATGCTTTTATTTGTAAACTCAAATAGGGTCTTGATAAATTGTTTGGTTTTTATTAAATCTCTGTTTTGCACTTACCACCAGGACATTTGGCTAGAATGTTTGGTTAATTGGGGTTTGAGTAACTCATACTTTACAAACGGAACGAAGAAACAATGCAGTTGGATATATGGAGCCAAAAAAATCTGTGAAAGTTTAATGACTATACTCATGAAAACGTATTTAAATAATTGCATGTAAACAATATCTTTTACTATTTTTCCTGTTTTTTAGTTTTTTGCTCGGATTTTTCCTCTTCCTGGTTTCTCTTTATTTTTTGAAGAATTCTCTCTTACTAAGGTCTTAAAGATAGCCTTCCGACACATTCCTTCATTTAATGATAATAAAAAAAATTGACGATATTGAAATATTATTAAACATAAATTCATTGTTTTCTTTGTTTGGTTTTTCTTCGTGTTTAAGATTATGAGTTAACATTTATTTCTATTTATCTTCTTTCACAAGGAAGTTCTCCTTTTCAGCCTTATTACGAGGTGTGTTTGTATTTAATTATGTGTTCTAAAATATTATAGACTGTAGTAATTACTATTATTCATTATTAAGATCGTTTATTTATATTACGTGCGTATGTATCCATAAATGCTTATAAATCTATGCTCATATATATATACACGATTGATGTTTCTTAGCATATGGGTGTAATTGAATCCGTATGAATAACCGTAAAAATAGGACACCATTCTACGCTGTCCACTTTAATGGTCTTTTTCCTTTTAAACATTTTACTGTTTTCGAACCACTTGCTTTTAAAACAAATCCAGATGTTTATAAAATTGTCGCTTTTAACAAAAAATAGCTGTTGCAAATGAATCATAACAGATCGGTAAACTTCATGAAGAAAATGTTTACAAAAAATTGATGCTGAGAATAGATTTTTGTGTAGGGATTTTTCCGTTTCATTTTTGTTTATGACTGACTTCAGTGAAGTTGGGATCTTAATGACACAACGTCGGGCGTGGTGAAGTGTCTTATCTGACCATGGCATGGACAATATCTTACCAGGACTTTCTTTTTTCTCTGTGTAAAGTGTAGCTTTAGGGCCTGTTCACATAGGAGTCCGTTGCGTTGCGTTAAGGAAAAGATAACGTTGAGACGAAAATAAACCAATCATATGCCTCCAAACGATTAGCAATGAAATTTTTAACGCCTATAATTGGTTTATTTTCGTCCCAACGTCATCTTTTCCTTAACGCAACGCAACGGACTCCTATGTGAACAGGCCCTTAGGCCAGTAGTTGCCAACCGGTAGTCCGCGAGAGCCTCGGGAGTGGTCCGGCACCACATATAAAAACGTTGCCAAATAAATGGAGATTTTGAAAACAATGTTCATTGAACTAGATAGGCAGAATATATCAGATGACTATCAGGTGTTGAATTAAAATTTCTTAAAAGTTTAGCACAATTATTTTATTATTAGAATACGATACGTTAGAATGTGCTAACGTTAATCCTATATCCTTTTTGCCTGAGGGATATTTTATACCCCCCGGAGTGTCCCCAAGTCAGTGTGTGTGTGTGTGTGGGGGGGGGGAGTTGGGGGTTGTCCGCACATGGTTCAATTTCTGTCTTAAGTGGCCCGCAGATTTCTGCGGATTGGGAACTACTGCTTTAGGCCAATAAGCTACATTTGGATAACCGTAAGAAAAGTTCACATTTTTACGATGTCCACTTTAAATGTGTTTTCCCTTAAAAATTTTTTACTGTTTTCGAACCACTTGCTTTTAAAACAAGCCCATATGTTTATAAAATTTTCGCTTTCTACAAAAATATAGCTGTTGCAAATGAATCATAACAGATCGGTAAACTTCATGAAGAAAATAGTTACAAAAAATTGGTGCTGAGAATAAGCAGATTTTTGTGTAGGGGATTTTCCCTTTCATTTCTGTTTATGACTGACTTCAGTCAAGTTGGGATCTTAATGACACAACGTCCGGCGTGGTGAAGTGTCATATCTGACCATGGCATGGACAATATCTACCAGGACTTTCTCTTTTCTCTGTGTAAAGTGTAGCTTTAGGCCAATAAGCTACACTTGGACAACCGTAAGAAAAGGTCATATTTTTACGATGTCCA
Source organism: Dolomedes plantarius (assembly GCA_907164885.2). Classification (NCBI taxonomy): domain Eukaryota; kingdom Metazoa; phylum Arthropoda; class Arachnida; order Araneae; family Dolomedidae; genus Dolomedes; species Dolomedes plantarius. The sequence goes on along the minus strand of OU015500.1, from coordinate 79,835,256 downwards.
CTTTAAATGTGTTTTCCCTTTTAAAAGTTTTACTGTTTTCGAACCACTTGCTTTTAAGACAAGTCCAGATGTTTATAAAATTGTTGCGTTCTCTAAAAATATAGCTGTTGCAAATGAAGCATAACAGATCGGTAAACTTCATGAAGAAAATGGTTACAAAAAATTGGTGCTGAGAATGAGCAGATTTTTGTGTAGGGGATTTTAACGTAGGATTACGTTCCTGAATAACGGTCCTTCGGAGAGAAAAAAATTGTCCTGCGTCGCGAGTTATAATTTTGGCAACGCGCCAAACTCAGTAGCAGTAAACAGTTAAACAGAAAAGTACCAAAATGCATAAAAAAAGGGTAAGCAACGATAAGTAATCCTACGTTAATAACCCGCGGTAGATTCGTTAGAGGAGATTACCTGAAATATTTTTTTTGCTTTCATTTCTGTTTATGTCTGACTTCAGTCAAGTTGGGATCTTAATGACACAACATCGGGCGTGGTGAAGTAGTTTGTCTGACCATGCAACGGACAATATCTACCAGAACTTTCTCTTTTCTCTGTGTAAAGTGTAGCTTTAAGCCAAGAAAGAAAAAACTAATATTCGTTATCTATAAGCTTTTGAAACTGTAGGATTAAGAATAATAAACATAATGTAACTGTTAAAGAGCTGCCTTCATATACGACAATAGTATTGCGTCTATTTTTTTCCCCACTGAACTTAGTGACCATCTGAACTGAATACTTTGTTCATATCAGGCTCGAATGATGCATATCTCGCCTATCGGCTTGTTATAAACGCCATCTTTCCAACCCACTGATCACCAGAGAGGCAAATATTTCGCCTCAAGCGCTTAGTATCGTGATTCAACCCTGCGATAGATCCTTTCTTATCACGTAAAACAACCGGAAATACTATTAGGAAGTCGGGAAAAAAATGAATTTCCATTCTCTCTAAAATTCCGTTCCTCAAATAGATTATCACCATGTAATACACATTTCCTCAAACGATAACTTGCAATTAAATAACTTTCGCCAAATTTACATTCTTGGTCGCTTAATGGAAACAAGACTTACAGTGCTTAAAAAAAAAGAGAGAAGTCCTAATTTTCAGGAAGTGGTAAGACACGAAGGAATTACATAACAGGAAATTGGCTTAGAGAGGGAAAAATTTCAACGAAAAAAAGGTATCGAAATTAATGAAGTGGAAAAACCGGACAGTTTTGGACTTTGGGTGACATATTTTTGTTTTCAAATAAAAAAGGAAATGTGTGAGTGTCCATTGACCACAACTTGCTAAGGAGAACAAGTTTACCAGTTTAATTGTCTATAAACACTTGTTAAGATTTTAAGTAGAGCAACAATGAGGATTACATCTTGTTTGGGGACAAAAATAATCTGGGAAATTCCATTATAGAGGTATTAATTAAATAGTTTAGTAGAGCTTGTAATGCCAATGAAAGATTTTTTTAACAGCCTAAATACTTTTCGTTATTTATACATAATCAAGAGTTAATAATTTCACTTTTCTAAAAATACAGCCGCTTTAGAGTATGAATGATTACTTAAGATAACATACATTAGTTTTATGTTTGTTTCAAATATTTTTGTATGTGAATAACAGTAGGTGTAAAGATTTTTTAACAGCTCAAATACCTTTCGTTATTTATACATAATTAAGTGCTAATAATTTCCCTTTTCTAAAAATACAGCACCTTTAGAGTATGAATGATTACTTAAGATAACATACATTAGTTTTATGTTTATTTCAAATATTGTTGTAGGCAAATAACAGTAGTTGTAACACAATAGTATTTCATATTTCCTCAAACCGTTTTTCTTTGTATAAAGCATGAAATATCTTAACTTAATTATTATTTTTCATTCCCTCTCATATATTTATGAATATTTAATATTTATAGTTCTTATATGTATATTCAATAGATATTTAAAAAATGTTTTAAAAGCGTATTTCTTTACTTAAAAGTACTTTAAATTAAATGACTGCATTTATATTATATGCGATTGAACAACACGTATACGTACTTACTGTTTGATGCATAGTGTAATATGTTAAGAATGTTTCAGTTTTGCATGAAATTAATTTCTTTTGAAATTTTCTCAGTCTATATTAAGGGAGATTTGAGTTGAATGAAAATGTTTTGATACGACACAGTAATCGAATTAATCGTTTTTGTATAAAAATCAGTATTCTAACCATTAATTACAACTAAAATGTCTCGAAAAGTGCAAGTGATTCATATAACCTGCCATAAATATGCAGTTTTTGTATTTTAATGTTAGGTCACGTCTAACGAAATTCATTACCGTAAGCTTTAATTTGAATTTACCAGAATAGCATAAATATTTCTTCAAAATGTAGTTATCATTCCTGAAAATTCAAATAGGGTAAGAGACCGGATAAGCCAAGAAAGTTAATAAGAATGTTATGAAATGTGTATTGAATTAATTTCATATTTAATATTTGAAATTAACATTCATATTTAATATATGAATGTCATGAAATGTGTAATGAATTAATTTCATCTTTAATATAATTTTTAATATAACTCTAATGATGCAGAAGTAAAAAAACCTGCTTTAAAAATTTAATATAAAAATCGAAATATAATTTTCATTTTTTAATGTTATTGTTATATTCATTGTTTAAACTAGATTAGGATGAGTAATTACGTGCATGAAATGTGAGATGGACAGTAAAATTTTTAAATGAACTTCTTAAAATACGCAATAGAGTGTTGTATTCTATATTTATTTACCTATACCACTTTCTAATGATAAGCCCAAAAGTCTGGAGGGGCAAATTATCTTTCAAAATCCCTTTCTATTACATTAACAGCTGTACTTTTAAGAGTTTAGGGAAGTTCTTACGGTGGTCCTCTGTCACGTATTCAAGTTTTCAAAATGGGCAGATAGGTGATCTTGCCATACCACTAAGGTGTAATAGGGTAATTAAGGTGCTATAGTTAATGCCTCTGTCGGTAATCATGTCCGGCGAGGTGTCTGTAAGAAGCGACTCCAACAGCTCTAGGCAAGGAATTTGGGACTCGAATTTTATTACTAAATAAGATACCCCAGTTATTTTCTGTCACCACTTCTCTGTGGTTTGGAACTATTAGACTTGATTAACAAGTAACTAAATCTTTTGATGTAGCGACGTGCCAAAGGGCAGTTAGGTCGTAGCAAGTGGTCTCCAGACTTAGTGGTTTGTTTAGCGTCTATAATTTCAAACATGTCACATTGGCTGTGGGTGTAGAATAATAAGACATAAAAATAGCCACTAATTTCTAACTAATTGGTATAGTCAATCAACAGATCTTAGTGCTATAGGTTCTCTAAGGTTTTTCCTAAACACAGACCAGTAATTTCATTGATATAAACAGGAGAATATTTATAATTCTTCTGAAGGACTCCATGAGAATGAATGTGGGCAGGGATAAAGAGACTTCAGTGTTTTAGAAGAACGGGGAATGAGAAAATCTGTGGTTTTTACGCCTGTTTATAGGAAGAAACGCAATGTGTTAAAGAGAGAAGCAGATAATATGATCTGGGCAGAAAGGGCGGGAAACAAAACGGAATAAATAAGATGAATTTAAATAGTAAAAGAAATAAGAACTGAACCGACAAAATCCCAGATATTTAGCACAATTATAAACAGATTTATGCAAAAATGTTTTCGAATACAGCTGATATTCTTGAGACAGACAGTCTCCTTCATGTCTTTTGTCACGCACTTTTGTTTTAAGCTGGCACACATTACTTTCTTCGGGAAAATTTAGAAAGATCAACCCTTTTAATCATGCAATCGTTTCTGATGATAGAGTTGAAATAGGTGAGCAGAATGTTCAATTTATTATATATTTCTACTTTATATATTGCTAGATTAACAGGTGTGGCTTGACATTTAAAAGGCAAGTACAGTCTTATAATGTAAGATGGTAAGCCATGTTTTTACATGAAGTGTCTAGGGATTTTTGAATGGCGTAAAGATGAGACATATCGTCTTCTGACCAAAGTGCATTTGTCATTTTCTTTTTCTACGAAATAAAGAATTTTGTAAGAAATGTGAGCTTATATTTTTAGAAAAACTTGCAAATTCCGAATAAAGTAATTGAAAGAGAACCCCTGTAGATCCTAGATTTCCATCAAAAGCGGATAAATACATCTGAGATAGCTTTCCAGGATCAAACTGCAAAATAAATTCATTATTTCTATAGCCTTCCTTTAACATTAAATTCTGAAAGTTTAAAAAACATATTCTTGGTATAGTTAAAGTAATGCGCAATCCCCAAGAAGGGCTATTATAATTTATTTAATGGGAATAGCCTAAGGAAAATACAGAAACATTTAATGTTTCAACATTAGAGTTATTTTCTAAACGTATTCAATTTTTTTTTATCCCAGTAGGAGGGGGGTGATGGGTATAGTCTAAACTGACCCTTCTCTTGATTTCTGAAGTCATTTCGTCATACTTCCTCATCACATTCACTGACGCCATCTACAGACCAAGTAAATAAAGTATTCAATACCCGTATTATAAATCTAAGTTCACATTCAATGATTTTACAAACTGCCAGCTACTCTACCTTTTTCTGGTTTTTCCGTAAAATATACGGTAAAATATTGGCACCTATTTTATTTTACGAATTCATTTTTCTGGATCTTATAAAGTTTATGCTTTATTTTATTTATTCATTTATTTTTTTATGAGGGTGTTTAAGCGGACAACCTAAGTCCTGTGAATCTCTAATTTCCTTTTGGGAATAATGATTCATGGTTATATACCTTTGATTGCAATCTAATTCAGGTACCCTGAATAAGTTAACAAACTCCCAGGCTTATTTATTTTCATTCCGCCTCCGAAACATTTTAACATACTTTGAATTTCTACATATCTTTTTATTGAAATTGATTAGTTTATTGCTTAAGAAAGAGATTAAAATTCATTTTTTTAAACCGATGAATATTTATTTCAACGACGACTCCAGGGGGGAACAGACAGTAGAGGCTATTCCCCCCCTCAAAAAAAAAAAAAAACCCTGCGTATTTTTTTTTTTCATAGCCTAAAATTATATAATCGTAGACCTAATACTAAGAAGCCTGGTGGCGTAGTGGTTAAAAGCATCAAGCTGCCATCCCTCAGGTCCAGGGTTCGACCCTGCGACTGGGCAAGGTCGACTCAGCCTTTCATCCCTTGAGTGGGTCGATAAAATGAAGAACAAGCATGTTTGGGAACAAAACTCTGGGGGTCCCACGTTAGGTTGACCACCTGACTGAGACATATGCAATATGGCACTCCAAACCCACGGTCAAGAAAGCGGAGATGGGTACCGCCGGCCCTGGTCCACATCGGACTGTTGCGCCGTGAGTTTAGTTTATACCTCTATTCTCCGCCAACTAATTACGTATCAAAGAAATTACTCCGTAATTTCTGCTAATATATAAATAGTAATAATACTACTAATATATATATATAGGGTTATATATATATATAACGTTGACAACTCCCCCCCCCCCCCAATCTCTGGACTGGAGTCGCCTCTGATTTGTTTATCTGTAATATAAAAATATGGACAGTATTTTTGCAATTTTAATAACGGATTTAAAATAGCTTTTTTCCCATTACTGCCTGACACATTTAAACACCCCCTAGTTAACAGCTATTTATCACTGTCATATGGTGTGTGACTTAATGTTGAATGAACCCTTGTGTATAAGAATTTAAAATTTAATATGTCATACATTTCATTAAAAAACTCCGCGCCTCACGGTTTTCACAACATTAAGAAAAAATATGAAAGAAATTTTCTCTTCCATTCCTTCATTTGTATGAAATTTCTTGTAATAAGGAGGTAACCTTTCGACACCCTTTTTTTAAAATTTGAGAACATAGTTCTTAGGCTTTAAAGTCAAGTGCCTGTCGCATTGGGGAATAAAAAAAAAGTTCTAATGCTTTAGAACAGGGAAGAGAAAGCTGTCAACAATTAATCATATATTAGATATATACGGATCATTGACTCCAGTTGTCGAAGAATTTTCTTACTGTTAAAATGAGAATATATCAATTTTCATTCTCACTGGCTTAGAAAAATGAATGAATTTTTCAAGAACGATTTGAAAAGAAATTCGAAGAGCAAGTAACGTCAGCTCCTACTGGGCAATCAACATGAGTTATATTGTTATGTAAATATAATACTTATTAATTATATCCGCAATGACATCTTAGATTGTTTCTAAATATATTTCAAGAAAAAAATTATCAACCATAAAGCAAGTATCGTAGACCATAAAGCAAGTACTCTGAAAGCATTTATTCAGATGGAACCTTCCTCTGAAAATCAATTGAAATGTTTACTTCAAATCGAGAAGCTGGCTGAACAATGTAGGCATCATAAACAGAACCAAACATCCATTTTACAGTTTTTCCCCAAAGTGTAATTCATATTTTTAATAAAAGTTTACTTTATACTGCATAGCTTCTGCTTCATTTTATGATTAAGGTAATTCTGTATTGCTTTTTAATATGTTTAACTTTAGATAACATAGTATAATATATTTTCTAGGGTTATGCATACTAGGAGAGTTTCTTCTTCAATGATACACATTTAAAGTTATATATTTTCTCTTAACATCGGATAATTCGAATTTTTTTCTGAGAACCTTTGAGTTCGAATTAACGAGCGTCCACTGTATATAAAACACTTCCGTAACTTACTGACTGACTGACTGACAGATAACGGACAGACCAAACCGCTGGACCTAGAGGGCTGAAATTTTGCAAGGCGATTCTTCTTATAGTGTAGGGGTGCACTAAGAAAGATTTTTGAAAAATTCTTCTTAGAATTTTTTAAATTAAATTTTTAAGCTGTTTTTGTAACATTCTTTAAAGTTTGCATTTAAAATAATAATCTGAGGGTTATAAAATTTATATCAAGAGAAAGATCATAAAAAATCCTTTAAAATGAAATCATTTTGGAATCTTTACCTCCATTTTCTGATTTTTGGTGAATTTTTAAAGATTAGTTTTTAGAATTTAATTTATTAAATGCTGATCACGTGGTTTCTTTTCTTTTTGTGATACTTTAATTTTGCGTCACGCACATGACAACGAAATAAATTGACAAAAAATATTAAAATACGGTAAAAGATAAAATTTAACCGCTAGACTAATTGAGGAAGAAGTTTTTAAAGAATTTAATTCAGATTAGTATGTTTTCTGAATATTAAACATACAAATTAATTGCATACACCGTTGTATTTAATTTGAATGTTTTCTTCTACATTATTTTGTCTATAAAAATATCCGTTACGATTTTTTTAAGAGTATAAATATATTTTCTGTTTTTTTTTTTTTGCATTAATTGCATACATTGACCATTGTATTTAATTTGAATGTACTCCGTAGCGAAGCACGGGTATTCAGCTAGTTTATTATACAAGTTTTATTTAGCTCGTGGTTGATGTAGATAGGATTTTAAAAGGAATAATATTCATACTGAGCCCTAATAGACTATCATAACATCGTTAATCATTCATTAAAATCAACGACACTCCATCGATTCATTTAACATAATGTTATGAAGGATAACACCACTTAATAACTTCCTGGACTATCACAGGACATACGATAATACAACTCTTATCTGGAAATAAGGCATTCGTCCTTCGAGCTGTGGACTGAAAAAGAATGCATGAGAATTACAGTCGTTAACCTGTTCTCACCGTTAAAGAAGCCGATAATATAAAGCAGACTGATAACATCCACGCTGGCATTAAAACGTTGATAGGGTTGCATGCTTTTGATGAGAATCTAGTTGCCTGTGATGTGTTTCCGTGTCACATCTTTGAATTTCCTCGCAGCAGAAGATATTTGTTTTAATTTGTTATAGAAAAATGCCTGTGAATGAAACGTATATGAATTTAATGATACATCGAGGTTCTCTTGAGGCAAGGTAATGGGACAGTATGCCTGTGATATTTAACAATGCAGCTCAAGATATAAACCTTAATAAACTACTGACTTGTATTTGAAATTTCGGGCTTTTTTTGAGATTTCAAGAGATTAAGAGTATACAAGAGAAATTTTCAATACACCGAAAAACTTAGTTTAAAAGTCACATTCGCTCTTGTAACACACTTTTATCACCGAAAACTTTTATCTGGACATTGTATACTAGGTACTTCTTTAATAGTATCTTTTATTAACATTGTAAAATATTCCGTTTACAACACCTGAGATTTGTTCCTTGTGGAAAAATTGTACCAGGTAGCTTTTTTTTCTCAAAGCTGCTATGGGTTTTAAGTCAGGGTTGAACTTTACAAAGGATGATCTGTAACATTATTAGAAAATTCTCAGGGGGAGATAGACATCACATGTAACTTTTCCTACTATTCCTATTATGTATTTTAAATATAGGAATTATATAAGTGTGAGATTTTAGCTATTGGGAAGAGGTTTGAAGAGATTTTGACACTTTCTCTGATTTAAGATGGTGTCTTGAAAAATCCAGGGATCTTTGAATGCGTATTTTTGTGAACAGGCTCGATTGTACAACTTCTGAATTACAATCGGGTTTGGATGATAAATTTTGCCTGTTTAACAACCATATAATGTAAATGTTGGAATATCAGAAAAGCTAAGCTGCCCCAGATGGCTAGCGTGGGTGGTTGTTTTTGTTTAACATTTCAGAACTTTCCTCTTTTAGTCAGATTGTTTCTCTTCTATTTAATGAAAGGAAATAATCCCCTACGATGATGATCGCACGAAACTAGATTGTTTCGTCTGTGACTGAAGATTCAATTTCACGAACAATTAACAGCATTAATTTGTTTGGGCATCGGCGGTCACCTAAGAAGTGTTTTTAAGAGATCTGACGAAAGTTCACAACAGTGTGATGCATTACATTCGCAACAAATAAATACTGTTTATTTGTTGCGAATAAACAGTAAACAGTTTAAAAAAGGATGGATGTATATGACCAACTTTATCGTCTTTGTTTGGGTATAAATCTTTGGTATCTTCTTGTTTTAGTTTGTTTTATAAATTCTCCGTCAACACAATAAACATAGAAAGTTCGCTTCGAGAGTCTTGCCATATCAATGAAAAATTATAAATATTAAATCATTAAATTATGTAACGTTTCTCTTAAAATACATTAATATTTTATCCACATCTTGTAATTTTATTTCGAGAAATCGAAATTAGAATACACGGAACTTATATTTCCCTGTAATATTTAGCGAGATATAAGATTCTACTCTTGGCATGGTCAGTTTTGTTGTTGTACCACAGTGATGCAAAATTTGATCATATTTTCATAATTACAGATTATAAATGAGTATAGATTAAGAATACTTGTTTAGTTGAAAATAAACCATAGATAGAAGTTTATGTAAAAGTTCAAGCACCCTATTCTTACCATTTATTACTTATTCCTAACTTTTCGTTAAATTTCTCGAATAAGTTTGAAGCATGAACCTTACCTACCTTAATCGTCCATGATGGTTATGTGGGAAAACGTCTAGATATGACAGTGCAAAGTAAAACGTTTTATTCGAGAATCTTTATTAGATATTCTTTAAATCTTTCAAGTGTTCCATGAACAATTATGTGTACATTACATCGTTAGATATGTATAGTTTTCTCCTCATTATTCGAAAACACTGGCCAATTAAAAAAAAGTATGAAATTTCTTTTTTTTTACGGTGCTACTAAACAATAAGGTACATCAATTTGTACCTCACAATTTAAGTCGAAAAGCTGATTCAGTTCACTAATTATTAAGTCCTGAAGGAGATGTTTCTAAATTGATTACCAATCTTTCGAAAGTTGTTAAAATATCAGCGTGTTTATTCAGAACACAGATCATTTTAAAAGAAGGTTCGAGAAATCTTCCGGGAGGTTTGCTGATTAATAGAAAAAAAAAAGCAAGAAACGTGGGTTGAGCTGTCAGTATTCAGAGAACAATCAAAATTAATATGGGTAAGTAGATCTTCTGGGTTTTGCTGCCGATATTGAAGGTAACTGTACTATGAACAAAGTATGTTACTTACAAGCGAGTTATTTGAACAAAATATTATCTTCAAAGCTTTTACGGGTAAGATTATGCTAAGATAATTAGATATTGGGTCTTTTAAGGTATTTACAAATAATTTTTTTCATATTTTTTAAAGCGTAGGACGACTATACAGCACAATAGCTTGCACAAATTCCTTTCTAGACTTTAATTTTAATTACAGTTATGATTTGTGTTTGATAAAAATGTCTATTATTTATATACAGTAGTTTCATATTCCCCAAAACAGCGATACTATTTTTGAAACTTTTTAGTAGAAGTGATTTTAGTAGAAAAAAGAAACATTATGATTTAACTCGTGTTGTTGTTGCTTTTACTATTGCTCCCTGTCCGGAAGTTCCAGACTAGGTCCATATAGGCTTCGGGTTGAGTAGTGCGGCTCCTGTTCTATAATAGCACCAGAAAGGTTGGAGTCCGACTTGGCTAGGTACCACCATAATTTTGACTGAGCAACTCCCAGGGGTGACATCTAGGGGGGTCGTACCTTCCCCACCCACTGACATCATTGAAGGTCTTTTCGGTTTAAGGATTTAACGTGCCCATATCCAGCCTAGACACGAAAGAATTTAACGGCGCTTGTCGGGATTCGATACCGAGCTCCCTTAGTATCGAAAACCGATGCGCTACCGATAGGCTACCTCGGGTCCATTTAACTCTTATAACCATTCATATTAATTTTAGAAAGAACTTCAAAACAGCAGAGTGCAAACATTGGAAAACATTCTTTTCTTGCATATTAATATTTAACAGGAGTAAAATGATAACATATTTTCGTTCTTTACGGATTCACCAGTGCTTTTTTAGGTTATCATCACATGAAGTATATCAAGCTATGATTGAAAAAAAATTTTTTTTTTGTATTGTTTACTCCGCGAATTATTTGACAGATTGCTGCTGATAGCTGGCAACTCAACCGAAAAGGCTCTAACTAGGTTAAAGGTTCATTCTCCCTATGTGTTTCTCTGTGGCAATAGGTATATTGATGAGCTACTTCAAACTGTAAACAAACTTATTTTCATACTATTTTTCCAAGTATGTAAATTTATTTTTCTGTACTTGACTGCAAATGGAACATAAAATACATTACGCGAAATGATTTTCTTCTTCATATTCGTTTGAAATGCGCCCTGGCTAAAAAGTAATCCGTATTCACAATTTGAGAAAACGGGGAACATCCGTTATCTGCGATTCTAAGAGTATGGAATTTGAAATATAGTTACATAATTTAGATATGAATTATTCCCGGACAGGGAGAAATAATATTATTTCCTTATTAAAATATTTTAAAGTCCCGATATCTCATATTGTAGCAAGTGAGGATAGAAAATACAATTAACGTTCGGTCATTATACGTACGGACGAATCAGTGGATGCATTTTATTCGTATGCGTTTTGGGTGACAGATTTTGGGGATCAGATGAATGAGAATTTACCGCTGGCAATGACATCTTAAACTGAAAAGTTTTGGTCGGGTTGAGCTGCACCAAAATTGGTCAAGCAGTCCAGTCGATGAGATTAATAAATTTATGAACTCTAGAACATTACTGATGTTTAGTTGTTTAACATAGATAAGATGTATAAAGAGAAAAGCTATTTATATTTTGTAACGAATACAGGAGAGCGTCTTAGCGTCCTGTCCATCCCATATCCAAACGCTAAGTGAGCTCGCAGATTGACTCTCACACTAAAACAAAGATGCCTCCCTACAGCTAGGAACCGCGCAGAAACATAAGGGGAAAGACAATATTAAAGGTAGATAATTAATGGAATAGATTTAATACTGGTGGGGCATTATTATTACTTACACACACACACACACACACACACATATATATATATATATATATATATGTGTGTGTGTGTATGCACATACTAGGGATGCGACATCGATGTCGATGTTTTCAAAACATCGATGTTTTCATAAAAACATCGATGTTCTAAACATCTATTTATTAAAGCCGATGTTTTTTCAACATCGATGTTTTGTGCTCGATGTTTTACGTTGTCTCGATGTTTGTTTTTACTGAAAAAGTACCATAATAAATAAAATTTACCACGTAGCATAATTTTCACACTCATTAAATGTAAGACTGAATTCTGAAAAGGATTAATTCAAGAGAGGGAACGATTCCTTAACAAACAGACAAATGGCAATCAACAACCAATGAACCAATCAGAGCGCTTGGAATGTTCCTGACACTCTAGAACCTTCCATGGGGTTTTATTTTATAAATAGCGGTATATACACGAGAGCAGCCATTTAAGTTTTTGTTTTGTTCTGGTTTTATATTAGTTGACGTTAATATTATTAGTAAGATGCCTCCCAAAAGTACCGTTTGGAAATATTTTTGCAAAACCTCTGACAAATTGGTGATGTGCAATATTTGCCTTAAGTCCCTCAAAACTTCTGGCAATACCACGAATTTATCTGGACATTTGAAGGCAAAATATGGCGATATTTACAATGAGAATTTTGAGTCATCAATGTAGCCCAAGGCAAAAGCAACCAAGTTTTTGTCATTTGTGTCAGCCCAATCAGAGAGTAAAATTAACCGTCCCCCCCTCCCCCACGACTAACCGAAGTAACATTAATGTTAGAGGTTACTAAACCAGTTTCAAAAAATGGATGCTCTAAAACACCGATATTTAAAAACATCGATGGTTTTTGGGCGATGTTTTATTAGCATCGATGTTTTAATATTGAATATTGATGTTTCGAAACATCGATGTTTTGTTATCGATGTCGCATCCCTAGTACATACATGTAAAATTATGGATAAGAGGTAGAAAGTTAGTTGTTAATTTGTGTTATTTGAACAGACAATATAATTACTGAAAGATTTTGTTATGGTTGCTTTCAATCATTCTCGTATTGTCACTTCTTTTGTCTATTTGAAAAATCAAGGATGTGGCGCACACATTTTTGAAAAAAACTTGGGTTGAAATAACGAGAATTTTACTAAAGCAAATGAAGTGTACTCGAGTGTCTGAAAAAAAATCTCTCTTTGTGTGACTCACCAAGAAAAATGTTTTGTAAGTCATAAAAGGTCTGTAGATTCATCAGTAATTCTAGGATTTAGACAAAAAAAGTCATTTGACATTTGCATTTTTTCCCATAGTACAACAACATTCTTTAAATTACAAACCTGCCTCACTCTAGGTGAAATGGGATCTTCATCTTCTGGTTTACTGAAGTAATAAAAAGACTTTTTCACAGCCTCCACAACTGACTATAATTTTACAATTCATTTTAACTTTACTGTATGCCTGATTGGTAACATTTTCTCTCAAAATATATAAAGAGCACGCACAACAAAAGTTTACATCTAAATGTAAGTATATATATACTTGGTCTTGAGAAAGAACACGTATCTTTTCTAAATTTGTCAGTAACTCTGAACTTATGTTTAGTTTTTTTGTAACACATTAATTTAACGGGCAGAGGGGACCTAGTGGAAAAAACTGTAATAATATTCTAAAAAAAAAAGACCCTAAATTTCAAGCGGTAAAGAAAAAGTTCTCAAAAATGGTTTATACATCAATCTACGCTTACTTAGATGTCCTGTATCATTCCTGTCTGGGACATACTCATTGGATGATAGATGCATCTTACCTTAAAGGACTTTAGACCACCTGGTTAGACTCATTTTATTCTGCAATGTCTCCAGCAAAATATTTATGTTATGTTGATATTCCTTGAAGGACCTTATTTCATTGGCTCACATGTTCCCTAGAAAAATTACAGAGATGCATTTTCTTGAAGCATTAGGAAATAAACAAATTAATTTTTCCTCTACGGGGCAGGATTTTACGTTGGGAAAATGTGCAGGTTGAAAACTTTTTTTTTCTAAAATCACATTAAGATGAATGAAAGGACTCATGGAGGAAAAAATCTATGACTTAAAATCCTCTCTTTTCTCGTAATTTCTGCGGTACTTTGCTAGAGATTTAGAAAGCAAGGTTTTGATATACTTATTCTGGCCATAGCCATCGAGATTTTGGGCTATTCTAAATCTAAGTAATGGGGGAGTACTTTGAGTACATTTGTAGCAAATCTGAATTTCATAAATAAGAGCTAATGGAAAAACTATGAAGTCTGTGGAAGTGTTAGATTCCTAAATTTGTCTTAAGTTTTACAGAGAGATTGTTATGAAAGAAATAGATGTCAAAAAAGATAGTTCTTTGAAAAAAATTATGCGTCATAGATGCTGGATAAATAGTTTATCTGTTGCCTTCCCATTTACGACATTATACTAAATAAAACCAAAGTGTTACAATTGGTGATATTTTGAATTTGTATTACTGCGTTTATATGCTGTAAATATGATTTTTTTTAGGCAAAGTTGTTTGTAACTCTATAACTGGAAAAGCTAGCTCTAAGTTGTTAAATTTTTGTTGAAGCATTTTGATGGTCTTTTCCTAAGGCTTTCAGTAACTTTAAAGGAAAATTTACTCAAGCCCCTTATTTGGACTACTACTTATATAGGAAAAAAAGGCCGTGGTTGGCACACCCGCTGATTTCCATTACAAACGCATTAGTAACACTTTGTTATAATCCGGTTTTAAAGCATGAGATGGAACAGAAGAAAAAGAGATTTAATGTAACTTTCTAAATTAGTGTCAAATTTTGACTGTCATTCATTAGATATGGCATTCACTACGTATGAAAGAATGCAGAATGAGTGCGACTTCTTCAGCATTCTTATAGCAGCTTTTGTGGCTGTCATTAGAGAATAGTAACAAATGTTGAAAATTGACGTGAAATTATTGTAAGAAGAGGGCATTTTTTTGCAGAAGCTTAATCCTAAAGCTATTTTTCATTAGTTCACACAAAGTGGATAACTACGGTACAGAGCGAAAAATAAATATTTTAGGTATAAAAGGCTTTTCCGTTTAAAAAACTCTGGAGGCTGAGTTTTATTGTGTAAGGCCCGAGTACATTAAATATCCCGGACTGAAGGCCTTGCTTATATGACAGACAAGTTAGAATAAGAAAATACTGTGTTGTCAAATATATAGTTTCAATGACATTTTTGTATAAAATAACTTTGGGGGTCTTCCTTAATAATTACTGTTGCTTATTTATTGAGACTAAGCTATCTTAAAACATTAAAGATACACGCGGTTATAGAATATTTTTTGAGAATTTCCCAAAAGAGAGTACTTTACAGTGACTTAAAATGATTAATCTGATACAAGAGAGCCGGGGAAGTGTAGCACAAATTGTCATTATATACTGTATCTCTCTGAATTTTAACGTAGGATTACGTTTCTCCATAACGGACCTGCGGAAAGGAAAATTTCAGACGCTAAAACTGTCCGTCCTTTCTTCCTCGCGAGTTATAATTTTGGCAGCGCGCCAAACCCAGTCTATTGCTTGGACAAGTTAAACAGAAAAGTACCAAGATGCGTCAAAATTATGACATACATATATGTATATATATATACATACGTACATATATATAGATACATATATACATATAAAAGAGGTAAGCAACGATAACTAATCCTACGTTAATAATCCGCGGTAGTTTCGTTAGAAGAGACTACCTGAAATTTTTCTTGTTTTGGCTGTTAGACTACAAATTTACACCTTCGTTAATTTATAATGACATTAATGAAACTATTATTAAATGAATCATTCAGTTACAATTGATCTAAGAAATATCTGAAAAGGGTATTTCCCGAAACCATAGACGGTATTTCTCACAGTAGGCTAATCCTAAAATATTTTAAGCATATACAGTTCAATATTTTTGGGAGAAAAACCACATTCTCTAATAAATAAATGTCATCTGAGTATATACCAGTGGTCGGCAAACTCATTAGTCAACAGAGCCAAATGTCAACAGTACAACGATTGAAACTTCTTTTGAGAGCCAATTTTTTAAAATCTCAAACTATATAGGTAGGTGCATTATTATTAATTTAATTCGGATACTCCAAAGATGGCTTTTGTTAAAAACGTCCTCAATCTGAATGAGGTACGTTCGCTGAGGTCGACCCCTTCAAACTCTTCCATCCACACTCGTTTTGTATACTTATTTCGTCTATCTCCATTCGTTCATCCTCTCTGTATGTCCAAACCATCTCAACATACCTTTCTCAATCCTCGAAACTACATTTTCTTTCACTCCACAGCGCTCCCTAAAATTAACTTAATAAACTGTACTTAAAGTTTTATGTCTTAGTTAAACTATAGGTATGTTGAATAAAACTTGATATCATACTTAATATCGATATTATTTGTTGATAAAATTAAAATGTAAAGTATCCATAAAATTAAATCATAACAATGACAGACAAACACTAATATGAACAATGGCCTCGCATCTCCTAGTTCAGGGATGGCGAACCGTTTTCTAACGCGTGTCAAAACATGTCTTGAAACCGTAGAAATTAAAACCGCGTGTCACTTTTAAAAAAAAATTTTCGGTCTTTGGAAGACCTTCGGAAATTAAAAAAATGATACGATATATATTTAAAATAAAAACATATTTAACTTTTTATTGTGATTTGTTTAAAACTATCAATATCAGGAAGAAAATAAGTACAAAAATTATCGAACTTAACGTGACACTTGTTGTCTTTCGGGCGATAATTTATTTATACGTGGTTCGATATTTGTAACTTTTAATCGTACACACGCAGCGGACAAGTCGATGCCGAGGCGATTTCTATTGTTACTTTTAATAAAATTCATTGTCGAAAACAACTGTTCGCAAACGTAGGTTGATTCAAACATTGTCAAAGGAGCTCTTGTTAAGTTTTTCATCGACATTAGCGAATTAGGCAACGAGTTCCATTCAGTTAAAATAATATTTTCGGTGCTTGTTGTTAAAATATATTCCTCACAATTTTCCAGATCTTGTAATTTTTTTTCTAAGTTTACGTTTAGTTCTGAAACTTTATTCCTCCGTACAACACTGTTGAGAAATTCAACAATTTCCGTTTCTAATTTATAAATTTGAAGCCAATCGAAAGAGGATAATTTAAGTTTTCTCCATTTCACGAAATTGGGAGAATCTTTCATCAAGTATTTCTTTTGCATTCGCTAGTACTGAAGAAGAGTGTTTTAAGACTTCTGTTTGGCAAAAGGAGGAAAAAATTAATTTCAAACAATTATTTTTTACAAATTATTTCTAGTACAAATTAGATTATAGATCTCTCAGTCCGACGAATGAAAATCAAAATTTTAAAAGTTAAATGGGTGTTAAAATAATGTGATCGTCTCGCGGGTCACATAGTGACCCGCGGGTCACAGGTTCTCAATCCCTGTCCTAGTTTATTAAATATATGCGCACAAAGCGCGTCTAGATGAATTTCTCTCAAAATAGCAACAAACCTTTTCTTACGACGGTCATACTTTTCGCCCCATCTGTTGAAATTGAGACAATTTTGCCGAGTAGAATATGATGTTTGTCAATGCACTCAATTACAGTATTTGCTATATCCTTTTCCACGTGTTTGACCTTTGAGTGGCAATAATCCTAAATGCTCTTCTTTAGGATCTGTAGATGAAATAAATCGTACAAAAAGTGAAACTAGCGCTGTATCATTTATGTCACAAGACTCATCAACTGCTATTGATAAAGCTGAAACTAATTTAAGATCTTCGACTTGTTGGTTGGTTATATTCGAAGATCAATTTGACTAGTCTAGTGTTTTCTACGGGTACACGCTCTCGGAAGTAATACATTGTAAAACACGGTGCAAAGATACGACTTGACGATACGCGTTGAGAATTAATCTTTCCAGAAATGTTTTCTCATTAAGTTGCTTCAGAGCACTCGCCTAAAGATAAAGACACATAAACACCAACTAAGTATGTAAAAATAGAAATAAGAAAACCAGTCATCACGAAGTTTCAATCTCACTGTACGTGTGCGCCCGCACGTGGTATTTCGTGGAAGATCCACACTCAAGGGGCCAAAGAGCCACATGTGGCTCGCGAGCCACGGTTTGCCGACCACTGGTATATACCATAGAAGCTATGTGCAAGAATTTTGCATTATAACGAAACTTATGGCAGAAATATGTTTGAATGGGAAAGTCGTAAAAGACCTTTTCCAAGCATATTTTTATATTAATGCCCTTTGTAATGGAAATTACATGTAATGTAAAAGTGGAAACTGATTTTGAAGTCCAAAGGCAAGTTACATTTGGCTAAAGTGTAGTACTTAATTCTAATCAGAGTAAAATTTGTGAAACTCATCCTAGGAAAAGGGTTACTTTTAAAGATAGACATTCCCAGATTACTTAGCAGTTATAAACTTTTTAGCTGAATATCCGTGCTTCGCTACGGAGTACATTCAAATTAAATACAACGGTCAATGTATGCAATTAATGCCAAATATATATATATATATATATATATATATATATATATATATATATATATATATATATATATATAATTTATAATAAATACATCGGCCAATGTATGCAACTAATTCCCCCCCTCCCCCCCAAAAAAATTATACAAAAAATCGTAACGGATATTTTTATAGACAAAATAATGTAGAAGAAAATATTCAAATTAAATACAACGGTTAATGTATGCAATTAATTTGCATGTTTAGTATCCATAAAACATACTAATTTGAATTAAATTCTTTAAAAGCTTCCATCTCAATTAGTCTGGTGGTTAAATTTTGTCTTTTTCCGTATTTTAATATTTCTTTTGTTAATTTATTTCGTTGTTATGCACGTGACGCAAAATTAATTTAAAGTATTACAAAAAGAAAAGAAACCAAGTGATCCGCATTTAATAAATTAAATTCTAAAAATTAATCTTTAAAAATTCTCCAAAAATTAGAAAATAGAGGTAAAGATTTGAAAATGATTTCATTTTAAAGAATTTCTATGATCTTCCTCGTTATAGAAATTTTATAACCCTCAAATTATTATTTTAAACGCAGACTTTAAAGAATGTTACAAAAACAGCTTAAAAATTTAATTTAAAAAAATCTAAGATGAATTTTTCAAAAATCTTTCCCAGTGCACCCCTACACTATAAGAATAATCGCCATGCAAAATTTCAGCCCGTTATGTCCAGCGGTTTGGTCTGTGCGTTATCTGTCAGTCAGTCAACTGTTTTATATAATATATAGATTATGATCCCCTATGCACGACATAGCCGATTAGTGCACTGGAGGTGGGAAAAGGGAAAAAGTAGGACTTTTTGCAGTTTTGAAAGCAGCTTCTACGAAATGTAGATGGTACTTAGTACCTTTCGCTCGTTAGTTCCTCTTTTAGATTCTCTATGCTCTGGATTTGGATTTGCACTTGGATTACGATCGCGCCCTTATTCTGGGCCTTCGAAAATAGCATTGCCAGAAAGTACGGCGGAAGGAATATATTTTAAAAGATGAATTTCTCCGAATTTTTATAAGTTATGAACATTGCTAAAAGATGTTTTTTTCACAGAGAAAATTTTCTGCAGGCAAGGACCATTAGATGGAAAAAACGCCAATTGTAAATTTTTTGAGCGTGGAAGATAGAGTAGAACATTAAAGGAACCTTACTTCAGAGACGTAGCAAAGGATGTAAAGATGATACTTGATCCAGGGTGCTAGTCATAGGGGACACTGCACACCTGTGGCTACCAGATATTCCTATGGCATCTGAAGTGACTAAAAAAAGGCCACCGATCTGTGCCAAGGCAGATAAAAGAATCAAAAGAATTTATTTCGTTATAGAATATAAAAACAAGTTGATTTTAAAACTTTGCCAATAATTCGTAAGAAAATATTTTAAATAATTAGAAGAATAGTGCTGAAAAGTATGTTAGAGGGGAAAATTATTCCAAAACTGGAGTTACTTAAATTTTGCATGATGATTGACAAATTACAGACATTCCATTCCACATGGGAGAGAACCATGCGTCTTCAACTAATTGAATTGCAAAGTTTACGAAACTTGAAGGTGATAAAAATGCCATGGTCTGAGGCTAAGGCTATATCATGGAGTCCTTACCACGGAGCGACTGAATTATTGTATATTTTTACTGGTGACTTACAAACTGTAGTCATTCCAGCCCCAAAGAAAGATAACCAAGCGGTGTTCCTCTAATTGTGGCTAAGAGTTTAGGTAGCTTAAAGATGATGTAATTTTTTATGTTTGCTGTTTTGGAGGTTCTTCTGTGGTAATAAGTGCATGAGGTAAAATAGTGAAGGTCGTGTTATGGATTAGTAATTTTTCTTTTTTCAACACGGCAGTCACTTGTCTCTGACAGTAGGTACTCCTTCTCTGACATTGACCCCTGAAAACCTGCCTAGTTTTGCTGGCTACTTTATTGTGGGAGTACCATTTTAGGTGAGCCAGCATTGCTTCCTATGAGGGGGGATGATACAGAAATGACCAAGCCTTATTCGGGATTTCAACCCAAGCCCACTGCGTGGTAGCTCAGAACGCTAATCATTATACTATGTAGTTGGCACGCATTAATAATGTAACTGTCAGCAAATCTGTACAGATTCTACTAGGGTGTATTTTTCGCGATCAGAAAATTGACAGAAGTGAAAATGTGTCTGACAGTACAGTAATCGTTTTAGATATTATACTTGAATGTAAACTGTTTGTTACATTTGTATGTTATTCTTTAGTAGGTTTAAAGAACCCTACCTCCTCCATATTTATACGGTATTGATGTATGATGCTTGCTATTAAAATTATCTTTGACAAAA
Organism: Dolomedes plantarius; assembly: GCA_907164885.2. Taxonomy (NCBI): domain Eukaryota; kingdom Metazoa; phylum Arthropoda; class Arachnida; order Araneae; family Dolomedidae; genus Dolomedes; species Dolomedes plantarius. The sequence continues at coordinate 79,814,486 of OU015500.1, read as the reverse complement.
TCATTGTGGAGCTTTTAGAAGCTTTACCTTTGATGGTACCTTGCATTCTTTTGAAGAACAAATACATGTTGATGGTGTAGAATATATTGATAGTGTAGTGTCAGACATATAAATACTAACCTACAAAATTTGGTTTGGATTGGTTGAGAGTACTACCGTAAATTTTTGTTAAACGAGGGGTAATTAGACAGGGACCTACTGCTTAAAGCTGATTCCTAACGGCTACAAATATCCATGCCAAGAGAGGGACACGAATCCATGGACTCTTGTACCGATTGCCAACGCACTAGCCATTCGGCTATCATCCGGCTAACCTATAAAGAAAAATAAATTATGTAAACGTCCCATTTCCCTACAAACGTCTTTTTAGAGGCACTTAAAATTAAGAATGTATATCCTTCCTACCCGAAATTCATTTGAAAAACAAATTACAGATTTGTCGGAGACATGTCAACAGTGAGCAGTCAAGGGAAAAATGAATTCAATGTAACAACAAGGTATTGTTTTACAAGCACGTTTTTCTAACTCTTGAATTTTTTTTTTCGTCCGCACTTACTTGAGGCTTTCTAAAAGAAAACGAGCAGAATTTCTTTCAATTCCAAGAAACCTGCGGAATTTAAAAGAACATATAGCTGTAGGGGGCGCTCGTGACCTCAGCGTTCACGGTCGTACGCACATCTGTTCCGGTATTCCTACACCGGGATGTTTTTATTCGGGGATTTATCTTTCAGTGAAGCGTCATACCGAATTAAAGAAGATTCAGCACTCTTCCATAATGCATAAGTACCGTTACGTGCTCGTTTTTAGCAAAATTCCCGTTTCCTTCAACGTTGCGAAGAAAGCTTTGGTTTGTGTTTACTTTTGGGTCATTAGAAATCTATGAGCAATTTCTCGTAAATATTTGACCACAGGTGAAACGATTTAGTTGTTTTGTATCTTACATAAAGATTTTCACAGCAGACAAGGTAAATCAGTATTCTCAGTGTCTCACAAAAATGATCATGCAGGATATCGTAAAGCTATTCCGATTAAACGATTTGACACAAAAAATTCATGTTTTTTTTATCTCACAACTAGCTGAATACCCGTACTTCGTTACGGAGTACATTCAAATTAAATACAACGGTCAATGTATGTAATTAATGCCAATATACATACACACACACACACACACACACACACACACATATATATATATATATATATATATATATATATATATATATATATATATATATATATATATATATATGTATATATATATTTATAATAAATGCAACGATCAATGTATGCAATTGGTGTAAAAAAAACAAAAAAATATATTTATAAAAAAATCGTAACGGATACTTTATAGACAAAATAATGTAGAAGAAAATATTCAAAATAAATCTAATAGAACATACTAAAGAATATAGTACAGTTAATATACTACAGTTTGAAGAACATTCTTTTACTGTATTTTAATATTTTTTTTTGGATAATGTCCAATTGTCTGCCGCATTACCAAGAATTTTTTTTTGTCTATTTCGTTATTATGCACCTGACGCAAAATTAGTTTAAAGTATCACAAAAAGAAAAGAAACCACGTGATCAGCACTTAATAAATTAAATTCTAAATATTAATCTTTAAAAATTCACCAAAACTCAGAAAATGGAGGTAAGATTCGAAAAAGATTTCCTTTTAAAGGAAATTATATGATCTTTCTCGTGATATAAATTTTATAACCCTAAGATTCTTCAAGTTTGAATTTAAAATAATAAAGTTACAAAAACAGCTTAAAAATTTAAGTTAAAAAATCTAAGAAGAATTTTTCAAAAATGTTTCTTAGTGCACCCCTACACTATAAGAAGAATCGTCATGAAAAATTTCAGCCCTTTAGGTCCAGCGGTTTGGTCTGTGCGTTATATGTCAATCAGTCAGTCAGTCAGTCAGTCATTCAGTCAGTTACGGAACTGTTTTATATATATATAGATTATCACCCTTTTTTTACCTTAAAATTTATCCCATTTAGTACACCTTCATTTTTAAAATTATCACATATCATTTATTATAATTATCACATATCACATCCCATATCATTTTTATCACGTCACATATAATTTTTTATAATTATCGCATATGATCATATATCATTTTTATAATTATCAGCCTTAAATTTAGTTATTTATTGTTTTAAATATTAATAATTGTTGTTAATGCATAAAGTATTCTATAAATGAGAGTTCTTGTCATCGCTGGGGAAGTTTAGTTGGTGATATACCGGTCTCAGAGCTGGACTAAACTTTCTGGACTCAAAAGTGGTTGTTATATCGGTTTCCGACCATTAAAATGAACGATAAAAGACCGTTAAGCAGCATCTGGCAGTTAATCATGATTATATGCGACGAAAAAATAACTACTAGAAAAAAAGTATGTGAGGCCAACTGCTGGAATCATTAGTCTCCTGAATCTGGAAAAATGTGAGGAACAGTTTTCTAGAAAAGATCCTTATACCGCTGGGCTAGTTCATTCAGTAGAATATTGACCTCGATGTTTGGAAATGCCGGTTCAGCTCCCCTAGCCTGGAAAGTGGTTTTCCAGGGGAAGCCTGACTGTCTGTAAAAACTATAAAACACCGTTATGCAGCACATGACAAATAATCATGAAAGTAAAATCTGCACCTTCGAGAACAAATTAATGAAGAAAGAATAATGTAAAATCGTGAAGACAAGATGTAACAAGATATGACAGCCTGAGTCGTTGACCTGAAAAAGAAGCGAGAAATGCAATTTAAAATTAAGTGATCTTCATATCGCCTGGATAGTCCAGTTTGTCGAACACTGGTCTAGAACATGGAGATTCGGGTTCTACTCCTAGTATTGACAAGCAGTCGTTGCTAATGTAAATAATTTTTGTCATTAGAAGTTTTTGTTTAACACAATTTATGAACATTGACTTAAAAACTAATCGCTTCCTTTGCGTAATTCCTTTTTAACGTAGGATTACGTTCCTCCATAACGGTCCTCCGGAAAGCAAAATTTCAGACGCTCAAACCGTCCGTCCGTACCTCACGAGTTATGATTTTGGCAATGCGCCAAACCCAGTCTGTATCTCTTGGACAAGCAGTAAACAGTTAAACAGAAAAGTACCAAAATGCGTCAAAATTTTGACATACATATATGTATGTGTATATATATATATACATACGTACATATATATAGATATAATATACATAACACATACATACATATATACATTCAAAAGAGGTACGCAACGATAAGTAATCCTACGTTAATAATTCGCGGTAGTTTCGTTAGAAGAGACTACTTGAAATTTTTTTTTTAATATTCTATATCTTAAACAAAGGAACTCGCATATTCATACGTGTGTCTATGACTTAAATCAGAATATGATATTTTTTGTTTTAATACTTTTAATAAAAATAAAATATTCTTTTAATAACACGCTTTTAATTTGTTTTCTTGCTTGATGCTGTAACAACAATAAAAATCTAAACAGCTGATCGGTGTCAAGCTAAATTTATTGATTTAAATTCCGTTTTCTTCGTTTTATTGTATTTTCCTGAGACCGATCAAAATTCTAGTCTCTGGCAATATAGTTATTTTTACAACCAGTCAACTTAGATCGCTCATTTTGTGCTGTAAAAAGCATCTACTAACCTACTTAGATGTCACTAGCATGACTTAAGTTATAATCACTGACAATAAACGTTATTTAACTTTCTTGTTTTGACACCTTTCTTTCATTGTGAGTACAGATTGTTTCTATTATAGAAAATACTTACTCTATTTTAAACAAGAACTCGAGCTAGTTTGCGAGAAGCCAATTTTGATTTTGTTTTGCTTATGCAGTTTTCCATAAACATCGAAACGTTTTTGGTAATTTTTTCCTTCAGATATGCATCCGCATTCTTCGAAAACAGTTATAGTTTTTAAGTCTGTTAGTGAAATTACTTTTCGAAGTACTTTTTTTTGTGTATAGCCGACATTGCTAGTTGAATAGTTCCTTTATTATTAGACAAGAATGATTAAGAAAAATGTCTTTCCGTTTCTTTTGAAAAGCTAGTCTATAACAGCATAATTTTCTCCGACTACAAAAGATTAAAATATGTTTGTCACTTGAAAAAAAATAACTTGTTTTTATTTGATAGAAAAATAAAAATATATTGAAAAAGACATCTTAACACTTAATTCCAATGCGGGGTTTTTGTTCAAACACATTTGTTCATACATCGCGATGATTTATTGTTTACCTCTTGATGGCAACACCATTAAGCCACAATTTCCCCCGGGTGCTACTCCAATTTAGACCGAGCACCTCGAAGGACGACATCTGGGGGCTCGTACACTCCTTTCACCCTTCCAAACCTCATAGAGGGACTTCCCGGCCAACAAATTTAACGTTACTATACCGGCGTAGACACGAGAGCATAAAGCATCTCTTGTCGAGAGCCGAGCTCCCCTTGTACCGAATCCTAATGCACTAACCACTAGGTTATCCCGGGTCAACTAAATATTTTAATAAATATAGACATTTCGATTTTATTTTATTTGCATTAAATAACATTAACATAATAATTAAATTGAAATTAATCCTTTTGAATTCAAGAAAATAGTACGGTCAAGAATATAACGGTCAAGAATATTTAGAAATATTGGTCAAGAATACATAGAAATTTTTTTATTGGTCATTATATCATACTTAAATGTTTTTTATTTAATTTAATGTTTGAAACATTTAAATAATTTAATGTTTAAACGTTTCTCTTAATATTGTGTGTATTATCAAAATACACACAATATTAAGAGAAAAATAATTTCAAAATGCTTTGTACATAATATATTTCAGCAATATCGTTAAACATTTATTTCCTTAAAATAGAAACGTACTATTTTCCTCAGAAAATTTAATTGTTTACATTGAAATAACAATTAAATTAAAATTAATCCATTTGAATTCAACAAATACCGGTCAAGAATACTTTTTATACGCAAGAAGTTTCTTGGTAGTCAGTCTCTTTAACAATATGCATTAAAATGCTGATCCATATACACTGAAGTGCCACTGAATTAGGGATACCTACCTAGTAACGAGTTGGGCCTCCTCTGGCCTTGATAACGGCTGCCACACGACGAGGCATAAATTCAACAAGTTTCTGGAAACGTTCCACGGGAATGGCTTGCCAAATATTGGCTAAAGCTGTCCATAATTCAGTAAGGTTCTTTGGTGCTGTGTAATGGCCTTTCACGCCTTGTTCCAAAACATCCCAAAGATGCTCAATAGGATTTAAGTCTGGGCTTCAAGGTGGCCAATTCATGACAGAGAAGTCAGAGGAATGCTCATCCAACCAGCCAGTAGCCAACCGGGACTTGTGAGAGGTACAGTTGTCTTGCTGGAAAACTCCATTACCGCGCGGATAACAGAACAGCATAAACGGATGGAGGTGATCACCCAGCAACTCTACGTACCGAGTTGCATTGAGGGAGGTTGATACACGCACCAAAGATCCCAAACTGTGCCACGAAAAAACACCCCAGACCATGATTGAGCCACCATGCCCTTGTACAGTTCCATTCAGGCATGCAGGATCCATGGCTTCATGAGCCTGACGCCATATTCTCAGCCTCCCGTCGGCGTTAAGTAGTCGGAATCGAGACTCATCACTCCATGCTACTCGTTTCCAGTCCTCTACACTCCAGTCTCTGTGCTCTCTTGCCCAGGCCGATGGCGAGTATAGAGCAATGGTACTCTCGTAGGTCGACGGCTCCCGAAACCCATACGGTGAAGCGAGCGTTGCACAGTCCGTTTACTGACTGTACGACTGGCACCGTCACTAAACTGGGTGGTAATTTGAGCTAATGTTTGGCTTCGCTGGCTACGTACAATACGCCTGAGCCGTCTCTCACCACGCACTGTCAAGGCTAATTGTCCTTTGCAGTTTGCCCGATCGCTAGTTTTTTTTTTCCACCATCCATGTATTCTTGGTATACTCTTGACACTGTCGACCTTGAAAATCCTAGCTGTCTGACGATTTCGGAAATTGAATGGCCCATGCGTCGCGCACCTACGATTTGTCTGCGATCGAAGGCGTCTAAATCAGGCAGTTTACCCATATTGGCAATTCCAACAACTAATTCAGAACAACCACAGTACGCGCTATATATGCAGTTACACAGCGCCCTCACTTGCGCATACAGAATGCGCAGCGCTATACAATTTGCATAGGCTTTGCTATCCCTAATTCAGTGGCACTATCCAACCATGTATTTAGCTCTCTCTCTCTCCCCCCTGTTATATATATATATACAGTGGAATCTCGATCTATCGTTTTCCAAGGAACCGATTGAACTGAACAGTTAATGCGGGAAAACGATAGATGCGGGAACATAACAAAACAATATTATCATCCGGACTGGGTGAAATAAACGACATATACGGGAAAACGATGATTCGGGGAAAGATCGATCGAGATTCCACTGTATATATAAATATATTTCAATCTCTAAAAATGTTTCTTGTTTCTGTGGAGCTGCAAGGTTTGTCATCATCCCCAAAATGCATCAGAATTGCTTGGAAAACAGTTTGATAATTTATTGTCTGTTTTTTAAAATAAAGGTTACGCTTTTCAAAGTGACGTATTTCCAAAATCGGTTAATAATACTAACGGTTTTCCTTTCCAAGTCTCTCCCATCTGAAGTTGCTACTAATTCATCAACGATCGAACCCGAATCGCTTCAGGTACTATCGAGTGAGGACAATGAAATCTAACCAACAAGGAAGAAAAGATTAATAATCTAGGATAAGGATGATAGTATGTACCTTTAGACTAATTTCTTAAGAATTTTGTATTTCTAGTTTCTATAAAATGAATTAATATATAGCTTTATATATTTGTTGCTTCATAAATGGACTGATATTTTTCATTTTTCATTTTCCTTTTATTTTTATTCTACGCTGAAATAAATGAACGTAATTGAATCTCTGACTAAATTACGCGCATTTTTTTATTTACACGGATTTTCATACAAAAAAAGATGATTTCGATTTAATGGTTTTTTGAGGAGCGTATCTATCGTGTGATGCTTTACTGGCCTAATGAAAGAGAAAGGCTTTACTGGAAGAGAAATTTAAAAAAAAAAAAATATCATATTTGCTACAAACTTTTCACCTTAAGAATAGCAGAAATTTATTTTTGCTTCTTTAAGAACATATTACATATGAAAATATTCTTTCAACTTTGTTGAAAACAATTAAAATAACAATTAAATTAACAATTTAATTGTTAAATGTTAAAACCACTTGAATTTTAACAAATATTCAAAGCTATAGATATTAATTCATTTTGCAGAAACTAGAAATACAAAATTCATAAGAAATTAGTCGAAAGGTTTAACTACATACTGTTATCGTTAACATAGATTATTAATCTTTTCTTCCTTATTGGTTTGATTTCATTGTCCCCACTCAATAGCATCTGAAGCGATTCTGGTTCGTTCCTTCATGAATTAGAAACAATTTCAGATGGGAGAGACTTGGTAAGGAAATACCTTAGTATTATTATCCGTTATTGGAAATACGTTATTTTGAAAAGCGTGTAAAGGCGAAATCGTGTAAAAAAAAGAGGGACGTGTAAATTGGGGGATAAATAACCTAAATAAAGGGGTAAGTTATATTGGGGGATAAGTTACCTCGAAATGTAACCTTTTCTTTCAAAAACAGACAAGAAATTATCAAACTGTTTTCCAAACAATTCTGATGCATTTAGAACAGGGTTCCCAAACTTTGTTCCACATCGACCCCTTTTAAAAGAATGATTTTCTTCATCGACCCCCCCTCACATTTTTCTCTATAATATACAGCATGCAACATAATTATAATGCTAATAATTGCACATAAAACATATAAAGATAACAATTTGACTAAGAATATGAACAAAAAAATAGAAAAAGTGGTCCATTAAGTTTATGTTTTATTATTTTTGTACTATTTTCAATTTCGCATGTATAAACAAGATTTCAGTAACACAGATTGCAACTGCACAAATATCGCCAAGAGAAAAAAACGAAACTGCTACTGATTGGTTGGATCGGGAGGACCCATGTGCTGTTTAAGGTCCAGTGGATTTCCCCAGTTCTGCCTAGTGTTGTACACAAATAAAAGCCGACGGCGGCATGAGGAATATACAAAAGCGTCATGACATTCGACTTTAGATGCGTGGATCATTTCGTCTTATGCAAATCTGTATTTATACACATTAAAACGGATAGTATTATCTAATAACTACATTCCTAAAAAAATTAAATTAAATTTTAAAACAAAAAATTTATCATACACCTCCCAATAGACCACTGGAATACTATAGACCCTTTTAAAACTTCCATCGACCCCCAAGGGGTCCACCTGGACCCCGTTGGGAATCCCTGATTTAGAAGATGATGGGAAAACACACAGGTCCATAGAAACAAGAAACATTTTTAGAAATTAATTAATATATATATATATATATATATATATATATTAATTTCTAAAAATGTAGGAAAATTTCCCCTATTTTATATATATATATATATATATATATATATAATAGGGGGGAGAGAGGATTATATACATGGTTGGATAATATAGGAATCAGCATTTTAATGCATATTATTAAAGAAACTGACTGCGAAGTAACTTCTTGCGTATAAAAAGTATTCTTGATCGATATTTGTGGAATTCAAATGGATTAATTTCAATTTAATTGTTATTTCAATGTAAACAATTAAATTATCTGAGGAAAATAATGTGTTTTTATTTTAAGGAAATGAATGTTTAACAACATTCCTGAAATATTTTATGTACAAAATATTTTGAAATTATTCATCTCTAAATATTGTGTGTGTATTTTGATAACAATTAAATGAAAAAGAAATTAAGTATGGTATAATGAGCAAAAATGTATATTCTCTGCTTGTAAATATCATAAATAGATTTTCTAATAATTAGGACAGTGAAACTTCGACAAAAAGGAAAAAATTGAAGAAAAATAAAATGTATATAGAAAAATCTGTTTTCATAACATTGCAGAACCGTTCATTTGGATCAACAGATCTGGGTTAGGAATATCGGGTTGTGGCGTTTGGTCGTTGAAGTGATGACCGATCGTTTGAGAAAAGGATAATAGGCAGATAGGTAAATATAAAATAAAAATTCATCATGGAAAACAATGCAGTACAGTCAAAATAAATAAATAAAGTGATAAATAGGTGACTCCTCCGGAAAAAGGATAAACATGGACTGGAAAAGTAAGACATGGAGAAGGAAACATGGAGGATGGAAAGAAAGAGGAAAGTATGGGTGGAAATGACATTAAAAAATGAAATTTTTTTAAATCGCTGAAAGAGGATTTGAGTGAAACCCTCGATTAATATCCGACCTTGACGCACGATCGTTGCCACCACACAGAAATATAAGGGGGAAAGACAATATTAAAGGTAGAGTATTTATGGAATATAATTAATACTGGTGGGGCGGTATTATTACTTATACACACACACACATATATATATATATATACATATACGAGGGGTCGTTTGATAGGTCCAGTGATGGCACCACTATGCCGAAATTGTTGGCGATCTCCCATTTAGCATGCCTCAATGGCACGCATGTGACATTGTACTCAGATTTGTCACTTTGTATACGATTGATAGCCATTTTAGTTTGTAGATTCTTGTTACTGATCACACAAAGGAGAAAAATGAGTTCCACGTGTTGATAAAAAAAAATCTTTTAAGAGGCAAAATGACTGAAGAAATGAAATCCAAACCTTATAAATATTATGGCGAGCCTGCACTTTCACCTAGAATGATCTGCAAGGGATATATATATATATATATATATATATATATATATATATATATATATATATATATATATATATATATATATATATATATATACAGTGGCGCACCGAGGGGGGTGGGCCAAGGGGCCCTGTCCCACTCCCCAAAGAAACAGAAATATCATTATGAATATTGAATTTGCATTATAAATATTTTCATCCATTCAACTCACCCCCCTCCAAGATTAAATCCTGGGTGCTCCCCTGTATATATATATATATATATATATATATATATATATATATACATGAATGACACGATGAGAATGAGAAGTTGTGTTAAAAGGACATACATTAGCCGTTGAATGCGTGCAATGCCAAAAGTGATGCAAATCATTTTTTTTATTTCATTTTTAGAGATTATATGGCAAATCGCAAGCTTTATGTTTAGTCTGTCTTTTTTCAAAGTTCTATGCTGGCTAGGATCTGGCCAGCATAGAGTGAAGCTAGACTTACACCGCTCCAGCACAGATCCGAATGAACACAGAGTTTTCGATTAGTGGTGTAATCTCGAAAGGTGTAAAAAAAAAAAAAAAGACTTGCATCGCTTTTGCAATCACGGCTCATATGTAAGTGAGGCGAAGATGTGCCTAGGAATTAAAATTTATGAAATTACTTTCCTGTGGTCTCAATTTCTTTAAAAAAATCTTGCTTTTGGGGCCCCATAAATTCTATCCTTCTCAAAAAAGTTTAAGGGGGAGTTATTTATACCAATTTTTCAGCATTCTGTAAAAAATTGTCAATTCCATTGCAATATTTTGTCCCATCGAAATTAATGCTCTATTAACATGTTCACTTGGCCGTAATAAGAATATTCAAATGAGTTTATTTTGTGTTTTCATGGTGCATAATGACAGGTTCCATCAATCAGCGCGTCCCTAACGAACTTCGCTGTAGAGAGTCATTAGAAGAAAATGCTGGAGACACACGAAGGTGAAACCGCCAACTGAGCGAGACTTCTGACCTTAAAAAATGCATTTCTCGGGGTCAACGATTCGATGATGAGACACAAGATGTTCATCTAAGGTGGCTAGGCACGTGACGTGTGACGTCAGGCGAACACCGACACTAGGTAGTTGCCAGTCAGAAGGCTGTGCACCAAGTGTGAATCAGTGTTTTGCTTGTTTTCCTCCACATTAAGGAAGTGGATTCCGTCGGCTTTATTTGGCGACATTTTCTTCGCTCTGTCGTAATTATTGCAATTTAAATGCGAGGTCTGCTTTTTGCAATTCAGATAACATTTTTCAGGGTCATATAAGAGTGAAGTTGAACTTCAGCCGACAAAGTGCCTATTTAAAATTTTGCGTATGCTTTAATTCATGTAGCAAAAGTCAAAACATGACTTTTAGAAAATTTAAATAACACCAATAACTGAAGCACCTTTAGTAGTTTCATTTCAAATTTCGTTAACAATTACCTTAAACCTTCCAGTTCTATAAAAGAAATGAAAATGTTTGTTAACATTATCTTTGTTAAATATAACATTAATATATAATGATAACACTAATGTTTGTTAAGTATAACATTAATATTTAATGATAACATTGATGTTTGGTAGATGTTTAAAAACAGATCACAACATCCTAAATAAAAAAATAATAATTTTTTACCGGTGAAATTAATTTTTAATTTAGGTGTAAAAGTTCTCTAAAAAATTGTTTGTTTTGCGTACAAATGAGTAATAGAAACAATGAAAGCCAAAAATAATGTATGTTCATTTCATTCAAAATTTTTCCTTTTAAAAATCTAACATTATTTAGTTATTTAACAGAAAGGAGACTGTTTATTGCTAAACATATTCTTATACAATTTTTAATTACTTCGTAAATAAAAAAATATATATATTTTGCGTGTAAATTTAGTCTTAGGTAAAATATTCTCAGAATATTAAAGCGAGATCAAAAATCCCGAACGTAATTGATTGAAACAAAAACAAAGGAATTCTGTACGAAATTTCATAACGATAGCTTGCAAGGAATTTTAGACTTATTCTTTAAAAGATGGTAAATCATGAAAAATAGTATTCCGAGAAAAGTAGACAATGTACATATTAACAGAAAAAGTAGTATGGACAATACAACATTTAAAATGATGTATCGATCTGGTGGTATGATCATTGTAGAAACATGCGATTAGTGCCATTTGATTTTAAAAGATGTATAGTTATGTTTTTACGCTAAGATGATAAAATACGTGCTTTTTTTTGAGAAATGTATGTCCCGGAAGTATTTGTAATTCTTTTATTCAGGGTGGCATCAGTAAATCATAAAAAAAAAACCGTAGGATTACTTATCGTTGCTTACCTCTTTTGTATGTATGTATGTGTTATATATATATATATATATATATATATATATATATATATATATATATATATATATATATATATATATATATATATATATATATATATATATATTGATTGAAAGTTTTGACGCATTTTGGTACTTGTTTGTTTAACTGTTTACTGCTTGCCCAAGCGATACAGACTGGGTTTGGCGCGCTGCCAATATTATAACTCGCGACGATGGACGATTTTAGCGTCTGAAATTTTGCTTTCCGGAGGACCGTTATGGAGGAACATAATCCTACGTTAAAAAGTTTGTATAGGTTCTCTGGAAGAAATTATAAAGTTACGGTAGACTCCCGTTTAACGCGAGTCATACAACGTGTTAAAAATAATGCGACGACTTTATATATATAACGCGATTCCCGTACATCGCGCTATAGAATAAAATGCGATAATTTCCCCTTTTAAACACTGTACATATATTCATTTTTGTGCACATGGGGTTTTTAAAGGTTTTGACGTATTTTTGCATTTGCTTTGTCAATTTAATTACACGAAGGCCTTATTTGAATAGTGGTCCAACTTCATTCTTGTTCATTTTGAGATACAGAGCCTTAAAGTCAAATGAGTGCTGAGAAATAAATGCTGAAGTCTCACTTGTAATGCTCATTTGTAATGTTTCTGCTGCCCCTCTGTTGGCAGCAGAAATAAGCTGGAGGTGTACCAGTTTTAAAATATGATAGAAATGACCTGTATGAACATGAAAGTGAGGCTAACTCCATTTTTTTAAAAAGTGGAGTTGGACCACTATTCAAATAAGGCCTTCACATATTCTGTATGTAAATTTTTATAAGTAAATTTTTATACCTTAACATCATTCGCGTTATACAAGATATTTTTTATGTACAACACGATTTCCTATAACTCGATTTGATACAACGCGTAACATATTAATCTCGCTATGCGGGAGACTACTGTATATCGGTTTTAAACTGGATTACCGATGATTAATGTATAGTTGGCAAAAACGTAAGTAATCTGTGAAGAATTTGCGTGTTCTCCTACAATCCCTCTGTAGCAAACATTACATGTAACAACTTTCACAAGCATGTCCGCTATACTGGGCTTCAGATTATCAGGTGATTTGGAATCCATTACAAAGGACATGCGTAAGGCAGGATTTAAACCACCCACAGCCTGTCAACCGTGAAATAGTTAACAAAGGGGAAAAACACTGAGCACTTGGAAAAAAACCGAAGTATAAACTCGTAATGTCTATCTATCGTTTCATGTATAGTTTCTTACTGTTTACTACAGAGAAGTGTTATTAAACAGTTAAATAATTCAAACCCTGACAGTTATGGGACAACGCTCTACTCGAGCATGCAAAATGACAGGCGTTTTCCTTAGTACTCAAGTCTGATTAAAGATCCAATAATTGAAAACAACGAAAGAAAATGTTTGAATTACTTACGAGCAGTTTTAAAGCTCAGAAAACAGCATGACTGTGCAATCATCTACCAAATGGAGATAAAAAAACCCATATTTAAATTTTACACCCAGTAATAGTTCATATTATAAATATTACAGTCAAAATTACCTACTTTTCTATGATATTGCTCCTGTTTCATGTAATAAAAAATCAATGAAGCAATAGGAAAGGGAAAGTGCTTTTTGAATATTTTGCAAGATTTTTCTAAATTGGAAAAATCCTTTAATTTAGAAAAAATATTTTAATCGTATTTGTGAACATTGGACACTATTATTATTATGGCCGTAATATTTATGACTTTTTTTCCCCTTAGTAGAGTAAAATATCCAGGAAATAATTCCAATAATCCAAAACTAATGCATGCAACGGAAATCGAATTTATAATTTAGAACAGGCGTAATAGTCTGAATTTTTCATTTGTGAGTTGGCACAAAGGAAAAAAAAAGATTCAATTATTTCATTTTTCTTTTTCCCTTTATTACATATTTCCCAAATTTTCTCATTGGACAAAACCGTCTGTTTAAGAATATTTTAGACTAAATTTATCAAATAAAGTATGCTGTTGTTAGCCATTGCAAGGCACTTGTCTCTGAAGAAACTCGCACATAATCCGTTAGAATCGCTGTTTGCTTTCAATAAGGGCACGGTATAGGTGAAACAACATCAATCCCAAAGGCCACTTCAATTTTAACAGAGCCTACACAAGGTGGCATTTGAGGGAGATCGTACCTTCTCCCACCGTCTCTGACCCCGAAGAAAGATTTTCGGTCCACGGATTTAGCGTGCCCATATCCGGCCTTGACACGTAAATATTTAAAGGCGTTCGTCAGGATCCAAATCAAGCACTCCCAGTTCTAATCCCAACGAGCTACTACTAGGCTGTCTAGGATACCCGAATAAAATATTAAAACATTCTATAAAATGGTAATTTTAATCATAAAAATAAATTTTATTATATTTTAAATTATTTTAATTCTATTATTGTCTATTTTGAATTGCAGTTTGTTGAATACATGGGAAATCCTATTTTCATTGTCTAAAACAGGGGTTCCCAAAATTATTTGTCTTACCGCCCCTTTTCAGAAAAAAAATTTCTCAGCGCCCCCTGGAAATTTTCCTTCTCAAGCGAACAAACGGAGATGCAGGGCACATTTGCGTCCTTTTATGTAATACCTGTGTCCTTCAACATAGTAAAGAAATATGTTGTAAATAAGACACCTTTAAACTTGAAATTATAAAATTATTTATTAAAACCAACCATAGTAACATTAGAATTACTAACGGAAAGTGAAGATAACGAAGGATAAAATTAAGGCAAAAATTTCGAATAACATAAAAGCTAATCCTAACGAGAAGGATGTAATTGGTGAACTGCTATCAATTTACTAATGCTCGGACTTATTTTGTCATCAGCATTTTCAAATCATCGCGATGAGCTATCTGTAGTCCGTTTTTGTTTATAGTAAGCAGATTTCAGTTTAACCTTTAGCTTAAGGGGTCCATTTTTCCGATTCCCTCTTTAGAACGGGAAATTTCATACCACCTTTGTAAGAACGGCCATTAAGGGTGTTATATATATATATATATATATAGTTAAAAGCTTCAAGCTGCCACACCACAGATCCAGGGGGTTCGATCCTGCGACTGCGCAAGGTCGACTCAACCTTTCATCCGTTGAGTGGGTCGATAAACTTGGACATAGGTACTAACTCTGGGATTCCCGTGACAGGTTGACCACCTACCCGAGACATATTTTGTATGGCATCCCATGCCCACGGTCAAGAAAGCGGAGATGGCACCACCAGCCCTGGTCCACATGGACTATTGAGCAATGAGTATATATATATATATATATATATATATATATATATATATACACACATATATATATATACATATACATATATATATATATATATATATATATATCTATATCTATATCTATCTATCTATATATATATATATATATATATATATATATATATATATATATATATATATATATATATATATATATTCATTCTTGGGCCCGTATTCTTGGAATACATAATATCCGACCCCGTAAGGAAAAAGTTAACTGAACCCATGTTCCACTAAAGAGGATGAGGGAAATGCATTAAAAAAAAAAAAAACTTATGTACTACAGTCAATAATCCAGGATGAAGTATCGGTATCTGCTTTTGCAGTCAGAACTGTTGGTAGCTGAGTTTCAATTTAAACTTATCCAGGGGGGATCCCCCCTGGAGCGTTCCATCGCCTCCCCTGGGAGGCGGTATCTTCCACTTTGGGAAACTATGGTCTGAAAGATTCTGACACATTTTATGAATGACAGCGAAATGTGTTCATTATTTTGTATAGTTAAGATACCAGATTGTAGTGAATATTAAGATTTAATATAGTTTTAAATACTATGACAAAAGTTTAAATTATTTTATATTTAAATAAATGTTGTAGCAAGTCCGGCAATTCCGGTATGTAAGTCCGGTAATTCATATTCAGGGCGAATGTTTAATCTACAACAGTCTCCGCATTATCAACAACACCTCATATTTAAATGAACATAAATATTCTTATAATCATAAATGCTAGAAAATGCCCCTTAAATATAAAGAAAAAAGTTAAAAGATTTGTTCTAAAACTGAACATTAAAATGAAGTAAAATCATCGCATTTTTTTTGGATGAAATTTTAATTGTGTTGCACAAATGTTTGTATCCAAAAATGTTTCTTTTTTGCCCTACACATAAATATAAGAATAATTTAACAAATCACTCAAGCATGTGCCTGCAATTTGGACAATGCTCAGAACACTTTGCATGTTTATTATGTTATTCAGTCATGTATAAATGAAAATTATATGTTTCTAAATCAGAGCAATTTATCTGTTTAGCGCTTTAAACTCGAAATTGGTTCCAATTTATCTCACCGACAAAAGATACTTTTCAGGGTCAAATATCCGCAATTGACCTTCATTAAAGAAAATGCAATGCAACATTTTTATATTGCAAAATTTGTACACTGAATCTATTGGAAGAAATTCTTTTTGGTGTTATTCGATAAATTGTTGATAATTTTGGTGACAAATTTTGACATAAATTAAAGAAAGTATTGCTGGTGAAAATATCCGTTATATATAAGAAATTAATTAAGAATAAGATATATATATATATATATATATATATATACATATATATATATATATATATATATATATATATATATATATATATATATATATATATATATATATATATACGTATATTATAAAATATATAATATAATATATACGTAATTACCTATTATTTTTATCTTCCGTTCTTATAATTTTTTTATAATAATATGAAATATTTAAATATATATATATATATATATATATATATATATATATATATATATATATATATATATATATATATATATATATATATATATATATATATATATATATATATATATATATGTGTGTGTGTGTGTATAGTTAGCGGGGTGTTCTACTAGAGGCTTGGAAATTGTTATTCCTTTAGAGCAGGGCTGACCAACTTTTTTTAGTTGGCGATCGACTTTTCTATGATTTTTTATTCGGCGATCGACTAGTTCTCATTTTTTATAGAAAATGAGCAGCTTATTGTCACTAACGTAGTCCATATATTTATGAAATTATGGCTCGCGATCGATTAATATCATGTCGAAGATCAACTGGTCGATCGCGATCGACCGGTTGGCCACCCCTGCTTTAGAGTATCAAACTGCTTCTTTTAGAGGCAAAGATGGGTCGTCATTATCCGGGTTGTGAACTATATCTATAGGTAAGAAATATTGTCTAGTAAAGTTTCCATTATGAATACTAATTATTCACGTCATTGACGTACGCTACACGTATTTTTGTAGGATCTAAGGTAAAATCCTGATCCTTAAAGTTCCGTAGGCATGGGATGATCCCGTGAGTGATATTTCTCTTAACAGTAATAACTGTATAAAAACTTACAATGTATACATTTATTCTTTTCACGGAAACACCAGTATCCTTTTTAACTGGCTTAAAACCTCCACTTGAAATTCATCCATCTGATGTGTAACCTAAAGGAGGATCTCCTCGCGCGAGAGTGCACCGAGGAAAAACGTGACAGAAATTTCGTTACTTCATCTTCATTTAAAATGCGTAAGTGATACCTGCGATATGCAGCCAAAAAAAAAATGAAATCCTCCTCTCCTTGTTGAGAAAAATTAAAAATATGAACTGCATCTTCCTGTTTGGCGAGATAATCTCCAGAAACTGACCAAAATTTGGCGACTGATCTCTCCATTCAAGCGAAGACTCTGGCTTGGTGAACCACTTTTCTTGCTTGACTACACCTCCGGTTAAAGACGGAAACCGACCACTAGCAGACGTAACGCCGTAAGTCATCCCTGTGAGATGCCATGCGGTCGCAGCATGGAGAGGTTATTACTGGGACTCCTGAAGCCGCCTTAGCGTTTTTCTGATTAGTTATCTCACGAGGGATGGTGCAAGATAACCGTGTGACAACCGTATTTAGTGATGATGGAAGACACTGATACATCTTTAAACAGTTCGTGGGAACTTGTTTGAGATTTAGGTTGTGCACCAACTTTCTTTTGTTATTAATTTATTAATTTATTTTGTCAAGACAAATATGAAACCCACAGGACTTATATTTTATTAGTTAAAAGATTAGTAGATCATATTTGCACTGCCTCAAGAACTTCTCGATATTAAATTTCAGCCGAAGTGTGTTATCAAATTTGCCAATATCAGAAATTGAGTGATAAAATTTTGTTCCTATACATAGCCAAAAGTTTTGATTACTCCGAATTTAAATTAGTAGTAAAAAAATTCTTACACGAACGTTTAGAAGAAACTTGAAGGTGTGTATTATTTAAGTGAAATAAGATATTAAAAATTTTATTTATTGCCAAAAACTCATACTTATTTACTCCATTGTATGAAATGAAGACGTGATTTCTAAAAAAAAAAAGAATATCTTTTTAATGTGAGACAACTCTCAAGAAGTGTTCAACATGACTATGAGAAGCTGTAGCGGGTTTTCGGATCTAAGGTCTGGAAGCATTGTCATATGTCACTATGCAATGGTAAGTGCAAGCAATTTTTTTATATTATTAAATTTATATTGAGCTCTAAGTTAAAGAAGATGAAACATTTTTGTACATTTAAGAGAAAAAAAGCTAGATATAGGGAGTTCTCGAGGCACAATGTTATAACAGTTTTCGTCTGTTTCAAACTTACTGCTTCACACTGTAACTAGACTACATATATATATATATATATATATATGTATGTGTGTGTGCATGCATGCATTATATTGAAATAAAACGGTTTACAAGTAGTTTTCCTGGTAAATTTAAGAAGTATTACGATTATCTTAGAATTTAGTTCCTTTGATAATTTTTTTTTCTGCATATTCGTAAAATTTGATAAACTCACACTTGCATAAGATAAATAACTACGAAGTTTCATCTCTCAATCGTTAACTATGAATGTGCATACATAAAATTTGTGATTATCAGTTTTTCAATTAAAAAAAATGTAATGTTTATTTATAGGTTCAAAAGAAACAACAATTGAAGTTATAATTGTTTCACTTTGGGCTTTTAAAAAGTTTTTTTAATTGGACAGAAGTTATGTGGGGAGGGGGGTTTACTTTTCTTATTGTGTATGATTCCATATGAAAAGGAAAAAAAAAAAGGAAACACAATTTTAGTCGTTTGTTTCGATGCAGGAACGAATATTTGATAATTTAATTAATAAAAATGGCTAATTCTGTTAAAGAATTGAAGATAAAGTTACAACTTATGGGAAGAATAATTTTATGTGATCAATTTTAAGTGGAGCCTTTAATGGAAGTTTTTCCTTCCTTCACCATTAAGTAAAATTACATATCATAATGAGAAAGAAGATTACAGCAATTTGAAGAAAAAAATTGTATTATTTAACAAATTAACTTGGAAATAAACAATAGTAATTTTTTTAAACATAATAGATGCTATCATTCAAACTGAAACATAAAGGTAATTATTATTTTTGGATACTAGGAGAATTTTTTTTAAGTGGAGCTAATCGTGGATTTTTTTATCTCCTTTTTTATCTCCTTTCAAATGGCTATAGTGTTTTTTTCTGAAAAAAACACTATAAC
The DNA here is from genome assembly GCA_907164885.2 of Dolomedes plantarius. NCBI lineage: Eukaryota > Metazoa > Arthropoda > Arachnida > Araneae > Dolomedidae > Dolomedes > Dolomedes plantarius. The sequence continues at coordinate 79,794,651 of OU015500.1, read as the reverse complement.
CATTTGAAAACATAATTTAAGTAACTACCCATAATAATTTGAGAATGAATAAAATTGATTTTTAATCATATTAACACATAACATTTAAACTGATATATTCTGACCATAAGATTATCTCGATCTTATATATATATATATATAATACTAAATATTAATGTGTATACTAAATATTTTACGTTCATTTCATCTTGAATCAAATTCGTAACTGAAATAAGGAATGTCCTTCAAAATATATTTCAGAGTAAAACTAACTGCTGTAAAAGGACCAACTGCTGAAAAAAATTATCGAAAAGTTATTATTAAGGTAAAATGCAAGTTAACTCAAAAATATAATAATATTATAGCTCCAACATTAAAGTCTTGTTCACAGTATACCATACCTTACTGTAATTTTCTCCATTTTGAGAGAAGATTTATGCATCCAGAAGTTCTAAGTCATATGTTGTCCAGTTTATTATGGATAGTACAGAATTCATAACATTCCAGTTATGTTGATTAAAAGCTGTTGTCATGATCAGTCAAAAAGAATATTTTAGACCATAATTAAGAATTATCTCATTTTAAATCGATTCACAGATATTAAGAACATATAACTTATCTAAGTCGAAACGGTTACTTGAACCGATGGGTACGGTATTATTTTACTCATTTCTGTGACCATTTGTTTCTCATTAAAGTACAATGAAACGATAAAGAAGAAAAATATAACTAGTGCAACGTTTGGTCACAGAACATCTGTCCTTGAGAAAGGCCTAGATGTGTTATCATTCTGAACAATAGATAATATGTGTCGCCGAGCTTTATTGCACGGTCCCCATTTGTATCTACGATTAGTAGATGAGCATATACGGCCAATTAAAGCTGAAATGAAGGTCAGCCGAGTTCCGTCGTATTTTAAATCGCTTGCTTTACTCAAGCATAACCATGGTATTACTTACAGCATGCGATAGCTTCATGCTTGCTAAAATGAAACTTAACTGTGAAAAAATTGCTGATTGTGCAGTAAAAGAATGTGTGGCTAACGTTTTAAAAAATTCTTTCATTATAGTTCCACTCAAATTTGAGTGTACTATCATGTTTAAACAGAACGTTTGGGCCCTATGACTGATTTTTAAATTTCAATATGCAAATATGTGTATATATATTATAAAATGTGTGTGTATATACAGTATAAATGTGTGTATATCATCCATTTAGTATATATACATATATATATATATATATATATATATATATATATATATATATATATATATATATATATATATTTATTTAAACACTAAATCAATGAAATATAATAAATTAAAAAGCAAACAAACCAAGAAGGAAGCTAATATCACTCAGTTTACTAAAAATGACTCTTCCTTTGAAGCACCGACTCTCTTATAAATTGAAAGGTATGTTTCAGTACAGTCTGATCTGAGAAAAAAAGGTTACCACAATACACACCTGAAAAGCAATTAAAATCATATGATTAATAAAAACAATATAGCCTATGGTCAAAAGGTTTAGGCAGTAGACCTTTGGTATTAGCATCTATGGATTGAAATATTCCGGCTGGCATGATCGTTTGTAGCCATTCGAAATATTTTTGGTCTGAGATCCTTTAGACCTCGTGTAGCAAATGCCTTCAGAAACTAACCTACCAACTACCCTTATTCTGACTGAATGCGGCCCACATACTCTCAGTCGCATTATCTATCTATTTATCTATCTATCTCTCTATATATACAATGAAACCTCTCTACGATAAATGAGTGAAAACTTTAAATGCGGGAACATAACTAAGAAATATGATCATCGGGACTGAATGAAATAAAGGACACATATGGGAAAACGAATATTCGCGGAAGGATCGATCGAGATTCCACCGTATGTATGTATATATATATATATATATATATATATATATATATATATATATATATATATATATATATATATATATATATATATAAACTTGGTTGAAAATGGAATCGCACCCCAAAACTTCCACTCTTCTGACGGGTGTGCTAAGCGCCCCACTATCAAACCATATTATTACATTTTCACTGACACTTATAATGTTCCGTAGAAATTATTTTCTCGTGGTTTATGCAACTCAAAACTTGTTGCTCTGCATGGATATGCAGATGTACACTTTTCAAAGACATTAAACGTGAAGCGTCAAATTCAGCATATTGCACTGTAGTTAGTGTGTGTTCCTCATATGCTACTTTTATTGATAATCCTTTATTAAGAAATGCTTGAAACTTGCAAGTCTTTTGAAATTCTTGAGACTTTCTGATCTATGAGCCTGAGGTATTCGAGAAAGCAATATTATCTTCCTTTTAAATATTACAGGAAGCTATTCTTCTATATTTTTTTGAGCCTAAAAATTTTAATATGACAATGTATTATTGCTTTTTTAAAATAGTGTATTAATTCAATATAAAAAATTTAGATTTTCCAGATTAGCATTCAAAAAGTTAATAATGCTAACAGTGTTTTCCTCACCCACTCACAGAATATTTTATCTCATATTCTTAAAATCATAAGTATTCCCTTGAAACGCAAGTAGGCGCATTCCAAAGGTGCGTAAACTTACAATAAGTCACGAAAATTTGAGAATAATCTCAAGCTACTGCATTGAATATAGATTTATATTCCATCTTGATTTACCTTCCTGTACTCTAAGAAAATTTTAGATGATCAAAATTTTATGTTTTAAAGCTACGTCTCATCCATATTATATGAGTTCGGGACAGTTTACATAGATGGGAACCTTTTGTTTCTCTGAAAAATTGACCTTAACTAATGGAAAAGCGTCAATGGAAAAATCTTTGAAGGAACACCGTAAGACAAGTCTTCCGCGTTCATCTGGCGCCCCCTGTGGAGTTCATTACGCTGTACCTCGCCGTGAAGCCCCAAAGAATAGATTCATTAAGAACTGGCCGAGTAATTAAGTCCATTCTAAAAAATATAATTACAGTGGATAGTAACAATGTCCCTTTAAAGTTGTAAAGATCGTTAGGCAAATCGTGATGTGGCTTGTCGCTGTGACGGTCAGTACATCTGTTCAGCTGGTAGGAAGCCCGGTTTCGAGTTCAAAGAATAGACAGAGCTGGGTATGAGAATTTATAGATTCTACCTTAGGAAGTTTAAGCCAACTGAATGCATGCCAGTGAGACAGTGCTGCCAATATTTTATTGGAATTTATGGAAAACTGGAATTTTTTTTAATGACTAGGTTAAACACTATAAAATATCTAAATATCACTTAAATCAAAAGTGCTTGTCTGTGTTAATCCTACGGCACCAATTTCATGCTTTTGTAGGTAGTTACGAAAAAAAAATACTGGTGTGGTCATCTATATATATATATAAAACAGTTCCTGACGTAACTGACTGAATGACAGATAACGCACAGACCAAACCGCTGGACCTAAAGGGTTGAAATTTTGCATGGCGATTCTTCTTATAGTTTAGGGGTGCACTAAGAAAGATTTTTGAAAAATTCTTCTTAGATTTTTTAAATTAAATTTTTAAGTTTTTTTGGCATTAATTGCATACATTGAACGTTGTATTTAATTTGAATGTACTCCGTAGCGAAGCACGGGTATTCAGCTAGTAGCTTATAAAAATAATTTCATTCACACTAAAAAAATATTTTTTTCTGCTAAATAATCGGGTAATTATTTAAAAACCTGTTTAGGAGAAATGTAAGTAATCATACATAATCGTCATGTTTGTAAACAACTCTTCATGTGTCCGCAGGTATCATATGCAATTTTACGTATGTAAACTATTTGCAGGTCCATCGACTGAAACAGACCAGTTTACGTTAGCAAGTATTGTTTTAGATCATACCAAATGACATTTAAAATCTAATTAAAAAATGAAGAAAAATAATATCAGGTAGCCTCTTCTAACGAAACTACCACGGGTTATTAACGTAGGATTACTTATCGTTGCTTACCTCTTTTAAATGTATATATCTATGTATGTGTTATATATATATATATATATATATATATATATATATATATATATATATAACATATACATAGATATATATATATATATATAACATATACATAGATATATACATATATATATATATATATATATATATATATATATAAAATCTAAATATATATATATATATATATATATATATATATATATATATATATATATATATATATATATATATATATATATATATATATATATATATATATATATATATATATATATATATATGTGTGTGTGTATGTGTGGTCAAAATTTTGACACATTTTGGTACTTTTCTGTTTAACTGTTTACTGCTTGCCCAAGCGATACAGACTGGGTTTGGTGCGCTGCCAAAATAATAACTCGCGACGACGGACGGTTTTAGCGTCTGAAATTTTGTTTTCCGAAGGACCGTTTTAGAGTAACGTAATCCTACGTGAAAATAGCAAATAATAGTTGAAATACGGCTAAAAGGAAATTTCAAGGGCCGTATAATCGACTAAATATTTAGATTCGATTGTCCCCAGGTAGATGTTATGACATAGACTAAGTCTAGCAATAAAATGGTTTAATTGGAGGAAATGCTGCCCGACCACATAGGAAAAAAACGGAATAATTTACGAAAAGAAAGAGAAATTGGAAAAAAAAAGATGCTCTTGAAAAAAGAGTAAGTATTTAGAAGGCCTATGGTTTGTGAAATACGCGTCTCACAGTGATGCAGACATAATATGAAAAATCTGGCTATCGCCTCCCTTTGTTCTTCCAGAATAAGATAAAGGATGTAAAAGGCTTGTATACTTTTTAAAAAATTAATAATATATTTCCCTATTTCACATTGTCTTTTTCACAGTACTTTATTCTATAAACAAAGACGGATAATTACGTATAGTTTCCTTCATTATTATTATTGTACTATTGAAAGCCCACTCATTATTTTGTAGTTAGCATGGATCCGTGTTTGAGATGCAAATTAGCGTGTAATTTCATACAGCACCGAGATATTTTCTGCTGTGTTTAAATATAAACATGAAAGATCGACTAGGAAGTGCCGATAGTTTTTAGTATTAACGTTAATTTGAAGAGTTAAAGCTACGAAAATAAGTGATAATTTTTTGGTAAAACAAACATATTTCGATAGTTTTTCAAATACTTTAGAAATAAACATAATTAACTTCTGATGACAATGTATATTTTATGAGGCACATATCTATATATTTAAGTTGCTAAGCCGACTTTTTGGGCAGTCCGTGAGAGATAACTACTGCATCGATTGACTTCATTTTGGTCTTAAACGAAAGATTGTAATCTGTAGATTTGTCAAATTTGGTTTTTGTAACCGCAATTTCTATTAATTAGCGATAAATTGCAAATAAAAATTGATTTCTGAGCATGCTCAGGGGTATGTTTAAATCTGTCTTTAGAAACGCACTGTTTCTACGCATGCTCAGTGACATGATTTAATGATAAACACGCTTATTCCGAGGAGTCTCTCTAGATCTCGCTCTGCCATTTTTATTTTTATGATAATTATGTTTGTGAAATATGAGATTAAACCTCATAGATAGTGTTTATTTCGCGTTGTTTAATTAGCGATAATTTACAATTAAAAAAAATTGCTTTCTGCGCATGCTCAGTGACATTTTTAAATCTGGCTTTAGATACTCACTAAATACGAGGCCGCATAAAATTTGTGATAAACACATAGTTGTTTATCACAAATGTTAAAATCATAATAATGCGAATGATGAAATTCATAATAATGCGTTTATGCGCATTATTATGATTTTCAACATTTGGCAATGATGTGTTGAGTATAATTTGTGTATTAGTACATTGATTTACTATCTAGCCGTCATGTTTTGACGGGCATCAACTAGTATAGATTAAAGTTCCATATTCCTTCTCTTCGGAGCATCGAAGAAAAAAGTGTGAGGGAAGAGGTATAAAAAAAAAATCCACCAATAATCGAAAAGGAACGCCCTCCAGAGCGTGGGAATACTTACCACGCCAAAAATTGGAGTTCAGGAACGAAATCTCGCCAGAATGGTCCCGATTTAGTACTTCAGCCGATTTAATTATGTATAGTGTGTTCATTTTTGACTTCTAGGGTGTTATATATAGGGAATCGAATTAAAGGCCTAATGTCGTAATGTGTTGTAGTAGGAATAACTGAGAATTCATTAAGTGGCGATTTTTCAAACTTCTGGTACTAAAAGATTTTTAACTGAAATTTTGCAGGACACCACCAAACACATCACCATAAGTAAAATGATAATAAATTTTATCTATAAAAGAGTAATAGTTTTTGTTGGCGCTAATGGCTATGTTGGCAATCGCCAAACGCGCCTTTGAGCGCCCCCTTTAATTAGAACAAGTTAGTTACTCTCGTACTCGCACATTGCATGTTTGATGTTTCCTGTATGACTTTGGTTCATACATCAGTATTGTAGAAATGTATTTAAGTTAATAAAATTATTAAATCAATTCGTGTGTCGTATAGTAGACAATAGTTTCGATACGAACTATTAGTTTACAGTCCATTTTAATCAACGAATTTCGGACCAGTTCAACGTATGACATTTGGCCCATACAGTTTTCAGTTCAGAAAAATAACATAAAATGTGTAAAATTGACATCTATGATTACAGTTAAACCTTGTATATCCGGACTAACTGGGACCATTGGCAATCCGGACAATCAAAAATCCGGGTAATAAGCAAAGCAATAAGCAAAAATCCGGGTAATAAGCAAAGCAGACGGGTAATAAGCAAAGCAAAATCCTTAACTAAGCAGACTTATCGTTTATTACGATAAAAAACTATGTTTTGTAATAAAATTCAACAAAAGCAGCAAATTTAACAAAACTCGACAATGAGCATTTTATTACCATAATTTATTGTACAATCTATGCGGGAACTATACATTGAATCAAACTAAAAAGCGAATATATGACGTACTTATAGTTACGTCCTTGCTATCATAGTTAAAAATTATTGTTTAATGTGAACATTAAATAAAGAAAATGTCTACTAATCTGATCCTGATCAACGAGGGCTGGATTAACAAGGTTTTACTGCATTATATTAATGTTTCACAAAATGAGATTTCCTTATCTTGCCGGGATAGTTCAGTTAATAGAATAATTCCGTTGTTGAAGATGGAAGACTTAGGTTCTAAACCTGGTTGCTATTTTGTCCGACCACTGGAAAAAAAAGTTAAATGAACATTAATCAAACATACAAGAAATAAAGGGTGAAGAAATATCGACATTATATAAATAAATTGAAATTATATAAATAAAATTGTCAGGCAAATATTCTGTGTCGTTGTCTTTAAGGCGAAAGGAGAACAATGGGAATAGTTTAATTTTCAAAACGAGATTTCCTTACATCTGCAGAATACTTCTCAGCGGAATGAAAACTGGCCTTGATGTGTGAAGACCCGATTCCAACCATCGGTTGTTAAAGTTGAGCCCGGCCACTGAAAAGAACGTTTACGGACCATTAATCAAACAGATAGCAAAAACATATGGGAAAGAAAAAGTAACACTGTTGAAAATAATTAAATAAATGTTCCTTTCAGGCCAATATTTTGCGTTGTTGGCTCGAAAAAGAAAAGGAAAAATGGGAAGAATGGAATTTGCAAACTGAGGTTTCTTTACATAGCTGAGATAGCTTGATTTCTCTAATTCTTTACAAAAACCGAATAACAAAAAGAAGACACTGACAATCGAAAAAGTTAACAGTAATCTGCCATTAGCGCTACACGCAAGATAAATTCAAGATTCTGTAGAAATAATAGAAATCAAAGTATAAAATACAAACACTAAAAGAATCAAAATAAACCAAAAATTCACAAGGTGATCGACCGGTCTCTTCATCAGGAGGCCTAACCGAGTCGGTCACTTCAAGGGGAACTTGATTTCTATACATACTCGTCCAATTTGTAGATAACTGGCCTACAGGTTTAAATTCCAACCTAACACATATTTTTTACAAGTTGTTCCTGAAAGTATGCGATTCAATTATTTCTTACGTATATGCTTTATTATAACATGAAGATTTTTTTTAACATGAAAATTTTTTCTGAGAGTAATTAATTTATAACTCTCAGAAATTTTAATGTATAATAATAAACACGAAACGATAAATATTAATTGCGTTGTAACAATTTCTTGTTTTAACACATATCGTATTTTTCGGACCGTAGGAAGCACCGGACGATAAGACGCACCTCAAATTTATGGGAGGATTTTTAGTAAAGAAAAAATTGTATTTTTTTACGTATATAAAGTATTTTCAATTTCTTGCTTAATAAAGACAATATATCTGTGGCTTGGTACAAGAAGTGTCTAAGTCAGTTTTTTCCAAGATGACTTTGTTTGCTTATATCTCTTTAAAAAAATGTTATTTTCAATGTAAGAAGTACCCAAGTCTGTACAATGGTTTAGAAAACATTTTTAAAGCATCTGACAGACTTGGGTACTTCTTACATTGAAAATGATATATTTTTTTTAAAGAGACATAAGCAAACAAAGTCATCTTGGAGAAAACTGATTTAGGCACTTCTTGTACCAAGCCACACACACACACACACACACACACATATATATATATATATATATATATATAATAAATAAATAATATATAATATATATAATATCTATAATAATATATTCATTTTATTTTAATGTTACTTCCGGATAAGAAGCACTCAAATTTTAAGTCAATTTCTCTATGTAAGTCTTATGGTACGAAAACAAAGGTATTTCTTAAAATAAACCATACATTAATAAATTACAGTTTTAAAAATTAAAGATGCAAATGTATATTTTAATACTTAGATTAACAATTTCGTTTGCAGGCTTTGATATTGCAGAACAGTTATTCCTTATATTCTTTGAAATATTACTTTATTGTTGCACCTTTTGTTCAAGAGTTTTATTACTTAAAACTCACAGTAAACAATGCGCCTATATACATACAACACTATAAACATCCTAATTTCAAGACTTCCCATGGGGTTTAATTTGGTTGCCAGCTGTGAGACCTACAAAGGAAACCAATTAAGTCATGGGTGGCTGCAACATCCTTGTTCCATGCTGCCCGTGGCGAGAATGTACCCTAAAGTAGTAATTTTTTTTATATCTTTTTCTTAAGAGCGATATTAAAAGATCTCATATTAGTTCAAAGCTATTTCCGACAAATGAAAAGATTAATGAATCTTTTCTCAGGGTACTTAACGTTGCATTTGTTTTTGAATGGGTGTGGACTTCAAGACATTGATAAAATGCTTATTAGTATATTTTAGAATTTTTTCTTGCTTCATGTTTGTTGCCATCTTTTCTGGAGATTTAGATTAAGATTTTTTTTTTATCATGCAATTATCCAACTAATTGTTTATTAAGAAAAATATATGTAAGGGATGCTGATAGATCTACACCACACTTATTGTATCAAAGAAAATTTGCTATTTTAAACTCTGTTCAGAATTCAGTAACCTTCTAGTTTACTTTGCATATTTATTCGAAGAAGCAGTTTTAAACGAACAATGGCCTAGAAGCAAACCACTGGGGACAGTGAATTCTTAATTAACCTATTAAAACTAGTAAATTTGCGGATGATAATGGTATGTTTGCATATATCCCTATCATATACAGAAAATTCTGGTTCTGACCTGTCATTTTTTGATGGATCGACCTCAAGACTATCTTACTGATTTTTGCTTAATCATCTGCTACCGTATCTTTTTTTTAAATCTGCCACATTAAATTGTTGTCAAATTTATATTTATTTACTTATTTATTTATTACTATTATTAGTATTCATTTTTATTTATTTATTTATTTATTTATTATTATTACTATTATTATTTTATTTTTATTTTTTAACTTTCAAGTCAACACTTTTCTTTTAATCCTGAGAACGGAAATATAGCCACAAAAAATTATCCATACCGAGGATATGGAGCCCTGCTTTCTGGTGCCTCGTTAATGTACCATGTCTATGTCTAAATACAGAACATTCATTATTTTAAACACCATTGTTTTTAGAATTCACTAAAATTCTTATTTAACGTCGAAATTCACTCTGAAAGACTGTTTGGGATGAAAATTGATTTACAGGCTTATAAACAAACTATCGTCTAAAAGAATTTTGTATTTTCTAATTAGACATGCCAAATGTTTGATAAAGAAATTTGGAAAATATTTTGAGCATACGTTTCAAAATTAATAAAAGGTTGTTATCTCTTTGCAATCTTTAATATTTGATCTTAATCCTTAATCCTTAAGTTATCAGAAATTTAGTCTATATTTCTATGTCTGTGTGACAATGTATAACAACTGAGAAGAAATATCTCTGTGTCATTAGAAGCGGAAATGCACAATTTAGTCGAGCGTAAGATATAATCTATTTCCAGCCATTTGTTTCTAGAATAATGAAATAAACGTGAGGTTATGTTCGCTGATGCTCCAAAGTATAACTTAGTATCTATTAACTGATTTCTTGCCTTTTTTGACAGTAAATTTACATAATATGAAAAAATCTATGAAAAATTAACAACTCTGACCTCTTAGCTCCACCTTCCAGCTGATCATAACCGACTAGAAATGATAAGATCACATATTTTTTTAAATTCTGTTTTCCTCTATACTTTTAAGTGAATCGATCAAAGAAGGTTAAAGATACTTGCCGTGTGTGTTAGCTTCATCAGATTTTTTTTAATCGCTTAAAAAGTTAAGAAGTCAGGTTCCATCATTCACTTGTCTCAAGCGATTCTTTAATATCTCTCTGCTCTCTGATCACACACAAAAAAAAATATTACAGACTCCTTTTCGTAATATCTTGTTTTGAAATGTTTTCTTTCGTGAATTATAAAGTTCAGGGTAAAGAGAATTCTAATAAATAAAAACAAGCACTGAGGTTCTTATCCACATTTAAATATTAAGTTTAGTAAATTTTTTGAAAGAGTAATTTTTATAACACATTTGCTCATGAGTTGTTTTAAATTTTTGTTTGGTATCACTAGTCATAAATGTCTTATTTGCAAATTCATTGCCCTGCAAAATATAACATTTCTTCTGTTTGAATTTACTATAAATCAAATAATTTTAAATAACTTAAAAGAAAAATATAAGTGCATGTTTTTGTGATATGCCTATGTTTTGCTTAATATTTAGAAATTCCTTGAACTAAATGTAAAATACTTTGAATACACATTTTTACCAGCTCCTGTAAATTTTAAAATAATACCCTGTAAAGAATACTCCCTACTTGAATTGTAAGGCAGACAGACAGTTTGTTCAAATCCTAAAATAATTAATTTGCAGCGCATGGATAAATGCACTGCAAATTAATTTTATCACTGAAAGTGCTAGATTAAGGTAAAATCAGGGTTATATTCACATCTACTTTTATTGAAAAACATGCGCATAAATGTGCAATTGAATATTTCTAAATTTTCTATTCTTTGTGCGTGTGTAATGGCAAATTTCAAGTGATAAAATTTTACGATACGTTAAATTCCATAACCAGTACTACTCCTTCAGTAATCTACAATATCACGTCGATTTATTGAAAGTAATTTTTTTGTATTCTCTACCTATATGCTCTAAAATATTAACATTAAAGTTCGTTAATTTTTGTATAATTTATTACAACATTATTATCAAGAACTACGCTATCCGTTTAATGACCAAGTAACAATATTAAATTTCATATTTAAGTATAGATTGCACTATCAAAACATTTGAACTTAAATAGCCAAGGAATTGCTATGTTGTGAAAAAACCTATTTTGAGAGATATTGATCTAACTGCAAAGTAAAAGCCGAAATGAAACTATTTGTAACAACAATAGAGTACAAACAGTTACAAAAAAATGGAACAAACAGTTACCCGGACAAACGGAACTTAGCTTTCACTGATAAGTCACATATATGGGGCACGATTTTGGAAACCTTTAAACACATATAAAAGACCTAGTAAATCAAAAACAAGTAGTTCACAACGTACTTCATTATTCGGAAATGATAGTAGCCGAACTGCATTGTATCCCGCGGAACAATAAATCGGTGCAAAATTGGAGATTTTGGGAAGGTTATTAGAGCGTATCACGCTCACAATCCTATATTTTTTCCTCGAGCACTTCGCCTGATTCTCAGATCACCGGCTATCTTCATCTCAGCCTATGTCGACACTCAGGAGGGAACCTTAAGGCAAATTGGAGGAAAAGGACCGTAGGATATAAATCGTTACAAAATGTAACAAGTTTTAGAGCAAAAAGAGAATAATAATTTTGACTTTGTTGGTTTGTTGATATTATAAAAAAACAAGGTTATAGAGGCAATACATCAATGTCAAAAAACAAAAGTAAGGTAGAGAGAAAGAATACAAAAAATGCATTTTATATTTTCGTTCTTACAATATTTTTGCTAGCTGAATTTTAATAATTGTTTTCAAGATGTTTTAAATTTTGCTATTGATAAATTTGTAACGACCACTTGTCAGGAGTAGGAATCGAATACACGGACTCTGGACTAAGAATCCAATGTCTTAACCACTGGACCATCGCAGAAAGTAAGGCAATTTCCTCTCCTGAATACTATCCTTTACAATTTTACTAATTGCTTCCGAAGCTTCTGTTTCCCCGAAAATCAGTCCTTACCCTCAAAAGGAGCTTTTTAGCTTAAAATATAAGCATTCGTTTGATCGGAACCTAATAATATTTTCGAATCTTAGATTTGTTTACACAAGATTGATTCATGGAATCATATTAGTATGTCTCATGGTAGAATGCATTTTAAACACTTTATAATGTCCTTATATTGCATAACAGTTAACATATAACATTATGTCACTATTTTACAGGCACTAGCGATATGAAAATTAGATCTGTAAATTGACTGTGCAGTATTACAAAAATCTATATATATATATGCATGACATACGTATTGAAAATTCATGAAAAATCCAAAAATTGTTTAAATTTAACATTTTAAACTTTATGTTATTTAAAAAAGCCAGAATTCAAAAGGATTTGTCTGTAACTTTGAAATTAAAGCACTTAATTCAGATTATACTAAGCTAGAGATTAATTTGAGCAATGAGTAGAATACTCGGTCTGTATAAAATAAGAGAACTGCCTGTTTTCAGAATGCAAGCCCAAAACTGAGTGTAGTTATAGAATGCAATCTAGTTATAGTCATATCAGCTAGTTTGTACACTTGATGAAAAGCAACCTGATTTGTATTTAGTATCTTTTTAATTCCCTGGTTCGAATCCCTCTATATAAATCTGTATATAGAGGAAAATTCTCGGAAATACCTATCTTACTTCTTAAATGTATAATATTGTATATTATACATTTAAGAAGTAATTGTATATAATTGTATAATATTGTATATTATACAATCATTTTATAAGGCCATAATTTTACAAGGAAATATAAAACTATTACTTTCACTGAAATTTACATAAACATATAAATAGAGAATAAAGTGTTCAAACTACTTTATTACGTAAAATGTAATGCAGTAGACAATAGAATGACAATAGTAGACAAGCAACAATAGAATGTCGTAAAGAACAACAAGAATATTAAAAAATGTAAAATTTTCGTGAATGCTTTTTTTTTAGATAGTAAACAAAACATATAATGAGTAAAGCTTTACGCAAAACTCTGTCAACTCTATAACTGCTTTATTTTAAAATTGAGCATAATGAATAATATTGTTATTTTATATTTTCTCTTCGTTTCTGATATTTTAAACCTTACGTAATACTGTTTTGTGTGCTTGATGTAAAAATATTGATTCTAGAATTATGTAATCTTTCATTTAATATATCTGACTGCTTCCAACATTCCTTCTTTCATACCAGAAATTTTAATATATGATTAATGGTCACCTATAGATTAGTACTTAAAATGAAATAAAACGATGAAATATTATTTGTTTTGAATAACATTGTTTTGGTGAAAAAATTGACAATATATGTTACCCACTAAAAATTTCCTCACAGCAAAAATATTTATATACCTAATACTTTTCTTTTTGTTGTTGATTTGATTAGATATATCTTTTAGGGTACTAAAAATGTAATGAATCAAAATATAAATTAAAATACGCAGTGGATATTACTAATTTAATTTAATGTATCGGTCTAAGTTCGCTACCCTTTTTGTATTTCAAGCAAATTTAATTCGTTATTAAACGTTTCCAATGGGTCAGCTTTTAAAATAACCTGTAGAGTTGAAAAATGATTATTTCAACGGTTTCTTATTAATATCCAAGTTTGAAATGTAAAATTAGACAATACTTAAAACTTATCCAAATTCCCCAGTGGAAATATTTATATATTTTATACCTTTTTTTATAGCGTTCTAAAAATGGAACGAATAAAAGTCTGTGGCATAAGAAAAAATATATTAGCATCATTTCCATTTTAGGTTCTATCCTGGAAGTTTTAACGTAGGATTACATTCATCCATAACGGCCCGCGGTAAAGTAAAATTTCAGACGTCCATCGTGGCAAGTTATAAATTCGGCAGCTCGCCAAACCCAGTCTGTATCGCTTGGGCAAGCAGTAATCAGTTAAACAGAAAAATACCAAAATGCGTAAAAAAAAAAAAATAAATAAATAAAATAAAAGAGGTGACCAACGATAAGTAATCCTACTTTAATAACTTGCGGTAGTTTCGTTAGAAGAGACTCCGTGAAATTTTTTTCCCGACTAAATTCATTTAAACAGATGTAATATTTCAGAACAAGTTTTCATATTTGAACTATTAGTTCATTGTATTTAAGTTTCTCAAAATATATACGGGATAAACATGTAGGGTTCGCGTGTTGCTCAGATGCAAATTTCTGGTAGCTGCGCAGTGCAGGCCAGTAGGAGAGAGTTCGGAGCAGGTGTCTGGTCTATTTAAGTGACACACGCTGAGTTGGCAAGAGCCCAAGAAGGGAGTGGAGATTTGTACGGTAGTGCGTTACGCTATTAGTAGAGATACGAAAGAGTCGAGAAAAGTTAGATTGAAGGTGATAGCGGTATTTAACTGATAGAGAACGTATTAGTATTTAGCTTAGGTGGCTGCAGCATTTCCATAGTTAGTTCAGAGCCCGATGGTTACGGGTCTTGCTAGTGAACGTATACTCTGCCTGAAAGGGTTCATTACGACTTTAAAGTTCAGTTTCTTAGTATCGCAAGTTTCGGTACTGTTGTGTTATTATTTGAAGCCCCAAGTCGATCTATATTAGTCTACCTCTACGTAGAAAATAAAGGAATTATTAATATTTATGCCTATTACTTTATAGTGTGCATGGACCGTTAGAGGATTCACAGGGTAAATGAGAAATAGAACCATATAAACATAAGTTAATAAACTAATAGTACTTTTTGGATAGAACACTTTTATTAAATGCCTGAAATGCTGTTTAATTTTCCACTAAAAAAGGTAAACATCCAAAAAGAATTTTACTGGAACATTAATATTTTAATTACATGTACCTCTCATTTTTATGAATGGAAAAATTTCAGATTATTAATTGGAAATCAAATTTACTTGGCTTCAAATCAGGGATACTGGATATCTCACCAAAACATATTATATGCTAGACACTAAAACTCAATGGAAATGTTATCTTAAATGATACTCCGATCGTTCATTAAAACCAGTTTCATTCATTAGATATTATATTCATAACGAATGGAAATGTTCTGAAATGTTAATTATAAGCCATTTATTTTTCTGGCAATGAATTCGCGTTCGAGCTTTGATATTAAAAAGACCGGGTTGAATAACTGTGATGCTATTTTATTGCATACAGATCATAATACCTCTGCCGCCCCATTTGCTAATTCGGTGATATTTACAACACGGCTGCTCCTTTATGTGATGACTTCTGTCCCAGTCATCACCGAGCCATCTACAAAAAGGATTTCCTCATTAGCCGATCTTTATTTGATCGTCATCGCATACCTTCCGTTTAGAAGTCGAGATAAAAGAAAGAAAAAAGAAAAAAAAAAACTCCGTGAGAGTACGTAACGCCTGTGGTCACATTCTGGAAAACTCCGAACTTGTTCCTTGGCTACAAAAGACGAGCGTCTTAACGCAATTTGAAGTGAACTTTAAACCTCTCTGATGTGTTGTAAAAGTCTTTGCTCAAAGTGTTACTCCTCAACAATGGGGGAGGGGAGGGTCATCCATCAGATTTTCCGTGCACTTCCTGATGTTCTTTTGACGGAACCCGAGCTTTCTATATAAAGTTAACCCGAGATTTGCTTCCGACACGCGAATTGCAAAGATGTTTTCGATTTACCCGCAAAGCGTCGGAAGCAACAGAGGGCATGGTAAAAAGAGGCAGACCATATGATATATTTCATAAAGCCATTTTTTCTCATTTTATTTTTTATCAGGAGGTTCATAATTTACTATAAACGTAAGAGACGACAGACGGAATTTGTTCAATTTATATCAGCTCACATATTTTTTAATACGAGATTTTATAACTTACTGTCTCCAGATGATATTAAAAAAAAAATTGCTCTTTTTACTTTTTATCGAGATGTGCCTAGGTAACTATGTACGTAGGTAAAAACAGACGGAAATTGATAAATTTATTTTATCTCACCTTTTTTCATAGATATGTACATAATTTACTTATAAGCATAAATATAGATCGACGATATTTACTAAAATATTTGTTCATTTTCTTTATTATCGAGATGTTCATAATTTGCCATCTACATAAATGAGGACAAATGGTCTTTTCTAAAGTTATTCAACATAATTTTTTCATCGAGATGTTCATAATTTAATACGTATATATGCATGAGCAGATAAAAATATTCAAGTCAAAATAAAAAGGTCAATCAAAATATAAAAATATTTTTGCTCCGTCTATTGTTCATAGAGATGGTCACAATTTATCATCTACATAACTAATGATAGACGATATTTTCTAAAGTGTTATTGAGCTCATTTTTTGTTTGAATGAAGTGTATATAATTTACTATCTATAAAAGTATCTCAATTAGTTGTCTAGAAATCTATCAAAGAATTACATAAGGAAAGTTATCACATGTATCAAATATAAATGTGTCTACGACTTCTAAGGACTCTTTCATTTTAAAAGGTCAAACAAAGGCTCCATATTTAGAACAAGTTAGAAGAAAATGTTCTAATAAAATGAATATCTTCCTATTAGATAACATATGTGATTCCGCCAAGCATTGCATGTTATCGCAGTTCAAATGTTTCTGTTCGATACACAGTTTTTAAGGCTAAAAACTGTTAGAAAAAGAAATGTATGAACAATAAATCTTCAGATTAATTCGGCCAGTTAAGCTTTTACTAACTAAACATGACCATAGTGGTCACAAAATTAATCAACAGTCTAATAAATATTAGGATGTTACATTTTAGAAATCTTGAAATCATGCCATGAACTTAATGTTTGTTTTAGTTCTGGTTAACACAAAATGTTCCAAAATTGATAAAGTTTTGAGTTTTAGTTAATTTTGTACTTAATTCGTTTAATATTAGAACAGCTATCTGCTTAGAAGGTGGATCGGTACTTATAACCTCGAAACTGGCTTTCTACTAACCGAACTATCCAGACGAAGTGAAAACTCTTATTATTACAAAATCTATTCCCTTTTTATTCTCTTTTACTTTTTAAAGTGAAAGACATGGACCTACACATGTTTATGTTTTCATCAATGAAATATTTTTCCCGAAGAATTTTTTCAAAAACATGACTAAAATGGCCACGTGTTTGACCAACGGCATACGGTAGTTCTTCCCAAGTGTCGGGTCATGTTTATGACCGCTTTCCAACATGACAGGGGATCGAATTCTGGTCGCCTAGCCTCGAGATCGATGTTGCATCAGTTAAGCAAGTCCAGCATTTTGAGGAACTCCCTTATTATCGAATTCCGTTCCTTAGAAGATGTATGAATTATTTATGCAAGATATAAACATAAAAAATATAAATTAGAAGTTTTCAAAAGGTTAAAAGAATTTTTTTTTTCTGTAACTTATCCTTAAAAGTGTTAATTTTTTTTTTTGAATTCTGAAATAAACTGTCTGCTTTCTTCATTTGAAATATAGCTGACTGCATCTTGCGTTATATCTTCTGCTTTTAGAACACATGTGCTGATTATAACACCTCTATATCATGTCTTATTCAATAATAAACATTAAACTCATTCGCTGTTATCCCAACATGCATTGCTGGCTGTAGCGTATCAAAAATTCCCATTCAATATTTCAATTTTACATTTTTCCTGACCAACTAACCTAACCTGTAAGAATAAATTAAAGAAAGAAATATGAAGTAAAAAAAAACTAAATGGGGAAATGAATGAGTGTTTTTTATATTCCCATTTATTTTAGGTGTGTCAAATGTCAAGACGTGTTCCAATAATGATTTTTTTAGCTCGGTCTTTGTCTATTTTATAGTAAAAGATGTATAAATTATTTACATGGCATAAAAGGGAAACATACATTAGAAATTTCTTTGATGTTTTAAACACCACTGAGATACAATCATATTTACCAAGTTTTCCTGCAATTAACTTACAATGACTAGCTCGGGAATCTAATGCGAGGTATTCTGAACATATACTGCCTATTAAATATCTTCGACAAGTTAAGGTCTTAGCCAACTGCCTACATTGTGACCCCAGAAAATGTATGATATTATAAAGGCAGATAATTTTTGTTTAGATAAAACTTTACAATTTTACTCGAACTTTTTAAAAACTGAATACTTGATAAAGTATTATATATCTATTAAGTATGGCTGCATAAAATATTGAAATTAAATAAAACCTTAAATCTTTATTTATTGTTCATGAATAATTTCATAACACGAACATAGATAGCTCTAAAAAAAGTTAAATTAGATAAAAATTATACATAATCTTTGTTATTTATTTATTTTTCCTGAATAATGTCATAACACGCTGTACGTTAAACCCAACAGAAAGGAAAATTCATTAAATTTTATGAAGCAATTTTATCCTTAATTTATTGTTCGTGAATAATTTCACTATACAGGTTTACAAAATTTGATGAAAGAGGAAATTCGATAAAATTTAAGAATTGTTTCTATTCGTTACTTATTGTTAATGAATTTCACCCAAGTTTCATAACAAGCAATGTACAAAACTCAAAGGAGGATGATAAGTAATTAGTATAAATTTTATTCTATTTATTATTCACGAATAATTTTATAAAACGCAACATATATATAACCCGAGAAAAGTTTAAATAAAATCAAGAAAAAAATCTTGAATAATTTGTTTATGCAAAAGAACAATAGATAAATATTAATTACTTCTTTCAAAGAAAGAGAAGGTAATTTTTAAATAAATTTAAATCTTATCTACTGTTTTGATTTTTTTTCGAATCAAGTGCGAAATTAAATATGAAATAAAATAAGTTATTTTAAATTAATTTTATAAAATTTACACCCATGAAAATTCTAAATTGGGAGCAAAGAATTTTATATTAATACCATTAATCAATATTTTTTGTTTGACATAAAAAATTTTTGTTTATAGCTTAATAACATATTTATAACGAGCAAAATCTGCGAGCAAAATCTGCAAATAACGAGCAAAATCTGCAAAAATAATCCTTGTATCATATTGTTCATTTTTGAAATTTTTTTTCGAAGAAAACATGGTAGTTTCCTATCATATGAAGACAATACTATATTTATAATAATTTGTTTCTAGTTTTCCTGGAAAATATTTATATACATATTGTGTCTATAAAACATAACAATGTAGCGAGAGAAAAAAAATACTTACACATTGAAATGCAATATTTCTTTAGTTTTGAAAAGTTCCCACTCCTGAATTACATTGACCTGAAAAAACAAAGAATTATTATAATCTCAGTAATCTGAGAATAACTGAGGAAGCATCATTCTTGCTTAAATATTTAAAAAAGATAATAGTCTATCAATTAACGTCAGCTCTGAAAAGCTTTTTCTCACAGTGCGACAAGATAATCCATGAAAGCATTACTTGAGAACGATGTCATCATCTTTTAACACATCGATTGGCGAGATACCCGGCTTTCTCTGCCTCATTGATCTTAATTTGTTATGCAATAGGATATGAGGATAAATTTGACTTCGAGAATAACGATTCTTGCAGGGTTTTTCGACTATTTCCTGGTATTATTGGGATATTAGAAAGAATAATTATTTTAATAAATGAGTTCCTTTTGAACAAGTATCTCGTTTTTCTTAATTCTTTGTGAATTCGTTAGTTAAGAGAATAAAGTACAGGGTGCGGCAGAAAGAACGTTCTGATTTGGAACGTCAATAACAAAAATACAAAGCAAGATAGAGAAAGAAATCTTTTATACCTGAGAAGTACACAGTATGCCATTGTCATCCATTAAGTTTTAAAGATTACATCAGTTAAATGGCGACCGTCACTTTCGATGCAGTTTTGAAGTGTCTTTCGGAAATTTTGCATGGATCTGCGGACTATGTCCCGCGGAATAGCCGTGATTTCTTGCGTAATTGCCGCCTTGAGTGCTTGCATGTGATTTTTTTCAGTGGGGCTATCTCAAATCAAAAGAGTATCAACACCGACCAACAAATTTGCAAGCACTGAAGGCAGCAATTACGCAAGAAATCACGGTGGTACAGCTGGACATGGTCTGCAGATCCATGCAAAATTTCCGAAAGAGTCTCCAAAACTGCATCGAAAATGACGGTCGCCATTTAACTGATGTAATCTATAAAACTTAATGGATGACAATGGCATACTGTGTACTTCTCAGGTATAAAAGATTTCTTTCTCTATATTGCTTTGTATTTTTGTTATTGACGTTCGAAATCAGAACGTTCTTTCTGCCGCACCCCGTACTAGAAAACTATCACTCCTGGCAAAATTCAAATTACATATGATTGCTTGATTTAGTACGATAATTCTGCGGTCCTCTTATATCTATAAAACAAAAGCAAAAACGCGATACAATAAGAAAAAGTAGTATATTAGTTTTTCCATCACTTTATAAAAGAATGTCGCTTTTATTACAACTCAATAATATTATAATTTGTGAAATATATGAGAAAAATTTTCTGAACTTCAAATATAAAAAGTGTATTTTTGTTGTTGTTGGATGTACCTTTGTTCTGTACATTTATTGCTAATTACCACCTATCTCCGTAAACTTGTGATTCCGGGATAAACAAAATAATTTGGAGGCATTCGACGTCTCACATGCATTACCTGCTCTAATGGCTGATTCGAGTTCTCCATAACCATGAAACCTTGATGTCACACACCACCATGATAAAGTGCATCCACCATGCTTACTTTTTAATCTACGGCAGGGTATCCGCTAAGCTTTTTGTCTCAGGAAATATTAGGCCTTCTATCTATCCCTGATTAGCTAGCATAATGCGATGTTTATTGCAACTTATTCACATAAAAAAAATTCCTATACGTTGTAATAAATAAATTTCAGCAATTCTCGCTTCACATTGTTAACAGGATGCATGTGGTTATATATATATATAAATTCATAAATATATAAATATATATATATATATATATATATATATATATATATATATATATATATATATATATATATATATATACATACATACATACACACACACAAACAAACAAACACATGAATCACAAGATCGGTGACACGCTATAAATTGGTGGACGGTACAAGAAATAGTTTCTAAACTCGATTCTCTGGTTTGTTAGGTCTAATTTTCTTGGCTGAGACAAGATTAAATTTATCTGTTAGCAATTGGATAATAGAAAAAAACTGTCACTTCCCCTCTGGGCAAAGTTAAGGATTATTATTAATAAAGTTACATTGCTTCAAAAGTACTGCGGCTCTTACGTTGTTGCATAAATTACCTATTATAATTAGTGCAATAAATTTATATTTTTAATTTTTTATACAAGAGTCCAAAAGTCTGAATTATATGGCTTTAGCTGTATTGCAAAATTACTGGCAAATTGATATCCAGATCTTAATGGTCCATGTAATGGTTTTAATGCTAATTAATTCCAAATAGACCCTTAAGTGATTTTTAACCTTCGTATAAGCCTCATCGACCCCTGGGGGTAGATATCAACCCCTCTTGGACTGATTTAGCTCATAAGTTTACTTGTTTTTTTTTTCTAGATTGATTTGATCTAAGTGGATGTTTGGATGCAATTACAGGGGTAGATAAATTTGTTGATAAATTATTTAGATAGATTTGTCTCTCTATATATGAAAGAAACCAAAGTTTGGGTGTCTAAAATACAACATCCATTGACTTGAAAAGTATAGACGGCAGCACACTGAAACAATTATCTTTAAATTAGAAAGTGTTCAAAGTAAAAAAACTGCGTGTAATCAAAATGCACCTTAGACGAGAGATGACTGTTCTGAATAAAACTGTGCAGTAAACTTTTGTTGTAGTTAAGCAATCATTCTGTCCTGACACTCCTTTATCAGGCAGGTATTTTATCAGTTACATCTTTCTACCGTTAATTCTTTCTCTACTACAACACACATGGTTGATATTATTTATAACTCTATCTGAGAAACATGAGAAGACTTTAAATACTTATTTTTCATTCTGCCTCCAAAAGAATCGCATATCTGAATAACTAGTAACTTGAACAAGCAAAAGAGAGCGAAATAATTAATTACGATATCTAATTTTTCTCGTTAACACCGCGTTGTTCTTCGATGGCGTAATAATTTCCTTTATTGTGTTATATCCATTATTTTGCGAGCTCTTTGTTATTTGCGCCTCACGATGTGAAAATGCCTCGCTAATTTGGGTCGTGCTTCAGAAAGGTTAAGAACCGCCAACAGACTTCGGTAATTACTACAAAAAATAAAGAAAAACATACATCAGTGGTAGGCTCCGAGGAGAAACGGTTGATCTCGCAATGACGTCACGTCACAGCTTCTGAAAGACTTTTCTACTTGCTGTTAACCTTTTGACAGACAACACTTTAAAGATTTCGTGAAATTACTTTAAGGCTCAACACGACGGAAAGAATTACATCAAATTATTATTTTTTTTTTGCACTGACGGCGGACATTGTTCTACGGCTCTCTGGAATATGTTGGTTAATAAGCAACATTAAGAGCATTGTAAATTCTGAAAGATCTACATTTTTGTACCATTATTTGTTATTTGACCGAATTAAGCTTTTAAAGGATTACCTTAATTTTGTTACATTTATTTGAAGTTTAAAGTCATATACTAGGAATGTAAAAATTTCGCCGTTATTAAAGAACCATTACCTTGAGGAGAATTTCCTGCTGGAGGCTTTTCTTTAAGGAAGTGAATCTTTTTTATAGATATTGAAGTAGCTATTTGTTAATATACTTAAAATCTATACAATGTTTCTTTCCTATTATCCTGTAATTGCTTGTTTTTTTTCTCCTTTCATAAATTTGGAAAATTGGGGGTTGATGTTTAACGGGAAACATTGGTTTAAATCTGTATAATCGGGAATACAATTTTGAAAATTAAATCCATTGATGCTCTTGAAGTGAATTGTTTGATTACCCCATTTGTAATTGGGGTTGAGTTGTTCCCAAGGAAAAACGGTTATAAAAAATTCAAATTTATTCAAGCGTATTTAAGATATTTATGTAATATAGCCTGGTACTTAAACACTACTACATTTAGTGTAATTACATTAGTGTAAAAGAAAACCTTATCTTATTTTCATAATCTATATATATAAAACAGTTCCGTGACTGACTGACTGACTGACATATAACGCACAGACCAAACCGCTGCACCTAAAGGGCTGAAATTTTGCATGACGATTCTTCTTATAGTGTAGGGGTGCACCAAGAAAGATTTTTGAAAGATTCTCCTTAGATTTTTTAAAATTAAATTTTTAAGCTGCTTTTGCAGCATTTTTTTAAAGTTTGTATTTAAAATAATAATTTGAAAAATTTATATCACGAGAAAAATCATAAAAATTCCTTTAAAATGAAATCTTTTAAGAATCTTTACCTCCATTTTCTGATTTTTGGTGAATTTTTAAAGATTAATTTTTAGAATTTAACTTATTAAACACTGATCACGAGATTTCTTTTCTTTTTGTGGTACTTTAAATTAATTTAGCGTCATGTGCATAACAACGAAATAAATTGACAAAAAATATTAAAATACAGTGAAAGATAAAATTTAACCACTAGACTAATTGAGATGGAAGTTTTTTAAGAATTAATTCAAATTAGTTAAGAATTTAATTCTCTAAAAAGCAATTTCATTATTTTTTCATTGTAATTTTCCTAAAATGTACTCCGTAGCAAAACACGGGTACTCAGTATCTAGATACTCTTACATTTTATATGACTTAATATATATTTAAATTTTTTTCTCAAATATTAAATCGTAAACTTTTACCACGAGTAAAGATTTGAAAATTATTGTGTTTGGATGTATAAAGGAAATATTTTAAATTGCAATTTTAGCTTTGAACTTTTGCCTTGGGGAAGTGAAAAATGTATTTTGGTTTCGAGTATTTCAAGGAATTTCTTTTTATTTAAGATCGCAACTGTTCAAGTTAATGAATAAAAATGTGAATGAATCAAAACCTCAGTTTTTTCTAATTCTCTGTCAATTTCAAAATCTTTTGTACCTTCATTTAAATTTGCATCTGCAGCGTATTTAAGCGCATTTATAGACATAAAGTCATAAAATTGGTGTAACGCCACGGAGTGTATATATTGTGTATATAATAAACAACACCAACACACACACACACACACACACACACACATATATATATATATATATATATATACGTATATGTGTGTGTGGTAAGTAGTGATTAAAAAAAACTGTTAAAGTTTTCATTACTTTAACTACATTAGTAACAACTAGAGTGCAATTTTAGTTGCGTCTATCAGAAACTTTCAGAAACTTAATGATCATATTTAATGCAATTTTTAGTACTTAATTGAAATTTTTCGATCGACTTTAAGCTGGGTGTGTGTTCATGCCTATCTTTAAGATTTCGAACGAGCGTATTACACCGTCTTCCAGAACTGGAGTATGAACCTGTTTCTCCCAACTTTATAGCTGGCATTCTACGTGCTAAATCATCTGGGTAATGTGAGAAAATCTTATTTTTGAAGATCATCGCTCATGTTTCCCGCCTTTCTTTTTGAGATCAATGATATAGGTGTTGGCCTGTATCTATTATTTATTTATTTAGTTGTTTGTTACCATTCATTTGTTTGAAGATGCTGGTTTTTTCCAATTGAGTTTTTGCTATGTATTGCATATGAATCCTTTATTGTTCCTACACACTGGAAGCCTTTGGGAGTCCATAAGTATAGAGATCGAACTATGGTCCTTAATCCTTGAATCGGTTTTCTATCAACTAAACTATTTCAACAGCGGGAGGAAATATCTATCACTTTCGAATTCCCCCCTTTTTTAGAATATTTATGTGAAAATTCATAATCTGAGGAATATTCAAAACCTTCGGTGAGTTCACAGAGCAAAATCTGTAGAAAGAAATAACCGTAAAACTGATATGCACAAAATATTTTAGGGCAAAATGGATAAAGCAAAATATTTTTCAATAACGAAATGAAGGTGCGATTTTTTTCCAAGTTAATGAAAGTTACAGTTTGTTCCAAACTGCAAACTGAGATAGGCCCTAATTTCGCAAAACAATCACGTCAAAATTTTGAGATAAGTAAATAAATTTTATTAATTTATTTGCCCTATATTATTAAATATTTTTTTTCTCTTTTGGCAGATGCATTGTTTTAAAAGAATGCATTGTTTTAAAAGAAAAAAAAACTAACGAAATAAAATAGACAAATAAATCCAGTGGTAAATATATAATAACTAACATTTTAATTATTCATTTTAATTTATTTACCGTCAAATGAATATTAATGAATATTAAATGAAGCACAGTTATACATTATTAAAACTAATGATTTTATTTGTAGTGTTTGGCCCAGATAATCTTAAATGTGTGATTGCAAGTAGTACATTTAACTATATTATCAGAGTTTCACTTCCCAATGGCGCTCTTCCTCAAAACTTGAAAAAATAAACTTTTCACGAATATTTCATAAATAAACTTTTCCCGAGTTGGATCTAACTGAACATAATTCCCTAATCGTGCCGTATTCTAGTTTTGATGGTCTCCTGCGCTTTCCGGTTTTGGTCATGATTTACTGACTCATATCGTTTAACGGTTTGTAACACTGCCTGAGCAGGTACAGATTTAGAAGTTCCATAGAAGCAAAATAGGTGTCACGATTTCTTCTGGAAGAGCAATGAAGCAAATGGAACCTTTATGTTAAAAAAAAGGAAGAAACTTGCACGGATTCTTATTCAACATGCGAAGTAGTTCTTAATTTAAATTTTTATTCAAAGATGGTTTAAAAATTACAGTTAAGTTCATCCGTCACGTTTTTGGAAGATCTCGCTTAGGTACTTGCCATCTCTTTTATAAAAAGCAAATGGTTTAAACCTGAATAAAATAGAAATAAAATTGTGGATATGAAGAAGCTGTGTGTTCCTGTTTCACAAGTTTCCTTTTAAGCTTAAACCCATTTCATGTTAGTCACTTGTAATATCGAGCAATTTATGTATTATTGATTTTGCCTCATCTGAGCGTGAGCGTGAACTTGGAACCTATTATAGTCTACACTTCTATTCGGAATTTTTTTGGCTTTAAAGTTTTTTTACTTTCTTTATTTTGGCTAAATTTAAAAACTCAATGCCAGCTTACGTTACTTGACATGTTTATACTTTGAAACCTGTTGTGTTTTATAGCGAATTACTTAATTATCTCTCTTTTTTAGTACAGCTAATCTCAAACTGGGCTGAAGTATTTTTTACATTTATAGATTAAATATTTGTTTTTAGTATTTGCCTTAAATCTATTTAATTAGATGCGAAAATTACTGAAGGATGCCTGAAAGATTCAAATGTTTTTAAAAAGCTTTAATTGGTCTGGCTAAGTACAAAAAACCTTTTGGTTATTTCTTTGTATGCAAACCATTTTAATATTGTTTTTATGTAGTTGTGTCTAAGCGATAAATTTCTTTTCATGAAAGCGATATCCATTTTCATGCAATTTTTTTACAAAAAATCATATTTAAATATATATATATATATAAATAAATAAATAAATAAATAAATAAATAATATATATATATATATATATATATATATATATGTAATATGCCAACCCAGTCCCATATTAACGGAGCCCAGAGTCGACATGCCACACCTCAAAAGATTGCAGTCGTGACCAAGGATACGAATCTCTTCATTTAAACCATAAAATTTATTTATCCATTTCTTAACATCGATGACGGCGGTTTACTAGGCAACAGAAATCCGCAAAGTGCACACATCTACATGATGCAGAGCATTTATATGCTTTTTGAAGTGGCTCGTCATGTGATCTTGAAAAGGAATACTAATTGGTAAGCTCTGACTCTGGTGTCAGAGGTGACGTATTATATGCGCACAAAATTATATTTTTTGAAGGGACGCTACGTATATGCTTTGCTCCTAAAATCGGAAGCGAAAATTAGCTCGAACGCCCAAGGCGATTTAGAATTTGAATTGAATATAGGGGTTTATATATGTTATAGAATATCTATCTATCTATCTATCTATCTATATATCTATCTATATATATATATATATATATATATATATATATATATATATTTATTTATTTGGCGAACGCGGAGGCACTTGTCGCTAGACATTCGCCTGTATGTACACCGCGCGACTGCTGGCCATTTATTTAAGGCGGCACCGTATAGGTGGCCATCACTACTCCCTACACAAAAATTCATAATAATTTGCACAATAATACAACGTTTAAAATATAATTTTTAAGATCCTCTTTTTATAATGATGGCTGTGTAAATACCAGTTATAGTGCCTGAGTCGTCCTTTAAAAAACAAAAAAGTTGCATGTAAAAAACTCTCAAATCAAGGAATTGGCTTTTAGAAGAGACATTCAACAGAAAAAAAAACTTTTGGAAAGGTGGTTCAGATCCATTTTTGTTTAACAGAAACGTGAAAACGAAAATAAAATACCCGAATATCAGGAATAGAGGGACTCGTTAATCTATGCCTCCCTTACCTAGGTCCTTGCTGGAATTTCAGTTTTTAATATTATTAAACATATTTAAAAAACTCCACAAAGCAAAGTTCCTTGAAGAAGAATTTTCAAATTATAGTACCCCCCACCCACACTGTGTAGTGGTTAGTGACGACGCAAGATTCCACCCCGTGGCTTCGGATTCGAATCCCAGCTAAGGCATAGGTAATATTCTGCTGTGCCTTATTAGTGAGCAAAGTTGGTTAACCTCTATAGTTAACTATCCCTAGGACATTCGTTTGTGACATCTTTAGGATAATTGCCTGTCGCTTTCGGTAAAAATATTACTGTATGTAAGATGAAGTTGCCTGACAAAGGAAGGATCCAATACGGTTATCACGTAGTAAGTGTTGAAATACATGTATAACAATTACATAAGAATAAAATTATTGCCTATATTCCTTTTTCTATTGTATAATAAATAGTTACTAGGATATTATTTACTGAATACTAGAGGAAAAACTTTTTTTCCTTCCTAGATGTTGTGGTTATTGATGACGATACAATTATATTCAACATGTTTGTGTTCCCTATTACTTACCTTAAGGCTTAATAGTCAATAATTCCTTTGTGTTACAAACTGCGGACTTTATATATTGTTTAACGAATGTTATATTAGTCTAGTAGTTATGATTTTGCTTTTCTTATCCGAAAATTAAGTTTATTACAATTATATGCATTCCTCCTCAATATATATATACATACAGGGGGAATCTGAAAAAGTGGACAAAACTTTACGGGGTGATAGAACGCAGCTATACGAGCAATATTCGTCATAGAATGTATGGTCGGAACACAAGCGATGAGAAGTTAAGAGCTAGTTTTCCACTGTCACACTTAAAGAATTAACACAAGAATGAGAGGAGATACTTCAGAAAAAAAATTATTAACAGGAATGTAATTGATGTACATGCTCAAAGAAACTGCTCAAAAGAGTTTCCGCCAGCTGAATGCAGGCTTCACGCATGCGGGATAGGGACTGATATACGCACATTTGCGAACATACCAGGCATTTCCCGAATATCGCCAGCAACTACGGCGATCCTGGTGACTAGTTCCATATTGGTTTCAATGGGGAACTCGTAGATTAGGCTTTTCATATGGCCCACAGGAAAAAGTCCAAACAGGAGAGATCCGGCGATCTTGGTGGCCAAGCTATGGAACGTCAGTCCCAATTACGCAGGTGTGAAGCCTGCATTATAGCTGGCGGAAGCTCTTTTGAGCAATTTATTTGAGCATGTACATCAATTACATTCCTGTTAATAACATGTTTTCTGAAGTATCTCCTCTCATTCTTGTGTCAATTCTTTAAGCGTAACAGTGAAAAACTAGCTCTTAACTTCTCACCGCTCGCGTTCCGACCATACATTATATGACGAATATTGCATGTATAGTTGTGTTTTATCACCCCGTAAAGTTTTGCCCACTTTTTCATATTCACCTTGTATATATATATATATATATATATATATATATATATATATATATATATATATATATATATATATATATATATATATATATATATATATATATATATAATAGAGAGAAGATCTCCTTCTCAAGGGAGATAAAATCTCCCTTGAGAAGGAGATCTGAAAGGATAATAAATGATTTAACTAAATCAAAGTCTAGAATTTATGATAAGTTTAAAAGATTTTTTTACGTGTCATGTATAATGACCCTAAATTTTCAATTGAAAACGCTGTTGACATCGATATCTGTTTACTTGAATCGATTATCATTAGTTAATCTTGAAACAATGCAGGAAGCAGAAATGTCCAAAAAGGAAAAGGAAAGAGACTTAACTTAGTTCTCATCCTGCGTAATTAGCTCATGACCTCTGATAAAAAATGATGCACAACTCGAGCAGAGACAATCTCCTCCTTCTGCCTATTGTTCTTATTAGGTATTCCTCGTCCAACTGTCACATAAGTCAACCTAAAGGGACAAACTTAAACGTGACTCTGATACCTTCGTACGTTAAAGTACATGATTTGGGTTTGGAAAATGCAAATTAAGGTTTAAGCGTCACTTTTGTTTCCTATTAGGAATACCAACAATATTCAAACACGTGTAAAGCAAATATTTCGTAAAACTTCCGTGTCCTGTTTAAAGATTAACACGTGTAGACGAATTTTGTAAATATTTGTTGAATCTACAACTGGTTGTTATCTTTGATAAAGAGTTTCAGGTTCTGTGAAAATTAAGTTAAGGAAAACAAATTCTATCTAAGACAGGTTAACCCAGAATATTTAGCAGCAATTATACATTCAACTAGAGGAACAAAAATTTTTATTTGATCTTCGCGTATCTTCAGAGTTCGTTGATCCTTTTGGATATCATGAATGTTATTTCTATAAACCTTTCGCGCTTGAAATTTTTTAAAGTAAAATTTCCTTGATTCTTACTCCGTTTGTAGTTTTAAACCTACTTTTTTTGGCTTCATTTTAATATCATGACTAATAAAAAAAACTTAAATAAGAATGTTATTTTAAAACTGTTTAAGTAAAACCATATCATGTTTTTATAATAAATGCGAGAAAATTTTCCTTTTGTCTAATTTTTATTTTAATTTCTTCCTATGCAGTTTAAAATTCCTTTTTTAATTGGTAACATTGATAACTAACGACAATGCAAGTTCAGAAATAATTTATTATTAACTGAGTAATTATCATGGAAAGTTGTCCTGAGAACTATGGTAAAAAGTTCCATTGATATAACATTTTTGTTTCTAGTTTTTTTATTCCAAAACATCCTAAATATACGATTTTTTCCCGATTCCTATTTTCTTTTGAAAGAACATTTAGATAAAAGACATTTGATTTAACGCTCTTATCGTACTAGTGAATTACGGTATTTTTAAAATGTATTTACCTCATTATTTGTACTGACTGCAACTTCATTATGCTATAGAGAAGTTTTTGAATTCTACAAATTTTTGAGTCTGATAAAAATTTCCATTATTTCAGAGATTTTTTGGTACATCTTAGGATATTTTGATGTATTATAAGCTAGATAAGTTAGCCAAGAAGAAATGGTTAAAAAAACATTATAATATTAATTGGAAATACAATGTATTTATAACCATGTATCACTTTGAAAGTACATTTATTTTCCCAAATGCATTATAAATATTTTATAAAAATATACTCTTAAATCTGTCAGTGTTAATGGCTAAAAAAGTAGTAGAATATTGAGAAATAAGTGAAAAAGAATTTCTTTTTTTAAAAAAAGCGTATTCATTTTTTTTACCTCATGCCAGTTCTTGGCCTTTCAGCTTCTAGTCCATATCTGGTAGCCCCAAAAACGATTTGAGTCAGCAATAAATCAAACTTTTCCACAGAAATTATGACATAACTAAGCCTTGGGGAACAAAATGAGGTAGTCTCCAGTCCTTTCTGAAGGTCCGTATAAAGTGCAAGTAGGAGAATCTACCAGTTCAATGCGATGAAAGTGCTTCTGGCGCTAGTTGGGAATATTCTGGCGCACGCAATGTCAATTAATGTGGATAAATCACGATATATCTGTAAATACATCAGGCAGTCCAACCTCTCTCTGAAGTATATATATTTCAGGGCTTTTATGCCTATTTATTCCAATAGACATGTTAACAAATTGGGCATTTATTTTCTTACTCTGGTTCAAAAAATATTTCAACCTTTTAATAAATACAATCTATAATGAAGATGACTTCCTTGCACATTCTCACGGCAAGTTATTCCCAAGCAAGTTATTCCCATTTGAATAACTTGCTTGGCTCGAAAATCAATCCCCGATCATCCTACTTTTCAACCAAATGTTCTGACCATTACAGTATGAAACAATGACATGATCATTATTAAAAAGCCCGGCAACGATTTTTTCATTCACAAGAAAAAGTTCTACCCAGCCTCGTAACTGTTACGGTAAGTTTCGAGAGGAACGATTGTTCATCAACTTCATATTCTGCCTGGCTTGAGTGTTACTAAGGTTGGGGGGTCGTAATCATTTTGTAGTTCTTTCGTTGATTGCCATTATGACGTTAACGACAGGAATCCAGACTCGGCTTTTTATTTTATTGCCCACTAAGTAAATAAGGCTTATTCGAGAATCGATCTCGGATATCCCGATTTCCTCGCAGGTACGCCGACCATACTGTGACCTGTATCCTAAATTTAGTTTGCAATAATTATTTAATTAAAAAAGGTTCAGGAATCGATCACGGATATCCCGATTCCCGGTCTGGTAAGCTGGACATTGTGTCTGACCCGCAGCTGTAGCTTACTTTGTAATAATTATATTATTTTCAGTTTGTGTTTTATATGGGGGTCCTTTCTAAACGGAGTTCGCGTTTTTCCCATGTTTCAACGTGCCATATTGAATATATCTTTTAAAACACTTCCGAATTCCTTGAAACAGTTTATTTATGGATTACTACAAAAATTTACGGATAACTTTATGGATATTTATGGATAACTACAAAATATTTATGGATAACTACAAAAATTTAATAAAGCTCATTCTCTCGTTTTTTTTAACTTTTATTACTAAAGGTTAAAAAAAAAAATCCATATTTAATTGCTATTTCGGTCTATAGAGAATAATTCTATAACATAGGTTCACTGACACGAGTATCAAACGAATATAATTCACTTTCCCCATCTTAAAATATATTTTAATAATAACTTATTTATATCCTTGTAATTTTATCAAAATATTGAAATAATACTATCTTTAATTATGTTAAATATATGCCCCAAATTATAAATATTTTTACAAAAACACTTTTGAAACTTATTAACTTAGAAATATTCTCATTTTAATTTATATTTGATTAATGTTTAATATGTTTTTACCAAAAAGTATATATATATATATATATATATATATTTTTTTTTTTTTATTTGTTTATTCAAAATGCACACTACAGAAAATTCCATTTACAGTGTTGCGTGAAGATACAACTTAAAACACACAGACAAAAGAAACACCAAAACAAACACACAAAGCTACATAAACAATATATACATATACAATACACAAAACAATACATGAATTACGAACACAGAAGTTGCAAACATTTTTTGGCCTTAAAAACAGTAAAGAGCATATTAAAAATATCAAGGTCTTCTGAAAGATGGTTAAAGAATTTATAAAATTTGTACAAAGAGAAATTATCTATGTAATAAAATTTCCTGTAGACATTTACAAATAAATGCCGCTCACGAAGACATCTGCTCGGCATAACAAGCTGAATGCAATTGTGAATTTCAACACAATCGATAATATTATTAATGACTTTATAAAAAAAATAACATACAGGAAAGATCACGCCTGGATTTTAAACTGGGAATATCAAAAATGTTACGTAGGAAAGAAGGAGACAAATCCATAGGACAATAGTAATTAGTTTTATAATATAAGTATCACATAAATTTAGACTGTACCCGCTCTAAAATATTTATTTTATTATTATAATATATATATATATATATATATATATATATATATATATATATATATATATATATATATATTATATATATATATATATATATATATATATAATGAAATTGTATATATTAATCTTGTATATGCATTATTTGATGGTTAGTTTTCAAATTACTAATTTCTCATACTTCTTAAAATATACAAAACATTTCGTTTATTCAAAATCCTAAACGCCACAGACATTTTAAACTTTGACCATCATATTAAACTAAAGTTATAGCTCTATCAAAGATTTTTTAAGTCGCTTTCTGAATGAAAGGAAACTATATATATCTATATATATATATATATATATATATATATATATATATATATATATATATATATTATATAATATATATATATATATATATATATAATATAATATATATATATATATAGTATATATATATATATATATATATATATATATATATATATATATATATATATATATATTATTTTATATATATGTATGTGTGTGTGTGTGTGCTTGTTTATGCATGCATACATATGTAAGACCACATGTGCATGTGTGAATGTTTATGTGCACAATCATGCACTTTGATATTATAATGCGCAAAAGTAGGGGAAAAATGATCCAGGAATATAGAAAATTTGTCTGCTAAGGCTTCTTACTTTGAGTGACCTATCTCCTGATGCTCATGCAGAGCATCTCTGTCTGTCTATTTTTAGAAAAATTCCTTGAAAAGATCTAATTAAAAATTGAGAGCGAACTATAAGTATATTGACTTAGATGACAAATGTTATTAGCTGATAAATAGTTCACATCGAGAGAGGAAGAGAAAAAGAGAGATAATTAAGAGTATTTTCGCCCAGATCAGTTGTTTACCTCTCTGAACAGCAATTTATAGGTTAATAATTTTAATCAACAATATAATATAAGGTTTCGTTCTCAATTTTTGCAATTAAAATTCGATTCTTAATTGAAGCTTTATAACAACACACTGACAGAAATGTCAGCACCGTATATACACGGGAACAAGCCAATTTAAATGATGTATAAAATTTGCGTATTCTATCTGTGATAGTCATTTTCTAATTATAGAAGCGAACTGATGCATGAAATTATTCTGATTAAAAAGAACCACACTCGTCATGAAATAATAAGCTGAAAGAAACAGAATCTATTTTATTTCGACGAAGGTGAAGAAATTATCTTCACAAGGAAGTTACAAAGCCTTCTTTTTCGGCGTCACCTAAAAAGTAATATGAAAATACTTGAAGCGTGCAGCTTATTATATCTGAGGTTTGTGGATACGTATTTTTAGTTCTCAAGGAAGAATGTCTGCCATAGATATCAAATGCTTTGTTTTTGCGCTGATTTAAAAACACTATTTCGTAGTAGGAAAAATCCTCTATAAGCATCAAAAGCATATTTTCTAAATGTTCTTATTATTGTGGTAGTATTCTACAGATGAACACGGTGTTTAATAATAGCGTTACGCATGGGAGAAAGGGCCTGTTCACATAGGAGTCCGGTAGCAGAAGTGTTAAAGTATTGAAATATATTTAACCAATGATAAACCTCCAGATGATTAGCAACAAACTTTTTAACGCCTATGATTGGTTTATTTCCGTCTCAGAGCCATCTTTCCTTTTACCGGACTACTATGTGAACAGGCCCAAAAGCTTTCATAACTATCAGTTCTTCAAAGAGTTGTTTTGAGTTTGTTGAGAGTTGTTTCGAGTAATAATTGCTTCCCAAGACCATCCAATCACTTCAACTGGAAATATTCGGTTGAAATAAAAACAACTGAATAGTAACTAGAAAGAAACAACCATAGCTTTATTGGTTATGTTAAATAAAAGTGTATGTAAAAATATTTCTGAGTTAGGGCCTGTTCACATAGGAGTCCGTTGCGTAGCGTTAAGGGAAAGATGACGTTGAGACGAAAATAAACCAATCATAGGCGTTAAAAATTTCATTGCTAATCGTTTGGAGGCCTATGATTGGTTTATTTTCGTCTCAACGTCATCTTTTCCTTAACGCAACGCAACGGACTCCTATGTGAACAGGCTCTTACCCTACAACCTTGAAATGCGTATCAGACGTGATGTTTAAATTAATATATTTATTTGGAAACTGCATTTTAATTTTTAATTTTAAGTGTCATATTAAATTATGCACTGAATATATTAATCAAAATAATTTCTACTTTAAGATAAATTTGTCTGAGAAAGTTTAAATTAACATTAGATTTTAATCAGAATTTCTAGTTTAAGATTAATTTGCCTGGGAATGTTTAAACTAATTTTATTTCGAAATATTAATTTAATATATAAGAAATGTAAAATATTTTGAGCATTTTGAATGTACAGAAGAACTTAGGTGACTGTAAACATTAATGCAGTTCTAGTTATTCATACAAATATGTTTGATTCTGATGACCTCACATAACCGTTTTACACATATCGTTAACAGTCCCAAAGACAGATAAACGGAGTAGAGGAAATGGTTGATAATAAAAATAAAAATTTTTCTTTCGAATTCCTGCGAGATTTCGAAAATTTCTCTACTTTCTTTTCCCTGTCGAAAGTAATTAACCAACACCATAAGCTAATATAAACAAAGCTTGTTATGTTTAACATCATCCCCCTATGGCTATCAACGTTAATTGCAGTGCTCAATCACCATTTTTATGTCTAACAGCGATTTACAAACTTGATTTGTGAGTCAAAGGAGTCATCAATCTGTCAAGAAAGGACATGCGAATCGGATCTGCTTTCTGGAATCAAATCGGACTTTTCTTTCGGAAGTTTCCGGTTCGTTGAACTCTTTGGGCGGGGAACAGGATTTTTATCCTTATTTTATCCGTTCTTGAATTTTCTGCTTTTTCCTACTTCTTTTGTTTCAAGCAATTTTCCGTGGAGAATGTCCGATGGATAACCTCTTTTGTTTTTGCCCGTGCGGAAGATCATCTCTATTTATTTTTATTTATTTCGTTAATTGACCACTTGAGTGTGCAGAACTTTCCCAAATGAAATGAATGTGGATTGTTTTCATCAACAAATAAAAACCTAATTTGTCTTCATGAAAACGTGATTTATTTGTGATTAAAGAGAGTAATAGGAATTTGCTAACTTTTTTTTTTGCCATGATAATTTAAAAGTGAGGAAAGTTTTCTTTGAAATAATAGTACATAATGGATATATCTTTCTTTGCTTTTTTTTAAATTCAGCAATACGTATTTTTTAGCAACATTTTTTGTTTATAAGAGGATAAAACTTTCCTCTGTTTTATTTGAAATCGGCTCTTAGTTCAAAACAACAAAGGTCATTATTTTCTTGACCTTTGTTCAGTTTAAGCGATTTAATAGTGTTTTTATGGGAGAGCATATTATATGTTATTACTTCACCATATAAATAATGTATTTCTATTTCAACTCAGATAGCTACCATTACAAACATATCATATTTATTTCTGTTAAAACTGATCTTATTTAAAAAATAATTTTATCGATCTACGTTCATTGTATTCGATAAATGTTGTGATAGGAGTTGTAATATTGACACAGGTAATATAATTACATATATTTGCATTAAAACTTTCTATCAATTGAAAAAAAAATTTTTATTACGAAAATTAGAGAAAATCTATGCTTAAAATTTATATTTAAAATTCATTTTATTTTCCTAAGCAAAAGTTTTTTTAAAAAGCTATAAAATATTTCATTTATGTATATTATTATAAAACTATGTTTTGCAGATGAAAATAATAATTTGCTAATTTTATTGATTGTAACATATATAAAATTTTCCTCGACAAAAACTTCATTTATACAATAAAATTTAAAATTAACTTTTTGGGAAGGTAATACTGTTTCCATACAGTAAAGCTATTATTCTTGAAAATAAACAGATAAGTTTAAAGAAATCCCTTACAAGCAAAGCCCCCTTCAATGAAGAGGATCACCATCGATGTAAACCCCAATGTCCTTAAACTCTCCTTCCCCTAGAAAGTTTTTTAAAAGTTATAATTAATATTATGAAAAGTCTTAAAATTTACACGAAATATTACGAATTACTATGAATTTTAACTGTGAACAATCTTCTAATTAAAATTTGTATCACAATTTCAGCAGGTGCAAAGTGCGTACCTAATTTCCCACATAATTCTTTAAAAACGAAATGTAGAAATGAGGCACATCAAATCAAATAAAACACCATTAAAAAGAAAGAAAATATATTGGTTCATGAACTTTACGAAACTTATCAATTTTAATAACATCATCAGTTATAAAATAGACGTGAATATTTGCTTTTT
The DNA here is from genome assembly GCA_907164885.2 of Dolomedes plantarius. Classification (NCBI taxonomy): domain Eukaryota; kingdom Metazoa; phylum Arthropoda; class Arachnida; order Araneae; family Dolomedidae; genus Dolomedes; species Dolomedes plantarius. The sequence goes on along the minus strand of OU015500.1, from coordinate 79,756,718 downwards.
ATTAGTGCTGAAGTGGAAATGAAAGTGCGTTAAGCATGTGTGTTACGTGTTATTTTTACTATTAGTTCGGAATTATATGTTTCAACGCAATTTCTTTTATTTATGAATAATGAACTGTCGGTATTGTTTCCGTCAATTATTGTGTAGTTGTCCATAAACAGAAAGGGATATTATGTGAAATAAATATAAGCTTTAATACCAGCTTCAATTTTTGAAGACCTGGGTTTTATTTTTTGTGCTCACATACGGTCTTTAATAAATAGAGTTAATGTATGTTATGTCTGTCATGCCTGTGTGTATATATAATAAAGATTACGCATTGTACTATAATAAAAAGGCATCCTTTCACAATGTCAAAAGATTTAAGGGAAAAAATACACATTTTAAAGGGAAAAAATTTATAAAATATTTAAAACCTAAAATTGTTATTTTTATATATGAAGTAGAATAAATCGAATTCCGGCAACATATTTTTCTTCCATTAAAATTGAACTTTAAGGCAATAGCCAGATATTTTCAAAAGATCGTATTGTCTGGCGTATCAAACGACATTCCGTTTAAAAAATGTAAGTAAAAGCAAAAAGAAAACTGCTTTAAATTTTCTTAGAAAAAAATGAGCATATTGTCTTGCTCTGGATAAACCATTGGCATTAAAATGTGAGAAAATTAGAACTGACTTTTTAGATACGTGACATTAGTATCCGCTAAACAATAGGAAAGGAGGTTTTTGTTAAACGGTTCAAATGTTCTTTACAATAGGACTTGGAGGGTAGCACATTTAGAATCAATGACCGTTAGATAAATGAGCTGATTTTTAATCTGGACACATTTACAACACTGCTTTCAGCGTGAAGTTACGCGTAATATTTATTTACCTTTATCTCGGTTTAAGTACTTATTAAAAATATATACAGGGGGATTTTTTTTAAACTGACAGTACTCAGCCGTCTGTAGGAGAAGAACGACACGGGAAAGAGTTTCCGTGAAAAAAAAAGTTCCAAAAGTTGCCGATAGGGGAAGATATAGCACTCTTGCTGTCGGCGCACCCGAGAATTTGCATAAAAGGCAAGTAAAACATCAAAATACAAATTCACGACTATGTAGTCGACAGCAGCGCCACTATTTCGGGATATAAAGAGCAGAATCTGTTGCGCCTTCGCTTTACAGAAGGGTCACCAGTCACTTTTTTCCACTTGCATGGCCACCTGGCTCCCCGGACCTAACCCATGTGACATTTTTCTGTGGGGTTATTTAAAGTCTAAGGTGTATCTTAGAGTCTCGAATTCATCGGCCCAAAAGAGCAACATATCCCACACTTTGATGAACATTCCTTGTGACATGTTACCCTTGGGCGTTGAGAACGTAGTTTTCAGGATGCAATGTGTCGTCCACAAGGACTGTGATCATATTGAAAGAGGGAGAAGTGAATTTGCTGCATAAAGTGGTGTTGCAGTGAAATTTCTTTGTTATTCATTTGTCTGCTTACAACTTTTTCGGTATTCATGCCTTATCTTTATACCCCAAATAGAGGCGCTGCTGTCGACTACATAGTCGTGAATTTGTATTTTGATGTTTTAGTTGTCTTTTATGCAAATTCTTGGGTGCGCCGACAACAAGAGCGCCATATCTTCTCCTATCGGTGACTTTTGGAACTAATTTTTTGGAACTAATTTTGGAAAATTCTTTCCCATGTCGTCCTTAATCCTTCTATCAATTTTGGTGGAATTCTGGCTGATAGATCGCCCTACAGATGTCTCTGAGTACTGTCAGTTTAAAAAAAAAAATCACCCTGTATATTTAAATTGAACTGGAAATATCCAGTTCAATTTTAATATATATTTTTTGTAATTGCCAATGTAATTAAAAATGAAGGTATGAACTATTTTTTAGCAAAGTAAAAGTAGTTTAAATGTTTAACCTTTCTAAATAACTTAGTGCTATCAAAGTTCCCGAGAAAAAATTTAAATAAAACTGAAGGGAACGGTGGACCTTTATTTGAGCAAATCTTGTCATTGTAGTATTGATTGTGTTAGTGTAAAAAAAAAGAAAATATATATATATATATATATATATATATATATATCTCTATAGATTAATAGTATAAAAATAGTTTTTTTCAAGTAAAAAATCGTTTATGAAGCTTCTACGAAGTAATTTATAAAGGGCAAGTGTAGTAATAAACTTTAAATATGTTTTTCTCAAAACAGATTTTTCAAGGTTTTTAGATGTTTTAAAACCTTCATGCTACTTAATTTTTGTTCAAAATTTATGAAATTGATAAGGAAGAATCCTGATACTGTTTACAAAAAAACTGGGTATGCATTTTATATTTCGACTACATTAAGGTAATTAAATTTTATTTATAACTTATTAAAAGGCAAAATTTTGATGAAAATCGGGATGAAATTCAGAAAAAAATCTCTAAAAAATTAACTATTGAAGGGATTAAATAACCGATACCCAGATTTGTTTGTTATACAGTTTAAAGTGATTAAAATGCAAAATCGAGGAAATATCTCAATAATTAAGTAGCAAGGAACATTTTAAAATTTTGTTTACACATTTCAATTTTTTAAAAAAATCTTAAAATTTTAATGAGATTGGAAATTTCTTTTAAGGTATTCTACATATTTACAGTGAAATGTATATATGTGCAACATTTCGTATCTCTATGGTGAAAAGTAAAAAAAATAAATTTGAACATCCACCGTTCCCTGAAACAAGAAATAGAATAATTATTAGCACTATACTTGCTGATCGATAGAAGAGAATAATGAGTAACACTTGAATATACATTGCTCCTACCATATCATAATATTTTAGAGCAGAATTTTAGCAATTTTCATTTTCCCAATTTTGACAGTTATGACAGTTTTGACAGTTATGAGACTGGCAAATTTTTTCTCAGGTATATCCTCAGAAATTTTCTGATTTAACAAGCGTAAAAAGATTTCTGATTTACATATAGGAGTGGTAAAGTCTCTTGAAAACATACTGAAAATTTCTGTGTTTTTGACCTCTTCAAGCACAAGTATTCTTTTTTGGTCTTTGGCGAATAAAAAAGTTGTGGTAGAATTATTTTTAAGTCAAGAGTGACTCGTTTCGAGGAAGTAACTCCAAAATTTAGCTCTGAACTCCTGAAAACTAGATAAATTTTTCTTTCCTTTAATTATTTCGTCTTTCCTATACAGTCGAACCCCGTTAAAACGAACTTCAAGGGACCAAAGGTTCTGTTCGCTATATCGGGTGGTTCGCTATATCAGAATTGTTAAGAAAAATGTTAGAGTTCACAAAATGTATAACTCATTAGTTGCTATGTGCATTCAATAATGGTGTATTAAAAATGATAAAATCTATTAAAAATTATCATTAATGAATTAAATTGACTAAAATCGATTACATTACACTGACACAATACTAATTACATTAACTAAAAATGAAGACAAACGGAAATAAATTCGTTTACCTTTAATTGTTGCTTACTGTTTTGATGCAGAAATAACGCTCTGACGTGATGACGATTTCAAAAATATTTTATGAATTGCTTTGTCCAATACATCAAATGATTCCAACACTCTTTCTTCCACTGTTTGTGTAGACAAAGACTTACTAATTACACACATCGCTGCTGCAGCATCTGAGATGGTGGGGATTTCGACATTTATATGCTCCTCTTCATTAGCATCAGATGCAGAATCTTCGATTTCGGAATGATTTATTTTAATTTCTTCCACAATATCTTCATCAGTCGGATTTTCGCATGTAATGACTTCATCATCACAAGTTTCAAACAACAGCATGTCACAAACTGAGAATGATGAAATTTTGTGCTTTTCCACCCACATCGCGATAGGTAAATCATTATCATCATCTTCTTCAACATTCGTTGTATCTTCAACATTCTTAAAAAGTTAAACAAAAATTCAGTAGTCGACTGAAAAAAAGGTTCGGTACTGCCGATTCTTATAAGATTTAGGAGGTTCGCTATAAAAGGATAAATTACCATTAAATACAACAGGAAAACGGCGGGACCAAAATTTTCGGTCGTTATATCCATGAGTTCGTTATATACCGGGTTCGCTATAACGGGGTTTGACTGTATTTACTTTTTAGTTTCGTCATAATTTGTTACTTAGTTAACCTGCTAGCGTAATTTGCGTTAGAGGGTTTGACCCAGGGAACGCAGTTGCTTCCAATTTTCCTATTGGTTCCCTATAGCTCCTATTTATAAATCACTGTGATTCAACACTTAAATTCATTCGCTCTTATATTGATTCGTAAATATATCTTAACAAATCTTCTTATCCATTGTTCAAATGAAAATGATTTTAGATTAAATGTTTAAATATAATGAACAACAATGAAAGTCTTATCTGAACATTATCAGCTCTTCATAAATTCTTAAGCTGTGTGATAATTAAAGGGCAAGGTTGATCACTGCAATATTAATTTTAACTTATCAGCCCATTTAACTTCTTAAACATCTCCAAAGCTTAAAACTATGCCATTAAAATACTATGTAAAAAAAGTTTTTGTAGCTCACACTTTTCACTTGAAAACTTCCATTTCATTACCTTACATATCGAGGACTTAATGCATACTTGTTGCATATCCACACTTCGTGATATATGTGTAATATCAATTTAATTCTCGAGTGCGCTGACAACTACAGCGCCATATTTTCTCCTATCGACGACTTTAGGAACTATTATTTTTAAAAAATTTCACTGAAACTCTTTCCCATGTCGCCCTTAGTCCCCCTATCAATTTTAGTGGAATTCTGGCTAGATCGCGCTACAGGTGGCCTTGAGTAGTGTCAGTTTAATAAAAATCACCCTGTGAATATATATATATATATATATATATATATATTAGTCTGTATAAAAGGCTTCTTTTTTCCGATTTAGACACATTGATAGTCTTAGATTCCTAACACAATAGCACTAATCTGATTTCTATATACTCCACGGCCGAATACGACAGTAGTTGGGCTGATACAGTCCAGCTAATTAGACTTGCAGCTATTCTAAAAGATCGCTCTTGTTTAACTAAACTGATTTACTCACTCTCCAACAGACAAACTTAAAGGTGAGACATCTGCATTCCTGTATGGATCAAACTCCTTAAAAGCTAAGATTACTAAATGTGCTTACAAGTAGATTACATTTAAGCTATCGAGGAAGTGTTTGGGTGACACAAGAAAGAAAAGTCGAAAGCGGATTGGACGGCGCTTAAACCGACAGTTTTAATGTTATTGAAAACTGGAAAATTCTGGTGAAAATTTTTGAACTAAGTCAGTCTCTTCTTTACGTGTTGCTAATGTTCAGATCTGGACTGTGGCGTCCTCGACTTCTTAGGGAAATAGAGTGATAAAAAGATTAAACAGTACTCTTATGTAAAATGACAGAAAAGAAATAATTAATCTATCGAGAAAAAAAAGACATAACTATATAAGAGAACGCAACTTGTTTATTACCTGTCATTAAAGCTTGAAGTTTTAAAATACATTATTCCCTTAAGTGTATTAATTAATAGTTACCAAAAATTATACCTACCAATTTAATTCGAAAAGTCTCTTGTTACGAAATTTCTGTCCTTAGTTGTCATTCTGTTAAGATCAGCGAATACATATTTGAATGAAATAAGCGCGTGATTACCGTATGTCAAACAGCTTCCTGCTACAACCTTAGGCGGTTAATCCTATATTAGAGGTAAAACAAATCAAGCATAAATTCAGATCGCCGTAATACGTTTACGATAATCTTTACCTGAGTAGTTTAAAAGGATTATAAGATTCACTTTAAATCATTTTAACGATTGAACTCCAAGTTGAGGACTCTTTTCTTGAATTTGATTGAAAATCATTCTGTTCATTTAGGATGAATTAATTGTAACCGTTTTTTATACGGGGAGTTTTTTTAATCAATAGTAAATTCCTGCTTATTTTTAAAGTAATATCAATAATAGATGCTGATTTTTTCATGGTTTTTCAGATATTACTTTACTGAAGGAAGTTTGCTTTTTGTGTAAGATATAAATGATATTAGAGTATATGCGTGTCAATAACATTATCACGTTAGAATATTAGTTGGTACAATCTTTATTTATTTATTTATTTTGTGTGTGTTTTTCAACGCGGCAGTTATTTATCTTGACAACCACCTCCAATTCACACTGCGATGCTTGTTGGCTATTTTACTATGCGAGCAACCTTTAGGCAAATCACCATTGCACCCTATGAGGGGACAACACAGGAGCGCCCATGACTTAGCTGGGATGAGAATCTAAGCTCACGACATGGAAGTTCTTGGTGAAAACCACTATACTATGTCGATGGCGATAATCTTTGCTTTGTATGGGAAGAGTAATTCCATTTTTTTAAAAATGATCGTTCCTAAAACATTATATAAAAATTGTTGTTGTTTCCAACGCGGCAGGCACTGTCTAATACGACAATCACCCATCCACACAACGAATTGGTTGGCTTCTTTTTTATGAGAGAACCATATATAGTTGGGCCAACATATCTCCCTAATCTCAGTCTTGTCCTCGGACAAACCGGAATCGAACTGACAACCTGGCGGTGAAAGCACTCAGAGAATGGCCGGCATATCTTATAAAAGTCATTTCTTAAATAAGTTAAGTTTTCAAAATTCCCTAAGTTTTGATTGCGTTTTCTTAAAGGTTACGGAAATTGTACATATTATGGTCCAGGCAAAACATAAAAATTCCCCCCTTTTTTTTATCTATGGTGCCCGGTATAAACGGCTTAAGTCAAAAACAGTGATTTAAATATACCAAGTTATTGGCTTTTATACCAATCGCAGAACAATAATTTCGACTTGAGTCTTTTGTACAAAGAAATGTACTTTTGTTTACAAAATTGATAGACTTAAGCCTTTTATACAAGTCAAAAGATTTTTTTTATCAATACTAACAAATATCTAAAAATCACTTTTTTTGACTTAAGCCCTTTATACTGGGCAGTATAATTACAAGTTAAATAATAATTGCCCTAAAGTAAACATTCCATATTATTTCAGCTTACAATAGTGAAGCAATAAAATTTAAAATGAACTCGACATTTATTTTATAATTTTATTAATGGATAACATTATGAAGTGAGTTAAAAATGCCTATAATTCAATAACCCGAGTCCTAATGAAAAGAAAAATTGCTATATTCTGTTTCAACTCCTATCAAACACTTCGTTTTCATTTAAACATTGCCCAATTGTACTCAATTTCTTCTGGTCATAAGTTATTATAATTGCCTTAACAAAATATGCCTCTTAAAGCATCTAGGAGGCAGGAATAAAATTTAAATTGAGCTAACATTTTTTATTAAAGCTTAATAAAGGATAGCAATGTGAAATGATTAAAAATTCCATTAATACGATAACCCGAGCCCTAATTTTCATGAAACTTTTTTTACTCTGTTCTTCTCATGACAAATGTATCATATAGCGATGCCAGTTTTCTTATATTAAATAGTTGTGTCCTTTGTTACTTCTATCTGGGATATATTTTTATTGTCCTGAACTATATATTTTACAGAGAGTATCTGCAAAATTTGAAATGAATTCTTTAAAATAAATTTTAATAACTTAATAATAAATTACATTATAACATTAAGCGAAAATTACCTATGTAGTTCAGAAGCCCATGCCTTGGTTTTAACAAATTTGTAAAACACCTGTAAAATTCGAAAGGAATTCGCAATTTTCTCTAATAACTTAATAAGGGATAACATTAGGAAATTAATCAAAAACACCTATAATTTAGAAGCCTATGCCCTGATTTTAACAAATTTGTCTAAAGGAAAGGAAAATCCATAATATTTTACTGTTATCACCTTAATATTTCACCATATATACCAAAATTATTGTCTGAATTTAGAGTAAAATATTGAGACTTTTTTTATTAATTTCATTAGTTGCAGTGCAAATTTTCTTATGAAAGTTGTTTTATTTTGTTTCTACTTAAATCAAGCGCATCTTATTCTCACAAACCTTTTTCTATTGTATGCATTTTTTTCCTTTTTGAAATTACAAACATACGCAGGGTTTAGTTATTATATAAATTTTAATTGAACAAATTTAACGAAAGGAAAAGGGTTAACAACATAGCTTTCTCATCATTTTAATTAAAAAATGAAGATTTTAATGTTCATTCCTTTGTTTGTATTGCAATCTAAAAAAATATTGAACAATTAGAAAATATAAGACTTGTTAAATGCGTTCTCTAATGCGTGCGTGTGTCCAGGAGAAAAAGAGAATTTGTTTTTGAGAGTATTAAAATCAAATTTGGTTGTTCTTTTTTTAATAAATGGTGTATTACTGAAAAGCAACTAGTTCCGCCAGCTTTGTAAGTTTGGGATGAAACAAGGTGAGAGATAGCAACGGTATTTCTGACCTCCAAGTTGGCATTAGCATCCGATCAAAATTCAGAACGCATCGTCACATCAGTAAGTGAAAAGGAGTATTATTACTTTAGCTAGTCTATGTGTTATAAAATACAGTTCCTGTAATTATGCAGATATCTTTTACATCTCTTCTAGCTTCAAGGTAGTACTTACCGCAAAGGACAGATTCAGTTTTTAGTTTTATTCCCATTCATTGAACTTTAATCACTTTTGATGACATTCTATTAGTAATTTTAGTGCAGGTAATCATCCGTTCATGAACGCTAGGTGTAATTTAAAAGTACGATGTCTGAAATTCACAATACTTGAGGGTAGCTCGCTAACCCCAGAAACTAGCATCTAATATCATTCACGAGTGACACAACATATATAAATTCACTCTGGGACACGGGCAATAATGTATGTCCAAAACTCACACGAATAAAACTTAATCATCGAGACCTGCCATGTCATCATATCGTTCGTCACTCATCAACAGTCGCCTAAACTATAGAATAACTGTCTGGTTTTTCCGGTGCATATACACGGTTGACCGTCATCGGCAGGCCAGTCGCGGTCCGATACCCCTCGCCGGAAGGCCTCCGGGCAGGACACTCTCTGGCCGTCAAAGTTATCAAAATATAAATGATTACTTGTCTCATAAAATTGCTATCTCGTAACTGCTCGACCACAATCTTCTAGGGTTCGTAAGCTCAGATCAGAGTAACCATCTATTTGTAATTCAATACAGGAAAAAATGCATACAACAGATCAGTGCTTGTGCGAATAAGATGTTCTTAATGTGAACAGAAGCAGGATAAAACAAGTTTAATAAGAAATTTTCCACCGCAACTAATGAAACTAATCAAGAACTCCCCCTCAATTTTTCACTTTATGGGTAGACAGTAATTTTGGTTAATATAGTGAAAGATTAAGGTGATAACAGTAAAATATTATGAATTTTCCTTTCCTTTAAACAAATTTGTTAAATTCAAGGCATAGGCTTCTAAATTATAGGTGTTTTTGATTAATTTCCTAATGTTATTCATTATTAAGTTATTAGAGAAAATTGCGAGTTCATTTCGAATTTTACAGGTTTTCTCAGAGAAATATATAGTTAAAGAAGAATATAGACCGTATTTACCGGAGTATAATGCGCACTTTTAGTACAAAAAATAAGATCGAAATTTTCAGGTGAGCATTATACGCGAGCTATAAAAATGATAGATTTAAAAATAAGGAAAAGATGAACATAAAAAAATTAGATTTCTACATGTACCTAAATACTGTTTATCTAAAAGAAAGACATACCTTATGAACTTAAAAATTTTAATTATTGGATAATTAAATAGTTCGTCATATTAGTATTCTGATATGTCTTCAGGCACATCATCGAATTCTGTTTCTGAAAGAGAAAAAAAACATCTGACTCCTGATTCAGGGAATTCATTCGGGTCAGAGGTGCGTTCTTACCCCCTGTTTCCAAAATTATTTACTCCCTCAAGCATTTCCCCCCACACATATTGTTCTCCTTGTCACTTGTCAATTCAGTATACCATTGTTCGAAAGCCTGGTAAAATCCTTCTAATAAATGACTTAAAAAGATAAGAGCATCGCACATGCACATTTCAGGTTTCTTCGTCAAGAAAAGGGTGCGCTTATACGGAGAATATACCTACAAATTAAAAAATATAGTTTAAAATTATAGGTGCGCATTACACGTCAGAAAATACGGTAGTTCAGGCCAATTAAAATATATCACCGAAACAACTGATAAAGGATAATTATTTAATGTACCAAAAAAAGGCGTCGCTATAATTACAGTAGATACATTTGTCATGAGAAGAACATAATCAAAAAAAAAAAAAAATTCGGGAAAATTAGAGCTCAGATTATCGTAATATATGGAAGATTTAGAAGAAGATTTAGTAGTTTTTAAAGATTTACCATAGCTTAACATTCTTTGCATTTCATATGATATGGAAAGCAATTCTATTGAATTTGTAAACGCAAAAGATTTACCGATTTCTCTCTGTGTGTTATCCTCATATTTCTAAAATAATCTAGAAAGTAGGGGAGAACTTTTGAACAAGTTGAACAGCTGCGATGTAAATCAGCTTAATGACTTTCGCACGATATGATTTTTTTTAAAAATATTTAAGGTGAATGACCACTAAATTTTCATCGAGGTTTTAATGAAAACTATGTAAACTCATGAAATCCTATCAAAGGAATGAAATTAATTCCCTCATCAAATTTTAATTTTCAAACTCAAGTTTCGAATAAAGTGTAAGTATTATTTCATTATGGGTATTCAATAAAGTGGAATGATTTCTAAATTTTGTCGAGAAAATCCTGTAAGTTAATTGAGTTATTCGTAAATGATGATAATGATAATTTCATTTAGAAAATTTATAACTATAGGCATAAATGTAGTGATAATGTTTCTACTCCAGGGCTATTTCCTCCAGGTGAAGGATGCATAAATTTTTCGGTAAAAGACTTTGGAAATTAGTTAAGTTTATTGAATCATTTATAAGTAATGATATTAATTACACCATATATCAAATTCATAATATTAGTTATATGCGAAATGATAATAGTATTATGTTATGAATATTTGGTAAAGTTAAATGATCCCTAAATTTTCCCCAGAATATTTTTAAAAATATGCAGACTTTTTTGGCTCGTATTAAAGTAAAGGATAGTAATTGTTTGCTACAACAAATTATAACATAGTTACAACTGATTGGTAATATTACTACATTAAGGATATTCGAGGCATGTGTATGATTCCTAAATTTTAAACGGAAAAAAATCCTGATGAAAATCATTATAGAATTGTAAGAAGGAAACGATATCAATCATATCACATATCCAAGTTTTAATACTAGTTACGAATGAACAAATGATTTCACAATTCATAACGATGTTTACAACAGTATTTAAGTGCCAAAATTTTTTTTTACAGTAAAATATAGATATCTTTGACAGTAAACGCCAGTCTCATGTTAATTAATTTATACTATCTGCGATTCAGTATTTCTTCATTATTTTACATCATTAGAAGCGTAACCGGTCAGGTGGCCAAACAAGATTCACATACAGATTGCAAAGAAAAAAATCCAAGGGGTCACTGAAAATAAAGTGCACGCATGCTTCTATAATAAAATGCTTTATTTATCTAATAAAATGCACAAACGTAAAAGACAAAATATACTGCCTCAAATCATTCATTGTAAATCCCTTAATTCTTTCAATGTGCATGTATTTGTTCTTAGGCTGATTATGAAAAGAAAAGTTCAGTACACTCGTATAAAGATCTCATTCATAGGTCCTGTTCCCGTTATTCAGTTGAGAGAAAAACAGTATTTTCAACCTTATAAACTTTTAAAGATTTTTTCCACTTAAGTACTTCTCCATAAAGTTTAACCTTGTATACTAGGATAATTCATTTCATTGCTGCTATAATTTAAAGCATTAGTCCTAAAATTAATCCCCTAACTTAACGTGTTAAGTTAATTCATAGAGTCTTCAGAGTGGAGTCACGTAACAAAATGCTAGTTATCAAAGAAGTCTTTCTAATAATTATCATATTAATATATTTGATTTTTTGTTATTATCTAAATCATGCATATGAATGATTGTAGCCATAAATATTTGCTGCATTAAAATCCTAATTTATACCGTTTAAGACCATTAGACCATTTTGTCGAAAGTTATACAGCAGTTTGATAATTCAGCAGACGTGCTCCTGTTTCCATTTTTCTTTTGTCTTAATGTGGATAAAAATTCAAAAGAGGGAATACGTTACCACGTTACTTAATATCGCATCGAAAAGATTCAAGACATACATGTGAACGTATATGCTTTCTATTCAATATTAACGAGAAAGATACTTTCGTATAAATATTAAATACCGTCTAAGAGACGAATTTGAGGCACCTTCTTTAGCATGCAGTATGTGTAACGTCTTTGAGGAACTGATAAATATATAGGCCATATAACATTTAGCATCATATGATTTAAGCCTTTAAAAGCTATTATTAAGGTTTAAAAAATGGAACGTTGAAAGAAAATAAAAAAATCATCTTTCTTTTGTTTACACAAAGGTTTGCATAGCATTTTGCATTATCCTGAAAAAAGGTGTTTTATCTGCCTGGAGAGCAAGCAACTAACATGTTATTAGGGTATAACGAGCCGTATAATTCTAGAGTTTAGGTATCGTTATTTTGATTCTTTGTAAGTCTTAGTGACCAGACATTAATCTTAAATTTGCGAGAACTATTTGCTCCAGCTATTCCGAATAACGCCGCTAACAAAAGCTTTGAGAAAATATATTCTTGAATAAAATACAGCCTTAATGATTAACAAACTGCAAAGAGAGGAGTCAGAGCAAGACATTAGCTAGAAAACACATGCAGGATTGTTTATGTCGATCGTTTTTTAAATAGCTGAAAAATAAATTTATTGTAAAAATCATTGAAAAAGCTTTAGTAATAGTTTAAAGAAAAATAAAATTTTTAAATGTATACTGAAAAATCTGGAAGATCATGCAAAGCTATTTTATTCTAGAAACAGAAGGGAATAAACAATAATTATAGACATGCAAAAATAAATTAGAGATGCAAAAATAAATAAGAGACTCTATATTTCTTTATTTTTAGTATAACATTTGTCACAGTCGTTAATTAGGCCAACGATTAAAAGTTTATCCTTTAGCTTACGGGGCCCAATTTTCCGATTCCCTCTTTAGAACGGGGAATTTCATACCCCCTTTGTAAGAACGTCCATTAAGGGGGTATATATATATTCATTCATTCATTCTTGGGTCCGTATTCTTGGGATACATGCTATCCCACCCCGTAAGGAAAAGGTTAAAGTTAAGAGTTAAAAGAATGTGTCATAAAATCCCTTACATGTACATTTAGAAGAAATAGCTAAGCAGTGCTAAGATCACTTTAGTTCCTTAAACTGAATACACTTTAAGCACATATTTTAATTGCTTCCTTTCTACCATGAATTCTAAAGAAACTTGAGCATATCCTGGTCTAAATTACATGGAATGCTATACATTGATGCTTCTGTTAGGAGACCACACAGTAAGCTACATATATAATTTTGAATGTAATCAATGTTCGCTACAACTAGACTGTATTTAGCAATACATAAAAAATAAATACAAAATTTAGCTAACTCATATGTTGCGATATATTAACTCCAGAAAGACGGCTGCCGTCATTTTGACGGTTTTGGACGTACTATTGAGCGCTATGTATGTACTATTTGTGTCCTCAGACTTCTGAAATTTTATGACTTTTACTAATTTTACGCGAAATATGCACACACATTTACGAAATTATATTTTATAGTAAAGAGGGGAGAAAATGTGTTGTATACCTACTAAGGCTGAAAGCCGTCCATTTGACGGCAATATAGAAAGCAGGCAGAAATCTTTAAAGCAATACCGGAAAAATATTAGTTACTTTTCATCTCTTCCTACTTTTGCAAATAACAGAAATATTGGCTCTTCGGAAATAATGGTGTTGAAAAATAAGGACTGCACAAACCATCCATCTATTTTTATGGATAAACCATACCAGGTTGTCAGCCCGGCATACCTGCATAAAAATATATCTAAATATTTACTAATTTATTATATATTGGTATGAAATAGTTCAAAATTTAAAGTACTTAACCATTTTTAAAAAAAAACGTTAAATATTTTATATTCTTGATTTTATTTCCAACCGTCAAAATGACGGCATTCAGTCTTTTTAGTAAGAAAAAATTTCCGTCTTTTTAGTGTTAAAATAATTTTCTTTTGTCTAAGAATGTCAATAAAAATGTCATAATTACCAAGCAAAAAATTGGCAGGATTTAATAAGTGACAAAAACAGAGAAATCATAATTACATTTATTGTTCCCGTGTACTTAATTTTCTCCTTGTTTATTTCATAAAAAATCTTTCATTGACTAAATCATGAGATCGTTTTTCACTGATAATTGAGACTGAATTTCCTTTATGATAGAAACGACTGTTAACTTCTTGAGCAGTTTTAACGTTGGGGGCTTTTGCAATATTTTTAGAATTCTTGATGTAATAACATATTTTAAAACAGTATTCTCTAACACAAATATTGTTGTTTCTGGTTAAAAATCAGTGAGGATCTTTTCAGTAAATGCTTTAAGGATTTAACTGAAAACGTGTTTTTATCTTTTTTTTCAGGGCTTATCATTTGTGGCTCTTATCATCCTCGGAAGCCGACTCCACCAAGTGGACAAAGAAGCAGGTTTCCTGCAAATCATCCTCAACACTTGGTTTCGAGAAAGTGTGCCACACCCGATGGCCGCAGCTGTCGGCAAAGGGCCGAATTCTGCAGGACAGAGGGGCAAACCCCCTATGCTCACAGAACATGCGCAAAGAACCCTGCTAGCTTTCAGGGAAGATGTCAGATACTTCTACAGTGAGTTTAAACTTCAAAGTTTCATTCGCATTCAAAAAGACAAATCACTGGTTTTATACCACAATCCTTCCTTTTTTTGTGCCAAAACTATAACAGTAAAAATCAATGAATTTTATAGGATTTATCTTTACCATTTGAGAATAATGAACCTAAAAGGAATAGGATTTCGGACTTTTCAGTAAATCTGTTTCAAGAAACATTTTACCCGTATTTAGTTCAATGGATAAAACAGCAAGTAATTTTATTTTGAAGTCGTTATCTTTTTTAAAGAGAAATGAGCATGTATTCGATGTTATTGGCTAGATACTTAGAATGTAGTCATAACTTCCACGTAAAAGGCTTTTATAAAATATTGTAATTCTTTTTTGTTTTGTTAAAATCTAAGATAAATGGTACGGAATAGCAAACGAAAATATCTTATAAGAAATTCCCCTCATTAAAGTCAGATACTTAAACCTTACGATATAAAGTAATATTTTATAACTAATTACGTTCAAATGGTTACAAAATATCCAACCTAACAACATGGATGTATTATTATTTGGCTTCAGAGATGTAAAATTTTGTAACGGTGAATTTTAAACGTCTAAAGACGTTTACATAATAATGTATTAGTTAAATCTTGATTGAAATGCAAGTTCAAGAAGAAAAACATGAACCAAATCAGTTATATTAAGGGGGAACTTTCTGAATAGGATGCAGGTCTAACCAAAAAGCATCCCAAGGCCCCGTGATCCCCATTGAAACAGACAGTCAAATCAAATGAAAAATACACAGACATCCTGCACTTAGGGCTCAAAGCACCATAAATGCAAGTACACATACAATCCTAAAGAACACAAATGAAAAGACAGAAATGCAATGAAGCGCACTCACCCTAATCCAGTGAGTAACGGTTATAGTCAAATAGCAGTCATTTTATACCCTAAGAGTTACACTACTGTAGCAAAACTACAGTGCCACACCCCATTGAAGATTTTAAGCCACACAAAAAAAAATAATAATAAAGAAAGTGCGAAATCAGAAAACCCTTTCTTAAAAGTCCTTAAAATATACCCGAGTCTAAATGCCATTTTTTAATACTTTTGTATTACCAAAATTATTAGGGAAATTGTTCTTATGTAGGTTTTCCTCGAAATTACCACATGCCTCCAAAAATTCGTCACTGCCACTACAAATGCCTTTTATTCTGTTTAGTTGTGAGTGAAAGATATTATAATAAATTTTATAGTTTAAATTCCTATGGAAATTGGTAAACGTAATAACCTCAAAGTTAAAATATAGTCTTTTCTCATATATCCCGATTTTTGATTCGCTATTTTTGATTTTAATTTTAATATCCAGATAAGCTGCATAATGATTATCTTCATTAGTTCTGTTTAAAGTTAATTCCTTTGGGTAGATTTGATTTAGAAATTCCAAATCGTTACAGTTGAAAATTATAAGGTCTTCTATATACGTAAATCCGGAAACATTATTTGAGTTAAGAAATTTAGTTTCCTAAGAATGTAAGAAAAAGTTTGCAAAGGCGTATTACCCATTGGTATACCCTTAATCTGTTTTAAAAAAACCATGTCGTTAAAGAGGTAGTTTTCAAAAATATTAAATTTACATAGATAAATTCAAATTGCGTTAATGAAAGAATAAAATTCATTTTGCTGGTATGGTAGTTCATAAGAAAAACTATATTTTTGACAGTGCATCACTGTTTTTCATTGATGATATCTAGATGCATTAAAAGCTTCAAAACATTATTTTAATCTCTGCTAAACCCTATAATTGGTTACTCACAAATTGATAGGAAAAAAAAAACTGAATGCATACAACATATTAAATACATTTAAAATATACTTAAAAATCAAAACTAAATTAAATAAAATGCAGTTAAATAATGACACTAAATTAAAAATTACAATGCCTTTCACTGTTGATTAAAATTACATGACAACTGTCATACATTATTATATTATTTTGCATTACTTTTTTATTACTTTAAATCACATTTATCATATTTTTGCATATGATGCATATACATTATTTTGATAAGCATATTCTTAAAGTATTTGGTTTTAATACATTTAAAAATTCGTTTACAACATTAAATTAAATTAAATTAAATGCATT
The DNA here is from genome assembly GCA_907164885.2 of Dolomedes plantarius. Classification (NCBI taxonomy): domain Eukaryota; kingdom Metazoa; phylum Arthropoda; class Arachnida; order Araneae; family Dolomedidae; genus Dolomedes; species Dolomedes plantarius. The sequence continues at coordinate 79,739,724 of OU015500.1, read as the reverse complement.
TAAGAAAACACATTCATCTAAAAATTATATTACATACTCTTATTAAAATTACATGACATTTATTGCACATTATTGCATTATTTTACATTACATTTTCTTGTTAGTTTACATTACATTTATTATACTTATTCACGTGATGCATATATATTTTTTCAATAAATATACAGTAAAAATACTTGGATAAGATTTCCAAAAAGAATTTTACTCATAAAAAAAATCGACATTGGTTCATTTTGAAACATTTTAATTTTAAATCCTTTTAAAAATCTGATTACATATGTGTCTGTAAAAATTCTGTGTAATTTATTTGCGTAACAGAAATGTCAAATTTCGAGAGAGATTCACGACTTAACTTTTCTCTGCATCTGATAAATATAAAACGCAGTTCCACTCTATGACACGCGTAAAGACTTACGGATTTCTCTGCATGCATTATGTTCTTTAATCTGTTTATATAATAATTTACAAAGCCTTTGAGAGCTTTTTGAGCGACTTGAAGAATTACGATGGCAATCTGCTTAATGATTCTCAAATCTGATTAATTTCTTTCAGTTTTCTTAAAAATCTGTAACGGGAATACTTAAACACTGTAATTGAAAAGTCGATCTAGCGTCACAATTTGGCCCTTCACCTGCGATTTGAAGTTGTTATATTTTGGTATGAAGCTCATTTTGGGGTTTCGGGTCATTACGCAATATCTTTTATATTTGTAATGTACTTAATTATTATAAAGATAACCTTGTACTTTTACGGGAATTTATAGCTTTATTATAATCTTTACCATTTTATCTTTATGGTCAATCTAAAAGGATGTAAACTTTTAATATGTTTTTAGATTAACCCTGTGATTAGAGCAGATATTTATTTATTAATTAATTTTTTTTTGTGTGCCGATTTATTTAAAAGAATGATCTGAGAAAACACGTAGTACATCAATATTTGTTGTTTAGGAAGAAAAGTGATGTTGAAATTTCAAATGGATCATTCTTAACATTTTCATCGACGTAATTTTACAGCTAAGGGTATGGATAATCTAAAAACACAAACTGTTTTATGACCACATATAAAAAATAGTCATCAAATGATGCATAGATGTTTTAAAAACAAATATCTTATGATATACAGTCCTCAAGAGTTGCCCCATAGTATAGTGGTTAACCCTGTGAGCTTCGAGAAAGTCGGTTAACGTTTGAATCCCAGTTAAGGAATCGACGTTCCTTTTATGTCCTTTCTTAGGGATGTTGACCCATCTTATGGGTACGGCAGATAGATATATGATGCTCCCATATCAAAGTAGCCAACAAAATTCGCGGTGTGTTTGGTCGAAATGCCTTCAGGAAAAAGAGCGTCCCGTGTTGAAAAACAAAACAGAAAAACAGAACTCGAAGGAAGATGTAGGGAGAACTGCGGTCAAATTACAGAATTTATCAACATAACTTCCGTGTAGTAACATTAAGCTGAATGAAATTTCGCTATGGTAAAGCCTCTTTTCTCAAGTTACAAAGAAATTGTTATGCATCATTTACAAACTTCTAAACTTAACCTAATACTATATTAATTTCGGGATAACCTTTTGGGAATGTGAGGAATTTGTGAACTATTGTATTAGTATAGACATATAAATTTTCTATTCAACTAATTTTTTTGAAACTTAGTAAAAAGCGATTGGCAAATTTGCTTAAGAGTTTCACATGTGATGTGATACAATCAACTATGTTCCTCGCCTTACTACGTAAGTTCTTTAGCAAGAAGTAAATCTTTAGAAAATTTAGGAAGCGATATGTTGAAGATTTTTTGCCAACTGAGCAGTGATACAGGACAAATCATCATCTACTTGTTTATTAATTTTACATACCAGCACATGTAAGATTGATCCTACATGCTAGTGGAATTATTTTATACTTGATAATTATTTTTCTTTATAGTTGAAGAAATCCTCTATTTCTGGGAACAGTGATCCTGCATTTAATGTGGATTAACAAAGTCACACGTTACGCAGAATGATTTGTCGGTAGTCGTGGAAATCTTTTATCGGGATATCTATAACAGCAACTGGGTTGCTCTATTCACAAAGACAACATAATCTGAGATAATAGGTCTTAAACGTGCTTTTTGAGGTTTTGATAACCCTGCGAAGTGAGTTACTAGTTCTACGGTGAGGGTAGAGAGGATCACCGGCTTGTGCAGACATACTGAAACTGCAGGCCGCATGTAGCCCGTCAAGCTTTTATGTGCGGCCCCAAACACTCATAATTATCATCAGATAGGTACTTTTACAAACATATGCCAATCTAAGCTTTTAAAACCTTGAGATGTGCAGGAACTATTGGTTAAGACAGCAAGCTGGCGGCTTTTACCCGCACCGCCCAGCATCTAAACCGAGTACTGTATTCGCCACGTATTTGTTTGTTTAGTTGCGTAATAACGTCGATGCGTGACAGTTTTAATTCTTATAATTTCAAAGTGTCAGTTACGTGGATCGAATACAGTGTACTTGATTGTAACGCATTGTTTTAATATTTAATTACCATAATGGCAGGAGTGGATTCAAAATACAAACTAAAAATATCCGTCGAAAATAGAGTGTTTCATGACATTTGGGAAGAATAGTATTTTGTTGTGCCAAATAAACACGGTTCGACAACTTGTTTGCAAGGAGCGTATAGAAACCGGCTTACTGATTCTTACTTTGACGTATTGAGAGTAGGATGTCGTGGTAATAAACTGATTTTTCTAAAATAATCAAAAGTTTGTCTCAACAAAAAAATTACACTGATTTTTAAGTCAACGCTTGAAAGCCTTTAGGTTTTTTATAAACATTATTATATTATGAGGTATAGTGTACCATGTTGCGGCCCGCTTTAGATAGCGAACATATCAACGGCGGCTCCAGAGGAGGGGGGGTCAGTAGGGGCAATTGCCCCCCCCCAAAAAAAAAAAAAAAAAAAAAAAAAATTGCCCGGCGAATTTTTTTTACATTGCCTAAAATTATATAATCCTAGACCTAATGCTAAATGAGTATAAATTTAAAATGAGAGGATTTTATTTCTTTTATCCATCTATCTATCTATCTATCTCTCTCTCTCTATATATATAAAACCCTAAGAGTCAACGTTGCCCCCGCTCCCCAAATCTCTGGACTGGAGTCGCCACTGAAATGAATATGGCTGGGCTAGTGTCTCTAAAGTCAGGACTTTTAACCCCCAAACGGTATAGTGGTTTGAGACGAAATAGATGGTACGAGATCGGGACGGATCCGATCTGATCTCTTTTTTGATGAGGTTTTTGGTAGAAATAAGTACACAATAAGTATTTTTGTTGTATAATAACATTTATTGATAATATTTTACATGAAATAAAACCCTTTTTGTAGAAAAAAATGACCAAAGAATTGTAATTTTGTTAAACAAAGAAAATCTCTTTGGCATTTACATAGAATGTTGTATATATTAGGTCTAATATGTAATTTAGTCTACCTAGTTTTAGAAGTTAGTGAAACCAACTTTCCGAGCACAAAAATGTAAAAAATGATATATACTGAAATTTTTGCCCTTCAAAATCGAAATAAAAAATTAAAAAACCTAAAATGCAAAAAATTAAAAAAATGACTAGTGATCATGAATAATTTTTTTTAAAAAGAATGTTGAAGACACTCATATTTACTTATTTCAATATCTAGTAGGGTGGTTTAGTGGGTCTATCTGGTAGGGTTTCTTGTCAACTCGATCTCTTGCAATAGGAGGGGAGAGTACGAGAGGGGGGAAGACACACCCTTGGGTCGGTTCCGACCCGCGCCATATCGTTAGAAGGTTAATCTGAACCTCGACTATCACACTTTAATCTCCATTCAAAAGCAACTCATTGAAGAAGTTTGTAGCGTCGCTTTAAGAAGTGGTCCGGCTATACAGGTCTCTGCCATTGTGTGTGGTTCATTTGGAACTGCTACCTGAAGTCTGTTCTGCTTACCCAGGAGGAGCATTTGAGTTTCTCAATATCAGAAGTTTTCTCTGGTAATTATATTTGTAGTGCAACTTTTAGCCTTGTGGTATTTACCCAGTAGAGGTGCTAAAACTTAGGAAAATGGACATAAAAATATTATGTACAGTCGAACCCCGTTATAGCGAACCTGGTATATAACGAACTCCTGGATATAACGAACGAAAATTTTGGTCCCGCCGTTTTCCTATTGTATTTAATGCTAATTTATCCTTTTATAGCGAACCTCCGAAATCTTAAGAATCGGCTATAACGAACATTTTTTTTTCAGTCGACAACTGAATTTTTTTATAATTTTTAAACTTTTTAAGAATGTTGAAGATACAATGAATGTTGATGAAGCAAAGAATGTTGAAGAAGATGATGAAGATTTACATATCGCGATTTGGATAGAAAAGCACAAAATTTCATCATTTTCAGATTGTGGCGGGCAATTGTTCGAAACGTGATGATGAAGCCATTGCATGTAAAAATATGACTGATGAAGATATTGTGGAAGAAATTAAAATGAATCATTCTGAAATCGAAGATTCTGCTTCTGATGCTGATGAAGAGGAGCACATAAATGACGAAATCTCCACCATCTCAGATGCTACAGAAGCGATGAGTGTAATTAATAAGTTTTTGTCAACACAAACAGTGGAAGAAAGAGTGTTGGAGTCATTTGATATATTGGACAAAGAAATTCATAAAATGTTTTTGAAATCACCATCGTCAGCAGAAGATTACCGATTATTTCTCTATCAAAATAGTGAGCAACTATTAGAGATAAAATCAATTTATTTCCATTTGTCTTCATTTTTAGTTAATTTGATTAGCATTATGTCAGTTTAATGTAATCGATTTTAGTCAATTTAATTCATTAATGATCATTTTAATAGATTTTATCATTCTTTCAATGCATCTTTATTATATATACATAGCAACTAATGAGTTATACATTTTGTGAACTCTAAGATTTTCCTTAATGGTTCGGATATAGCGAACAAAATCTTTGGTCTCTTGAAGTTCGTTATAACGGGGTTCGACTGTATTAGAAATATCAGTGGTTGGAAAAAAAAATTAAAAATTAATTCTGCATCATGCATTCGTGCATATTTGTTTGAAGAAATATTCTCCGTCCATAGATACGTTTTAATTTTTCACAAACACGCAAATGATTGTTTTTTCTTTGAATTTCCTAGGAGAACTGGACGCTGCTCGAATGACCTTGATTCTGAGCATCGTCTTTGTCGGCATCTTCATCTTAAGTTGGTGGTGGATGGCATTTGCAATAAAGCAGGCCAGGTCAGACGTAAGTAAAGAAAGTTTCTTTTAATTTACTTTCAGTATATTGTTTAAAAAATGAATTAAGGCTTAGCCATATTTATGTCATAAATAAATGAATCATTTTTAACCCATTATTTTTAAAGTTAAAACTAATGAATCTTCTTTTTTTCCACTTTCTTCATACTTTCTCCTTTTTTTATTTAAAAATGATAGTACTAATAAGAAAAAATAATTAAATTTGCTTTTTCGTAAGATGAGTGCAAAAAAATTAAGGCTATTTTATGTTATAAGCTGATAAGTATATTATAAAGAATTATTCGGCAAAATATAGCTTTATGTGTATACATATGTATATGTATTGCACAATGTAATGCAGATATTTCACTCCAGGATGCGGCAGTTCAGAAAAGATACCATGTTAAAAATGTCCTCATAAGTTTAACTTCATAAATAAGAATTTTAAAACTATGACATTTTTGTTAATTAACACTTTTTAAAATTTATAAACACGGTTAAAGCGATTGAAAGCTCCTGATCAGATTCTAGATGATTTTACGCTAAAAAAAAGGTTCTAAGAATAGCAGTCCTATATAACTTTATTTTTGTTGATGATCGTCAACAAATGGATTGGTGAATCGAGATATAAAACCTGACTGATAAAGAATTGAAATACTGTAATAATAGAAGCTTCATAGGACCCTAGAGCATTAAAAAAGACCTTTATTATCTGACTGGTTCAGTCAGAGTGTGATTGCAATATTTTTAATACCATTAACCTTTAGCTTACGGGGCCCATTTCTATGATTTCCTCTTTTGATCGGGAAATTTCATACCCTCTTTGTAAGAACGGCCATTGAGGGCTATATATATATATATATATTCACTACTGAGCCCGAATTTTTGGGATACATGCTATCCCATTTTGGAATACATGCTATCCCACGCTATTGGCATGGGATAGCATGTAAAGACGCTGTTGGCGTCTATAAACTTCTTCCTGGATGAATTATTTATTCTTCAGTGGTTCATCTAGATTTCAAATAAATGCGTACTAGTTTGCAGAATTAAAAAAAATGTTTTCAGAAATAAATTAATTTGGGGAAAGAAATATAAGGTGTTGATACATCACAGGTTTACGTTTTTGGTAATATTTTTAGCAACAGGGTCAGTTATGTAAGTGTATTCTTACTGATTCTATTACGTATTTATTGTAAAACGTAACCTGTTGTAAAACTGTACCTGTTGCTAAAAATATTATGTTTTGGTAATATTTTTAGCAACAGGGTCAGTTATGTAAGTGTATTCTCATTGATTCTATTACGTATTTATTGTAAAACGTAACCTGTTTTGTAAAATGGTACCTGTTGCTAAAAATATTATGTTTTGGTAATATTTTTAGCAACAGGGTCAGTTATGTAAGTGTATTCTCATTGATTCTATTACGTATTTATTGAAAAACGTAACCTGTTTTGTAAAATGGTACCTGTTGCTAAAAATATTATGTTTTTGGTAATATTTTTTAGCAACAGGGTCAGTAATGTAAGTGTATTCTCACTGATTCTATTACGTATTCAAAATTTTATGAATAACTTAATATTAATGCAAAATAATGACATTTTTATTCTCAAAAAACCCCATCTCTCGCACAAAGGTATTCCTTTCAAGAAAATATATCTTACATATAATATCTCAGAGTTTCTTGCTATAGATATCCTATCTTCAGTTTTGAGCTGTCGTTGTTCTCTCTGGGAAATTTTTGGGTTCCTGTCTAATATTCAAAAAGAGAAAAAGATAACTAGAAACTTCGGAAAATTTAAAGATAATTTGAAGTTTAAAAGAAAAAGAGTTTATGGAAAAGATGGTAACATTTCTCACGGGTTTTCTGTCATCTTTCGTAATTCTTAAGTTTCCTGAAAAGCGTTTCCCGAAATTAAAAGTTAAAGATTTTCAATAGCAGTAAAATTTTCCCTCTCATAATATATAATTCTGTTAATAATTTTTTATTCATAGAAAAAGGTGCATCCTTTATATAATTTTGGAGAATTTACAACAATAAATGAGTCTGAACTATTGTGATTTTCCTATTTTGAAATTTTTGGTTTAGAACAGATATTCTACCAATCTATTGTTAATAATCTTTTATTCATAGAAAAATGTGCATCCTCTATATAATTTTGTAGAATTTACAACAATAAATATGAGTCTGAATTATTGTGATTTTCTTATTTTGAAAATTCTGGTTTAGAACAGATATTCTACGAATCTATTGTTAACAATTTTTTATTGATAGAAAAAGGTGCATCCTCTATATAATTTTGGAGAACTTACAACAATAAATATGAGTCTGAACTATTGTAATTTTCCTATTTTGAAATTTTTAGTTTAGAACAGATATCCTACGAATCTATTGTTAATAATTTTTTATTCATAGAAAAAGGTGCATCCTCTATATAATTTTGGAGAATTTACAACAATAAATATGAGTCTGAATTATTGTGATTTTCCTATTTTGAAATTTTTGGTTTAAAACAGATATTCTACGAAATATTGTTTACAACATAGAAAAATTTTAAGGGAAATTTGGAGGATTTTAAACATTTTTGAAGATTAATGAGTACCATACGCTACGCAACACTTCCTCTTATCTTTGCATTTTGAAAAAGTTTTACAGAAAACATTTTTTTTCCTATTTAAAACGACAATGTATCTATTTGTGACTTACCAAAATTTACAGCAATATATAATTTACCTCTTAGTCAGCTATTTTCTTCACTTTTAAAAATTTATTTTCTTTACCGCTGGATCGGAAGAGAATGCAATAGTTCTGCCTCAAAGTTGTGAGAGAATTCTTGAGTTTCCGTCAGTTCCAAATCTGAATGAAAGAATTAATAATTCTTTTGCTTTACTTGTTCTCTTTTGTTTCCTCGTGTGCCTAAAAATGTTTATCAGAAGTTGTAAAATTTGAACTGACGTAATAGGGAATTTTTTCCCCTCATATGAGCATCCCATTCTGCTCATAAAATTTTATTTACAGTGGTAATTTAGAACATAAATAGTTTTACTAAATTAACCTTTTCCTTACGGGGTGGGATAGCATGCATCCCAAGAATACGGGACCAAGAATGAATATATATATATATATATATATATATATATATATATATATATATATATATATATATATATATATATATATATACAGCGCTAAATTTCTAGAAATAGAGGTGCCGGAACGGTAACCTTCCGGGGTGTGTGTGTGTGTGTGTGTGGGGGGGGGGGGGTATTCCAAATTATTGATAAAGAGAGGTACCTAAAGAGAGGTACCGGAACGCCGTTCCGGCGCGTTCCACCTCAAATCTAGCCCTGCATATATATATATATATATATATATATATATATATATATATATGTATGTATGTATGTATGTATGTATGTATGTATGTATATGTATGTATGTATGTATGTATGTATGTATATGTATGTATGTATGTATGTATGTATGTATATATATGTATGTATGTATGTATATATATATATATATATATATATATATATATATATATATATATATATATATATATATATATATATATATATATATATATATCCCCTTATGGCTGTTCTCCCAAAGGGGGTATGAAATTTACCGTTCCAAAGAGGGAATCGGAAAAATTGGCCTCGTAAGCTAAAGGTTAACATCAATAAATATTTTACCTCTAAAATCTATTGTTATGTGTTTAGGAATTTTTGTTTACCTTTCAAAATCCACTTTTTTAAAAATTGAAAGGGTTCTAAAACTTGAAACGAACCCTGAAATAACTATAACTAAACTAAAAGATAATGGAAAGTAGTTCCGCAGATTTCATGGGATACGTTCTGTAATTCTTAAGTATATAATACCAGTTTTACTCTAAATATCTTAAATTCCAGAAAAATTCTTTAAACTTAATAATACTTAGACTATTTATTATTGTTTAAGTATGCTCGAGTATTAATATATCTTACGTATAATTCTGTAAAATTTACTGCAATAAATAATTTATTCCCCTGTTTAGTACTTTCCGGGGTCCCGTTCTATGATAGCTGGGTTTCAACCGCAGAAAACAAGAAAAATGTCACCCAGCGATTCTTAATGCCCAGCGTGTTTCCTTAAACCCAAATAAAATACACCCTTCGGATTTTAGAAACGAACGAGTTTAGGTTTTTTTTTTTTTTTTTTTTTTTTTTTTTAACGCCCGACTTTGTCCCAGTTGTCATGCATGGCGGGGCAGAATTTTCTCCCTGAAAATTCTGGGTTTTTTTCTAATAACATAAAAACAATTTCTTCCTAAAATAACTATTTTTTCTTCGTTGCTAAATTTGTGTTTCAAATATGATTGTTTAGAGTTTAACCTACTAAGACTGATATTTAAAACGGGTGATGGTAATGTGTATTATTAAGTGGTTTTGTGTATTATTTAAGTGTGTTGTTTTCAGCGTTATTTGTTTTGCTTTAGGGTGGAGTATCGTTACGAACTGTCCTCCTTCTAGCAGTTTTCGCAGCCGTAGATGTTGCCGCGAGTACTGGTTTCATCCTATTACGAGTTATAATGGTAAGTTGATTAATGCAATTTATGTTTTCTCAAAGCAGTGTAATTATATTAGATTGTCCAAAAAATTCTTTCGGTATTTTAGTAAAAATAATAGACACGTTTTTAATTTTTACCAATTAATATATCTATGATGCCCGGTATTAAGAGCTTAAGTCAAAATAAGTGATTTTTAGATATTTGTTAGTATTGATAAAAACAAAACAAAAATCTTTTGACTTGTATAAAAGGCTTAAGTCTATCTATTTTGTATACAAAAGTACATTTGTTTGTACAAAATACTCAAGTCGACATTATTGTTCTGCGATTTGTATAAAAGCCAATAACTTGGTATATTTAAATCAGTGTTTTTGACTTAAGCCTTTATACCGGGCACCATATATATATATATATATATATATATATGTAACATACTGGACAACCCAAGGAAAAAATGGGCGTCCAGCACATCACAGGGAATGAAGATGTAGTCGTGGCTCGAAAAAACGACGCGGCAAGTTACAGCATTATACTAGTTTTTATTTCGTCGGCGAATACGTCTTCTCAATACAGCTACAAAATCCGAAAAGCGTACAGGTTTCCGTTCATGTGGTTTATATAAACTTTGTCATGTGATCATCATAGCGATTAGGGATTTGCTGTTGTCGATAAGTCACATGTGGTTTTATGTAATCTGCGCAGAGCTTATCTAAAATATGGGGGCCGCCGCGCATTTTTGAAAAAGGAAGCCATTTAATATTTTCTCTCGAGGTTATTAGAGTTTAGAATCAAAAGCGAAATTTAGCTCGTACGCCCAAGGGAATTTAGAATAATGTTAGATTTTAAAATGGTATGGGGTTTTTAATGTTATATATATATATATATATATATATATATATATATATATGTATATATATATATATATGTATATATATATATATATATATATATATATATCTATATATATATATATATTAATTAGTAGTATCGGGAAGCGATGTCCTGCGCACGAGCCACGCACACCGAAGACCAGAGTGCAGGAGATCAGAAGTTGATACTTCGCCATTGGAGTGGCAAGTCGTCTCGGAATTTCTGTTATCGCTCGCTTGTGAGAGGATCCTATAAAGTTCTGAAATATATCCTTTGTTATTGTTTTTAGCCCTGTGTCTCGGCTTTTTTTTCTGCTAGTCTGCGTCATTTTCTGCATTTGCCCCATGGTAAATTAGTCACCACAAAATTTTGGGGGGCTCGGCCGGGTTCTTTTCGAAAGGGATATGGATGTTTTCATAACGGAAGCGTAAGAACGTCATCATTTATTATGAGAGCACCATTTAGGGGAGTTGGCATTGCTCCCTATGAAGGGAAAACTCATTCAAGACCAAGCCTTATTCGGGATTTGAACCCAAGCCCACAGCGTATAAGATCACCACGCTAACCACCATGCCATGTGGGCGGTCCAATAACTATTGGACAACATATTGACCGTTTTGTTTCACTACCTCTTGCCATCGTTCAGGCAACTTCATAATTCCATCTTCTCAAAATTACACTTCACAAATTTTTTTGTTTGCGTTTTAGTCACGTTTTTACCTTTCTTGAAATTGTAAAGCGTAATATGCCGAATATGTTGCTAATTTTCTTCAAACTTCGTTATTAAAATGGCTACACAAAAATTCACCAGTTTCGATCAGATTTTGCTTTAAAGGCACTCTGTTATGACAACTGTCAGAACATAATCGAACAAAATTGTTTCGAATGGTATTAAAGACAACCAATCGCTACTAGATCCACTTACTAAAAATCCGAACAAACTTTATGGCCAACCTAATCACATGAGAAATTCGCTGAGGAAGAAAGTCACTGAATGTTTTATCTACTAAAGGTTTTACTGCATACCATTTAATGATTTCGTCTCTTTTCTGATGATGCCAGGTTGATGGCCAAATGGTTAGGGCACTGGCATTCGGTTCAGATCCTGTGGGTTCGAGTCCCACTGTGGCATGGGTGTTTGTAGCCGCGGAATCGGCTCTAAACTGTAGGCCCCACTATAATTAGCCCTCATGTAGCAAAAAGTTGACCGTAGCGCTCCAAACCAACGAACCTTTTCTGATGTTCTCCTTTCCCGGGGAAAAATCCTTGTCAGCCCCTGATAATGATTAAAAGAATGTACCTAGTTAATTTGATGGGACTTCGGGACCAGACCGGGTAAAATTACTCTTTATATGTTTTCTTCAGGAAAATAACAAAGCTTATTTTATTGCTTTCTTATCACTAGTGTTACCTCTGCTCTTTGGAGCGATATTCAATCTCCCAGCTAATTTTCTTCATAAAACCAAACACAACTCTCGACCGAGCACACCCCTAAAAGAGAAAGTCAGGAAATGCTAAGAATAAAGGTAATGCTAGAAGCATCTGATCAACTTATATACAATAAGAGATTGAGTCCAGTTGAAAGAGTATGCCTCTTTACAGCAACGGAGACATCTAGTATTCAAGGAAGTTGAACTTTGGTGCTACTTATTGATAATTAACTACTGATAAGTAGTACATGCGTAAACTGTTTGGATAAGAATTAGTTGTAAGATAATAATTCAAATCATTCAGGGTTATAATCTTTTGTTAAGGATTGAGGGGTGTTACATGACTTTAATTTGATATTTTTATTAAGGGAGATTGTCTTTAGTTTGTACTCTTAAGAAGATTGGTGAAATTTCTGCTTGTTACGCCGAGTTTCTAGTTTCAACTGTAACCATAGAAAGAATATTTCGAAGTCTCCAAGAACCTAGTCATTTAAATATAAAGACACGGTCATTTGTTTAATACTATTAAATTGTTCCAATACGTCACTGTACAATAATTGGACATAAAACTTTGTCAGTGTAATGAAACCTGGTTAAAAGACTGCTTTAACCCGATGCTACCATCATCCATTTTTTCTCATATTATGGACTACTGAAGAGAATGCCGGAACAGAAAAGAAATAACAGACGTAAATAGCCACCAATAGCCTAAATTACCCCTTAAGTAATCTATAATTTTAAATTAGTATTAACAACCAACAATATTAATTTTGTAAGTACTTAATGACCTGATTAAAAAAAATAAAATTTTTTAATTCATGTAAAATGTAATTAGATGAAAGATTTCACAGAATCATATATAGCTGAAATATTTGAATAAAGTTATTCTGCATGTATTATTTTATTTTTACTATTATTGGTGATTTTTTCTAAAAGGAAGTTTGAGTATTATATTGGAGAAAAATAGTTTAGAATGCTTACTATTACATAAAGTGTTGTAAAATATTCAAAGAAGACTCCTTTTTAACACTATTTTAGTTTTCACTTTATGCCAAAGAAATGTTCAAGATAATCTTACAATGACAGAAAAAAATTATTTTTACAGTGCTGCCATCTATATTATATTTGCTGAGTAACTAACATTTTGCAGACTAGAAGAGTTTCTGATTTTAATAAATAATCTATATTCATGATTATAAGTTCTTTAAATAAACATTTTTTAGTAAGAACTTTTTCAAAAGAATTTCGTCGTACATTTTTCTCTCTTACTGTCAATTGCAGTATGACTGGAGAGGATAATATAACTTACGTCATAAAAATGAAATATAGCATACTTGGAACTCCAAAGTATATTTAGTGCTGCCATCTATTAGACATTCTTTTAACTATTATCCATTTTTTGAAATCATAGTGAGAATTTATTTTGTTATTATGCCCAATTGATTCAATTATAAAGTTACTAGTATTAACTGCTTTTGCTTCCCTGAATTATATGGAAAATGTAAGTTTCATTTAAAAGGAAACTGAATGTCGTAGAAAATATAAGTTAAACTGGAAAATCATATGGTTTTTAAAACCATACAACTTACATGTTTTAAGATAAAAATGTAGTTTTGACTTAATGTGAGCAATTATATCGCAAAATCTTGTAAAAGTATCACAATTGTTCATATTGGAGTACCTAATTTATACCAGTTTAAAAATCTAAAATGTTATTAGGCAACCATATCTTTATTTAGGAATTTTATTAAATATGTCAGGTGATGAATATGTGATTCATTTAGTAAATCAAGGAAAAATAAAATATAACTAGTTTTAATTTACTAAATTTGTTTTTAAATTTTTATCTAAATACTGAATTATTAATAAATATAAATTTAATTACACCTATTATAGCGAAAGAAGGAGATTCGCAGAAATATGATATACGATTGCTTAAATTTTACATTCTTCCCAATTTTAGTACTAATAATATATAATTTTGTAAGTGATGACAGGAATCAATTAATTTTATGTACGCTTGTATTGTATCTGTTTTTCTATAATTGCAGTATATTCGTAAAGATCATTTGTATCCTCAAGAAATGAGGAAGCCCATTCCATCATTAGAATTCGATCAACTTGCTGCCTATGCTGCTCTAAGGCTATTTACTATTCAGGTAAGGGATGGCTCAGATGCCATTCATCACTTATTGAAAAATAATTCGAGTCATTTTTATTAAATATAAACTCTGTTTTGTATTTATTTATGAGGCATAGATAAAGAAATACAAATTCATGATACTTACATTGAACTTCGCATTTTGTGAGATTTGTTAAATCCCATAAAGGACATTTCTGAGTAATGGATTAGAAAGAAATGCTAATAAATTTTAACAAGAATGAATTTTAATTTAAATATGACGTTTGATTCCTGTAAAAGAATGCTATTGATCAATTGTCTCCGATGGTTTTGAAATATTTTGAAGTTAATCAAACTGTTTAATAGGATACAGGACACACAAATTTATTTTTATTTACACTTATTTCACAATTTTTTTTCCTTTCAAAAGTTTTCTTACATAACGGTGATATTTAAATATGACGTTTGATTCCTGTAAAAGAATGCTATTGATCAATTGTCTCCGATGGTTTTGAAATATTTTGAAGTTAATCAAACTGTTTAATAGGATACAGGACACAAAAATTTATTTTTATTTACACTTATTTCACAATTTTTTTTCCTTTCAAAAGTTTTCTTACATAACGGTGATATTTAAATATGACGTTTGATTCCTGCAAAAGAATGCTATTGATCAATTGTCTCCGATGGTTTTGAAATATTTTGAAGTTAATCAAACTGTTTAATAGGTTACAGGACACAAAAATTTATTTTTATTTACACTTATTTCACAATTTTTTTTCCTTTCAAAAGTTTTCTTACATAACGGTGATAAACAGTTATATGAACAGCTAGAAAACATTAAAAAAATGAAATTAAAAATATAAAGGAAGTTTAGATTTTGACGTTTCAATTAACGTATTTGCATATCTTTTTCTGTTTTATGTATAGCATTCAATTTATTAGATCTTTAGGGTTTGTTAAAACTTTATTTTTAAAAAATTTAAAATATTATAAATTTATTAAAATTTATGGGTTTATAAAAAGAGATGAATTATAAAATTAATGGTTTTTGCAGACTCATAAAGTGTTTTAAAACCTGTGTAAAAGGGCAAAATAATCAGTCTTTGTTGATCAATTTCGTCCTCAGGGATAAAATTTTTAGAATTCTTACTCCACAACAAAAAATTCTGAAATCAGTTTAAAAAAATAGGGAAAGTTGTACACAAATTTATAACGATATCTTGCAACGTATTTTAGATGCAGGATTTTAAAATGGTGAATATATAACAAATCCATTCCCAGATGAATGGACTTATAGTAGAGACGATAACAAGGTACAAATAGAAGATACAGCATAAAAATTATGTATCTGACAATGTGATAGGAATAGAAAATTTTGATGACTGAATTTCATAAGTTTTATAGTATGTTTTGACCCAAGATTGATTTTTTTTAAATAAAGTTTTGTGAACTAGATTCTGTCAAGTGTAAGCTTACAATAAACTTTTGCTGTGTACAAAACTGTAACCTCTTCACAATACAATTTTTCGTTGCCACACCATAACATTTGTGGTATCCATGCATAAAAATAGGTAAAAAATGGTAAAGGCTGTCGTTCATGAGCTATCACCACTTCCCGGGTTTTTTTTATTGAAGAGATAATGGCTAAATGGCGTACTGGCCACAAAAATTTTTCGTCTCTATTTACATAGTTATATATATTTACACCTATTAATGATGTGATACGGCTTTGAAGAAACTTCTGAATTTTCTTTTAAAATATGTTATAATATATGTTTTTGTGGGTTAAATATACCGACGTAAAATTTTATCTATCTCTAACGTTCAAACGTTGCGCAATGTTGGCTCCTTATATTTGTCTATGTCATGG
Organism: Dolomedes plantarius; assembly: GCA_907164885.2. NCBI lineage: Eukaryota > Metazoa > Arthropoda > Arachnida > Araneae > Dolomedidae > Dolomedes > Dolomedes plantarius. The sequence goes on along the minus strand of OU015500.1, from coordinate 79,723,596 downwards.
TATTTCTTTGATGAAACTTACGTATTTTATGAAAACTAGTCAGGACAAGTGTACATTCGGGTTGAATATATGAACATAAAAGCTCATCATCGCTAGGTTTAAATGTTGAGTAATCTTGGGTTCTGAATAAGCATTCGTTAGAATTTAATTTAATTTATAAAATTCCTGTGAAGGGGCATTTTCTCATAAATCCAGATGAAGGAAATTTCACCAAAGTGGCAAATCACCATAACTTGGCTAATTAAAATACTTCTGTTCATGTTTATAATTGAAATATATGTAGTGGAAATAAACCAAAATAAAACTTTCACCCGTTATCTTTCATGAAAAGATAAGAAGCAGCAATAAACTCATTTTATAACTTAAGAAAATAATTACATCGCTGCTTAGACACTCGGTCTGGGTGCAAAAGAGTAAACTAATGTAGTAAAACAGGGAAAATGAATAATAGCACTGTTAGGGAGAAATTATCTTAAACAATTATCTTCAGTAATTTTCAGCTTTATATTGTACTGTACTGTCTTAGTTAGGAGAAAATTCTGAATGTTTTTCAGTTATTGATCTTTCCTTAATCTTTTGTTAAAAAATAATGTATGCATTTTTTTCCTTTTACAGTCAAGTTGTGGAAGCATTGATATTCTGGTCATAATAGTCGTAGGTTTTTTAACTGGGCTCCGAGTAAGTTTGGTTTCTATTCTTGGCATTTTACATTAAATTAAATATTATTAGTTTTTAGTTTTTATAATTATATAAATACACGTTCCCTTAATGCATCTTAAAATATGTTTTGTTCATAATATTACTCATATCCGTAGTATAATTTTTAAAATTTTATCCTTATGGAATAAACTTCTAAGTATTTCAAATTCTAATTTTAGCATAAATTTTATCACATCTATATTTATGTCTTCTTTCTCATATGTGTATTTCATGTCAAGTCGGGTGTTAATATTGATATATAAACAAATTATTCGAAGGACTAGAAGCTCATATAAAAATTTCTTTCTCAAGTTCTAAGCTTCAGTTTATAAATAAATATAACCTATTGATAGCTTTTTATATATAATAATTTAAAATATTTTAAATTGCTTCCAGAAAGGTACATCTGAAGTTAATACTTTTTTTCTATTTATATATATGGTTTTTGTAATTGCTTTACTTATTTATTAATACATACTACAATAACACATCCCGGATTTTTGCTATCAAAAGCAAACCAAATTAACATACAAACAAACTAACCCCCCCCCCCAAAAAAAAAAACAAAAAAAAAAAAACAAAAAAAAAAACAACAAAAAAAAAACAACACACACACACACAAAGACCCCCAAAATAAATAAATAAATAAAAAAAACCAGAACAACCATAAAGTGAAAATTTTCTTTTTACAGCTGGTGTTAAACCACCCCCATTTTTAAATATATTTTTATAGAGGCTTATTAAAGTTATTTCCATTGAAAAAACCCTAGATAAAATTACATTTATTTAAGTTATATGTGGATGAGTTTTTTATCCATATTTTTTTCCTTTTTAAATGAAAAACATGTTTTAATTTTAGTTAAACAAAATACGAAAATTAAGGTAATGGTGTATATATTCAATAGTGTATTTCAGTAGTGTGCATAATTCTTATTCCCTTTGTTGCTTTGCCAATAAAAAATATGGAGATGGAAATATTTACTTTTACTTCTCACCACCAGATGGCAGCATTATAAGGTTAATAAAATGCGTTTCGGTTCTAACAGATTCTGCATGCAATTGAACGATTTTGCATCACGGTTAGTTTATTTTAAAACAGATTAAAACTAACTTTTATCGCATTGTTTTTCTGACGAGTTTTTTTTACACTTAAAAAGCACTATTTTTCTATTAGAGTTTTTTTTTAATATCATTCATTCTCTTCGTTATTCAGAAATAATAACTTTTTCCTGGTTAAATTGAAGTGAAATATGTCGCGACAGTAAAAAATGCGATAAAAGTAAATTTTGTGCATTTTGTTTGTTTATTTCATAATTGATCAAGTGAATGTTTATTGTTTTTTTTTGCCTGATAATTTTTCGTTCTTAAAACTGATTTTTTTTTTTTTAAAGTATTCCTGTCCCTAAAAATTTTAAAAATAACTATTAATTCATGGTAAAATTACTCAAATATGTTGCAAAAGTATTTTTTATTGACGAAGAACTGTCATAAAATGTTTCACTAGGGAGTCTGGATATAAAATACTTCATAGTCACAGGGAATTTTGTCTACAAAAACACCAAAAAAATACCATAAAAATAAAAAAGCAAGAAATTATAATTATTTTTGTTATATTTTCTATACAATCTTAAAAGATATTAATATATGTTGTTAGATGTTATATATCAGTATAAAAAGTGTATGCATCAGTAGCGGAGTTTCGCAGACTGCCTGAGTTCTCATTTCGTATTTCATAAATATATATATATATACAGTTGAATCTCTATCGATCCTTTTTATGATCCATCGTTTTTCCGTATGTGTCGTTCATTTTATCCAGTCCCAACGATCATATTGCTTTGTTATGTTTCCGCATCTATCGTTTTCCCGCATTTATCGTTCATTTCAATCGGTCCCTTGGAAAACGATAGATTGAGATTCCACTGTGTATGTATATATATATATATATATATATATATATATATATATATATATATATATATATATATATATGTATATATATATATATATATATATATGTATATATATATATATATATGTATATATATATATATATATATATGTATATATATATATATGTATATATATATATATGTATATATATATATATATATGTATATATATATATATATGTATATATATGTATATATATATATATATATGTATATATATATATATATATGTATATATATATATATATATATATATATATATATATATATATATATATATATATATATATATATATATATATATATATATATAATCTTCTTTTTAAAAATGGTTGTAGTGAATATATTTTGAAGGATTCATTTATATTTTTGCCTATTTTTTAAGAACCGAATCCAATCTTAATTTTTAATTTCATATCTTTATTCACAGGTCTATAGCGTAGTCTGTGTGTTTTCTTACTACAAAAAAGCCAAAAATGGTAGTTTAGATTTATTTGAACACAGTAAGTGTATAATTTTATTCCAAATTTCTGAAAGAAAAATTTATTTTTTTGACTGTTTTTGATGAATAAATTATCATTTTTTTTTGCAGAACATATTACAAATGAATCAGATACGTCATCGAGAATAGACAGATTAAAAATTTATGATGAATACGGGCCCAAAATGGGAAAATAGTATGTATTATTTTGATTTTAATTAAGTTGTTTTAGAATGAGTTTTATTCTTCTATAATATTTATTTATAGAGGATTATTTATTAATGTCTATACCGAAAATTGACACATTTAGGAATTTAAAAAAAATTACTTTTATTAAAAAATATAACTATTTAAATTTGACAAAATTGTATTTAAAGTAATTTTAAACATTATTTTTCCCCATTCCAATATCAAATTTATCTGACGCTTTTACACTTTTCAAAGGATTATTTCATATAATATAATGTTTGTTCCCAGCACTTTCTTAAGTTATGAAAAAATTAAGAAACTTATGCATAAATGTAAACTTTCAAGAAGTTTCAGTAACATCACCCTTGATTTTTTAAAAAAATAAATGAAACTGAAGAATGGACTTCTGAAGATGTTTCAGTATTCTTCAGAACATTACAGAAGCAAGCTAAATGGCCTGATCCAGCTAAATGAGAATACACGCAATTATTTAGATCAATATTTTTACAAATACAATAAATCTTTTTTGTTGTCGAGTGTTAATTGTATGAAGCGTGATGTTTTGATACTTAAATTCATTTCATTACGCAGGGAACTGTATTGTTTAACATATAAAAGCAAACCAGTCTCTAAATTAAAACAAAATACAGTTACTTTCCACAAAGCTTTTTTGCAGAATGAGTTTGGTAACTAGTTTTGAACTAATTAATATAGTTATGTATCAGGTAAGAGAACATTAGGTGTAAATGTTTCTATGAACAAGTTTCTATGAATCCCTACCCTGATATAGAAATAAAATCTGAGAACATGAGCAAATATTACTTTCAAGAAACTTTCCATTTGTGAAATGTCCATAGAGACGATCCCACTTGATTTGATAATCCAAGGCACGATGAAGAACTCAGCACGTATTATCTCGAAACTGGTTGTTACCTGTTACTGTTACTGAATTCAACCACCATTTTCATTCTGAGTAATTTGATACTGAGCTACACTGCGATATCAACCAAAAGTAATAAGTTATACAATTAACACAGGTCCACTTTCGGGGCTCGTTAAATGAATCACAACAGTTGAGACAAATTCAATATTAGTCCTTACAACCTCAATTTCTGAGCAAGAAGCTGCATGTTTTTGCTATGTATATGTAAGCTATGCGTTTCCACTAGTTTCTTGTAAGTAATTTGATACTTAGATACACTGCGATATCTACCAAAGGTAACAAGTTATACAATTGACGCAGTTCCACTTTCGGGGTTCGTTGTATAAATGACAACACTTGAGACAAATTCAATATTAGTTCTTACAACCTCAATTTCCGAGAAAGAAGCTGTGTATTTCTGCTATGCATATTTAAGCTGTGCATTTCCACTAATTTCTTGTAAGTAATTTGATACTCAGCTACACTGCGATATATACGAAAGGTAACAAGTTATATAATTGACGCTGGTCCACTGTCGGGGTTCGTTGCATAAATCACAACAGTTGAGATAAATTCAATATTAGTCCTTACAACCTCAATTTCCGAGCAAAAAGCTGTGTATTTCTGCTATGCATATTTAAGCTGTGCGTTTCCACTAGTTTCTTGTAAGTAATTTGATACTCAGCTACACTGCGATATCTACCAAAGGTAACAAGTTATACAATTGACGCTGGGCCACTGTCGGGGTCCGTTGCATAAATCACAACAGTTGAGAAAAATTAAATATTAGTCCTTACAACCTCAATTTCCGAGCAAGAAGCTGTGTGTTTCTGCTATGCATATTCAAGCTGAGCGTTTCTACTAGTTTCTCGTAAGTAATTACTTTTTCTTTCCTATAGTAGTACAGCCAAGCGGACCGGGCCTTACAGAGGCGACAGAAGCCGCGTGGGATCAGTGACAGGATCCACAACGTTCGACGAAGAGCCTGCAGAGCTGAAAATCCAGGCGGCCGACATGCCGATGGAAATGCAGCGGTCTGCGGTGTTCAGTGCCACTCAGGCCATCAAGCTGTACAGCACGGAGAAGCACATAGCGGAGAGCATCAAGCAGGACTTTGATCAAATGTATCATCCCACGTGGCACTGCATCGTAGGGAGGAACTGGGGTAGCTGCGTTACCCACTCCAAGCAGTGCTATATCAGATTAGCCTACAAAGATCTGACTATACTGTTGTACAGGTCAACGTGAGGCACCATCCAACTATCAATTCCGTTGCACCTGCAGAATGATGCTCTCGTTCAGGTTTCTGCAGGTTAGCCTCATGAACTCGACAACACAATGGACCGATTGTGGTAGGAGGAGTTACAGAGCTTTCATGAGGTTGTGTTGGAAAATTCTGACGCGCATTGGCTAAGATTAATATTTCCCTCACCTAGGGGCCAAATAGAGATGAGTGACCTCACGTCTGATACAAATAAAACTCAGTGGGTCCATTAGTTAGAAGTAAGCATATTTCAAAAGTCGCACACATTCGTCAATCAGGCTGTAAAAGAAAAAGCAATTTATGTCGTCTTGATATCAAATTTTATATAGAAAAGAGAAGGTTAAGATTTTTCTTTTGCTTGAGGTGAATCTATATGTTTAAAATTATTTCATCTCCGGTCAAAAAATGAAATGTATAGTAAATAATAGGACTCACATAAGGTTAATCCTTATTTCATAGCATATACCTACTTTTAAAAAGCAGCTTAAAATTTTAGTGCTCTCTTACTTTTTTCATGTGATTTTTTTAACGATCATCTTAAGTAATTAGAATTGTATTTGATGATACATTTGATTATGTGGTATTGATTATGTTAATCCGTTTTACTTAATGGACTTAATATCGTTTAATATATAATTAAGTGTTTGAATATGCGGATTCATGTATGAGAGGAATGTAAGGATATGAGCTTTTAAGGAACTTCTGCATGCCAAAAGTGATATTTTTTCAAAATTATTTAGACAGTACTTTTAGACGGGAACACAGAAGAATTTCCTTATTGTTTATGGAGGCATTTCAATTGAGAATGTAAAGGTAAAAACAACAACAACAACAACAAAAAACAAAAACAATTATAGTCGAAGAAAATGTGTGTTTCTAAATTTTATGGATAATTTAAAATACTCGATAAGTGTGATTTGAATTTATTCTTGAATCTTTGTGTCCCAACTTTCCAAAAGCAATTAAGAAGACAATATAACGGAGAATTATCTATACATATGTAAATTACTTAATGCAAAGCATCCACTATGTTATCAGAAACTAGCTGAATACCCGTGCTTCGCTATGGAGTACATTCAAATTAAATTCAACGCTCAATGTATGCAATTAATTAAAAAATATATATATATTTATAAAGAAATCGTAACAGATATTTTTTATAGACAAAATAATGTAGAAGAAAATATTCTAATTAAATACAACGGTCAATGTATGCAATTAATTTGTATGTTTAATATCCATAAAACATACTAATTTAAATTAAATTCTTAAAAAATATTCCATCTCAATTAGTCTAGCGGTTAAATTTTATCTTTTACCGTATTTTAATATTTTTTTTTCAATTTATTTCGTTGTTATGCCTGTGACGCAAAATTAATTTAAAGTATCACAAAAAGAAAAGAAACCACGTGATCAGCATTTAGTAAATTAAATTCTAAAAATTAATTTTTAAAATTTCACCAAAAATCAGAAAATGGAGGAAAGGATTCAAAAACGATTTCATTTTAAAGGAATTTTTGTGATCTTTCTCGTGATATAAATTTTATAACCCTCAGATTATTATTTTAAATGCAAACTTAAAAAAAGTTACAAAAACAGCTTAAAAATTTAATTTTAAAAAAATTTAAGAAGAATTTTTCAAAAATCTTTCTTAGTGCACCCCTACACTATAAGAAAAATCGCCATGCAAAATTTCAGCCCTTGAGGTCCATCAGTTTGGTCTGTGCGTTATACGTCAGTCAGTCAGTCAGACATCCAGTCACGGAACTGCTTTATATATTATATTGATTATCGGTATATACAATTACCTTTAGCTTACTTGCGAAATATATGTTAATTTGGAAGATAAACAGCATAACAACACTCGTGAAGTACACTCATGATACTAGCTAACTTTTCCGTAATATACCGAAAAATCTTTAAAATTCAGTTTTACGAAAAATGTTTATTTGCCCTATCTTATCTTCCATGTTTCTTTGTTGCGAGAATGTATTTTTAATACAAATAATGCCAATATCATTAGTATGATACCGGAAAAAAATTAAGTTATGAAAATGTAAAGAATTAATAATACAAAACTGTGTGGTTATTTTATTTATTATTTTTCTTGAAAGAACGTTTGCATAGGTACTAAAAATTATATCGCGAAAAATTAATTTCTTTTTACTAAATATTATATCGCCATATTATGTGATGAAAAAGGATTAAAAAAATAAAGAGGTGTTATGAAAATTTAAAAACATTTTAGAAGCCAAAAAAATGTAATTAAAATTTCTACGTGTGTTATTCGTTGCAAACGTTTCGTTCGACGGAAACATCTTCAATTTTACTTATTTTCTTTTTTAACCATTGTAATGTTATGGGAACTTATCTGAAAAGCTGCTTATTTATTCAAGTATCTTATAAATTAGTAATGTTTCCAATATAATTAAGAGAGAGGATATTGAAATTCAGCAATATTTTTGTCAAGCACAAACATGTTTTTAATTAAGAGGGATAGTGTGTTGATTATCAAAAGAAAAATTCTTTACTTCTGACGTCTTTTCAAACTGACTTTCTAATTTGAGCGAATGAAAAGATTGCGACTGAATTTTGAAACTTAATTGGAAATATTTAATACAGTTTTGAAACTAAAAGTCACCCGATTTTTATATGGGAGTTGCTTTTAATTGAAATAGAAAAGTATAATAGTGTTTTGAAATGGATGAATAGACTTTTAATTAAAAAGGAAACTTTTAATAGAGAAGTTGGCTACGGTTCTTTAAAACTGCATTATACAATTACGTTTTAACTCCGTGGTTTGCATAATTTATCTGAGCAAAAGTTTCCATTTTTTATTTTTTAATTAAGAATATGAAATCAATGCTTTTAAATGTGAATGTATTTTAATATTTTTGACCGAGAATGAATCAATTTTTTTATATGTTAAATACAGTTGTGTTAATTCTTAAGATTAATGCAGGAAATGTATTCTTTGAAAATTTATTTTCATACTTGAAGAATAACATGATACTGCGTCAAAACTAAGAGAAATGCAGAAAAAAAATAATTTATCTTGGCATGTTTGAAATCTTAATCATTTTAACATTATAAGGCCATTAACAATTCTGATGATAACAATTTTTTCATAGATGCAGAGCTTATTTTAACAGTGAAAACAGAATTTTCTCCCTGATATTTTGAATTCAAAGGAAAAAGTGTGAAATTATACCCGAGACGCAAACTTTGCATGTTTTAAACATTGGAAAAGTTTTTACCTATTCAAAGTTATTTCGAAGTTGTTTTCTTTGAACGAAAAAAATTCTAAACCGTAATATTTTATATTCATATTTAAAAGATTGGAGTAAAAATACAGTTTTTTTGCTAAACGGATAAAAGCTGAGCTCATCAGACGAATTCAGATAAAGAAGGTGTACTCGTTACAAATTAGTGCTGCAAATGTATATGTTTACTTTCACGCTATTTAAAATTTTAAATCTCAGTGATTTGTTATAGTATTATATGACCATGAATATTTTATATCAGACTAATTGTACTTGTATTAATTTCGTGTGTGTTTAACGAAATGTTTTATTTAATTTATTTTTTTCCAGTGTCATTTTACGGGGATGATTTGTAAATAAAAGAACGAATAATAAATTATTTATAAAATAAACTTGTTTTTTCTATTACATTGAAATATTGTATTTATACTTTTCAAAAATTGTATACAGGTGGATCATCTGTATTTAAAATCCAATTAATTCCGCGTCCTTACAATTTGAGTATTAAAGCACAAATGTAAGCATACGACTTTAATTTAAGGCACACTTTTAGAACATTGAGATAATTACTTACCTTTATCTCTTCCATTTATTTTGTCTCGAGCGTTTAGAATAATTATTGTAGGTCTAAATTCAAAACGGAGCCTTTAAAGTTTCTAGTGGTTTCTAAATGTTAGGGTTTAGTTACGAAGAATAAAATGACATTTTATTTCTGTTATAAAATAATTTTCTGCAATTAAAAATGGTTACTCATGTCTAGGGGTACATAAATTTCGCTAAAAAAAATATCGAAATTTCGCAAAAAAAATTACAATATATAAAATTTCGCTAATATATATATATATATATATATATATATATATATATATATACACAGTTGGACCTCTATTTAACGAAGTCGCTAAATCCCGAAAAAAAGTTCGTTATATGGAAAATTCATTAAATAGTGATTCACCCTTTAAAATACTTTAAACTACATAAAACAGATTTTAAATTCCCTAAATATTTTAAAACACTAAATATTATTAAAAAAAGTAATTAACCACACCTTTATTTTATAAATTAATATCTATTTGTTTTTATAAATTACCCATCAAAAAGAAATCTGCAAGGAAAACAAGAATAAAGCAAAATATTGTCCGGGAATACGCTATTTTCTCTCTATTCTAAAAATAAGTAACTCCTGCTGCCGCTGTCAAAAGCTTGTCACACTATCTCCTCCGAAACCGCTGGGGGTATGGGGTCGAGAGCGATACCAGTGGATGCAGAAAAATGAGAGAACTGTGGCGGTGAAAAGTTATTTAATTTAAATTAGTTGTTGGGGTTATTAGATATTAATTATATTATAATAATTTTGATTATGATTTTTGAATTCATTGCATAAGATTGTGGTTAGTACATTGATTAATTGTTGTGATTCCCAGATGATGGAAATAACTCTGGTTTACACTGACAAATTAATTTATTGAATATTAAAACACATAAATAATACGATACAAGTTACTAAATATTTCCTCCTTCATTTACACATTACTCACAACTTCTTTATTACTAAATTAATTCCCTACGACTCATATATTTAATTCATTCACTTATTATGATAACATTTTATACACATAATCACTCATATAACCATGTTCCATTACTACCAATATTTACTCATATATATAAGCATAACATCATATTAATTAAATTGTTTTTTCACGAATCATCGGTCATTTCCTTATCATTTTATACTCAAATAACATCATCATCGCACTCTATATTAGTTATTACACTCTCATCATCGGTTATATGACTTCTTCACTCCTTGAAGACCCACGGCACGGGACACTGGGGCGCTCTCTTCCTAGGTATTAGGGCTCCTCTGCATGGGCCACGACTTATATTTATATCATCGCGGTTCTTCGTACATATTCATCGGATTGACACTACTTCTATTTCCAAAACTTCTAACTAACTCTCATCATAGGTTATATGTGCCTTCCTTTCTTATTTCATATTATTTTCTCTTATTAATGCTGACTCCACCTCTTACAATTTCCATTGGTCATATTATTACCATGCCATCGCCATTCGTCTGTGACCTGCCTCCTCTCAATCCCCTTTTTCACCAATGCGCATCGAGGGCGGGATTTATAAAATTCTCCCTCTAACTGAACTTTTTCCCATGCTTCGGCATCAAGCAGGGTGGCCTGTTTTATAGCCATCATAAATTTAGTCTTCCCTTTCTTCTTTTCTTCTATTCGTTGCAACTCACTCTCTTGAACATTATCTTATACTTCTTGCTACAAGCACAATCTATAAATTTCGTTTCGCTATATTGTTGGCTCTCTCCCTTTCTATTTTTATTGCCCGTCATTTGCCATGTTTCTTTCTTACATTTAGCAATTATTTTACTTCGTCCCGTAATTTTCAATTCTCCTGGCCCTGGCCGTGACACTACTGTCATGTCCCTATGACAGGATCCAAAGTAAGACATGTCTAATCTTCGTCGGACTTTAAATTTTTTAAAAATTTTATGTTATGTGGGAAAATATTGACTTTTTCATCTTCAGATGACGATAACTCGCCAAAAAATGATCGTAGAATTTTGATCTTTTTACAGTCTAAGACTACAAACATTTTTCTTTCAAACTAAACCTCATTTGTTTAAAAATATTTTAAAACAGACTAATATTTACATCAAAAAATGAAACACAGTTTTTCAAGAAATATCGTCCCCTATGTGGATGTAATATCGATGCTCCTCGAGTTTTTATCTTACAAAGAAAATATTTACATCATCTGGAAGCTGAAAGCTTTTTCATTCATATAAACCTCATTTCAAGTCTATATCTTAAATTTTCGATTTTTAATTGACTTTTAAAATGATAAATCAACAGTGATGAAACGTCCTTCGCATTAAGGATGACAACAGTAAATGGATGGATATATATATATATATATATATATATATATTAAAAAATTTTGCATTTATTTAAAAAAATCACAATTTATTTTACTTGGTTAGGTAAGTATCAAATTTCTTAGTTAAAAGCTAACATCGAAGTAGTCTCCAAATTTCTTTCTTAAGTCTTTAGCTATAAGTAAATTTGGAGATCTCCTTGTTAAAGACCGTGGATGGTCTTAGATAAGCAATTATGTTAATAAATTAATACTATTATTACCTAATTTCGCTTAAAAAGCCGTTTATCACCGAATTTTCGCCGAAAAGTAGTAAAAGAATAATTTTCGCATTTTTTCGCTCATATCGGCAAATTTCGCATTTATTCGCATCTATTTCGTAAATACGAAAATTGTGTATCCCTACTCATGTCACAGCTTAAATATATATAGAAAAGTTAAATTTTTTTTCTTCTAATCATTCGGTTCAAAGTCTTTTCAGTTCTTATTTGTAATGGATCTTATATATTTTACTTTTTAGCTATCGTAGAAAAGAAGTAAAAAAAAAGTTATGAAATGTTAAATTGGAAGTAGGCATATCAAAACGTTTGCTTTAAAATCGTTGGAGCTTAAGACAACTACAGTACTGTGCAAATGCTAAGAAAAAAGATCAGTTGATTGCTTAACATATTGCCACTTTTCTGCATTAAGGTGACTGCCTACGTTTGGAGCCAATTTAAAAAAAAAAAAAAAAATTTTAAGGATTTTTTGGTCTTTTATGGTAAAATAGCACCTAAAAATTAAAAGATAAACAAAGGCTTACCTGTAAATACCATACATTTTTATAAATTGGTCAATTTGAAGTAATTTTTAATGAAATTTAGCTAAAACGCCTATCACTCTACACAACATTCTAATGCTGCTAGTTTAATTTCCTTCTCACACATGATACTTATGACAGTTATCTTCAAAATGACCTAAAATTTAAGAGAAATTTCAAAATACAAAAATAATACAGACAATTTTATGTTCAAATATGAAAATTTTCTCCGATTCGTCATTCCTCTCCTTATATAAACAGCCCCAAATCAAAAAAACCTATTTATTATACATCAATTATTGTACGCTATTTCATTAACAATAACATCTAAAACATTTCCTGAATATTTTATCAAATTATACTCATTATTATGTGAAATATCATGATAACGGTAGAGATTTGTGCTAAAAAACATAATTCTGAGAAAAACGCATTTAAAGTTGTTTGTCACTTCAATTTTGTAGCAGACGATGTTTTTAAAATAGCTATACCTCTGCTTCTAATTGATGTAGAATGAAAATCAAAACGGTTTTGAAAAGAGAAAAGATTGAATTACACGATTCTTGCAAAAACTAAAATTGACCAAACTAGTAAAAAAGAAAATGACATTTTCAACGTAAGCAGTCACCTTAAAAAGTTAAGTTTTGTATTAATATATCACATAGTACTTTATTGCACTGTTCGGATGTACATTCTCTATGCCTTCTAACGATTTCTAAGCACTTTATAACATTTCGCTAACATTATAATGCTACCCTGCCATCACCGCTTTTACGTATAATCCATTTTCAGAGAGAACTACTTGAAACAGTCGATCTAAATTTCTTTTCTCGGGAAGAGATCGGTTGACTGCTTGCATTAATTCACGGGCGATTTTTTTCTGTCTCTGAGGCTTTTTAATCGAAGAATTCTAACATTTTAAAGAGTTTTCTTGGTAGCGTTTTTCTTTTTCCTGATTGAAAGCTGCAAGTTTCTTTATCTCTGGCAAGAGTATATTTTACAGTATTTGGAGAGCGTTTGATGGCGGCTTCTATCTCGCTACGTACGCTATCAGCTCTTAAAGGTTTGATTCTACTTTTCCCCTTTGTAGACAATTCGGAGTTTGGGTAACTGTAAAAAATCCTTTCTCTTCAAATTTAGGAGAAAGATAGATAATGTTTTTAAAAAGGGTATTTCCCGTTTACTTCACCAAGAGCTTGAAAGTTCCAAATAATTTCAAAAGACAGATTAAAAGTTGTGATTACCACAAAAAGATTTCCTAAAAGTAAATATTCTTTTATTATTTTGTGTTGAAAATTGATAGTAGTAAGTAATGCAAATACTAATGTTTACATGAAGTTAATCCATACTTTTTTTATATCATGGTAAATGTTCCGTTTTCCTGGGTTCGATAGGATTGAATAAAATCCCTTCAGAAAGTGCATACAAAATAAAATTTATAATCCCGTAAATCCTTCAGGCTCATACACAAATTCAAACAGAAAACACGTAACAACTGTCTTCTATACAGCAGAAAACTCTAAAAACACAAGTCAGGATAACAGAGTCTTCAATACAATACACGTCTAACGCACTTTCAATACATTCAATTCTCAGCAGAAAAGAACACTGAGTTCCAATGCCAATGTCAGGTATATTTATAGTCTTCCAAAGCGCCTCCTATTGGTCGGCCAGCTAGAAATCTCCAGAACGTTTGAGAAAGGTCTAGAAGGTTGGCGACCATTTGGCACCATATCGCCAAATTTGGAGACCAAAATAAGTCACCAAATCCATCACCAATTTGGTGATAACTCTCATATTTGGCGAGATTACCATAGACTCGTAAAATTCGTAAAATTATATGTTCTTAATTATTTTTTACATGACTGCAAAAAAACTGCAAAAGAGTCCTTGATCTCATATTTTTTGAAATACTGTATTTATAGAACAGAAATAGGCGTGAATTGCATAAGTATTATACCATATGAAGTCACTAATAAGAGTAAAGATTCAAATGATATTCTGCTGCGATGTAAGTTTTCCCGTTCATAATTAACTCCAGTTAAAGACTTATTCTTAGTGATTTGACCCGTAACATATCAAGTCAAGCTGGCATTCCTTATAATGAATTCAGAATGTATGCGTTCTGATTTCATACCAGACATGATGTATTTATGGAAAAGATGTAGGCGTGTGTTACATATATATAATACCAGTTGCACACTTGAAAGAGAAGGGGATTAGACATCGACATTTGAGTGGTTGAATTAAGAAGACATCGAAGTGTATTTGATGCGTTTCCAATAAATTAATTACATTTCTGTATGGAAACAAAAATTTGCCGATCTGAGAAGCGATGTTAAAACAACTGACGTGTGCGATTATAAGGCATTTATAATAAAAATTTCCCATTAGAAATAGCTCCTACATGGAATAGAAAAATGAAAACTTCATTAGCTAAAAAAAACTAGCAATGGTTGTTTTATCCATTTTCTGTAACTAAGCATGCGAGCCTTTATTTTCAGAGACATAATTTAAAGAGCATAGTTTCTGAAATAAAATGGGAGTTGAGGCAAAAAGGATGACCAGACTCCAAATAAAACAGCCATCTCTTATCCCGGTTAATATTTATTCATTATCGAAACCGTCCATTAAGCGGACGCCATACTCTGTGGTTCTAACAAAGAGTACTGAACACTGCTAGAAAATTACATAAGACAAAGCAGTGTTGAAAATACATCAAAACATGGACGACTAACGCCCTATACACATGAAAAATGCAACTAATTTCCGTTACAGCAGTTGAATATTGTTCAGAACGTGTCTCACTTAAAGTGGCCAAAGATGAGCCTGATGTATTTCACATATAATATGCAAATATCTCATTAAAATAATTTATATTTATCTTTTTATTCATTGTATTCGTAAATACATTGTTAATATTATGTCTGCGTTTAATTTTTAAATAAGAATTTATTGCAACAAATACTAATTTTTATTAAAAGTTTCTGTCTTTGCTCCTATTAATTACTTAGCCGAGTCTTCAGCACGTCAAGAAATGTGGTTTAACTTTTGGACTAGAAGAAAAAAAGGGAGAATTAAAAAATATTTCAGGTAGTCTCTTTTAACGAAACTACCGCGGGTTATTAACGTAGGATTACTTATCGTTGCTTACCACTTTTTTTTTACGCATTTTGATACTTTTCTGTTTAACTGTTTACTGCTACTGGGTTTGGCGCGCTGCCAAAATTATAACTCTCGACAACGCTGAAAGTTTGCTTTCCGGAGGACCGTTATTGAGGAACGTAATCCTACGTTAAAAGAGTTTTGTTATCTCTGATCTGGCACATTCATACACAGCTTAAGAAAACTTGAAAACTATTCTAGAATCTTGAACAAGCCATGAAATCAAATATACTCGAAGTTTTTAAAATAAAATTCGAAAGTTATTCCTTTGAAGCATGAACTGTATAAAATCTTCCCTATTTGCTGGGAATAGAGACATAATATACCTCCAAAACGCCAATTTTTCTGTTTATTACATAAAGAACAGAGAATATTTTGCCGATTTCAATAACGTAGGATTTATGTGCTTTTTGTCTTATTAAACGTGATTATGATAGACTTAAAAATTGCAAACAAATACTAAACACTACTCAAAAGACTATTAAAAGGGCGTAAAGCGTTTTAAAAACATTACTTTTGGGAAAAAGTTTCGATTTCTCCAATTTTGTCATCTAACTCCCTGGTAGTTAACCTTGAGCGTAACTTCTTATTGTAATTATAACTTTCATGATTATTTTCATATCTTTATATAAATTAATTGACACTAGTTAAATTTTTTTCACTCTTTGCTGTTCTGCAATTTTCATCCTTATTTTGCATTCCGTTGTGTTTTTAAATCTTAGCAGTGCTTTCAGTGATTTTGAGAAAAATATCCGATGGTAATTTTCGATATTGTTGAATTATATCTGCTTTACTATGACATTGCTATGTTTCGAAAGTTTGGAAGCATATATTGATTAGATATATTTGAAAATGTTTCCAAGCGAAAAGGATAGGCATGAAACAAAATACTATAAACTAAGTCCCATTTTTGTGCAAAGAAAAAGTAATATTTTCCGATGTTAGTTCTTTTTCACACAAAGCTGTTACACGATATTCAAATATACAGCAAAATCTAATGCTTAAAAATATTCTCAGACTCAAGCTGTTTGAAATAAGGATTTTCAACCCGTCCATATATCTGTCTTTGTTCATGCGAAAGTGCTCGCATTCCTCTCATTGGTTTAAATTTCATAATTTTACATTACTACAAGTTTATTCTTACAAGAGTATTTTTAATAATCAAATAATTAGTCCCTCCTTTTAATATGTTGGGTTAGGTTGCTGAATTTCCTCGATATCAAATAACAAAACATACATTGTTCGCAGATACTTAAAGGTCAGCGAGCTGATAAGTTTTCAATATTTAAGTAGCAGTAACGAAATAACATCGAAATATGGGACGCGAATTCTGAAAGAGAAATGTTCCTTGACTAAGAACATTTCAAATAAAGAGAATAGAACCGAATCTAAGATGGCAGTGAATCACTCCCTATATAAAGTCAGCGAAATAATGCTAACGAGAGAATTAATCGAAATGCTTCAATGTCACATTTAATTCCACTGCAACGCGTTTGCTTCCCAACATCTGCGATAAAATTTTCAGTTCTCCGACGATCTGTCGAGTTTGTCACGCCGAACGTGACCGTCTCTCAAGGATTCATTGAGCAAGAAGACGATGAATGTAGCGAAAAGTGACGCCTAATCGATAGTTATCAAGCGAGCGCCTTTCGTTTTCTGATAGAAGTTATTAATAGGGGATTAAATGAAAATGTCACGGCGCTGCACAACAGCCATTGACACTGTGGCAGAGTCGGATCGTATCGCGAATATGAATACTTTCAAACTTTTGCCGTATTTGGACGTTTTCGGAGCATTTGATAGTCGTGCGATTCTATCACTAATAAAATTATTGTTAGGGAAAATCGTTTAAAGAAGAGGAGCCTATAGATAATAGTTCAGTGTTCAACGCAAGAGTTTGTTCAGCAGGAAAAAGAGATCTACAAGTCATTCTTTTGTAACACAAATAATGTAAATATTCACCACAAAATAATACGTACGTATAAAGAGGGGGAACTTTTCCGTTAGACCGGCGCAAGTTATATATCGCCAAATATGGCTCTTAAGTCACATTTTGTTTAATTAACTGTAACTCCCGTGATACGTGTATGTGAAAAAACAAAATATATAAGAAAGCATTCACTTTGTTCTTTAAGTAAATAATAAATATGGAGTCCAAAAATCTTTAATTCCTTCAAGATGTCTTCAAAAGGACCCTCTTTTTGTCGTCGCCCAAGAAATTCAGCCAGTAAGATTGCGAATGGTGGCTTGCCGTTCCTCAGTGTTTTTTCATGTCACCATGTGGTGCTTAATCGCAACTGCTCAATCTTTTGTGCGATTGTGAAGAAAGCTAATAAAGTTTGTGGATAATTTGTTTCCAATTTTTATTCATGTGAATTTCGGGGTTATATAGCTGGGTCTCTGAACTTAATCTTGTTCTCTCACATGATTCATACCCGTTGATCTATCATTTTCTTCCAACGTTTCGTGTGTGACAATACTTCTTCGAAATTTAGTCCATCTATTACCTATTAAACTGATTTCCTAGGGTTGTTATGTTGGCGACTTCTCCTACTCGCCAATGACGATATTTAATAGGACGAACGCCAAATGCGCCCGGCTAACGGAAAAGTACCAAAGAGGGCATAGACAGCAGAACAAATTAACAGAAAACCTACACTAGCATTGAAAAATTATAACTTTTCAATAAAAGATTGCGCAGTTGCAACAAATACTCATACTGAAAACAGACAAATATAACTAAAAGTAAATAATTCAAAAAGGAAGATAATTATTAGCAGGAAGAATGCAGACAAAAAATTTACCGAAATCCCGTACTTAGGGCTCAACGCACTATAGGCAAGATTCTGTAGTAGTAAAAGAACTAAACCATATAACGAGGCAACCGACTGGTCTCTTCATCAGGAGGCCTAGCCAAATCATTTACCTCATTAATGAAAGTTCCCCGTGGAACGAGGAAACCGACTGGTCTCTTCATCAGGAGGCCTAACCCAATCAGTTACCTCCAGGTGGAACTTTCTTTAATGAGGTAACGGATTGGGTTAGGACTCCTGATGAAGAAACAAGTCGGTTGCCTCGTTATATGGTTAGTTCCTTTACTGCTACAGAATCTTGCATTATGGTTCGTTGAGCCCTAAGTGCGTAATTTCAGTTTATTTTTTGTCTGCATTCTTCCTGCTAATAATTATCTTGCTTTGTTGAATTATTTACTTTTAGTTATATTCATTATTTTGTAAACAAGTTAATCAGTTATGTATTTAAGCATAAAATATTTACTTTGATTTCGTGTAGGGGAGAAAATTGTAAGAATCCTGATTTACTTTTATGGAATGGGCTAAGTTGTTAAAAACTCGATTGTTTCAGATCCTCAAATTCATCGCATTTATACTCACACAAATATAACACGTTTTAAATTAACATCCCCAAATGCAGTAAAAACCACGGGCAAATGGAAGGGAGGGGGGAATAGTCGAAACTAATGAAAGACAGGTTGAATTAATTATTCTAAACATATTTTACGAAAAACATAAAACTACTAAGTTTATGGTAATAAAATGTTTCTTTCCAGCATAACGTATACAAAATGGCGATTAAAGTAGATGATAATACTACTAAAATTAGGAATATGGATTATATAAAATAAGTACAAAGGATTTGTGGAATTAGGTTATTCAATCAAAACTACCAAGTTACCAAAATTACATTGAACATTTGTTTTAGGAATGTTGAAATAGCTCCTGTAATGTCATTTTAGAGTTCATCTTCTTTACCACTCATTTCTGAAGGTGTCTCAAGTTGTTTTACCATGCGGATATCTCTTCATTGGCTCTTTTCTAAGCAATTTCATTTTGCTTTGAATTCTTCTTTTCTTCACTTTGACTCAATAATGGCAGCTGGTTGGTTGGTTGGTTGGTTGGTTGGAATTTTATGGCGCAAGGTCCAAACTCGGACATGAAGCGCCAAACACAAGATTAGAGCCAAAAAACAGTATATACAATACGCGTACCAACAGTGGAAATAACAGATTGGTTACCAACACCATGATATATGTAAACCACAAGAAATTCATTTATGAGGGCAATAAAATTATGTGCAAACACGATAAAAATAAAATATGAAAAGAGAGATGGTATATACAAGTGATAAAACCGATGATATGTAAAGATTATAAAACCAATGATATAGAAAGGCATTAAAAGATATGAAAAATAAAAATAATATCAAGATATAATGATATGAACGGTGATGTATAGAAGTAAAAGCTTCACACTAAAACCAACCAGAAAAGCAAATACTCTTTATAAAACCAGTAGCAATTAGATAGGGAAACAGTGAAGGATGGGGGAGGGGCTCCCCCAACAGATCACACAGATTGGGCGATACGCAACCAAAAAATGTAGTGTAGTGGGAAAGCAAACTGGGGCAAGACGTCAAGATGTGAGACACTGTAAGAGGTGAGGAACAGTGTTCACAGAAAGGAGCATTCTCTCCCATCAACAAGTGGCGATGTGTCAACAGAGAATGTCCAATTCTTACACGTGTTAGTATAACGTCTGCACGGCGCAATGAAGCAGATGGCCAAGCACGACGGCTTAATCTGTCTTAGCTTATTGTTCGCTTCAATGTTCCACTCACTTTGCCACTTATGCCAAACTAACTTTTTGACAGCGGACTTCAAATCAGTGACAGGAATAGGCTGAACCAGACGACACACGGCACCTTTAGCAGCAGCATCTGCTTGCTCATTACCCGTTATGCTGACATGACCCGCACCCAGCAGAACAAAATACTGAAACCACGATGACAGAGCCGACGATGCAGATCCACCACCGGAGATAAAAGGGAAGGGGAGTGGGACACATCACCATTCTCCAAAGTTTCTAAAACGCTGATGGAATCTGCATATACGATGAAACGCCTACTTCTCTGACGGAAGATGTACTTCAATGCCTCGTGTACAGCGATAAACTCTGCTGAAAAAACAGAAAGACAGTCGGGAAGTGTGTAGCTCCTAATATCTCTGCCACAGACGTAGGCACAGCCAACGTGGTCTTCTGTTTTTGAGCCGTCGGTATAAACTTCAACATAGTTAGGGTAACTAGCGAGGTGTGACGTAAAAAGCTGGCGATACACGACTGAATCCGTACTTGACTTTACAAAACCCTGGAAGGGCCGCAAGTACTAAATCTTGTGATTACGCCAAGGTGGAAAAGGTGAAGTCGGTCGCAGCATAACATCCACATCACAGAGAGACGACGAAGAAAGGAACGTCCTCAATAATGGCAGCAGAAAACCATAAATGGCCACGAAATCCAATTACTAGTCCGTGATTGCGATGGCATGCTGTTGTCGTCTTCGACAAGTAACTCAATGTAAGACTTCGCCGCTACCGTCAGTCAATTGGAAATGGAATATTTGCCTATGGAATACAGGTAAAGCGATGCTATCTACTCCACGTAATTACTCACATTATGCGGATTTAACAAGTTGAAGATGACGTAACAATCACATGATGTCAAAACCAGATCGATGCTCCTGCAGAGAGCACGGACTTGCTACAACATTAAATTAGCCATTTGCAGCTACTCAAAGTTTCATCTCGAAGAGTCTTTACCCCATCTGAATTTTTAAGACTCAGTACTACGGTAACTCATATGAACGCCTGAATGCATAGGTTTGTTCTTATTTATCTGGACGTTGCAACTAGTTTCTTCTTCTCAAAGTGAAAGCAGTCCGTTTCTTCATTCGTAAAACCGAGATATACTTTCATCAACATTTAGCCACGTCTGAATATCGTCCGATATGAACTGTCTGTTTGCCTGCCAGACAATGAACAAATCCAGTAAGAAGGACATTGTTTTCTCTTTTACCGCGAGATGATTATGGTTGACCAGATACAGGTTTATTTCTCTGTCAAACAGGGGTACGCCATCATCGGTCTCGTGAGTATTCTCCACTGTGAATGAACTGCCCGTTCACCCGCTACACCATGTTCGTTGCAGTTCAGTAAAAGGAACAAAGTTTTCCCCTTTTCTAGAATGATCACCAGAGTTGACCGGATTAATGTAAATCCTGTCGACACCCTGCTTAGGATTGTTTCCTTGGGTAAAATTTTCTAAAAATTTAATGCTAGAATAAAGTTTTTTGTTTACTTTGGTTTTATCCCTTTTTTATGCATCTAAAGTCCCAGGGCTGAACAAGAAAACTGATAACTACGAACATCACACACATAACTCGGAAATGTATCAATGGCCTTCTGACGTAAACTGAAAATATATCGAAGTACCTTATAAAACCACCCAGTTATTACCACACAACAAATGATTCCATCTCCACACCACATACAGGGTTCCCACCCATATCCGTTACACCCCCCCTTAACTTCTAAACGGTGACAGCTTAGGCCATAAAAGTTGGTGTCTAGGTATAGTAAAATGGCTATGCGCTACTCGATGAGACAACTTAAAGCGCCATCTATCGGCAAATTTTGGAATTAGCGTTTTTATCTCAAAAACGGTTCGAGATACGGGAAAAAAGTCAATTACAGAGTCAATCGATGTTTAGTGTCATCGATTTAGTAAAAAAAGATACCTTGCGCACATTAATACTCAAAACAGAATGTAGAAAAGGAATATTTGTTTGGTCGTGATTTTCAACTCTATGGCTTCATTGCACCAATGTGCAGCGAGAAATCAAGTGTGCAAATGTGTATAGTGGCTAATGGAGAGCATTTTCAGCAACATAAATAAAGGATACTGAAGATAGGAAATTGTATCAGTTTCATTCTTCCACTCCTTATGACATGACAATTTTTGAAATCGTGACCAAACAAATATTCATTTCCTACATTCTGTTTTAAGTATTAATGCGCACGAGGTGTCTTTTCTTACTAAATAGATGATGCTGAACAACTTTGTAATTGACTTTTTCCCGTATCTCATGCCGTTTTTGAGATAAAAACGCTAATTCCAAAATTTGCCGAAAGATGTCGTTGTAAGTTGTCTCATGGAGTAGCACATAGCATTTTTTCTATACCTAGACACCAACTTTATGGCCTAAGCTGTCACCGTTTAGAAGTTAAGGGGGGTGTAACGGATATGGGTGGAAATTTTGTATATCCTTCCACTACAGTTTATACAGGTTTAAGCTCGCGGTAGTCAGTTCTTAATTGACACCGTAGAAATATGACTTAATTTTGGTAATACATTTTTATTAAGAGCCTAAACTACTATGGCTAACCCTTCAGAAACTAAGCGGTTTAACGGACTTAAGAAAGTAATGCTAGGAAAACAAGTAGGGGAGATCTGTGTACCTAGGGCCATCATGTACCTAGGGCCACCCCACTTTATTTGAATAATATTTAGTTCTAGGTTTTATTACTCAGTTGGGTGAGTGGCAACAGTAATTGCTATTTTAGCAGCCAATTACAAATTTTGTAGGAGAAAGCTGTGGAAAGTTATAAGTGAAAAACCTTTTTGCATGGTCTGAAGTAAAATTTTGCAGCTCATCTCTTTTATTGTTTTACAAAGGTAAGTCAAATACTTTTCTTTGAATTCTAGTACATAATTTTGTTTGTAACATTAGGTACTAAATGAGATATTAAATAAGACCCCTCTCCATGTGGGTTTTTTAGTAGCAGACATTTTGTGTGAAATTACTTAGTCTTGTACCTAGGGCCACATAGTTGCCTTGTACCTAGGTTCATGGCCCTAGGTACAAGGAAAATAAAATTCCAGAAATTATCAAAATGATAAAAACATGATATGGACTGTTTAGAAACCTCTACAGCAACCTAAAATTATACACGATATAACGACTAAAATCCCGTTAACGCGAGTAATTGAAGAAATAAGTTCAACGGAAAAACTGTCCACCAGAATTGTCAAATTCAAGAAATATTCAAAATGATAAGGGCGTGATATAGACTGCTTAAAAATGACTGCTTATATGACTGCTTCAATGTACAACTGTAATCATATTCTGTATGTTGTTATTTTACTGAAAAAGTTTTCATAATAAATGGCGGAAAAATCTGAACAATTTTGATTTAGTTAAGTTTTTTTTATTTTTTATTGGATGTTATTTAAATAGAAGGGGTACTATATAGTATTTTGCCCTGGAACTCTCAATGTGCTTGACTTACAAAAAATGTTTGCTACTATTATTATTATTCAGGATTATTAATTTGTTTATATAAACATGAGAATCTATTTTTAAAAAATTATATTTATAAAAGCAAAAGTATAATTCTAAATAAGGTTTATACGATATTTTAATTATTTTTTCAACCTTTATCCTATTTTCATACCACGCATTCCTAATTTACCAGTAGGGTAATTACAAACTCGCAATTATTTCTTTAGATGCCTAGAAATCCTGATGGAATAAAGCGGTCAAAACCTAAGGCATAAGATGTAACTGCAGCTGCAGAAGCAGTTTCGATAGATGAAGTTCCAGTTCGGACTGCAGCTCGACAGTTTGGAGTAAGCAGAACAACACTGTAAATACACATTGACTTTTGTATGAAGACTAATGCTGAAAATACAGAATTAAATTGTGCATATTCTAAGCGATGTGCTGTTTGGATGGTATTTTCTAACGATGAAAAGAGTGTCCTTGTTCAGTACCTTGTCTTTGCATGCAATATGCATAACGGGTTGTCAAAACAACAGGTTAAAAAGCTTGCTTTTGAGTACGCAAAAGCAAATAAAAAAATATGCAAAGTCCTGGGATGCAAACCGTGAAGCTGGTGATCAGTGGTACTATGATTTTACCAAAAGAAATAACGTTTTGTCACTAAGAAAGCCCCAAGTTTATCAAGAGCTACAAGTTTCAATAAAACAAATGTTAATACTTTTTTCAGAAATATCAGGAGGTATTAGAAAACTATAAGTTTTTGCCTGAATCCATCTATAACGTGGACGAAACGAGCATTACGACAGTACACATACGGCAGTGCCAAGGTTATAGCCCCCCAAAGGCAAGAAACAGGTTGGCAGCATGACTTCTGGTAAAGGAAGAACTAATATAACTACACTGCTGGCCACTGTAAATGCAACACCCTGAAGGAAACATGCAAATAACATGAAATTTACAACATGCATTAGCGGAGGTGAGATATGCAAATGATTAGAATTTCAGCGCAGACGCACATCACGTGCGCCTGTGGCGCCACTTCAAAGCGCTATTTAAGGCTTGGAGATTTCGACGATTTCAAGTTCGGCAATTGTGTTTTTCTTGTGGTTTTTTCAAAAAACGATCAATTATGCCTCGTCGAAAACAGCGATCATCTTTTGATCAAATATCCGAGTTCGACAAAGGAAGGATAGTGGCCTACCGAGATTGTGGATTATCTTTCAGGGAAATCGGTAGTCGTGTTGGACGAAACCAAACAACTGTAATGCGGGTATGTGATCGTTGGATGCAGGAGGGTACGACGGACCGGCGTGTTCGATCGCATCCACCTCAGCGCACCACTTCGCGTGATGACAGGCAAACTGTGCGCATGGCAGTGACGGATCGCTCAGTCACATCACGAACCACAGCACAGCACATGCAGTCTGTAACGCATCATCCAATGTCTGCGCGTACCATTCGACGCCGTTTACAGCAGAGTGGTCTGTCCGCAAGACGTCCATTGCTTTGTCTACCCTTGACGCAGAACCACAGACGTCTCCGCCGCCAATGGTGCGATGACAGAAGGATGTGGACGGCAGAATGGAATGAAATTGTCTTTACTGACGAGTCACGCTTCTGTCTGCAACACCACGATGGTCGCATTCGAGTCTGGAGAAACCGTGAAGAGAGGATGCTGAACAGCTGCGATATGCACCACCACACTGGTCCTGCATCGGGTATTATGGTATGGGGCAGTATTGGATATCACTCTCGCACACCTCTAATACGCATTGCCGGTACTTTAAACAACCAGCGCTACATCTCCGATGTGTTGGAGCCAGTTGTCCTTCCTTACCTTCAGGGCTTGCCCACAGCCATATTTCAACAGGATAATGCGCGACCACACGTGGCACGCATTGTCCAACGGTTCTTCGTCAATCGCCAGATTGAATTGCCTCCCTGGCCGCCTCGCTCTCCGGATCTTTCGCCGATAGAAAACATGTGGTCCATGGTTGCTCTACGATTGACCCAGATTCCATCCCCAGCTGCCACAGCAGATCAACTTTGGCAACGTGTGGAAGCTGCTTGGTTTGCTGTACCCCAAGAACTCATCCAAAGTCTCTTTGAATCAATGTCGAGGCGTGTGGCAGCGGTGATCTCCAACAATGGCGGCTAATCTGGCTACTGATTTTGGCAGGAACCACACTTCACAGAAGTCTATAAATTTAATCATTTGATACTTGGTCAACATGTTATCTACAAAATAAATTTTGTTGTGATATCTCTTGTCTTTCTTGGTGTTGCAATTTGGGTGGCCAGCAGTGTATTATTTGCAGTGTAAATGCAATAGGAAATTCCGTAACGCTATGATGATTTTTCCTGCAAGTGAATCATCATAGTGAGTGAACTTCAAAACCCACATGCTGAAAGGTTCGCCTCTAGGAACCATAGGAACAGACCTTTTCCAAAAGTAAAACCTCTTACATCCAAAAGAGGCGGCCGAAAACCAGGGAGATGTAGAATCCTGACAGACACTCCAGAAAAGAAAGAAATTGAAGAACAACATGCAATTTGAATGGTCAAAAGAAAAAGAAAAATTGTGAAAAAACCTGTGTTTCAAATAGAAGCAACATCATCTGAAGAATGATGAATCGTTTTGAAAATACTTGTAATTCACTAATAATTTGGCACATATTCATTTGGTTTCTGTTATAAAATCCATGTGTATATGTTTATTTCCTATTCATTATGGAGTGAAACCTAACTTTTAGGGAATGGCCCTAGGTACACCAGCTACTAGCCCAAGGTACAATGTTGTCTTGTACCTAGGGCCATTTGTGAAGTTTCTTAAAAAACCTTCTAGTTCACAGAATTTATTATTTTGAGTATTTATATTAATCCCAATGGGATGGTAATTTGTATAACAATGTGTGCATATCAGTTTCACAATTTTAAACAGGTCAGTGGGTCTGTTTTCGTTCATTGAAAAACGGTGGCTCTAGGTACACAGGTCTCCCCTACAAAGTAATGTCCAGGGTATGGAATCAAGGAAAGCGGTGGAACGGCTGCATTTAACCTTTAGCTTATGTGGTCCATTTTTCCGATTCCCTCTTTAGAACGGGAAGTTTCATACCCCCTGTGTAAGAACGGCCATTAAGGCGGTTATACACACACACAAATATATATATATATATATATATTATATATATATATATATATATATATATATATATATATATATATATATATATATATATATATATATATATATATATATATATATATATATATATATATATATATGTAATATGCCGACCAACTTATTAGCCAACACTATCCATTCTGTTGTGGTTTGAGGAGGATTTGCAGCTATGGTCATTCTCATTTGAGCATTTAGGCCTTGTGTTAGGCCTTCTAGTATTAATTTCTGTGATAACCCCAATCTCTTTCCTACATCAATTTTTTTATGAAAATATTTGGTTAAGTCATCATTATATTCAAATTTGAAATTGGAAAATTCAGAGAATTCCACGCTATCTTTTCTATGTGATGCTTAACATCATTATATATATTTTTTAATTGATATAATTAATTATGTGTTGTCCTACTAAAGATATATATAAAAAAAAAAAACTATCTAACTTAAACTTTCTTCTTAAGAATACTATTATATGTGAATTTTTTTTTGGATCTCAATTTAAACACTGACTATGTCAACTCTACTTCTTTAACCTTTCAGTAAATTTCCTACTTCTTGAATACACTTTCCTATCACCCAACTCTACAAGCGAGTTGGATGCCGTCCCAACTGTTTAAGATCTTATTAATTTTTTTTTGCTATTTGTTTTTAATTCAACAACTCAGTCACTTAAATTGCTGAAGACTATATGCTTGAGTAATGACTAAAACAGGGCTGGGATGGCCACTCCTTTTGTCCTCCCATTTCTATATATTATACTCCCACAGGTATGACAACTGCACCTTTTCCTTTTTCTCCATCTGTGTACTATGCAAGATGCTGTTTTTCAACGCAGTCATATTCTGTCGGAGATTTACGGTTAGTCCACTGTACGGCTAAAAGACTCTTCCTCCTTATTAGTCAGAGAACAATATGGAGAAAGAAAACCCACTTGTTACACAAACATAAACACAACCCTCACTGCTTAGAGGTAGAATTAAAGAATTTGAAACTAAGAGTTTGGGTAACACACATACAACAAGGTACCTTCAACACAAAAAATTGGATATCCACGTAGAATTAAAATAAGTGTACACAAATGAATAGTAGATAAATAATTTGAAAATAAAGTGAAAAGTATTGAGAATTAATAAATAAAGTTAGAATAAATATGAATAAGTATAATTAAAGAATATTGAATAGAATTTTGGAATGAATAAATATTGTCGAAATAAAATGAATATAAGAAATGATGAAATAAGAATAATAAGAAATATAAATGATATTGAAAAGAGATTTTTTTTTTCTTGATAATAAGTAATATTGAAATAAAGGAGATAATGGATATTAAGAAAAAAATAGTGAGATAAATAAAGATATAAAAACTAGATAAAATGAATCAGAATTGATATACTGAGAACTCGTACACGATTGAGTTATTTGAAAAATAAAATGTGTTCTGTAATTTTTATATACAATCTATATATTTGAAATGTGATTTTTATTGAAAGTGTGATTTTTATTATAAACTGTGATTTTTATTATGTAACTAAAGAACTAACTTTCTTTATATGTAAACAAGTCGAGATAATGTGATGTTTATGTATTCTATGTTTGTGAAGCAGAAATAACACAGCACTAAAAAGACTGTGATTGTTTTTTTTGTACCCAACTACAAAGGACTTTTTTTTTATTTAAGCCAAGATATTGTAAATTTTTTTGGGTATTCTGCACTTGCGAGATGATGGGTCACAGAACCTACCGAACTGTGATTTTTTTTGTACTTTTCTCAAGCAACATACTGTAGCTAACATAATAAGGAACGTGAACTATAAGCTACCATGTGTACCTTACAAACTTTTTTGGACTCACCCCAATGTTGTGAGAGTTGAGGAGGAAAGTACAATAACTTCAAATTATTATTGTCATGTTCTATTCCATTTACTTAACATGTTTGTTTGTTGATTTTGATATTTTCATTGTTATATTCTATTATTTGTGTGAGTCGACTCAAGTTAGTTTTTTTGTATTTAGTTAAATTTAATTGATTTTTTTTTCTGAGATTTTGTTGTGTGGGGAGACGTCCCTATTCAACAGGTTTCAAATACATACTTATGTAGAATCTTCTATTTAATATTATGTGTCGTTCTTTTTAGTGATTTTATATATATTTTTCAGTAAATTTGATAATGTTGCTATGTCAGCTCATCACGTGATCTTTAAAAATTTTTTTTTGCAATTTAACTTTAATTGAAAATTATTCGTTAACTTATTCCAAATTTTTTAACGCCCTGTTCAGCAATTTTCAGTTGATGATGGGTACATTTTTAAATTTAATTTTTTTTTTCAAAGCAACAATATAAGAAGAAAGTTACATAATTTACAATTTTCTATAATTGATCATTAATTACTATATTTTTTTTTTGCTTTTATTGTGTTCATAAATTAGTAAATCATTAGTGTATTTTTGTGTATTCAATATTGAAATGTGCAATGTCTTGTCATGTGATCATCATACTAAATTAACTTAAAACATATTTTCCTTTTCAAACTTTTCCAAATTTGTGGTCGACGCCCATTTTCCTCACATGGTCGGGTGAGTCTGTCCTCCAATGCAGGCATTGTTGGTCAGCCTCTTCTCGGACGGGGGGGGGGATATTCTATAACATTAAAAACCCCATACCATTTTAAAATCTAACATTATTCTAAATTCCCTTGGGCGTACGAGCTAAATTTCGCTTTTGATTCTAAGTTCTAATAACCTCGAGAGAAAATATTAAATGGCTTCCTTTTTCAAATAGGCGCGGCGTCCCCAATATTTTAGATAAGCTCTGCGCAGATTATATAAAACCACATGTGACTTATCGACAACAGCAAATCCCTAATCGCTATCCTGATCACATGACAAAGTTTATATAAACCACATGAACGGAAACCTGGACGCTTTTCGGATTTTGTAACTGTCTTGAGAAGACGTATTCGCCGACGAAATAAAAACTAGTATAATGCTGTAACTTGCTGCGTCGAGTATTATTATAGCCACGACTACACCATCATTGCCTGTGATGTGCTGGACGCCCATTTTTTCCTTGGGTTGTCCAGTATGTTACATAGAGACGGCAGGATCTACAGACTTGTAACAGAAATTCAAGTTTTGCTGCGCGGAAAATTCACAATGGAGTTCCAGGCCATAAGTACGGTTGCTGTTTGCGGTCTTCGGTCAGGAGAATAATTATTTCACGCTGTGGACTTTATATGTCAAGGTCGAGATCTCCTTTTTCCCCGTCATTCCGACGTAGTACGTGTTGTGCGCTACTGTTTTAGTTCGGGTTCTGCGTGCTAAGCAATGGAGAGAGACATGTTTGTTTTTCTGAGCCGGAGTTCAGAATGATTTTCAAGCGGAATAATGTGCGAGTCTTTTTTTTCACAAGTTGTGTAGCTGCTTTTGCTTCTGACTTCGACTTCGAGTGAATCTTCTTAGTGATTGTGTCCCCCATTGTTCCGTGTAATAAATTCTTCACAAGTGTCTCGGGAAGTGAAACCACCGCCAATTCAAAAATCATAGATGTGTTCTTGTGTGTGAATTTAATTAAGCCGGTATGCAAGCCCTAGCGTTGTACCATGAAAAAATAAAAATGAAAATTTGTGCAACCGAGAATTTTACAGTAACAAGACAAGCATCACATGACCAGGTTGTATGTCTCCCATCATAAACTTTTTAAAATTGTTTAGTAAACTATGATTGTATGATATTATATTCTTGTTTTAAAATTGAAATATAATTGTGATATTGTGTTAAACTTATAAGATGGAAGATAAAACTATAAAGACAGAAATTCAGGGGGAAACAACAACAACAACAACAAATGATAAAATTGAGACAGAATGCAAGGACCATTTTCAACTTGAATATGTAGAGAGGGAATTCAGGGATTTTATTCCTTTTGACCCAGAGGGGGGAATGAAATTACAAAAATGGCTTGCCTATATTGAGCAGAAATTTTCCCAAGCAAATGTTCCAAATGAACAAAAAATAAAAAGTATTTCAAAATTTCTCAGAGGGAAGGCTCTAACAGTTTTTGTAAACACTTGCCTAGACATCCAAGATTGGACAGAATTAAAAGACACTTTGCAAGAATTATTTTTTGAGGCAGATAGCGTGGAATTCTCTGAATTTTCCAATTTGAAATTTGAATATAATGATGACTTAACCAAATATTTTCATAAAAAAATTGATGTAGGAAAGAGATTGGGGTTATCACAGAAATTAATACTAGAAGGCCTAACACAAGGCCTAAATGCTCAAATGAGAATGACCATAGCTGCAAATCCTCCTCAAACCACAACAGAATGGATAGTGTTGGCTAATAAGCTTATCAAAATAAATAATGAAGGAAACAAAACTAATCAAGGGGATCGGGATAACTTTTTTAACACTAGATTTGAAAATAGGAACCAATTACGACAGAATTATTACAACCAACCTCAAGTTAGGATGAATTATAGCCCACCTCACCAATTTAGACAAAATTACTCTTCCCAGCCTCAATTTAGACCTAATAATAATCAACAAACTCAGTTTAGACCTAATTATAGTCAGCAGCAACAATTCAGCCAATGGCTACAGACTTGTGATCACATGGCAAGACGCTCAAAAAGTTTATATAAGTTCCAGCATACCTCGAAGAGCAGATTTTGGCGTGGCACTGTTGCCTAGTAAACCGCCGTCATCGATGTCAATAAATGGATAAATAAATATGTGTTAATGAAGATATTCGTCTTTCTGGTTACGACTACAAGTTTTTGAGGTGTGATATGCCGACTCCGGTCTCCGTTAATATGGGGCTGGGTCGGCATATTACATATATATATATATATATATATATATATATATATATATATATATATATATATATATATATTCCTTCTTGAACCCGTATTCTTGGGATAGATGCTATCCCACCTTGTAAGGAAAAGGTTGAGGTAGAGTTAATTTTCTAGAGAGTAGAGATTAAATATGAAAAACTTGGTGCAGATCAGCCAATGCGATTAAGTATGTATGGAGAAAATTCATATATGCATTTATGCAGACTGATAGACTGAATTTCAATTTTATAAACATAGATTTTTTAAGAATAACTTTTTTTCTGCATCTTTCCCATAATGTTCTAAAATGGAGATTATAATTTTATGAAACACACTTTTCAAAGCAAAAAGCGTCTGTAACTTACAAAAATAAATTTTTAACATTTCTTTTCATCCACGGAGATTAATATGAATAACAGAGCAGGCTATATACGAAATAATTTATTCTGTAGAATGTTATCACGTAAACTTTTAACAATACTAATTGATTAGGCTTCGAAATTTCCGAGTATGTCTAGATAGTATTTTTAAATTCAGATATTTGCATGTTATATTGCTAGTTAGTTAGAACAAAAACTTGTTTGTAAAACATTAATACGCTTTATTTTGCATAAATATTTTGTTACGGTCGATAATTTTATATTTCAAAGTTCCTCAGAAATTATGAATATATTCATGAGCTTTTAAGTATGATGAATTTTAACATACAAACATTTTTAGCTTATTTGCATTTATATGAACATACCATCAATGTATTTAAATTGTTCATTATTATACTGTAGATTATTAGATGAAATAATTTTAATTCAGGTACTGTCTTTTAAAATACTAGTCTTATTTTATCCGGCAATAACAGGACTCTTTTTAAATGGACAGCTTTTTAAATAAGAAAACAGGTACTGTCTCTCATAGTATTTTAATTAATCTGAATATTAATTTTTATTCCTTTTTGCGGGTAAAATAGCTTAATTTGGGGACAAAAATGCTCTAAAATGTTTTTATTTCTACTAACAAAAATTTATTTTTCATTTCAAAGGACAACAAAACTGTGATATGCTTTAAATTTGAATAAATATTTTTAAAACATAGTACGGAATATGAATTAATCTTCTAAACAATTTTTTTATTTTAATAGTGAATTATAGATGGCAGCACAAACCAGCAGTGTACATCAAAGAAGAAGCGGTTTCTTAACATTGCTTTCGGATAAAAATCCTGGAACTTTTTTTCCCTGACTTAAAAATTTCTCAGAAAAAAAAGACCTTGTTGTTCTTTTGAGGTAATAAAAATTTTGGTACAAAGTAATACGAAATTTTCCCTATGTACGGAGGGGAAAAAATGTGTCAAAAAACTTTTGGTTTGGCAGATATTTCAAAATTTAAACATGCTTAAGTTTTAAATTAAAATTATTTTAAACAAAAATTTGAGCTCTTAAATTTGAGTTTAAATAAGGATAGAAAAATCGTACATCCCGAACCTCCGTAACAGGCGTTTACTACGGAAAAATTGGAGATCTTTAGGTTTATCATTAATTTTGTGAAATCCTGTACGTGTAGGTCATTTAAAACACTTTTAATTGTCTATATTTTTACGGTTTACGAGGCTGTTTTTCCTCGATTAATCCACGATTTTCAGTTTTTTGCTCACATTTGTGTATTAATTATGTTGGATAATCTGGAATTCAGAGTAATTCTTAGTGATTTCTGATGTCTATGGACAAAGTTGTGTAAACGATTGGCGATTTGATAATTTTAAATAAGTATATATACACCAGAAAAAAATTAAATATGCATCATGTTCAGTAAAGAGGACTTATTAAAAAAATAAAAAATAAAAAATAAAAGTTTTCAAATCTTAATTGAAATCATACTTTGCAGTTTTCATTTTTCAATAATGGAATGATGCCCTTATTAAAAATGAAAATGTTTATGAAATTGCACAATATATAGTAATCCATTATAACTCCCAAGACAGCATATTTTTCAATTAATTATATACATTTTGTTCACAAGTGTATTGTTTTGAAATGTAAAAGAAGTGGAGGATGTAAAACAGAACTTGTCCTTTTCTTTCAAAAAGCCCTCTCTTTATGTAAAAAAAAAAAAAAAAAAAAGCAAAAACAGAAAAAAATGTTATTTAAAATTTTTTGTTTTGACATACATTTTTCTATGGAGTTTTTAGCCAAGAATTCTGCTCTGAAAGTAGTTTATTGGTATTGATTCTTAATTGAAAAAATTATATACAGTGAAAATTCTCTAAAGAGGCCAATCATGGCTCCCCCCAAAAGTGGCCGTTTTAAGTGGTGACCGTCGAATAGGGATGGCCATCTAGAGAAGTTTTACTGTATTGGTTATCAATTAAATGATTGTTCATAAAAATATTAGAAAAGAATTATTTTGTAATGTGATATCGAGTTAAAGTTTTGATCTTATTAATTTATTGGTTTCCAAAATTTCCGAAGTGTCAAGACGTACTTAAAATATACAACACTGATTATTTCAAGAAAAGAAAAAAAATCTGAGGAAAAATGATTAGAAGATATTGATTCGTTAAAAATATACGCAACTAGTGTCACTTTTTAAAAACAATTTATACTTTCGAAAAGGAAAAAGAAAAGGAACTTTTCGTACTTTCTTTTTTTATGTTCATTGAAACTTTGTGTAAAATTATATAGCTAAAGAGTGGCAATATCGGTAATATTTCAATAAACAAACGACTGAGAATAAATTAAGATATACCTATTTCAATCTCCAATCTCAAAAACATCCATTTTGGCTTTTTAAATCGAGGGTTGATTTCATAACTTTAATGTTTCATTGAAAGGCTTTTTATCTGGGGTACTAAAACTAACCGCTTCCAAGGGGCCCACTAGCTTTATCCCTTTGACTGGTCCTCTGGGATTTGAATCAGTGAACAAGATATCGGTTTGGGTTATGTAAAAGGAATATTATTTTAGAGATATTCCTTCCCACTGTATTGACAGTGAATATAATTTTATGAGCGGTAGTTCTGCTGGAAAAATATTTGGCGACTCGATTACTTCATCAATATTCGCGAAGACTCCGCACTCATAAATCGGAGCTTTGACAAGCAAAATGTTTATTATGCGACGCTGTGCTCAACAGTTTTGTGCCATGACTATCTCATTCAGTGCATATTTGATAAAGGGGAATACATGAATATCATATACTAGCATTTCCGGGAGCAAGATGCATTCTCAGCACAAAATTATTCGAGAGCCTAAAAAAAAATAAGCGCGAAAGCAAAACAGACTAGGAAAAATACTGCATGCAATGTTTTTTGAAGGGGGGAAAACTCGGTAGAAGTTCTTTTCTTCTAACTGCAATACCAAACTACCGTAGAAGGAAAATAATTGAAAGATTTTGTAGAATAAACATATAATAAAAGTTAAAATTAATTATAATATAATATGACAGACAATTTTTTTTCAAGCATTCATGATTGAATGACTATAACTATTGATACATAATTTTCGCATTTACGAAAAAGATGCGAATAAATGCGAAATTCGCCGATATGAGCAAAGAAAGGCGAAAATTATATCTCTATTACTTTTTGGCGAAAACTTGTTGATAAAAGGCTTTTAAAGCGAAATTAGGTAATAATAGTAATAATTTATGAGCATAATAGCTTAACTAAGACCATCTGAGGTCTATAACTGTTAAATCTCACTCTCATTCGGATTTCCTCCAAATTTCACCCGAACATTTTGTCTGTACCGGTGTCGAACATAAAAATCTAACTGCAAAAATCACCCATCAAGTTTCGTGGAGCAATTCAGTAGATTTAGGAACGTCTCTTGAGCACCAAGGGGATTTCATCCACTTAAGCAGTCAACCAAGAGACTTCTGTTGATGTTATACAGATTTTAATTGCAAAGAAATATTGCTACCTTAACTTTGCAAAAGCAGCTATACAAAGCTTCTTTAGTCCCGTTTACAGAGTAGATGCTAAGATATTTTAGTATGTACAACATAGTAATTAATGACAGAAGGCAAAGACTTAAGTAACATAATGTGGAGACTACGACAATGTTAGCTTTTAACTAAGAATTTTCATACTTACTTACCAAAGTAAGCAAAATTGTAATTTTTTTTAATAAACGTGAAATTATTTTAATTTAAATATTTTTTTTACGAATAAATGCGAAATTTTATGTATTGTATTTTTTGTTGCGAAATTTCGATGTCTTTTATGCGAAATTTACGTATGCCTAACTATAACTTTCAGGGATACCGAAAATTCCTCAAGTCTAACACAAAATCTCACTTATATGCAAATTTGCTTTCCTTGAACTCTCGTAAGTTATAGGGGACGTTTGTGAGAAGCACCACAAGGCTAAATAATGCACCTCTACTTCATAGTAATTTCCAGTATCAAGAGAGAACTCTCTGAAAGAAATGCGATATGTACGTATTTTTATTTGCTGAAGGTTATATTATAAGGGCTTTATGACGTATATAAGACCTTTTTTTGTCTTACACGATGCACCGTATAGGTGAGCCAGCATTGCTCCTTATGAAGGGAACGACACGGAAATGACTAAGCCTTAATCGGGATTTGAACCCAAGCCCACTGCGTGTCAGCTGAAAACGCTAACCACTACACCACGTGGGTGGCCTTATGTAAGATTTAAGACGCATATAAAAAGGGTGGCCAAACTCCGGCTTTTGAACTGCATCGTTGCGGCTCTTGATCATATTCTTAGCCCCTCTTTTCCCGTTTTTATGACTCTTGGTTCAATGATATCAAATATAGCCCTTTTTTTGGCTCTTCTAAATATGTATTGGCTACTTTTTTATGGGAGCACCGTATAGGTGAGCCAGCATTGCTCCTTATGAAGGGTACGACACGGAAATGACTAAGCCTTTTTCGGGATTTGAACCCAAGCCCACTGCGTGTCAGCTGAAAACGCTAACCACTACACCACGTTGGTGGCCTTATGTAAGATTTAAGACGCATATAAAAAGGGTGGCCAAATTCCGGTTTTCGAACTGCATCGTTGCGGCTCTTGATCATATTCTTAGCCCCTCTTTTCCCGTTTTTATGACTCTTGGTTCAATGATATTAAATATAGCCCTTTTTTTGGCTCTTCTAAATATGTAGATATTCCCAAATGGCTCTTAACATTGTTTATATTGACCCCCCCGGTATATGACTTCAGATAAACGATATCGTTCGGTTTTCGATTCATTCTCGATGCTTCAAAACTACGACAAAGATTGGGGTGTACGATATACAGAAGGTCGTTCGCACTTTATGGAAACTATTTTCTAATTTTTTTTTAGAGTTTGAATTTTGCGATAAAAATTTGGCAACTTCAGAATAATTGTCTGCAATTGTTTTGATTTGATTTGAATGTAAAATAAAAGATTTATTTTGAAAATGGCTCCTAAAATTAATAGATGGCTCGAAGGTTACGTAACTGCACTTTCCGGGGAGAAATATACGTATCAATAAATTATAAAGCGGTATAAAAATTGCGGTTATGGAATCTCAAAAATAGGTATTTATAATATAATAAATTTGAAAGGGAAAAAACCTAGCTGAAAGTAAAAATGAAATCATGACCAGTAAACCCCATCCTAAGACTGTTCGAACGCAGGTAAATATTAAGAAAGTAAAGTCTCTGTTCCTAAAAGAAATTACGCCGACTCAAAGATCCATTGCATCGAAACTAGGAATGTCTTCTGACACTGTAAGTAAAATCATCCATAAAGATTTGAAGTTAAAAAAGATGTTTAAACCTAAAGTTCATCTGCTTTTGCCAAAGCATACTGCTGAAAGAAAAAACAAATTGTAGAAAATTATATGAAAAACACCTAGCTGATGAAAAATGAAAATTTGTGGTAACGCTCGATGAGGCATGGGTGTATTTAAGTGATTGTAATAAAAAAAGATCAATTTTCTATAGCTCAACTGACGGGAATGACCGTACGAAATGGCCACTTCAGTGTACAGAAAAGTTCTCAAAGGAGTTTATGATAGTAGCAGGATTTTGTTACAACGGCAAATTAAAAATAAAAAAAGTCTCAAGTAAAGCCACATTAATTCACTATACTATCAGCAGAATATTTTAGAACCAATTTTTGAAGAAGAAATTCCAGCCTTATATGGAAAGGACATTGATAAAGTTGAGCTTCATATGGACAAAGCCTCTAGTTACACGTCTAAATCAACTGCCGCTTATTTAGCAAAGAAAGAATCAGAAAGAGGAATAAAATGTATCCCATTTAATGAAATACCTGTAAAATTACCTGACTCTTCTCCAATGGACTTTTTCGATTTCGGTTTTTTAATACGAGCCTTAGGAAAACGGCATCTAAGAACACTGAACGGACTTTGGAAAACTGTCCAAGAGGAATGAGGTAAAACTGACATGACAGTACTAAGCAAAAATTTACTTTCACGAAAATTCGAGCTAGAGCTATTGTCAAGAACCATGGCTTTAGATAGAAGGAAATCACCACATAAAATACGCATTTATACATAAAATTTAACTATCATAATCGTTTCCATAAAGTGCGAACGACCCTCCGTATAACACAAGCTCTGCTGCCTCATTTAATTATGATGATAATGGTTTCCACCATGTGAAGGCAGGGGCGACATTCAAAGGATTATTATAAAGTGGTCCCAAACATGTAGTATTTAAAGAGGACTCTCGAATTGCTTTATAAACAGCAGGGTAGTATAGCAAAGACCTATCACATTTCTTTACTGACAAATACTTTCTTGCCATACGTTATTTTCTAGCCTTCAGAGGGGGGGGGGGAGGAGAATTCAAATTGCCTGAATGATTGTGAACTAGGTAACTTGGTAAACGAAGGAATTTATGGGGGTCTGAAACATCAAATTCCGAAACATTATGTTAATAACAAAGGAATTTGAAGGGGTCCGAAATATAATATTTATAACAAAGCAATTTGAAAGGGGTCCGAAACATGAATATCCGAAACATAAAATTAATAACAAAGGAATCTGGAGGGGTCGAAACACCAAATTACGAAACATATCATTAATAACAAAGGAATTTGAAGGGGTCATAAACATCAATATACGAAACATAATATTAATAGCAAAGGAATTTGAAAGAGTCCGAAACATCAAATTCCGAAACATGATTTTAATAACAAAGGAATTTGAAGGGTCCGAAACATAATATTAATAACAAAGGAATTTGAAAGGGTCCCAAACATCAATATCCGAAACATAATATTAATAGCAAAGGAATTTGAAGGGGTCCGAAACATCAGTACCCGAAACATAATATAATAGCAAAGGAATTTGAAGGGATACGAAACATCAAATTCTTAAATATAATAATAATAATAATAACAAACAGTAAAGGAATTTTTTTATTACGTGGCCTAAATCTTACGATAGCTTTTAAAATACAAGTAAAACAATCCAAACTATAATTTTTATATCTATTGCATCACCAGATGCAACAATTTTTGGCTGTACTGTCGATGCGCACCATGATTTACAAGAGTATGTTAAAACTAAGAATAACGGGAGGAAATTTTCCCATTTTTGCCATAGGTGAAGCATATGTCTAAATTTCAAGGTATGAAAATTTGCATAGCGTTAATTTTTTAAATTTCATTAAACTGTCCTCAAAATTTTTAATCAGAGGAGAATTTCTAAAAATATTTTCTCCCAGTAAGAAAATATTCTGAAAAAAATACATTTTTTGGTCTTGAAAGTGAAAGCAAATTTAATGGATAAAATCCCAACGTCTGCTGTGCTGGGTATAGAATATTTTGCATGCGTTATGAAAACTTTTAGTCTGAGAAAAATAGCCTTGAAATATACAGCACGAACCTGCTGTACATCTATATGCACCTCTATTTTAAACATTTTTCTTCGGATGGAAATTTTCATAATTCGCCATTTTTAAAATGATATATCCATAATTTCTTCCTACGTATCTCTATGAAATTTTATGTGTGTATACAACAACAACAACAGAAAAAATCATAACGATACGTAGTGTGGGTGTTTACACACTACACTGAAAATGTGTGTAGTGTTTCCACACAATAAACAGTGTTCCTCCATTCTACATATTTCTATTATACTGCATTAATAGTTCTCGTTTTAGGGTAAAAATCCTGGAACTTTTTTCCCAGACGCAAAAATTTCTCCGAAAAAATACCTTGTTGTTCTTTAAGGTAATAAAATTTTAAAATTCTGGTACAAATTACTATGAAAATTTTCCCACGAACGGAAGTGAAAAAAATATGTCAAAAAAGCTATTGGTTTGGCAGATATTTCAAAATTTAAACATGCTTAAGTTTTAAATTAAAATTTTTTAAAACAAAATTTCAATCTTAATTTTGAGTTTAAATAAAGATAGAGAAATTGTACATTCCAGACTCCTGTAACAGGCCTTTTCCACTGAAAAATAGGAGATCTCTGGAAGTTTAACATTAATTTTATGAAATCCTTTATAAATCAGTACGTGTAGTTCGTTTAAAACACTGTAATAATGTATTTTTAAGGTTTACGAGGTTATTTTCTAGGAAAATCCACGATTTTCAGATTTCCGCGTACATCTATGTATTAATTAGATCGGATAATCTGGAGTTGAGAGTAATTTTTGCGGGCTCTAAAGAAATATTGATTGAATTTCATTTTGCCTTAAATTATAACACTACGATGGCTGTTCTTGCACAGAGTGGACGCAAAACACACAATTTAAACACTCCGGCAAATTTAGCAGTGTGTGAACATTAATATTTTCTTAACAGCATTTCGTAGATGGGAAAACTTTGCGCGAATTTATCATCAAAAATTAATTTGAGTACTCTAGGATCCAATTAAAAACAAGAACAATGAAAATTATCATCAAATATTCATAATTTTGAAAAAAAAACATTACGCTAGATAAAGGAAAGATTCCAGCATGAAGAACATTATTCAGTAGCGGCTTAATTATGACGTAATTTAAGAAATTCATATTAAGAAACGTAATTGCTTTTAAAAAATCAATTAAGAGGTTTAACGTCTCTCTCTAAAACTTAATGAAAGTGTTGCAGCTAAGATCTCACAGAATTTGAAATATTTATTTAAGTTAGAAACTAAAGGCGGGCCTAATCTAAAGCGGCAGTGGAGGTTGCTTGTAAATGAAGTTGAAAAGTAAAACGGTGTTCCGAAATAATTAAGCTTCGCTTTAATTGGCAAGGCAACTTTAATTTTGAAAATGCGATAGTTTATTAAAAGTTACTACGCGTTCGCCGTTTTAATGCTAATGCAAGCCATTATGCCTTTGAGGTAATGAGTTTTGCTATTATCTTCAAGCCATTTGCTAATACTTGTCAGCGTTTTGTAGCCTTTTTGCTTCATGACATTACAGGAGAGAGAGATTTTGCGAAGGCGTGGTTTAAAAAAAAATTACACCAAATGCTTAATAGAGGCTGACAAATTTTGGAGATATGTTTTTCGCAGTTTTTAATTGCACCTGCTGTGAGGTCATTAAAATGCATTTAATTCATATAATTGGAAAGAATGTTTCCTACTTTTGTCCTTTAACAAATTTATGAGATCTTATTTATTTCACGCATGATTTCTCTAAAATTTCGCAGTTAACGAGAACGGCTGCATGAAATAAATAATTTTAAAAATGCATTTCTCAAGTTTTAAATTAGAAAAAATAAATAGGTATTATATTAC
Organism: Dolomedes plantarius; assembly: GCA_907164885.2. Lineage (NCBI taxonomy): Eukaryota > Metazoa > Arthropoda > Arachnida > Araneae > Dolomedidae > Dolomedes > Dolomedes plantarius. The sequence continues at coordinate 79,682,094 of OU015500.1, read as the reverse complement.
GGGACAGACCATTAAATTATATAATCGAAAAATGTAATTGGCTTTATATATTCCTGAACATTAGGGACGAAAGAACAAAATGACAGGGATATTTGAAAATTTCTCAGCCCCCTCTCCCCCATATATTATTATGTTTTTCATTCATTTCATTGGAATTGCGGAGAACACGGAACTGCGTAGGAAACCATAGGAACAAAATCTTTTGTTGGCGGTGATTACAAGCCCGACTTAAGTTCATCTATTTATCATGGTTGGCGATAAGATTTTAACCATGTTACACATCCGGAACGTATGCGAAATTGTCAGACTCAGAATTTAAACTTGTGAATGTGGTTATGGTTTTCATTTACTACGAAATAGGGAAAAAAGAAACGGTTTGCAATTGAGAGTCGGGGTGAGGTAAATTTATTGCTGCGATAGTTGGAATTCCTATTAGTTTTTGTCTAATTTTGGAGGATAAAGATTCATATTTTTCATTAATCCTTCAGCCGGCGTGCCAATTTTTGTAACATCAGCAGGCGCGCGTGGCACAAAGTGCAACGTCTCTTTCAACCTTGATTATTCCTTCTGTAATAAACTTTCTTTTTTCAAATTGAAAATAATAATTCTGCGTTTTATGACAAGATATAAAATGTTGATAATATTGAGATAATTTTATAATTAAAGGCAAAAGAATGCACATACAATCGCCTTATTTCAAAGCTGTCCGGTTTATTGGATCTAAGGATAACTTGCGAATGGATTCCTTTTATGTCCAAAAACCTAAAAAACAATGAGAGAGTCCATATTCGTGATATGCGGGATACCGTGTAATATGTTCCGATTGGATCGACTACATCAACTCCTGCTTTTGCCGCTGGTTTACCATGGTTAAATCATCCCAACTAATAATGAATGGAAAGGATTACAAGGGCCAGAAAATAAGACCTGCATTAGAAAGGGTGTAGCTGTAGATAGAAACTGCTTAGAACATATTCAAACCTTATATGTAAAAAAAAACCATTCAAAATTACGAAAAGTTGCACTTTGTACACGGACACGCCCGCTGAAGGGTTAACTACTGAAACACGAGTAAATACTCATTGTGCATTTGAATCCATCTTTAACATGAATTTATTTCCACAACAGTTACCCGAGTAGGCCGCAACTGCCTTATTTTCTAGGATGGCATGATATTTTTAACATGGGAAATTCCGTCACTTATGCGGAACTTTTGAACGCTGCACTGGATATATATAATGACAAAAATATATTTCTCTGACAGCTACATGAGTGGTTTGCGTTTATTTAATTATCATGTATGACAACGATGTTTTTAACATGCCAGAATCTCGAAATTACGCGAAAGTGTCGGATGCTTTACACAGTAAATGTATTTGCTTTTGTTTTTTATTTTCAATAAAGAAACACGAGAAGCATGGAGTGCAGTCGAAAACGATTCTAACAAAAGTTTATTTCTGTGACATCTACAAGACATTTGAGTTTGTATAACTTTCAAGGTTTGCATAATTTTGCGATATTTTTAACAGGGTAGATGCTTAATTTTGCGGGAAGACATGACGTTTTCAAAACTCTTCTACTAACTTGAAACTGTATGAGTGAGAGCTCTACGTAAGAATGTACTTATAGTTTCCATAAATAACAAAGGAACTGGAAAAATCCTAGATGTAATTGAAAACAATGGCAATTAATTTATTATTATTTTTTTGAAACTTTAAAGTTTGATTTTTCAATGCTTGTCCGGAGATATTTGCTCATATGTACACCGATATTTTTTGTTGGCTACTTTATTATGGTAGCACCATGTAGGTGAGTCAACATTGGCCATTATGAAGGTATAGCACGAGAACGTGCAAGCTTTAGTCACGATTCGAACTCAAAACAACTTCTTAGACAATGAAATTTTCAAACCAAAGTCCTGTTGTTGGCAGGGTTTTTTGTAGACTTTCAGAAGCGTCTTTAAACTGCTGGTTCCTATCTAATTAGTTTTCGTACTGAAAAATGTGATCGTAGCGGTCCAATTACCAATCAGCCATCCAATCGCCCACATATAGAATACACCCACGAAGAACAACAAAGAAGAGACTATACGGCTTAGTCCAGAGTCTATTAATTTTATAGCTAACCGCGACCTTCCTTGGGTGTACCGAGTCCACACAGATTAATGACCGCAAGAAATGTAATTTTCTTTATCAAGTGAAAATGGGAGCTAAAAATCGACTATGGTTAGCCATTAATGATCTAAGAATGAATCTTTGGCTGGTGATGCCGGCATATTGCAGTGCTGACTCCCTATAAAATAAAGATGCAACCTTTAACAAAACTAACAATTTATTATAATTCTAAAAAACAACGTATTAGATAACAAGAATAAACCCCCTGGCTTTAACATTAGCACATCAACACCGCACGGCGATCAGGATTGCATACCGGTAAATAAATGAGGTTACAGTCAGGCATAATCCTTCCACCTGCACACTCGCTCTCTGCTTTCAGCTCGAAATTAAAATATGGGTTCCTAAAGTGTTAGTCTCGCCAAAATGACAACAAGCTGCCACAACGATCTAACAACGAATTTGGGTACGCGAAAGAAAAAATGTATGACTGGCAGGTGCCCGAGACGACCCCAAGTATGCATATAAAAAAATTGCAAAAATCCAAATACATTTGTTTTGAAAACGAATAAAATAAGTTAAAATAAATAAAATAATTCAGATAAAGATGTGATGTGGACCTACGATATGCCGGATCAATGTTCTTCCTCCACGAGGAACTCGCTTCATGAAAAATTAATCAAATCTGCACTTAAGTTTTCTTGTTTTTTAAACTCAGGTTAAAAGGTAATTGGAAATGATGATGAGGGAATGTCCATCATTATCATTTCGAAATTCCACTGTCGAAATTCCGTTGTCCAAGAAGTGGCCTTGTGCTCGAATCGCGAATAAAGCTTGGACGTTCTAGTGCTATGCCTTCATAGTGATCATTGTCGACTCACCTACATGTTGCTACCATAATGAAGTAGCCAACAAAAAATCTCGGTGTACATATGAGGGAATATCTCTCGACAAGGGCCGTACCGCATTGAAAAATCTAACTTTAGAGTTTCAAAAAAAAAAAAAATAATAAATTAATTGCCATTGTTTTCAATTACATCTAGGATTTTCATCATGAATAAAGGTAATGATGATGTGGACCTATTTATAACTATCAAAAACTGGGATGCATTAGATTACTACTAATAAAATTACGGCAATTAAAATTTTTTCTTTGTGATGATTTAGTGTTGCTCATAAGATAATTTAATAAATTTATCTTAGTCACGATAATGCACATCATCTGTTTACCAACAGAGTTAACCTCAAAATAACCACAGATCAAGCGAAAATAGATGAAACTGCATCCCAAACTATTATTATTTATTTAAACCCTTGTATTTTAAACCTACCATTTGTCCCTTTTCATTCATATAAGTACCTTTATCCAAACATATATTTTAAAGAATCTTACAGCACCGAAACCGCTTAATTGTGGTTTACCTGCACAAAATCCGACCTCGCCTTGTTTAGTAACCGAGATGCAGTAGATTACTGTCGAGGAATGTTAAAATGAAGCTATTATTCTACAATTCTGGAGCATAAAATACATTGAGAATTTCATTATCGAGTCAAAATGCTCTCTTTTTCAATTAAAATACGCACTGAAGTGTTGTAGTAAAGCTTTTGAAACGTTTAAATCTCCTTTACGTGAAGGCCGTTTCCTTGAGCTTAGGGTCTTGGTAGATTCTCGTTAGAGAAAGTATAGTTGACTGTTGCAAAACGCAATGATAAAAGATAGATTATATCAATGCGTACATAAATTGGTCCTTTTGACAGCAAAAATGAAAAGTATCTTTCTCTAAATTGATTCTAAAATCTTGTTTCAGAAGGGGAATTTTATAGGGAGATGTTTGGAATTTTGGGAAAACCAATTCATAAAAGAGTTATTTTGTGAGGTAACATATTGTATGACAGGCTGGGTAAATTTCACATCATAGAGTTTCGTTGCATTGTTGGAACTTATAACCTATCTAAAGTTTGGTTTTTGATTTTAAGTTACAAATTTCTTTTATTTGGAAAGACGAGGTGCTTGAAATCAATTAATTTCCCATTTTAAGATGTATGCCATGTAGATTTAAGGGCTCTCCTCATCTTTACTTTTCGTTATCCAGAACGGTAATTTGCATGTAGGTGAAAAAAACCAAATAATGCACAAATTACGAAACTACCAGTGGTATTACTTGAATTTCACCCGTCATTCATTTTTGCAAGATACAACGAATTGGAGACATGTGTTATAGGGTAATAACTAATTCTTGACAGATGACGGTTTATTTTTGCGTTTGTCTTTTGTTCTTTTAGTTGACTTCATATATTTTACCCAACTCCTTCATAACGGAAAGCTTTTATGTTAAGTTTATGTATAAGGTTCACATTTGACCACAAGTTTAAATCTCATTACGCATGTTCCAAAATCTTACGAAATGATATGTGAATGTTGTCAGAAATTGAGAAAGACAGCCTAGCCTGCATTCGTAAAGATGACCTGCATGACCCTATAGTAGGGGGTCTTCAACCTTTCACATTCACGGTCCACACCAATAAATTCGCAAAGTTCCGCGGACCACACATCTGTGAAATACGTAGTATAGGCAGCGAAAAAAATGTGTTATTTACAAACGAGATTCAGCCTTTGAGATGATTGCTTGATTTGCTTTTATAGTATGATGATGAAGGATTAATTCCTTGAAAACATGTCACTGAAGTTTTGTGCGTATGGTGTGTTTTAAAATGTATTTTGTACCTTTATAACCATTTTTAATTAAAAAATGTTTTTATTTATTATTATCTACAAACAACAAAAGATGGGAGTTGACTCAATGTATTTTGTACTTTATATTGGATGAAACAGAATGAATGCAAGAAGAGACGCACGTGAGGTTCTGGAAAGAAATAGCCTTGGCATGCTGGTTTTTGTGTTTATTTCGTCTTAAGATTCTGAATGCAATTACCAGTTTATTATTTTTGATAAGCCTATGAGCCGTGGACGACTTCTCCCCGTGCAATCTTGATCTTTTTTGTGTGAGAGAATTTGCCGTTCTAAGCTTTTTTTCAAATTTATATCAAACTTTCGTTTCGCATGATCGAAATATTTCGGCGGGCCACTAAAATACCGTCGGTGGGCCACGGGTTTAAGGGTCTTAAACCCGTTACCCTAGAGTCTCAGAGGCTCGTCATTTATCGGGATATCTAATCATTAGTAGATCTCAACAGCATATAAAATAGACTATTGATTTAGAATGGTTTTCTAGCTGTAGTTGAACTACCATTATTTTATAAGTTATACAACATGGGATTTTTTTCAGGTGGAAAACATCCTGCTATAGCTCTTGAACAAACAAATGCATTGCGCGGGTATCTCCTCATTTTTAACATGGAACCACGATTTCTTAGAGACATAAAATAAAATGGTACCAATCATGCCTGTTTCTTGTATAATAACTAAACACATAAACATTGAAAATATTTTCTACATTGTTATGATAAAGACAATTTTTTTCTAATGTGGAGGCACTTGTGAGACTTTCGCCTTTTGTTATTCACCACGAAGCCTTCCTGGCTACTTTATTGTAGAAACACCATTTTGGTGAGCCAGCATTGTACCCTATGAAAGCACAACACGGTAATGACCAAGCCTTATTCGAAGTTTGATCCCAAGCCCACTGCGTGGAAGCTTACGAAGAAAACCCCTACACCACGTGGGCGGTATGATACGAGCTTAATATGGTGTCTAGGAATATGGAATGAAAATTTTGGTTTATAGTTTCAATAGTGCTTCGGCTGTTTCCATCAATATATGGCATATACAATCTTGTGCTAATGGATAAACGAACTAGACAGGTCACAGACAAAAACAAAATAGTCAAACCAATAAACCTAGACGTATTAGGAATGAATACTCTTAGATCAACAAAATCTGAAAAGCAGTGCGAAGTATTTGAATAGTTATTTGAGTTTCTAACATCAGTATTGATATTTTACCTAGGATATAATATCTAGTTTAGTATAAAATGGAAAATTTCGAGATATGACTTTCTGAAATTAACGGGCATTGAATGATAAAAGGTAATAATTTCATTCTGTTTACCCTCAAGGGGTCCAAACCTATTAAAGATTTTGTCCATGATAATATTTTTTTATCAGGCCTTAGAAGTGATGAGGCAATAATATTTTACTTGTCTCTCAGATTGGAGCTGGAATAAAAAGAAAGTGCGTAAATTAGAAGAATAAACTGACAAAAGCCTTAAAAGTTTGAAAAAGTATTTAAAACTGGAAAATGAATCTAGGTAATTTACCTACGGTTCAGAATCAACTCTGAAATGTATGTTGGAGGCATAACGATCTATTATCTTTTCACCTTTAATTCATATTGAGACTGGAGCTCGCCGATTGCTAGCACCAATTTCTTCACCATTTAAAACTGAGATATTGGCTTATTGATAATTTTAAACAACACTTTATTAATGGAAGGCTTTATTTAAATAGTGGTCCAACTCCATTCTTGTTAATTTTGAGATACAGAACCTTAAAGTCTAATGAGTGCAGAGAAATAGCTGCTAAAGTCTGATTTGTAATGCCTTCTGTTGGCAGCAGAAATAAGCTGGAGGTGTACCAGTTTAAAAATAAGATAGAAATGACTTGTATGAATATGAAAGTGAGGCTAACTCCCTCTTTTTAAAAAGTGGAGTTGGACCACTTGTGAGGTATTGAATCAAAATTAACCCCCCTGGTTTAAATAAATCGTCGTTTGAAGAAGAAGAAGCACCTTATGCAAATGAGCTTTTCTACTAGACGGGAATCCCCGTGGGTAGCGTACACGCTTGAGAGTGAGAGTAAAAACATTACGAGGCGAGGTCGAACGGAGGCGAGCGGCGAACGAAAAACAATTGGAGTGAAGATTGCTTTGCCGTACAACACCCGGACATTATCAAGTTTACCGAAGGCATTATGAAGTTAGCTATCGTTCCAGCGACCTGATGATAAAGTGAAGACAGAAAGGTTAGCATGGCGTATGTACAAGCAGTGGCATGGATGAATTCTGGCGGGGTTTCCGTAATATAACCCCCGGGATTAACACACGCGACAAATAATCCCCCGTTGCCTGCTAGCAATTGAGTACGGTATTTATGTAGTCTAATTGTGTTGCAATAAATAGTTTAGTGTAGAAAACCTCGTCGGACCTTGTTAATGGTGAGTTCATTGCTTAGTATATACATTACCTTAAGGGTAAAGGAAACAGTGAATTCCACACACTATTCAAATAAGGCCTTCAATTTTAAATGTTGCTATGCTTGGAAACTTCAATACTGAGCAATGAATTTTCGTATTAGTGACAAAATATTAGACCTAGCTCATTTTGAATGCTACCACTAACATTTTCCTGTTTAAAACTGATCTAGGAGTCTTTGATATTCATAACTAACAACATTTTCCTCTCGGATTTTGATATAATCATAAAATTCGAAAATGAGCGCTGATCTACTATCTCATCTAATATTTAAGGCTGGGACCTTGCGCAAACCGATTGCCACCGCTAATTTACTACACCATTTAAAACAAAAATAGCGTCTCATCAATATTTATGACCAACAAGATCTCAACAGAGAATTTTATTACGTTTTCAAAACGTTATTTTTTTGCAGTTTGTGTCAAGAAATTAAACATTCAAATCTGATTAATCTATTTGTATTTAGGTAGACCATCATATACCCTTGGGTACACACGGGCGCTTGTTCATTATTTATAAAACTATGTCAGTGGTATCTGTTTATTTAAATTTCCCCCATTATGCGACTATACTGATTTAATATTGTCTAAAGTGTATTGAATTTATTTAGAAGTTTCCAAATTAACATCTCTCATGCAAAATTATGCCCCTACTTTGAAAGAAAACTGTTTTACACTTATTTATAAATCCTTTCCAACTTGTTACAATTTAATGTATTAATGAAAATAACTATTCTGGACTCTCTAGAGAAATTTCCGTCGCTACAACCTCAGCAGTATAATTTTATAGCGGGTGCCTTTGACAGTTTTTATCTTTCTAGTGTTGGATTTAAAGAATGGTTTGAGGTTATGGAGATTTTCCCTATTCTTCCCCGTCTCTTTCGATGCAGTCCGAGTTTTTATTTTTCCCGTTAACGTCAACAAAATCCTCGAAAGGAGCTTAGTGGGGGGAAAAAATAAAATCTCATATCATTTATATGGAAATTAGGATAAGTTCAGGAGAAACCAGAAAGACTTTATTGAAGTTTAGCGTGAAAATTAATTTTTCTGCGAATGTAGGATGTAGTTTGCGAGATATAATAAAGTGAAGCGATAAGTACCGACTTTTCGAGTTTTATTCAAATCGGTTTGACAGAGAAAAAGGGAGGGAATATGTAAATAATTTCTATGAAAAGCGATACACGGATACTGAAACTTATAATGTGAAATTTCGCGAAAAAAATCTCATTTAGAATTAAAGAATTTTTCTTTCTAAGCTTTTTAGTTTACTTGTGATTCTCTGAAGAGTCGAAATAAACATGTATGATATTGTGACCTTTATCATTTTTCAAAAACCATGTTTTAAACCTACAACTGTAAATGACCAAATATTAAAAAAAATAAATTAACGGGATATTCAATCCTGCCCTGAGATTTTATTTTATAAATCTTAAGGGATAAAAATATTAATATAAGACTGTATTAAAGATAAGATGAATTTATCTTCACGGACCTAAGCAAACTTATTTGAATTTTGAGAAAAGCAATCACACAGCTATCTACCAAGTAATCATAATTTATAGTTCCCTTAAAAGAACTACTTTACTACTTTTGCATGAACAACTAATTCTAGCAGAATGGCTTTATTAGCACTAATTCATAGTTGCTGATTTCGCTTTAAACAAAATTGTTTTGAATAGGACTGATATTTCTGATACGCGTAAGTCAAAAGCGAGCCATCATCTGCAAACTCTGAAGCAACCTGAAGACAACACCAACTTGGACTTACAAGGCAGCATGCTTGTGTATTCGCAGTTCATTGAGGAATGCGCCTTGCACATTCAGAAAAAAAGACTCTAAACCGTTATGCTACTTTAATTGTGTAGAAAGAAAAAAACTTTTTCCTTCGGCAGTTCTTTACAATTCAATTTTATTCCCCTGGCTCAGTTCTATTCGGTTCTATCATGCGTCACTGATTAGAAAATGCTAATACAAAAGAAAGCTGTTGAATAATTTGATAAAAAATTGCAGACTTCTTACGGTATGACTTCCAAGTTATGGCGCAATTACCAAAAACATTCTTTCTTGCATGGGCAGAAATACATTTAAAGCGCTTACAAGTAGACGAACTTGAAAAGTTCAGTAGGACTTAAAATGACTATTTCTGGACGAAAAACAAGTGAAAATACTTCTGTAGCATTTTATAATCTGATTGAATAAATAAAGAAATTTAAGTTATAGTGCAGTCAGAATATGAGGAGTTTTTCCTGGAGTCATCAAAAGGTAAATCTATTGATAAAAATCTTTTAACCAATGTTTTCAATAAATATCTAATTATATGCAAAAGATAGTTTGATAACTGATCATTTGAGGTATAGATTATTTCAAGAAAGATAAAATTTAAACAGAGATTTTTTGATGAAAAAAAATTGAAAAAAAGAATACTAAAAGAAGAGTTTGAAAAAATACGAGAACAAATAATTTGAAACATAATTTGAAAAAAAACATAATTTGAAGAAAGAATATTTGAAAAAGAATAATCTGAAGAAAAGTTAGGAAGAAATTATACAATTTCAAGAAAGAATATTTGAAGCAAATGTTTGAAGAAAAAATATTTGAAAAGTGAATTGTTGAAAACGAATAATTTCAAGGCAGAATAATTTTGCTTAAACGTTATTTGTTGAATGAATAACTTAAAGCACGATAATTCGAAGAATAATTGAAAGAATATTTTTTACTTTCGTGTATTACAAATTACCAAAAAGGATTTGAAGCTATGGGAGAAAAAACTACTTTTTCACGAAAACAAAAACATTTAAGTTAGGAAAAAAAATCTGAAACTGCATGTTTGAAAGATCTTTTTTTTCGTTTGTTTATATGTGTTCACGCACAATCTCTTGACATGATTGACGACACTAGAAATGCCGTTTTGTTGTTTCTACGTAAGCGCTAGACTTACAAGGATATTGATGACTGTCCTTCAATGCATCTACGACAATGTTCAAAAAAAGGGGAAAAACATTACATAACTAGATAAGAAATGTTTTAAATATGGCAGCATATTTATCCTAAAATTTAATTAAACAATAATGAAGTTTTACTGATCATCATTTTATTGTTGATTATGAGTATTGTTCTTCGAATTATTTTCACACACTGTTAACTATTTTTTAAGTAGTATGCTTCAAAGAAAAAAAATGCATTGCAGCATATACATACCCTTTAAATAAATTTGCATACATCTCGCTGAACATAGAAACTGTAATTTTTTGGCTCGGATGCTTTTTTTTTTTGGGGGGGGGGGGGTCATGAGGGTTTTTTCATTTGGCGATAACCTATTTTTTTATTTTGTATATTAAATTTATTTAGCATAATCACAAGGATATTAATCAATGGTTTGAACAGACAATCTTATAAACACATTTCAAACTACTTACGCAATCTTATCTGGTTTTCGCTACACCTTCTCCGCTAGTTACGAAAACTAGATCAGATTTCGTAATTACCGCAATAATTAACCAATTATTATGTTGCAAGCAGTTTCATAAACACTAATACGCAGTTTTGAGAGTCCTCCTAAATGAAAAACGCTTCTACAGAAATCATTATAAAGCAATAAACTGTATATAAATGGTGTTATAGAAATGCTGATTATGGGCTCGTGCCAAACACAATAATATTCATTCTTATAGAATGCATTCAACTGCATGTCACGATGAATTAGTCCTAAGATTTATCGCTTGTATTCATAAAAATAATGTAATTGGTACATAATCAGATGCTAAACATTTATTCAGTGTATTAAAATTTAAAAAGCGTTAAAACTCATTTTTCAGGAAATTTGCACAAATTTTATGAGTTTAGAGAAAATTTTTTTAACATTTTAGTCCAAATAATTTCTGAGATTGGAGCATATAATGAAAAAGAAAACCCCCAAAAAACCTTATAGATTACGGTCTGAAAGAACAATTAATTTTGTTCTATTGGCAGTGATATTTCAAAAGAAATATTAACGAATTCATCCCCTCCAGACAGGTATTATACAAATACTCTTGGAGACTTTTAAGTAGAAATATACAATTCAGCATTTCAATTTAATATGTTCGCTATAAACTGAATAGAGTTTTAAGTAGAGAGTGAGTAAACATAGAAAGTATAAGAGGAAAATATGTAATTAACTTTCAATTCAAGCATTTTTGACGTATGTAAAGGATTTTTCTATTAATATGAAACAATTTATACTTGGTTATCAGTATTCATAATGATTCAAGACAGAGCACACGTGTGAAAATCTGAATGAAAATCATGTAAGACTAGCTGAATACTCGCTCTTCGCTACGGAGTACATTCAAATTAGGGGTGTCCAGGAAACAAAATTGTTCGAATTTTCGAAATTTTTTTTATTGCATTAATTTGTTTTTGCTCTTTTACGCTTAAAATGACGTTTAAATCATGTTTCTATCTTAATTAGAACAGGATAAATTATTATTTTTTTTTTGGCAACATTCTAATAGTAGCCAATCGTTGTACCTGTAAATCGTTGTACCTGTCGCAAACCTGTAAGTACGTTTTTCAGCATGATTGGTTTTTTCCCCCATTTTTCGTCTTTAAACTGTTATAAGTCAAGAACCGTTAAAGACAAATGGTTGAAACTTGGAACAAATCTTTTTCAACTATTTTACTTTAATTTTGATTCAGAAAATTTGAAAAAAGTGTTTACTTTTGAAACTATGATTTTTAAAAAATAAGTTACATAATTTTTTTTGTAATTTTTAATTTCTTTAAAAATTAATATTAAAAAAATCCTGAATCAAAATTAAAACTTATATAATTCTGTTTAATTAAATGAAAAAATTTGAATTTCGACAAATAATATTTCGAGTTAGAAAGATTTTAAATTACCCCACTTTTATTAAAAATTTTAAATTTTAAAATGTTTGAAAAACTTTTTGAGAAATTTTATGATGTGATTTTGTTTACAAATTATATGGTTGACCATCACAAAAAAATTCAAAATTTTAACTCAATAAATAAAATTTTTTTTAAATGCGTCCCGCACCCCTTAAATACAACGGTCAATGTATGCAATCAATGAAAAAAAAAAAAAAAGAAAAAGTTCATAAGAAATACAATGACCAATGTAGAAAACTAATGGCCAATATATATATATATATATATATATATATATATATATATATATATATATATATATATATATATATATATATGTATGTATGTATATCGTAACGGATATTTTTATAGATAAAATAATGTAGAAGACAATATTCAAATTAAATACAACGGTTAATGTATGCAATTAATTTGTATGTTTAATATCCTTAAAACATACTAATTTGAATTAAATTCTTAAAATACTTCCATCTCAATTAGTATAGTGGTTAAATTTTATCTTATATTGTATTTCAATATTATTTTTGTCAATTTATTTCGTTGTTATGCACGTGACGCAAAATTAATTTAAAGTATCACAAAAAAACCACGTGATCAGCATTTAATAAATTAAATTCTAAAAATTAACCTTTAAAAATTCACCAAAAATCAAAAAATGAAGATAAAGATTCGAAACATATGTCATTTTAAAGGAATGTTTATCCTTTTTCTTGTGATGTAAATTTCATAACCTTCAAATTATTATTTTAAATCCAAACTGAAAAAAAGTTTCAAAAACAGCTTGAAAATTTAATTCAAAAAATCTAGAAGAATTTTTCAAAAATTTTCTAGTGTACCCCTACATTATAAGAAGAATCGCCATGCAAAATTTCAGCACTTTAGGTCCAGCGGTTTGGTCTGTGCGTTGTCAGTCAGTCCGTTACGGAACTGTTTTATATAGTATATAGACTAGTTAAAAAATTATCGTAATAAAGCTCAAATCATATAATTTAAACATTACGGACTTTGGTTTAGTTTCTGATGGCCTCATAAACAACGTCCACGGGAGAGTAAAGGAACGTGTAAACACCTTATGATAGGCGCAATCTTAAAAATGGCTGGCCAAAAGACTCAGTTCAAAAGCTATGACGAGGGAAATATTGACAAATGAAATGTAACTCTCGTGAAACGATGAAAAGAAAGTAACATGTAGGATGAAAAAATTTAAAAGTGTAAAAAGAGAGCAGAGAAAAAATAATTTAAAGCCCACGAAAGTAGAAAAACAACAACAAAGAACGAGTTGAAAAAACAAATAAAACGTAAAATGAAAAGTTGTACAGAAATGACCATACAGGGAGATAGAAAAGATAAAAACAACACAATTTTGCTTGGAGTAAGGATTTGTCTGTAATAAGATTTCTTGTATTTTTAAGGTTTATTTTGCTCTTATATTTACTTAAAGGGTGGTAATAAACGTATAGGATTGATATTAAGACGGCGTCTCTAAATATAACTGGTACAACGATTTTAAGGAATTATTCTTTTCTGATAATCTACTGTAAAAGAAAAAAAATGAGTCAGGCAGATTTACTATTTGCAAATTATTAAATTTAAAGACATTTTAAGTAATAACAGCCAGAAATATCTCTAAATAAATTTTTTTAAAATGCTGAATACCTACCGTATAATGCATTAAGAAAAATAACAGAGTACAATTGTATTCCTCTAGAAAAAGGGTTGAAATTTAATATAAATGATGGCATAGTTTGAGTTAAATATTTTAAATGCTGACAACCCTTTTGCATTAAATCATTTTCATATATGGTTTTCGCTGAGATAAAATTTCAAACTAACAAAACGAAATACGAAAATTGCCAAATCTTTTCATTACTTTGAATTCTAATTATCTCCAAACCGTTTCGAAAATATCTAAAGTACTCCGAAATTAGGGAATTAAATTTTTAAAAATGTGTACTTGAAATATTCATCTCATTGGAACTAGGTACATTCTCCCAACGAGGTGAAGAATAAAACTAGTGCTTTTGTAACCTAAGCAGAGAGATCACCGATAATAAAAAAGCGGTAAAAGTTACTTATGGGGTGCAGGTTGGCTACTTTGGCGAATTTTTTAAAAAGGTCGCAAAACTATCGATATTTAACGTAAGTGGGCAAAATTATCAACATATCAATACAAAACCACTTTAGCAATTTAAAATACAAATTTTAACATTATTAAATAAGGATTATATGAGAAATAAAAAAGATAAACACTCTTTTCGAGAAATCCTTCACCTGTAGATTTACTATTTCTACATTTTTAAAATAATTTTTTCTTAAAATTTTTTTCTTTTAATATTTAATTTTTTTTGTATGGATTTATTTAGTTATCCGACGGAGGATAAATCTTCTTTGGGACTCCTATAAATGAGGAAAACTACTCTTGAGGACTTTTTTGTGCAACTTCAGTCACATGATCTCTACCAGAGAAGAACCGAATTGATTCTTATACTTGCGAGTTCCATTCAGCGATCTTTTAATGGATCTCCACAAACACTCAATGGAGTTTGTATGAGCTCCTGAAACAGGGTCGTTAAATGTCCCACTATGATTAACTGAAATGTGTATAAAACCTTCTTCTTGAAGGCAATTATACGCAAATATCGAACTTCTCCATTGATTTGGTTCCCCCCCCCCCCCAAAAAAAAAAAAAAAAAAAAAAGGCCAAGAGCTGTTCTCCCGACGAAAACTCCAAAGAAATGAAAAAGAACAGGGATTCCGTAGTTCATCCAAAGAAAACTCAAAAGAAATGAAAAAGAACAGGGATTACGTTTTCGCCGTTTACAAAATATGAGGCTTTAAAAATAACCACTGGCAACAAAGAAACGAGATAGAAATATCCCACTTTTCCATTGATCCGGATTACCCCTCCCCCTCAAAAACATGTTGCCAAAATAAGGTTGCCAGAATAAAATCGTTATCGAACAACGAAATCGCCAAATTTGGCGTGCACCCGATATTTCACTTTAACCAAAAAATTTGCTGCTGCAAATATATTAAAGAGATGAGCCTGACGTGCGGGGCCATATTGAATCCTTTAAATGGTTCAAATATACTGAAGGTACATGAACATATCAGAAGTTCCAACTATCATGATTGTAAGCAATACAGCAGAAGGTATAAAAGACATTAGAAGATTGTTTGTAAATACTGAACTGATACCATTCTTTTCAAATTATGAAATCATATATCTCAACTATTAGTTACTACTTCTGTATAGTCTTCAAGTAGTGCCTCTGAAGAGTGGGAAATGGGTATGAACTATAGTTTCAATGGCTTAGTCCTTACTGCTGCGACAATGGCATGGTCTGATGAGTAGCTCCGACTATTCTTTTTGGTGAATAGAAAGGTATTATTTATATACAACAGACTTAAGGTCGTATATCATCTAATATTTCGATGTTATGGGAAAGTCATTGACAGCAAATGATATGGAGCGATGAAAGCAAGCAATTTCTTATGTGTGTTTAATATCGACATGGTAAATTCAAAACACATCCTGGAAAATAATGTGATGTTCCCGCTTAGAAATTAATGTGATGGCATGGGTGGCTGCTGTACTTACATGGGCTTAAAATGATTTCTTTAATTATGTGGGGTATGGGTTCAAATTTTAATATTAATGCTAATATACTGTTGCTTTAGATACAGGACCTTCAAATTTTGCTTTAGAATTTCAGATTTCAGATGTCCTTGTATTGTCTACAATTTTTTTTTATATAAGAGGAGGCACTTGTCATCAAACATTCACCTGTACTACGCCGCAGTTTACCGTCCATTTTATTATGGGGGTACCATATGGGCAAACAGCATTACCCCCTATGAAGGGACGACACAAACGGAGGTATTTTTCGGGCGCGACGCTGGGTGTCTACAATTATTACATAAATATTTGACATCCATTGCTGCTTCAATAATATGGACTTTTGTTCAATTGCTGATTCAACACTATGAGCACATTACTGTTAATTTTTCCTTGGTATACAATTACACAAATCTTCTTAGATATTCTCGACTATTCACCTTTGCTTAAAAGATAAGACAAAAGCAAAAAAAAAAAATGAATTTTGTCATTTTCAACAGCTCCATTTGTTATATTAGTAGGGATATGAAGTCCATTATGAGATTCATTTCTAAACTTAGTATCCTCAAATACCTGACTGGCATTTTGTTGAATATGTATGGGTTGAATTTGATCGTGTTAACAATGTCTCAACTTTGGACGCGTCTTTGGCTCACAGGAGGAGTACAAGAGATTTCTTAATAGTATTGGTAGAGATCATGCCAAGAAGGATTACAGCTGCGAAGAAGATTAATGAATGTCTGGTAATGTATTGTTGCTTAGTGATAAATGCATTTAAATACCTAAGTTTTCGAATATTTTTTTCATATTCTAATTTTAATATGCTTCAATATAAAGATACATTATTTCTATAATTGTTCAACATGTAGTAAGATAATTATTTTGCATACCTGTACGCATACAAACTAACCTTGAATGTCTACACATAAATCCATGGGGTGGGGGAATTATTATTTTAACATTGTTTATATTATTTTCTTTTGTTGTTTAAACTCCATCTTGACATGTATATTTAGATTTCTGTCTATCTCTGTTCCTATGAACCTACTTTTCTACCTACCTACACACACACACACATATATGTGTGCATGTGTGTGTGTGTATCTATATTTCTTCGCTGGAGACATCCGATATGGTGGTACGGATACCGGTAGATGGCTTCCAGTATTTATATGGGGTTTTTTTTGGCGGTTGGTTTTTTGGGTACTGAAAAAAATGAGCGAGCAATGGCGAAGTGAACATTTTAAAAATTAATTTTCCATGTTTTGGGCGCCAGATGTGGTGGGGTCATGTTGATTCATTAAACGAACGATTCAGTGTAACAAATATTTATTGAAACATACAAAGTTACACACGGACACAACATTTAAATTCAAAACAAAAGAGCAAATGCGCAATGCAAGCACACATGTCAGAAGCTTGTCCACTACTCAAGTTCTTCTCTACTGTTCGCTCCGGCTGGTCGCCAGAGCTCACTTTTGCTGTTTTTGGCAGTCAGTGTTTATTATGGTAATGTTGGCGACATGGTTGGCTACATACAAACACACACACACATATCGCTTACTCCTTTCAACAACGTCATATCTTAAACGTGACCACGAAAACGTGATTTTTCAGGAGAGTGATTTTAAAGTTTAAAAGTAGAATAAAATGTATTAAAAATAAATATTTATTCTGCTTTCTAGCGGCTAAATATTTAGCGGTGAGATATGACGATCTTGCAGGGATATATTACTCTTTCAGGGCATTCCGAAAACAGGCATAACCAAAAATCGCCGATCTTTGAGATATAACATAACTTAGTTGAATGGAGTGAGCGATATATATATATATATATATATATATATATATATATATATATATATATATATATATATATATATATATATGCATGAAATTGATTTAAACATTTCGGTTTAAAATATGTTATATTTATAAATATATAAATATTTCGGCAAAAGTAAGGTAATATATATATCAGTTTATAATCCTGTCAATAGAAATACCCAATGAGAACTATAAATAAAAATTGTACAGCGTATTAGGAATTATAGAAATTTCTTTTTACACGGAAAAGGTGTTGAGTCACGTGTTAAGAACAAGCTGACATATGTTTGAGTGAAAATATTTTTCTTACACTTCCCAGTAATTGATTATCGTGTTTTCAGCTATTATCTTTTTTGTTGCTCTCTACTGAATGTAAGTATCTTAAAGCGTATTTCTTTTCTTTACTTTCGCCTTTCACAAACTGATAATCGTAATTGCTTACTTTTATTTTTAGATAAGTGCTAATATATCCCCAAAAATTAAGATATACTAAATTTTTTTCTGGCCTAAAATTAAGTATTTGATGGATCTTAAAATAGTTTTTTAGGTCTGTGTTACAATAAAAATACGTTACTATCTCTAATACAAGTAATTTTGATTACATATGTATACAGGGTAGTCATAAAAAAACTTTGCAGATATATTAACCTCTTAAGGCTGTTCCGTTCAACCGATCAAGATGAGATTTCATATGTAGTTATTTAGAGGTATGAGCTCGGGATTCTGTGAACAGCAACCAAGTGGCGCTCACGGTTCCGGTTATAGGTACAGAAACTCTAAATTTTCGAATGGCAACGCCCAATTTTCCCGTCGCAAAAAAGCTCAGCGCATGCGAAAACCCTAAACAGCGTTGAAACTGTGTGTGTATCACAAAAAACGGAGGCATTAAGCATGCACAATAAAAGCTCTGCGAACTGCCTGTGATGGCACCCATGTGGAAAATGTGTAATCCAAATAAAAGTTTTCTTTTGTCCGATCTGTGTTGTCATCATTGATTGGTGTCTTGTCTCTGTCATATGCAAATTTCCTCCGTGCGTCCCGATCGTCGTTTTGTTGGCCGTTCGCAGAGTTGTTTTTTGTGCGTGCATAACGTGTCCGTTTTTTGTGATACACGTACCGTTTCAACGCTTTTCAGGGTTTACGCATGCGCTGAGCATTTTACGATGGGAAAAAGCGGGTGTTGCCATTCGAAAATTTCGAGTTTCTGTACCTATAACCGTAACCGTGAGTGCCATTTTGTTGCCGTTCACATAATCTCGAACTCATACCTATATCTGAAATCTTATCTCGATCGGTTGAACGGAACATCCACTAGAGGTCCATATATCGGCAAAATTTTTTTATGATCACTCTGTATATAACTTTTAACTATACTGCGATGCAAAACATTTTTTTATTAGAAAATTATGAAATGAGATCTTGAATACGTAGATAAAGCTGCTATTAGATACAAAATTTTATGGTTGAGTACTGAAAAACGAAACATCAAGCAATTAAAAGAAATTTTAAGATAACAATAAAACTAAATCTCGTTCATTTTAGTATAGCATTTACTGCTTTAGCAAGTTCATTTTAGTAAGTGTGTTGTACAAATTAAAGAATATTTTATTAATTTGCTTTAACCAAACTAGATGAGTCCCTTTACGACAAAACATGATAACTTAATTTCGGTTACATTATGCTCTTTTGATGTTTGTAATATATGGAATTTAAAATAATATTTGCTAAAAGCAAAGCTCTCAAATTGTTATTTCTTAATTCACGTGAAATATATTGCCATAGAAAAGTCCTGCAATATATAAAAATTTTTTTAAAAATTTTGTAGTCATTAACAGACAAAGACAAGTTTGTTAATGTGCAATCGCAATTTAAAAATGAATAGCTTTGATCTGCCCGAATTGTAGCAATATGTTTAACATCAATATCATGTATGTAAGTTTGCTAATATGTCTTCAAACTTCAGAATTATCTATAATAGTTCTATATTTAGCATTTCTGTGAATATTATAGAAACCACTTAAAGGCATTACTTGGAAATAACTCTAATATGATTGTAACATCAAAGGGATCAGTCCTAAGTGGAATGGAAAGATATGAAATATGTTAAGAAACAGCATCGCGCCGAAAGAACTCCGAAACATGCATTGTGATCAGGATAAAATTGATGTACGAATGACGTTCATTTAAGAGATAAAATTAAAGTATAAATGAAATGCTTTTTTTTTAAACTTGATATCAGTAGAAAATATTTGTATGCGATGCATATCTGATGAATAAGACCTTCGTTTTAGCTCCAGTCAAGCTTTGGAAACTTTTTGTAATTCTTTGGTCACTTAAGCCAGAGCTCCGCAACCTTTTAACTTCCACGGCACAAGAACGTTTTTTTCTGATAATCCCGCGGCACACCACAAGAAAAAGCTTGCAAATATAAAAATTACAATAAATACGTATATGTTTTTATTAGTAAAAAACACAACAAAATAGCTCTATGTATCAAGATAATTATAATCATTTAAGTTTTATATAAATCATTTTGAACTATACACCAACAAAAGAACAAAAATGTAAAATTATAGTTTACAAGTAAAAAAAAAATTCTCTTTAAATTTTTATATTAAAATTTGTTTTTTGGTCTTTACTTAAGCCTAATAAATCAAAGTTAATTTAAACATAACTAATTTATTAATGAGATATTTGAGATTGTTTTGATAAATGTGCGTTTTATATTTGCACGTTTTATATTTGGCTCTATAATAGAAAGAGCTACAGTTCATGGTCAAGGCCCTTTAAATATGATCGTTTGTCAATTTCAATTAGAACCAGTGTCGAAAAACTTTGTTCGCATAAGTATGTCGTAGAAAATGGGAGCAAAATTGCAATGGCCTTGTCAGAAATTTGTGGATATTCTTTCTTAACTGAAATCCAGAAATATGACGCTCGAGCATACATACAATGTATGGCTAACAACATGTTTTTGTTTTGTGTATAATTTTGATCCAGAAAAATTACATATAGAGGAATATTTTACTTAGAAAAATTTCTATTTAATGTTGTGGTTAATTTTTTTTATTATCATAATCGATAAAATCACCGCGGCACAGTCAAGATCACCTCGCGGCACACTGCACAGCTGTTGCGGAGCACTGACTTAAGCAACCGTTTTATCTCTCTTACTGTATTATGTTAGCTTTTCTTCTTGCAACACAGACTGCTTTACTTATGTTACTTGCCTAAAATTAAATCGAACATTGACACCCTCTAATACTTTCAGCATAAAAGCTCAAAAAATGAGCTTTTAATAGGAGATATATACAATCGATAAGTAAATGGAAAGTACAAGGTGCGGCCATTAATTTCCAGGACTGATCTAACAACTCCAGAAAATATTACATGAAACACATACCCATTTAATATGCTTCGGAGTAACTCCCACCTGTCGTAATACACTTCTGTGCTAGGCTGTATAATATTCGGAAACAACTTTTAAAGACCTCTTTCGCAATGCTCTCTAATGTGGACGTCACCGTTTTCTTCATGGCTCAACATCCTCAAATCCTGTTTCCTTCAACAAATAGTTCCGTTTTGGAAACAAGAAAAAGTCTGCCAGTCTTAAGTTCGGAGAGTATGGAGGATGCTGCATCTCCACGAATCTCATGCTGGGCCAATTTGCTGAAGGGAACAAGATTATTTTAATTTCCATTTATGAATTTTTTTTAATGAGAGCAGCTATTCCTCAATTTGAATATGAAACGTTCGCGAGTTAAAACATTCGTAGCACCAAGCATAACTACCAATATTTCAGGATAACAAACGAAGACCAAGTCCTGTCACCCCTTCAGATATAATCTGTATATATATATATATATATATATATATAAAACAGTTCCGTAACTGACTGACTGACTGACATATAACGCACAGACCAAACCGCTGGACCTAAAGGGCTGAAATTTTGCATGGCGATTCTTCTTGTAGTGTAGGGGTGCACTAAGAAAGATTTTTGAAAGATTCTTCTTAGATTTTTTAAATTAAAATTTTAAGCTGTTTTTGTAACTTTTTTTAAGTTTGCATTTAAAATAATAATCTGATGGCTATACAATTTATATCATGAGAAAGATCATAATAATTCCTTTAAAATGAAATCTTTTTCGAAACTTTACCTCAATTTTCTGATTTTTGGTGAATTTTTAACGATTAATTTTTCGAATTTAATTTATTAAATGCCGATTACGTGGTTTCCTTTCTTTTTGTGAAAATTTAAAAGTAATTTTGCGTCACGTGCATAACAACGAAATAGACAAAAAATATTTTTTTTTCTTGCTAATGCAGCAGACGATTAGACATCCAAAACAAATATTAAAATGCAGTAAAAGATATGTTCCTCAAACTGTACTATATTAACTGCACTATATTCTTTTGAGTATTCTATTAGATTTAATTTGAATATTTTTTCTACATTATTTTGTCTATAAAAATTTCCTTTACAATTTTTTTATAAATATATTTTTTTGTTTTGTTTGCATCAATTGCATACATTGATCGTTGTATTTATTTTATATATATATATATATATATATATATATATATATATATATATATATATATATTGGCATTAATTGCATACATTGACCGTTTTATTTAATTTGAATGTACTCCGTAGCGAAGTACGGGTGTTCAGCTAGTATTATATAAATTTATAAATGACACATTCCAAAACTCAATGCATCCACCTATGAGGCTATATCTAATATCTTGAACAAAACAGATTTTAAATTTTTTCATATTCTCCGCTGTAATTTTTACATTATTATCAAAATGAGCACTTACTGCTAACATATACTTGGATAATTATTATAGACACTTCCTGCTTTTAGCAAATTGGTTTGATTCTTTATTGAGGTCTGAAACATTTTATATTTGGAATAGAAACTTATCATACACATATCCTACAACTGTAATCTATGACTGACACCAAAATATTGCAGCTAAGTTCTAACTTGCCTTCAGCCATCAGTATGAATTTGGTGTATAGGTATAGATTTCATTACATAGCACTATATCATTTAAATTGGATCAAAGTATATAGCCTTTTGTATTACTGGTGAGATTCTACTGAAAGAAAGTAAAATATGTTAAAAGCATTGAGGGAAAGAAATAAATTTGTAACTCACTGGACCTCTTTTCTACGGATATGTATACTATATCTTTGATTTTCACTGAAAAAACTAAAATAAGAGTCTGCAAAAGATCCAGAACTTTATATATATATATATATATATATATATATATATATATATATATATATATATATATATATATATATATATATATATATATATATATATAAATGTATATATATATAAATATTTATAAATGCATATATATAATATATATAATATATATATATATATATATATATATATATATATATATATATATATATATATATATATATATATATATATAAATATATATATATATATATATATATATATATATATATATATATATATATATATATATATATATATATATATATATATATAGGGTAATTCTAGGAGTCTAACTATTTCCAAAACTTGATCATATATGGATGGCCCCCCGACATTGAGATATCCAAATTTTAAAAACGGCATTCGTTTGAGCGTCGTTTGAGCGTGTTTGAGCGCCAAAAATTTTCGTTTGAGCGCAATTTTTAAAAAAGTTATGAGCATTTCATTTTTTGGCGGGAAAAACACCTAGCCCCCCCGACATTGAGATATTTAAATTTTGAAAACGGCATTCGTTTGAGCGTCGTTTGAGCGTGTTTGGGCGCCAAAAATTTTCGTTTGAGCGCAATTTTTAAAAAAGTTATGAGCATTTCATTTTTTGGCGGGAAAAACACCTAGCCCCCCCGACATTGAGATATTTAAATTTTGAAAACGGCATTCGTTTGAGCGTCGTTTGAGCGTGTTTGAGCGCCAAAAATTTTCGTTTGAGCGCCATTTTTAAAAGAGTTATGAGCATTTCATTTTTTGGCGGGAAAAACACGTAGCCCTCCCCTCCCCTCACATTGAGATATTCAGAGAACGGGAAAAACAGAGCGGCATGAAATTTCGTGTCGGGGAAATGGCGAAAAAAAAGGGGGGGGGGAGGAAATTTGCTGTCGGCGAAACGGAAGGGACACCTCCAAATATGGCGGGTCCCATGGATAAGACATTGAAAGAGGTGCCAAAATGACGCAGAGTAAAAATACGAAATTATCAACAAATAACGATAAAATATAATAGTAACTAATAATAGCAAATAGTTTCAAACTCGTTGATATAGTTTAGACCTCAGACAACAGTGTTTAATGCATTTATGAAATTTTTCAATACATTCAAAAATCCATTGATTCGTTCTTAATATTTCTTATACTTTAAAAAAGATGAACTTGAAAGAAAGTTTTCGTATCTCTGTCCTGTATATATTTACTTACCTTTTTCTTTTTTCCTATATACACTGCTGGCCACTGTAAATGCAACACCCTGAAGGAAACATGCAAATAACATGAAATTTACACATGTATTAGCGGAGGTGAGATATGCAAATGATTAGAATTTCAGCGCAGACGCACATCACGCGCGCCTGTGGCCAGTGTTGCCAACCTTTACGAAGCGCCTCCCCCTACCGCCATCTCGAAATCCCCCTGTTTTCCCCTAGCGCCATCTCGAAATTCCCCTGTTTCCCCCTAACACCAACTTGAGATCCTTTAGACCTTCCTAAAAGAAATTCTGGTTCCAAATAGGCATCCTGTTTGAGAGATAAACTGAAATAAATAGAAAATACACACTTACATAATGAAATGGGGGTTTATTTACATTTAACATATGTATAGAACTTATCTAATAAAAAAAACGCATCTCGATTGTACATTACTGTCGATTTTTCTAATTTTAAATTTCGTCGTTGTCAGGATAATTATCGAGTATTTCATCAAAGACATCGGCCTGGCTCTCATTTTGTGCTTTACTATTGCCTGCATTTTTAAAGTCATACGTATTGACGTTGAACAATTTGAGCATACGGGTGGAAGGAACGAATTTGACACATGAACTGCAGTTCTTTTGTAGAGTAAATCTAACCATCATAATACTTTGAAGTACTTCGAGGGACAACTTATTCCGTAATTTATTTTTAATTACTTTGTATGTCGGAAAAGCACGTTCGACCCTTGGGTTTGAAATTGGTAGTGTTATTAGCGCCATTGAAAATTTAGCGATATTTTCAAATCGCTTTTTCCCCGCAGAATCAATCTTCAAATACTTCTGAATAAAATTCAACAGAATTAGCTACATTTGACCACGATTTATTTTGCAATTGATTCCATTTTGACTCTACATCACTTTTATTGCCGTATAAGTGAGTCCGATGGAATTTCATAAAAATGTCATTGAGACTGGGTTTCACTTGAGATAATGCAACCTTAAGATGAAGATTGGACATCATTCTGAGAACAAATAAGTTATCTGGTAATCGTTTTTGAATTTCTTGAGCCAAAGTACACAGAAATTTCTTACATCTCTCTTTGACATCTAATAATTCTTTCTCCTTGATATTTTGTGCAATAGAATGAAACTCAAAGCCAAAATACATCGCTGATGTATGCATTAGATGGGACTGAAAATAGAAATCCGCTAATTCAGAACATTTTTATTTTCTGTCGCCGTTACGCAAAACTGTCACTACTTACTTTATCTTTATAATAATTATATTCGAATGAAATATGCAGAATTTCCGGAAAGACCACAGAAGAGAAATACTGAAAAACACACTAAAAGTAACACAAAACAGTCGCCACTTGCCACTTGTCACGATTGCCGCGCAAAATGATAAAATTTGTTTATGGTTGTATTTTGACTGCTTAGTTTATTTCGTTTTAATGAGAGAAAGTGGCAGTAAACTTGAGATCAATCTGATTAAAATTGAACTGAAGAGTTAATTTCTAATTTTTTTAATGAACTTTAAATCTACGCTCCTAAAACCCCCCATAAAAAGTCCCCCATAGATTTGCCCTAAAAAAAGTAACTTCTAAAAAATGCGCCAAAAAATGTAACCCCTAGAAAATACCCCTAAAATTATATTCCCCCCTCAAAATGCCCCTAAGAAAATGTGGCCCCTAAAAGCACCCCTTTTCATCTAATTTACCCCCAAATTTAGGGGCAAAACCCCCAAGTTGGCAACACTGCCTGTGGCGCCACTTCAAAGCGTTATTTAAGGCTTGGAGCTTTCGACGATTTCAAGTTCGGCAATTGTGTTTTTCTTGTGGTTTTTTCAAAAAAAATGATCAATTATGCCTCATCGAAAACAGCGATCATCTTTTAATCAAGTATCCGAGTTCGACAGAGGAAGGATAGTGGCCTACCGCGATTGTGGATTATCTTTCAGGGAAATCGGTAGTCGTGTTGGACGAAACCAAACAACTGTAATGCGGATATGTGATCGTTGGATGCAGGAGGGTACGACGGACCGGCGTATTCGATCGCATCCACCTCAGCGCACCACTTCACGTGATGACAGGCAAATTGTACGCATGGCAGTGACGGATCGCTCAGTCACATCACGAAGCATAGCACAGCACATGCAGTCTGTAACGCATCATCCAGTGTCTGCGCGTACCATTCGACGAAAAGTTTTCGTATATCGCGAAAGTTTTCGTATCTCTGTCCTGTATATATTTACTTACCTTTTTCTTTTTTCCTGTATATATACCTAAAACTAAATACCCGTGCTTCACAACGGAATGCATTACTACCACCAATCATGTAATCGGGTTCCATTAATTTAAATTAACTTCAGTAGTAAAGTGTTGTCATTTCTTCTGAGGAGTTAACCCTATAATTTAATGACGATCCAACATTAAATAAGGGTTTTTAGATTTATATTTATTTCTTAATTTTGAGGGCCTTATGACCCTTCTGGATTTTTTAACTTTCTTAGTACCTAGGGCCTAAGAGATATTCAAATTTTGAGAACGGCATTCGTTTGAGCGTGTTTGAGCGCCAAAAATTTTCGTTTGAGTGCCATTTGTAAAAGAGTTATGAGCATTTTAATTTTTAGCGGGCAAAAACTCCTAGCCCCCCCCCCCCCAAACATTGAGTTATTCGATTTTTGAAAACGGCATTCGTTTGAGCGTGTTTGAGCTATATTTGCTGTCAACATAATCTTAAAATTGGAAACGTTTTAACGATCAACTAACTATTGGAACCATTTGTTTTTAATTACCTGACTTCAATGTGGAATATTTAAATTACCCAGTGGCATAGCGAGAGGGGGGCAAGGTGGTCTATCATGCCCCGGGCGCCACTTGCAGAGGGGCGCCAAATGCAACCTAAGACCATTGGACCCTTTGGTCCCCAAAACCATGACGGGCGCCAAAAAGGTAATGTGCCCCAGGCGCCAGTTATGCTCACTACGCCACTGTAATTACCATATTTAACTTTTTACGATAATTCATGATATGCAACTTATGCAAACTCTTAATAATTCTATTATAATGTTAATCTTTGCTCCGTTCTATACGAGAAATAAAACATTTTATTTATTGTATATTATAATTCTGAAATTGGGATTCTTAATGCAGTCATATTTTATTGTAGTATTCAAGTGTGCATCAAGTTTTATACTTAATTTTTGTACATACATATTTTGAGTGTCACGGCAATCACAGTTTTATTTTTCTAATCATTTATGTGCGTATAGCACTTTCCTAATGTGTTTATAACGTAGAGATGGTTACGATTATTGTTTTTGTGTTTTAAGCAATTTATTTATGTATATATATATATTCAGAATTGGTTATGAGGAATTTTGTAAATTGATGCATTTCAGCACAGCTGATAGTCAGTCATTTTTGTTCAAAAGTGGCTAATTTATTTTACATTAATCATCTTCTATCTTAAATTGTAATATTTTTATATTTATATATTTTAGGTAAATGAAGTTAATATTTTGATATTTGTATAGTTTAGATTCATAAATCTAATAGTTCAATATGTATATGTATCGAAGGAAAAAATATAATTTTAAAATCCAAAATATACCATAAGATTTCTGGTCAAACATTGTATAAGATAACTATGTGAATGCAATCAGTTGCTAAATAAAAATAGTCGATATAAGAAAAGAAATGTATTCAACAGAATATTGCGATAAACTTACCGGCGTTTATATAGTGTTTAGAAAAGGTACAGTTAACTAGACGTCACTGGCACAACATTTATGGTCTGGCAGACAGTTTGACATATCCTTCCTCATTAAAATAATCTTTGTGTTTACCATATTTACAATAATTGTGTTACAGTGTTAGAAAGTTGTAAAAGTTCAAATTATGGAAGTGCATCAAGCAATTGCATTACTTAGTAGAAAGTAATTTACAGCTGACAGAATTCTTGCCGTAATTTAACTTCTCCTATATTCTTCTTGATGTATTTATTGGAATTTGAAGATTTAAAAAGTCCTTGGGTAGCGTTTTTCATTCTCTATATAAAAAATACTTTTAGCCCGGACACCCTGTATATAAAATCCAAATACCACTCACTCACTGATCACCGTATCTCTCGAACCATGAGTTCTAGGAAGTTGAAAATTTGTATAGTGGATGCACTTCCGCTCTCCCTAACAATAACATTTAAGAAATATTTTTAAAAAAATCTACACTTTTAATATGTGAAAAGGGACCCTTAAAATTAAACACGGACTGACTGATCACTGTATCTCTGGAACCATAAGACCTAAGAAGCTGAAATTTTGTATAGTGGCTCATCTAAGGCCCTAGGTACTAAGAAAGCTAAAAAATCCAGAAGGGCCATAAGGCCCTCAAAATTAAGAAATAAATATAAATCTAAAAACCCTTATTTAATGTTGGATCGTCATTAAATTATAGGGTTAACTCCTCAAAAGAAATGACATCACTTTACTACTGAAGTTAATTTAAATTAATGGAACCCGATTACATGATTGGTGGTAGTAATGTATTCTGTTGTGAAGCACGGGTATTTAATTTTAGGTATATATATAGGAAAAAAGAAAAAGGTAAGTAAATATATACAGGACAGAGATACGAAAACTTTCTTTCAAGTTCATCTTTTTTAAAGTATAATAAATATTAAGAACGAATCAATGAATTTTTGAATGTATTGAAAAATTTCATAAATGCATTAAACACTGTTGTCTGAGGCCTAAACTATATCAACTAGTTTGAAACTATTTGCTATTATTAATTACTAATATATTTTATCGTTATTTGTTGATAATTTCGTATTTTTACTCTGCCTCATTTTGGCGCCTCTTTCAATGTCTTATCCATGGGACCCGCCATATTTGGAGATATCCCTTCCGTTTCGCAAACACCAAATTTCCTCCCCCCCCCCTTTTTTTTTCGCCATTTCCCCGACACGAAATTTCATGCCGCTCTGTTTTTCCCGTTCTCTGAATATCTCAATGTGAGGGGAGGGGAGGGCTACGTGTTTTTCCCGCCAAAAAATGAAATGCTCATAACTCTTTTAAAAATGGCGCTCAAACGAAAATTTTTGGCGCTCAAACACGCTCAAACGACGCTCAAACGAATGCCGTTTTCAAAATTTAAATATCTCAATGTCGGGGGGGCTAGGTGTTTTTCCCGCCAAAAAATGAAATGCTCATAACTTTTTTAAAAATTGCTCTCAAACGAAAATTTTTGGCGCTCAAACACGCTCAAACGACGCTCAAACGAATGCCGTTTTCAAAATTTAAATATCTCAATGTCGGGGGGGGGGGGCTAGGTGTTTTTCCCGCCAAAAAATGAAATGCTCATAACTTTTTTAAAAATTGCGCTCAAACGAAAATTTTTGGCGCTCAAACACGCTCAAACGACGCTCAAACGAATGCCGTTTTCAAAAATTGGATATCTCAATGTCGGGGGGCTAACTTCACAGACGTCATATATGGCAGTTTAAACTTTATTTTTAGGAAATGTTCAACGAGTTCACTCATTGTGAGGTACAGCTGTGTTTTTCAATTATAAAAAGTAAGTAAAATTTTAATGTTTATTTAATTCAGTGGTTGAATATTTTTGTTGAGTTAGGTATCTGAATGTTTTGCAATAAGTACGTTACATTTTTTTTTAACTTTACGGACTTTTAAGGCACGCATATAATCCAATCTTTGCATCTAAGCCTTAAACAAAGAAGTACAATGGTGGAGTGACGTTTTAAATTGGACATCTGTCCTTCAATTTCAGGATAGATGGCCACATAAAATCGAGGAGAGATGACCACCTTTAATCAATATTTCAAAATTATACGGAGTGAGGATTTTAACTAAATATAATTATATTTAAAACAATTATATAACTTTTATGTTTATAATTATACTAGCTGAAAACCCGCACTTCGCTACGGAGTACATTCAAGTTAAATAACGGTCAATGTATGCAACTAATGCCAAAAAAATAAATAAATAAATAAATAAATATATATATATATATATATATATATATATATATATATATATATATATAATAAATGCGACGATCAATGTATACAATTGATGTAGAAAAAAATATATATATATTTATAAAAAAAATCGTAAGGGATATTTTTATAGACAAATTAATGTCCGATCGTCTGCCGCATTAGCAAGAATTTTTTTTTTCTTGTCTATTTAGTTGTTATGCACGTGACAGTAAATTTATTTAAAGTAGCAGAAAAAGAAATCACGTAATCAGCATTTAATAAATTAAATTCTAAAGATTAATCTTTAAAAATTCCCCAAAAATCAGAAAGTGGAGGTAAAGATTCGAAAAAGATTTCATTTTGAAGAACTTTTTATGATCTTTTTCGTGATATAAATTTTATAACCCTCAAATTATTATTTTAAATGAAACTTAAAAAACGTTACTAAAACAGCTTAAAAATTTAATTTAAAAAAATCTAAGAAGAATTTTTTAAAATTCTCTCTTAGTGCACCCCTACACTATAAGAAGAATCGCCATGCAAAATGTCAGCCCTTTAGGTCCAGCGGTTTGGTCTGTGCATTGTATATCAGTCAGTCAGTGAGTGAGTCAGTTACGGAACTGTTTTATATATATAGATTAAAGGATATATTTATTTCAGTTTTAACTAATATTAATATTTCAATAATAATATGATATGACGAACGATGTTTTTTTTTCCAGTTTTTTAAGATAAGATGCCGAATAAATACATAGGAAAGCCTTATTCAAACCGAGGGATCTAGAGTCAAAATGATTTGTCTAAGGAAATGGAGGCTGTGCAAACGTGATTATATTCTGTTAAAGAAGCGTCTGAAGCATTTCACATTCCACGCAAGACTTTTGAGCGCCGATTGAAGACCAATAATTCCACAAAGGCAGCATGGGTCCTGGCCCAATGTTTGAAAAAGAAAACTAAGAAAGATTTGTAAAACACATTAAACGAATGCAGAAACAAGGATTCCCATTTACTCGAGATGATGTGAGAATTCTCGCTTTTGAATTTGCCAAACAACTGGATATAAAGCACCGTTTTAATGATACAAGTGAAAAGGCTTGGTATGTTTGGCTAAGTCTATTCCTAAGTCGTCATTCTGATATATCAATCAGAAAAGGTGAAGATATGTCGCTTGCGAGAAGTGAAGCCATGAATTGTGAAGAAATAGATGCCTACTTCAAACTACAGAAGATTAAGTACATTTTAAATTATCAGATTCTACAGATTCCGAGGGAATAGAATTTGATGAGGATCATTGTGATGTTTGTAGAAAAGAATACAATACCACAACCAAAAAGGATGACTGGATAAAATGTATAAGGTGCCTGAATTAGTACCATGAAACGTGTACAAATTATCAAGACCTTTGCCAAAAACGTGGTAAAATTTTACGAAAAGTGAAGGGTTGAAATTATACTTCAAATGTTGTTTATTCGTATTTTATTCACTCATTTTCCGTGATATAATTGCATCTTTGCAAATTGCTATATGTTTTTCATGATTAACTATATGAAATGTGTTGTTTTTCGTTATTTTAAATTCCCTTTTTCTTTCTTCTATTGGATGGCGATCTCTCGTCGGCTTGAAGGAGAGATGGCCATCTGTCATTTTAATTTCAAACTATGTTTCCCACATTTTGTTCTCAATGTTTAATTATTTTTTTACCCAAAATCTGATGAGAAAATGTATAAGAATGTTAAATATGCATAAATATTTCTTGTGTTTGCATTCTAAGAATTTTTATTTCAATCTTTAGAAACTATGGACATCTATCCTAGAGACCCTATATATATAACCTAGAGACCCTATATATATAACAAATACATCTGGGCATGGTTGCCCAGTTCGCAAGAGCAGCAGGCCAGTGATCTAAACGTCTCTGGTACGATGCTCGTCGCTGCAAATCCACCACCGTGCTCACTAATGGTGGTCGGGGCACATAAAATAGTACGGGGATGCAATGTCCTCGAAGTTCTGAACTTTACCTCCGGAGGAGCGGGGTTAAGTGTTTCGGTCTCGTTACTTGTCTCTTGTATATATATATATATATACATATGTGTGTGTATATATATATACACACATATTTTTATTTTAAATTGCTATTAATCAAATATTTTGTTAGTACTGGAATTCTGCTGCAGTTTCCTAGGTTAGGATTTGTTCATTCAAAAACAATGAATACTATATTCACGCTTGCACAATTTCGCCCATCTAATATGCATTTCTATACAACAAAATAGTACAAATATAGTCCTACCTGTCAAATTTCCTCCTTTGTTTAACTAAAAAATTTAGAATTTAACTGATGGAGCAGAAATATTCCAAGATCAGCCAACACTTCATCGCCGCATTTTAAATTTTTTTTATCGCTCATTCATGTTCAATAGTATCATTTTTTTGTCCTATAATATTGATTAAGAGTCCATGTATACTCATTATGATTCCAGCATATTGTTCTTACCTTTTTAATACAGTTCTCTAAAAAATTTCACTTGAAAAATCCACTTTTATGCACGTAATTGTTCATCGACAATTACGAACTTTGGATCATTGATAGTAGTATACAGTTGTTGAGTTGTACCTTTCGAATACCATGAATTAGGCCTAGAAGCAGGATTTGTTTTAAGCTAACATTACATGAAATATATTAGCTCGTTTAAAGAGATGGCTTGGATGAGAGTAAATTGTTGGTGACACATACCCTCGAATGCTAGTTCGCAAACAAACAATAACACACACACACACACACATCTGTATAAGCAGAATTTTCAAACTCATATGAAATTTGGTAACATATTAGAAACGGTAAATATCACCATTTTCATTAATAATAAAAAGATTCGCAATCATAGAGGGTGTGGTAGGTTTAATTTGGGTGGGTCGTGATTGGTTATAGTGGTAGGCAATGATACCCTTACTCTGAATTCTAAACAATACATTAATTTATTAACACAATACAAATATTAGTACACATTCAATTATATTATTATTAATTATGAACCTACAGACATTCTCATTATATCAATGTATTATTTGACTGCACTATTTCATTTATTTAAATTAATTTCATTTCAGTACGCAATATATATATTATTCCTTAACTTCCACCTATCATATAAGACTCGGGTATCTCACGACATTTGGCAATAGTTAATAAAAGGTTACCTCCATTTTTGCAGACTGCAGAAGGGGACTTTGGCTGGCATATTCATGTGCATCTATTGGGGTCTCTATTCGGACTCGCTCAATAACGTAGGAATAGGCAGACTTTAATGGCCGGATCAGTTCTCCATCCTTTGCTTGTGGGGGTTAGGCACTCCGTCTTGGTTACGAGTCTCAACTATAATCATCTCATCGGTAGCTTGCAGGGGTTCAGGCAATCTATCTCGGCTCCGATGCTCCTTGATGCTCCTTTCATCGTTGGGTTGCCGGCTTACAGCGATGCGCTAAGTCGGGGCGCAATCTCCCATATATTCACTTTTGCCTTCTCGCTTACGAGGCTACAACTCTCTATTTTGGGTGCCAAGTCTCAGAGTCACCATCAATATGATTATATCTTTTTCTTCTCACTCTCTCTATTTTTTTATTATCTTCTCAACGCCCCGCCTTTTACATTTCCATTCGTCTCTCATGTTCAACCTTTTTCTTTATACTTCCACTTTGATTCGTTAACTTGTTCCTACCCTAATCATTTCTTTAACCATTCAGAGTGAGGGGCGTTTTATATTCGAACAATCCCGTCTTCGCCTCATTCCTATTTTTCTAGGAAACGTGTTTTCCCAGAACATCTCCTATGTGTGGGGTCCTCTTCTCTTTGTCAACAATTCCCTTTCATCTCGATGTCTTCTCTATCTGTACCCCCTCGCTGTTTCGACTCTTAATTGTTGCCTTTCAATTTTTTCTTCTTTATCCGGTTCATTGTCTGATCAAGTGCCATTCCAATTTTCTCATAGCACCGCCGACCATTCGCTTTAATTGGGTTGTCTGCCCTTTTTGAACTCCTAACATATCGTATCCCCACGACATTCTTCTCGTATCGTCTGGCGTCATTTTACTATTACATTTTCCGGCCCGTTTGTTAATTAGTTTTTCTGCACCTTTTCTATTTTCTTTTTTTTATATGTCGTACTCCACGACATTTCTCCCCCTCCTTTGAGGAAAAAAAATTATTGCTCTCATTGCATCCTCCATCTATCAAATTATCCGTCCTTTGCCTTATAAAATTTTCTGCTAACCTTCAGTCGTACCCCTTTAGCTGCTCCCTTTTTCTTAGTATAGGACAAACACATATTGCGTAAAATTGCGTACTGATATGATCTTAACATATTATTATTAATACATCAACATTACATTAAAACGATACCTGATTTAATCTATTATGTTACTCATTAATATAATATGACATATACAATTCAATACACAAATATTTCATCATTAATATTGTTCGTTGAATACACATAAACATAATACATAAATTACAATAACAACAAAACACACACTCTTTGCCATATAGTAGCTACGAATATCGGTAGCATTCATATTTAAATTTTGTGATTATACCAAACTGGAATTTATGGTATTTGTATCAGTCACCTCCTTTAGCTCTTATCATGTTCATGAGCGTAATTTTTTTTGTGTGTTTGTTTTGCTTTTTAGTTCTGGGTCTTGCTGAAAGTTCTTTACGGACATCAGTATATCTGTATATAAAAGTTCTATGTATGCAATATATCACATAATAATACCTTTTATACCACTGCCAAAAGTCTTTCGTTATCCCGGTCATATTTAGTTCTATTGCTATTTATTTTATTATTCATTAATACATCAAGTTTTAATCATAATTGCAACAGTATTTGTAATTCAAAATTGCAACAGTACCTGTAATTCCACCGCTATCTTTTCTAACATGCCTGTAAACGAAGCTTCACTGCCTAGCACCACCAACTGCTTCCCTCAAATATAATCATAACTACATCTCTGTTTACACCATCGTACATGTGCTTTCTAATAACCATAGAAATGGACCCTAAATGTCACCATAGTAACGAACGGTTTTATTGTTTACCGCGCGGTGCCGTTAATAAAGACGTTTATCCGCGAACAGGTATTTTCCCGTAACACCTGTTCGTAACACCTGCCCGTGATACCTGCTTCCAAAGTCCCGTGGTTAACTGACAACCGGCTACCTTTTTTTTACCT
Source organism: Dolomedes plantarius (assembly GCA_907164885.2). Taxonomy (NCBI): domain Eukaryota; kingdom Metazoa; phylum Arthropoda; class Arachnida; order Araneae; family Dolomedidae; genus Dolomedes; species Dolomedes plantarius. Next base: position 79,646,746 of record OU015500.1, on the reverse strand, counting down.
GTGTCTCCTTTGTCTAGAATTTTGGCAACAGGTAAATTTCATTCCGCGTTATTCGTTTCGCACATGTTAACCATGCGTTCTCATGAATAAAATTTCTTTATATTAGAAACTTCTAAATTCTATTACCTAATATATTTTTGTGCCCTAATGTACCACTATTATTTCTCACTATTATTTCTCGTTTGTTTGGCTATCCACATTATGTCCCTGGGAATTATATTATTATTCACTAACTTCATTTCCCTGAACCACGTGTTCACTGGATTACCAAATATTCAGGTAATTGTCTTAATATTTTATCGTTATCGTGCTAATACTTTGCCATTAATTAGTATTATTATTACTATTATTATTATTATTATTATTTTATTTTTTATTTTTATTTTTATTTGTTGATCGTCTTTGTTTCTCATTTCTAGTATATTTAACTACTATGTATTTATGCCTGCCGTATTATTCCACTATGCATTATTATTACTTCTATCATTAATGATATTTTATTTATCTTCTTTTCTTTTGTTTTTAAATTTTATTTTATCTCGCCCATTATATTATCTTAATTATTTCTCGTCGTCGCTAATTATGACCTATCTGTTGTTCCTAATCTCTCTCACCCCGTTACCTATTTAAGCAGTTCCTGTCGATCGAACAATAGTTATTCTTTGTGTATTTCAATCTAACTTCAATCATCATATTTCGCATTTCCACATTACCCCATCTACGTCGATATTTGTTTACCAATTTGATAATTACGCAATCTTTATTTATTTTTCACCTTAATTATCTCTCACCCTTTCATAATTCTCCTTTCTTATATGGTGAATTTATAATTTTGTCACTCATAATCGCATTCCTTATGTGCATATTTCTCCCAATACGACTTAACTACCATGTCTATTAGTGTCAATGTCTATCGTATATTTATTTATCAATTTTGCAACCATCTACCTGTTTTTTTTTGTGTGTTTTCCTCTTTTTTTATTTATTTATGTGCATACCTACATGTATTTAATTATTTAATAGTGTGTTCTGATTACCTTATTTAAATTTATTTTAATTATTGTGTGCGGTGATCTTAGAAATCTCAATAATGTGTTCTTATCATTGTATATTCTCATGATTTCAAAATTCCCATTTAATCGTTTATTTAATGCCTTGATTGAATTTAATCGTCGCAAACTAACGATCTCTCCCACCATGAATTCGTCATTCTTGTATCGTTGATTTATAATATTATTTCTACGTGTCCCAGTATTAATATTCTCATGCGCTATCCAATAATCGCGATTTCTCTGCATATTACTTTGGTTATTTCTCTTTGTACTTCTCTCGTATTGATTTTGCGGCCAATTTTCCATATTCCTTTTACCATAAAAATTATTTCGACCCACATTTTTATTATTCTGTAATCTGCTTTTCCGTTTATCTGTCTTAACTGCCTGTTCATAATCCATCGCCGCGACAACTGTATTGACATAAACCGCGTTAACCTCTTCCGGCACATTTTGTTGGCTTACATCCTGTACTTGCCTTTCCATATCCGACTTTTTTACTATTTTGGAGTAATTACCTTGCCGCCTCTTTTTATCGCGCTTTTGTGGTTTATTTTCATTATCCGTATTTGATTTAAATTGAGAAACTATGGCGCCCTCTTTAAATTTTTCATCTTTCTCATCTTCTTCGTAACTATCATTTCTCTCACATGCCTCACCTAATTTTATCTGTTGAACTGTTTGTGCGGCCGCTACTTCCTCCCTCAACTGTTTATTGTCACCCACTAGGGTACCCAAATTATGTTGTATTTCGATGATTTGTGTTTGCAATTCTGTATTTTTGGATAATATTTTTTGCAACACTAACTCCTCACTGTGTTGCTTTTCTGATTGTATTGAATCTAACTCTGCCTTTAATTGTTCATTTTCGCAACATTTAATGTTCATATCTTGCTCCATCGCAACCAACCGCCCGTGTAATTCTGTATTTTCAGATACTAATTTTTGGAATTTTAATTCCCGACCTTGCTCTTTGTCTGTTATAAACGCCAATTGACTCTCTAATCACCGAATTGTGGTTTTTAATTTTTCTATCTCTGACAATTCCTCATTAAGCATTACATTATGTATTCTTATTTCATTTCCCTTATCCTCTAATTTTTTCTGTTTTAAACTCTTAATATTTCCCGCTTTTTCATCACTTGCTACACTATTAATTTGTAATTCACATTTTTGATCGTCCCTCTCCTTATTTGTATGTTTTTCTCCCGTAATTTCCATCGGCTTTGTGACTGCATCTCTAAAATTTTCTATGTTTAATAGGCCTATCTCTAGTCTTATGTCGTCGCTCACGGCGTGTAGAAGTTTTGATAACATTATTTTTTCCGTATCGTTTTGTCCCTTATACTGGCGACCAAAATAATCAAGAGTAACCTCTTCAATTTCACGTGCTAAATCAGAAATAGTTTGTTTAGGCTTTTGCTTTATATTTTCAAACTTTTGTTGTTTCGCATACGACGCGTTTATGTTTTCAAAAGTGAATCCTGTCCTGTTTTCATCTTTTACCTTTTCACTAATTGCCACGCTATTAATCATCGCATCATATTTTTGCTCATCATCCTCAATCTCTTTTGCCATGTCGATTGCTTCTTGGAATGTTAGTGGCTGAAATGTCATTAATTCCTTTCTTATATCCTGCCGTATTGATTTTGTAAATTTATCTAAGAGAACTCGATCCAATTCTGGAGATTCGGGAATCTTCAAATAGTCATTTACGACACCCTTAATGTGCTTTTCCACGTGACTTATTTTTTGACCTGGTTTTTGCACGATTTTCTTAAATGCCACATGATTTAATAAATCTTTCACGGTTCGCGCCATTCTCTAAATGTAAATTATTCCTAACTTCAATATTATCTTCTAATTTATCCTCTCTATCCCTCAAATATCCTATCCGCTCGTTTTCTACACTGCTTTATCTCCTCTTAACAATGTACCTTTGAAATTTTTACCCTGCGTAACTAAACTTCTATCATACTACAACCATATCTTTAAAATTTCACTTTTATTTACTAACTTAACACCCTTCAACATATAAGCAATACGTCGTAATTACTATTTCTCAATTTAACATTATACTCTTACACATTCCTCAACAATCTCCTATCTAACATTTCCTTATCTTAAATTACTATTTCACTCAGCGTAACTATTCCTACATTCCATATTCATAGCCATATTGCCTATTCATAGCCACCCTGTCATTCTGCTGTCTTAGCGTCTAAATCCCATTATTCAATTCTCCCACTCTTAATTCCCTATTATTTCTCCTTCGCGCCATTATCCTTTTTTTTTTACAAACTTAAAATTAACTATCCTACTTTATTTACTTTTCTCAACGTACTGTTGAAATTTTAACCTAACTTGCGTACTTTCACTACCTATCACACTATTATAATACCTAATACCTCATTATATCATTCAATATACCATACATTCAACACTTATTACTCATTACACTTATTATTCATTGCATTATATCACTCAATAATCAATATCTATTAATCATTCAATATTCATTCAATACACTTATTATTCATTAAATACTTATTCAATACAATTATTATTCATTACACTATATCACTCAATACTCAATGCTTATTCATCATTCAATACTTATTATTCAATGCACCTATTACTCATTACATTATATAATTCAATATTCACTAATTATTCATAATTCACAACTTATTCATTACTCTTATTAATCATTACACATTATTACGCATTATGCATTCTTAATTACTCAACATTTAAGTACTTTCTCTTTAAGCAACACTGTTCGACACAAACTATTCCATTAATTATAATTTTTAAACACCCCTTTTCTTTTATCATCAATCCTCCTAACTCAATATTCAAATAAACCAATGTATTATTCGAATCAGAGTATTAATTTTATCGTCATAGCATTATATGTATCACTGCCAATTAGTTTTTTTTTACATAGCCGCAATAATCATATTTGTTTCGTCAAAGGCACCATTATGTGGTAGGATTACTTTGGGTGGGTCGTGATTGGTTATAGTGGTAGGCAATGATACCATTACTCTGAATTCTAAACAATACATTAATTTATTAACACAATACAAATATTAGTACACATTCAATTATATTATTATTAATTATGAACCTACAGACATTCTCATTATATCAATGTATTATTTGACTGCACTATTTCATTTATTTAAATTAATTTCATTTCAGTACGCAATATATATATTATTCCTTAACTTCCGCCTATCATATAAGACTCGGGTATCTCACGACATTTGGCAATAGTTAATAAAAGGTTACCTCCATTTTTGCAGACTGCAGAAGGGGACTTTGGCTGGCATATTCATGTGCATCTATTGGGGTCTCTATTCTTACTCGCTCAATAACGTAGGAATAGGCAGACTTTAATGGCCGGATCAGTTCTCCATCCTTTGCTTGTGGGGGTTAGGCACTCCGTCTTGGTTACGAGTCTCAACTATAATCATCTCATCGGTAGCTTGCAGGGGTTCAGGCAATCTATCTCGGCTCCGAGGCTCCTCTATGCTAGCTTGCGGGGTTCATGCAATCTATCTCGGCTCCGATGCTCCTTGATGCTCCTTTCATCGTTGGGTTGCCGGCTTACAGCGATGCGCTAAGTCGGGGCGCAATCTCCCATATATTCACTTTTGCCTTCTCGCTTACGAGGCTACAACTCTCTATTTTGGGTGCCAAGTCTCAGAGTCACCATCAATATGATTATATCTTTTTCTTCTCACTCTCTCTATTTTTTTATTATCTTCTCAACGCCCCGCCTTTTACATTTCCATTCGTCTCTCATGTTCAACCTTTTTCTTTATACTTCCACTTTGATTCGTTAACTTGTTCCTACCCTAATCATTTCTTTAACCATTCAGAGTGAGGGGCGTTTTATATTCGAACAATCCCGTCTTCGCCTCATTCCTATTTTTCTAGGAAACGTGTTTTCCCAGAACATCTCCTATGTGTGGGGTCCTCTTCTCTTTGTCAACAATTCCCTTTTCATCTCGATGTCTTCTCTATCTGTACCCCCTCGCTGTTTCGACTCTTAATTGTTGCCTTTCAATTTTTTCTTCTTTATCCGGTTCATTGTCTGATCAAGTGCCATTCCAATTTTCTCATAGCACCGCCGACCATTCGCTTTAATTGGGTTGTCTGCCCTTTTTGAACTCCTAACATATCGTATCCCCACGACATTCTTCTCGTATCGTCTGGCGTCATTTTACTATTCCATTTTCCGGCCCGTTTGTTAATTAGTTTTTCTGCACCTTTTCTATTTTCTTTTTTTTATATGTCGTACTCCACGACATTTCTCCCCCTCCTTTGAGGAAAAAAAATTATTGCTCTCATTGCATCCTCCATCTATCAAATTATCCGTCCTTTGCCTTATAAAATTTTCTGCTAACCTTCAGTCGTATCCCTTTAGCTGCTCCCTTTTTCTTAGTATAGGACAAACACATATTGCGTAAAATTGCGTACTGATATGATCTTAACATATTATTATTAATACATCAACATTACATTAAAACGATACCTGATTTAATCTATTATGTTACTCATTAATATAATATGACATATACAATTCAATACACAAATATTTCATCATTAATATTGTTCGTTGAATACACATAAACATAATACATAAATTACAATAACAACAAAACACACACTCTTTGCCATATAGTAGCTACGAATATCGGTAGCATTCTTCTCGTATCGTCTGGCGTCATTTTACTATTCCATTTTCCGTCCCGTTTGTTAATTAGTTTTTCTGCACCTTTTCTATTTTCTTTTTTTTATATGTCGTACTCCACGACAGAGGGGAACAATTCCCCCCATTTTTTTTAATAGATATTTCACTGACATCTTATTTCTAACAGGAAGGTCAGTGTGTCTAACAAAAGTTTTCATTTCGATTTTTCGAAAGACATTGCAAATACAACCACATTTTCCATACCTATAATATTCAAATAATCATGAAACACTGTTAAATAAGTTAACTATTCTTTTTTTAACGTATGTTTTTTAAGTATTCTCTAACTATTCTTTTTTAACGATTACGTTCCTCCATAACGGTCCCCCGGATTGCAAAATTTCTGATGGCGTGCGACGCGAGTGATAATTTTGGCAGTGCGCCAAACCCAGTCTGTATCGCTTGGGCAAGCAGTAAATAGTTAAATAGAAAAGTACCAAAGTGCGTCAAAATTTTGACATACATATATGTATATATATATATATATATATATATAGATAGATACATATATACATACAAAAGAGGTAAGCAACGATAAGGAAACCTACATTAATAACCCGCGGTAGTTTCGTAAGAAGAGACTACCTGAACATTTTTTTCACTGCTAAAATATGCTTACTTGATAAAAATGGATATCGAATTCAATTTTTGTTCATATTGTTGTGAAGCTAACAATCAATGAATTTAAAAAAGAAATGAGAGAAAATTTATTCACTTTCCGAAATAAATTATCTCAAAATGCAAACCCACAAAACAAGTCTTTTTTTCACTGTAAACGAGACCAAAGTTTATTAATGCATTTTCAAAAAAAAAAAAAAAAGAAATTTCAAAAGGATAACCATAATTTGCTGTTTAAAGTTCGTTTCATCTGCAGTTTTCAGTTCTTGAGCTACTTTCAAAAACTTTTGCCTGAAGTTTTTTTTTGTTCATAGGGTTTATTTTTTTATTTAATTTATAATAAGAAATATCCCTCGTGAACCGCCGCGCAAAATATATGAAATAAAAGAAAAATGCATTGTAAGTTGAAAAAGCAAAATATTTTTCTCATTATTATATTTTGGTTGGGAGTCGCCCGAATAAAAGATGTTTGAAAATACTTTTCCCTCCTTTTTTTAAACTTTTTTACACGTTTTAACCTAGTTTACTGCCGTCGATAAAATGTAAGATGAGAGTTAAAAAAATAAAAATAGAGAAGAGGAATAAATGCATTTGTTTTTACACGTTGAAGGGAAAGAACAATAATTCTCTGAAAGAGAAAAAAAAATCAGTGCAAAAATAACAATCTGTTGATAGTACATTCAAGTTTTGGAGCCTCAGGTGCTATAAAAGATTTCTCCTTCTTCTTTCTTTCTTCGTGTCGTTTTCTAACACAACGAAATATAAATTTGATAACTCAACGCGGGGAAAAATTGAACTAAACTTTTTTCTGATATTTTGAAATTTATTGATCACACAAGATGTGAAACCTATCTGAATTTTAAAGCTGAATAAAAGAAAATCATATTACTCTCGAAATATAAAGCTGTAACGGCTAAAAAAACTCTGCAGAAGGAAATATCTGTTTTCACAAAAGAAAAATTAAAGCTGCTGAATAGCCCTTTATGTATTATTTTAGAACAGTTTATATATATATATATATTTATATAAGGGTGAGTCCAAAAATAAGTTTCCCTTGGCGACTGTGGACATAGGTGTGTATGAGAGACAAAAAATATAATGAGACATTAAAGATAAGACCTAACTTTATTTTTTAACATAAGTACCAAGTACGTTGAGACATTTGTCATACCGCTTTATAAGCTTCAAAAAGCCCTCCAGGAAAAAATCAGGGCTCTGCATACGGAAGAAGCATTTAACTTTTGTGAGCTTAACTGTGTAAAGCTTGTGTGACTTCAGCATTGCTTTCAAATCGCCTTCCACCGAGATTCTTCTTCAAAGCCGGAAACAGATGGAAGTCACTGGTTGCGACATAAGGACTGTATGACGGATGGTCAAGGCGCTCCCAACCAAGAGTTGCAATATGGTTTTGCATTGCTGTCGCCGAGTGGGGTCTCGCATTGTCCTCCAACAACAGAACGCCAGATGTGAGAAGGCCAGGCTGCTTTTTTCCGAATAGCCTCCTTCAATTTCGACAGGGTGTGACAGTACCGCGTAGCACTGATGGTTCCAACCTCCAAAAAGTCCAGCAACAAAACTGCTTTAAAGAAGAATCTCGGTGGAAGGCGCTTTGAAAGCAATGCTGAAGTCACACAAGCCGTTAAACGGTTCTTCCGTATGCAGAGCCCTGATTTTTTCCCGGAGGGTTTTTTGAAGCTTATAAAGCGGCATGACTAATGTCTCAATGTACTTGGTACTTATGTGGAAAAATAAAGATACGTCTTACCTTTAATGTCTTATTATATTTTTTGTTTTTCATACACACCTCTATCCACAGTCACCAGGGGAAACTTATTTTCGGACTATCCCTCGTATATATATACATACTATCTATCAATAAGTATTTGGACACCCATGCAAATGACGATAGCTGCGGTCCTGATATACGTCACGCCTTCCATCGTTAAATATCGTGTAGGAAACAACATTGGCATTAGTCGCATGCAAGATGCCACGAAATGCAGAGTTATCTGATTTCGAGAAAGGTGTAATAGTAGGGTATCACAGAAATGGTCGATCCTTAAGGGACATATCTAGCACGCTGAATTACCCAAAATCGACAGTGGTCTATATGATTCAGAAGTGGAAGGGGAGCGGTGATTGTCGGAAAGTGTTCCGAGTCGGCAGACACACGAAACTGGGAGATGGAGACCGACGGGTACTGCCCAAAAAAATTCAGAAGAACCAAACCCAACCGATGGCCCACATACTCCAGGAGTATCAAACGGACTCCGGGAGTGTTGTTTAGATGAATACCATCCGTGAGGAAGCATATATGCTTGGTATTCATGGTCGTGCTGCTGCCCACAAGCCTTTGATCACAAAATCCAACCGCGAAGCTCGGTTATTGTGGTGCAAAGCATGTCGAGAGTGGACCGTAGATCAGTGGAAACGGGTTCTCTGGAACGATGAACCAAGGTTTACCCTCTACCATCCGGAAGGCAGAGTATGGGTCTGGCGTCTGCCTGGAGAACGTCTTATGCCAGAATGCATTGTGCCCACAGTAAAGTTCGGCGAAGGTGAAATTATGGCCTGAGGGTGTTTTTCCTGGTATGTACTGGGATTCTTGGTCCCAATTCCTGGTAAGCTCAACGCCGACTCCTACTGCACTATTTTGAAGGATAGTGTGCTTCATACGATGTGGCAGTTTTACGGGTTTGACCCATGTTACTTGCCGGACGACAACGGCAGCTGTCATGTTGCGAGGTCCACGATGGATTGTTATGGTGGTAATGGGGTTAACCGAATGGACTGGCCTGCCCAGAGCCCAGACCTGAACCCTATCGAGAACCTCTGGGACGAGTTGGATCACTGAATTAAGGGGTGCAACAACCGTCCAAAATTGGCGAAGGAACTACATGTCTTCTCCAAGCCGAGTGGAAGAAAATACCTCTAGCCGCCATACTTGTGGGAAACATGCCTGAAAAACGCGTCCTGCTATTAAATTACATTTAACGCGTATTCTAAATTATCCTTTTAATAAGGCATGGCTCCTCTCCCAAATTGCAACCTAAAAATAATATAAGTTATAATTTATATTGGCCCGTAAGGCACGTTCAGATCATTAAGCAGGAATTTGAAATATCTGAACTCAATAACATCCCCGTAATACCTGGTCCGAACCGGAAGGCCTCATTAAATTTTTATACAATAAACAAGTCCTGCTTTCAAATTCTTCGTTTTTAATAAAACACAGAGTAAGAGCGTGAACTAGCAATAGTTAATCTCCATGGAACGACGTGGACATGTGAACACCACGAAACTAAATTTGTCCAATAAAGTAATGGGTAATTTTGGTCCCTGGTGGTAAGATCAAGAAGCCATCAGTTTATAATTGCTCGAAAAAACGAAGACTTCTCTCTCTTTTCTCCTAAATCTCCCTGTATGTAGACGTTCGATCTTTGGCGCCCCGTCCTGTTGCATGGACGCCGCAAGTCCAGTGGCCACTGCAGCTAATGCCTTCGTAATGCTTCCTGATTAATAAAATACGACAGCGTACTTTGTTTATCTCTTCTCCGGCTCCTTGACTGTGCTTTTCTCCTCCACCCAACAACCGACTGCATATGTGTGATCAATTCTAATTGTGATTATTATCACAATTCTACCGATATCCATTCGGAAGTTGTTTCATGGGATACCAGAATGCTTCGTTAACCCTTCAGCGGGCGCGCCAATTTTTGGAACACCGCGTGGCACAAAGTGCAACGTCTCTTTCAACCTTGATTATTCCTTCTGTAATAAACTTTCTTTTTTCAAATTGAAAATAATAATTCTGCATTTTATGACAAGATATAAAATGCTGATAATATTGAGATATATTTATAATTAAAGACCATAGAATGCAGACACAATCGCCTTATTTTAAAACTGTCCGGTTTATTGGATCTAAGGACAAATTGCGAATGGATTCCTATTATTTCCAGAAACCTAAAAAATTATGAGATTGTCCATCTTCGTGATATGCGGGATACCGTGTAATAGCTGCACATTGGATCGATTACATCGACTCCTGTCTTTGTTGTATTGTAATCCAGTATAATCATTGGTTGACCACGGTTAAACCACGACTACAAATGAATGGAACGAATACAAGGGTCAAAAAATCAGACATTCATTAGAAAGGGTGTAGCTATTAAAAAAAAAATTGTGCGGTCGGGGGACCCCCGTCAGGAGTTCCTTACGTTATTTCTTCAACTCTAAACGTGATTTAATATGTAGATTTCTATTGATTATATATATATATATATATATATATATACATTTATATACATTTATATATATATATATATATATATATATATATATATATACTGCGCTATTCCAAGAATGAGTGGGAATAGAAACGAACAACGCTTGTGCGGGGATTTGGACCAGGTACCTATCGCTCCGTAGTGCGATAGTACGATACTCCGTAGTCCGATGCGATAACCATTCAGCCACAGAGTCCTTGAGAAAAAGCTCTTATGAAGGGGGCATAACGTTTTTTCGTTACGTCACGATTCCGGCCAGTTCACTCTACTGTAAGCCTCGTAAAAGAACTTCGTTCCAATAAAAACTGCTTAGAACATTCAAACCGTACATGTAAAAACAGACCATTCAAAATTACGAAAATGTTGCACTCTGTACACGGGCGCGCCCGCTTAATGGTTAATGTGGAAGCAGGTCCCTGTTTAGAGATTGCATTGTAAGTTCTGCGGAAAGTTTAAGCTTCGATGCAAATTCAGTCTTTGATTTGAAGTAGGAATTTACATCTGCACACCTGGAGTATGTTATCTTAATGAAACTGAAAACGTTGCACGATGGAAAGGAGGTTTAAAAATCTTAAAAATATGAAAGTGTTTAGGCAGAAGTGTTGTGAATTTCTCTTAGAGTACTTTGTCGAAGTATTGAAATATACTCCTCTGACAAGACGAGTATTGCTCACGAGTTTTTAGCAATAAGCTTGCTAAAAACTCGTGAAGCAAAATTTTTAGATCTCAAAAATTTGTTTAAAAAATAAGCAGTTTTATTTGTGATGAAGTTTTTTGTAATATCCGTATATACTTTTCGTAATATTCGTATTAATTATCACATAAATATCGTTTAAAGTTGAAAATATATTGTCCGTTAACAATTCAATATTCTTCAAGACACGTAATAAACCTCAAAAGTCAGGGTTTAGGCAAAAATTTTGTTTGACAAAAGACTTTGTTTAAAATGGAAGTTTTATGCATAAAGACTTTACTCTGTATGCATAAAACATAAAGCAGAACCTAAGAATTCCTATAAAAATGACATTTTCATTTTAAAATCAATATATCCTTTAACAAAGCCGAAATGTAATTTTTAAAAGAAAATATATATAAAAATCGAGTATAGTAGAGTTAAAGTATCGAAAAAAATATCAGGGAGAGATAATAGGATTAGACCTTTTTTTCAAATATAACATATGTTTACCGAGTTAACATTGCCTGAAGGAATCCTTTGTTTTAAAATTTTGAATTTCATGCCATTACAAGCAGTTTTAGATAATACGCAGAACTATAGGTACTTTTTTAAGACAAAAAATAGTATTCATAGGTTTTAGAAACAATGGATTTATTATTTCAGCATGTTGTAAAAATTACAATGATTCCAAATATACTGTATAGTTGGATTATATTGCAAATACTTGAGAATGACATTTATTTTAATTTTTTTTTATGTATTTGTGACATTAAGGTCCTGTAAGTTTTGCATAATACATGAAAATATAATTCTCATAAATCTTATAATAATAAGCCTTTAAAAAAAAATTAAACCATAATTAAGAGTAAAATTCGTTTAGAATTTTCTTGTAGCGCTTTTAAGACATTATTTATTTTCGCGCAACATTTAAAAATGTCACGTTTTCAAACTTTCTTTCATTTTTTTTCCTGTTTATTACTTCAGTGGAGCACCATTATGCTGGATTTTTTTTAAACCGTCTAGTAGTGAAAACACTTTCACCTTGGTTACTTTCTCCAAAACTGAGGATGTATTAATATTTATGAATGTCCTGCAGTGTTAATATTAGATGAATTTAGAGAAAATATGCTTGAATATATCTTAGTTATGCTTCCAAAAAATACTCTTTTCGCATTTTTGCTCTCTTTTTTAACCCTAAAGAGCAAAAATGCTAGAAGATATTGTGATAAGGAAATATTTCAACCCTTTAGATAGCATAGAAGGGCAAAATATTCACTAAACCATTGAGTCTGTAAGGCATATTGTATGCAATATGATGGTATAACTTAATATGAACACCGCCATTAAGCCTACTATGTACTAACCCGATTGGATTCGCTCACCTCAATGTTAACCTATGGAGAAAATTTGTCCACGGATTGCCGACTTGGATTCAAAGATTTTTTTTTTTAAATTGTACTCCGTCATAGAGAAAGAAAGTTTACATTTGTGTACATTTTTCGTTTTTTTTAAAAATGCAATTAATATTTTAAAATTTAAATTATTCGGGGAAAAATCTGGTATGGTGTGTTTTAAACGCTCATAAATTCCTTCGGTGGACGAAATTTATAAAATGAATCCTGTAGGGCTTTGCAGAAAAGTGCAGGCTATTTGACAATACCAATTTTATTTGATTATCAGCATTTATGTACCTGTAAATAATTGACAAAAATATATTTTAAATAAAAAATTTGGGGGCAGCGCTTAACCCCCCTATATATAAAGAGAGTCATTACAATCCCTCAAAATGTCAATCCTAAGGAGGGTGGAATTCTCGAACTGTCAACTGGACTCCTCCCACCACAAAAGTCTGCAAGAAGAGGAAAAGGGAAATACGATTTTTTTTCTTAGTACATAGCAGCCTTAAATTCTGTTTATAACTGTTACTTCTTCAAGAAAATTGAATTCCTATTTTATTATTGAATTTATAATTTATAACTTTTTTTCATTTCAAGGAATGTGCCTGTATCTTTTTATTCAAAAAACAAAATATAATGTTAGAATTTCATTTGTGAGGATTTATAAGACAACTGAGCTATGCTTAATTCGTGTTTTTATTTCTCCAAAGAGGATTACCATGAAAACTTTAGTTTTCGCATTTTTATGTTGATGCATTTTGTACTTTGCAGATTAAATCATGTATTATTTTAATACTTTTACATAATTTGTAAAAACAGAGAAATACCTTCTTTAAGCACTTTCGTAAAGAACTTTAGGAAGCAGATTATGTAAATCTCACTCGAATCACCTCAATGTCAACCAAAGAGCCCATTCATGTGGTACAGCGTGCGACAGAATGGACTCCTCCATTTCAAAGGGTAATAAAAAACGAACTATAAAGTTTACAGAAAAAGCTTTATATTTTCGAAAAGTACTTATAATTTAATTTTTTCCCACTAGGTTTTGAAAGTTACATCACTCAGGTGGTGCCCGTTTTTTGCGGTTCACTGCCGAAGCTGTTCTCGAAAGTTGTTACGAGGACATCCCTCCTCTCCAGCGTTTTATCTTGTGTTGTGTTTGGCAGGAAGAGAAATCAGCGCTGAAGTACAAAACAGGACTCCGGAAGCACTAAAATACCACGCGGAAGTCGTTTTCAAGACTTTATTATAACATACGCTTACAGCGAACTGACTTCTCACTCCAGTCAAAAAGTAAACATGTCCAACTGACAGCTGACCACCGAACTCCTTTCTTTCGGCTGTGTCAGTCCTTCTCAAGTAGGGGTTGCCAGAAAATGTGTGCCTCCCGAAAACCGCCAACAAAACAAAGCCTGCCAAGAAAATGTGGGCCAACACCCATACCCCTGGTACATGGGACATAATGATCAGAAGTGCTCACCCAGCCAAGATAGCCCATCCCCCAAAACCTCCACCCACAAGAGAGGGACGTCTGAAAGATTAATGAAGCCCCAAGACGGCAGCAGATGTCCCAGACAGGCGGCGATTGCACTACCGCGACAAAGACATTCCCGAAACGGAAGAGAGGGGGCGGGGGCGAGAAGATGGACTGGAAAGGCATAACACCCCTTCCTACAGCAGGCAAAGTATCACAAAAAGTCTTCACAACAAAGTTTTCCATCACTCTGTTGGTCATTCCTGGGGGAATGACGGCAACTTCTTCACCAATAGCGGACTCATGCACTCGTTTCAAATTTTCAAGAGCTCTAATATTACGAGGACGACCATTTGGTTTCCTTGGCAGTGCAGACCGACTTGCTCTCACGTTTGAAACCCCTCGTAGGATTGTTTTTCGATCCGGAACGTCATCAGCTGAATAAAGTCCGAAGTGCGTCCTAAATACCCTCTGTGTCGCGGTTACAGAATTGTTGTTGTTAAAGAACGAATCGATTACCAATCCTCGATGTTCACCGGACCAACCCATGGTGTCTGCTGACAACTAGAAATTCCGCCCGAACTGTTGCCACCTCCCGCGTCGCACTACCCCCACCATTGTCTTACCAGTAACCGTCAGAATTGTGATTGTCCATTCTGTCGCACCCTGTATATCCTCAAAAAAGAGTGGTAAAACTCAAATAAAGGATCAGCTGTTAACATTTCTTCTGGAAGAGTGGAGTAACTTTTCTCAAAATTTTTTTACTTCAAGTCTATGTTCAGACAAGTTGAAACGTGCAAAAAAGTACCAACTGAGGATTGTACAGGAGAGTTAGGTGTGCATAAATTTGTTACTTTTAAGTTTTGGGAACAATTGGTGCTTCCACAGATATATAGAGATATGATGCTGTTTAAAATCATTTTTGTTGTCGAACATAGCTAATGTTGAATACTTTGATTATTAAACATATCTCATGATTTCCTTTCAAACACCCATGTCAGTTTGTTTTTCTTACCGTTTAAGCGAACAACGTATTCACATGAGTTGATTGCCCCGGATAAGGTTAAAAATATAAAAAAATTAAATAGGGATTTTCGGGCTAAATACAATACGTTTAAACAATAATCTCATGAGCTTATTTTAGCAAAATTTTTATACATGTAATTATGAGTACGTATTCAGTTACAAAGTATATTTAAAATTAGAACTGACCAATGTTTAAGGTTAGGCTAAGCCGCTTACTCTTTAATCTATAATTACTCATTAACAAAGAATTTAAAAACATGTTAGGCTCAGGAAGAGAAAAAAAGATTTAGGTACCGTTTATAGCATTATGTGTGTTGTTGTTTATTGCAATAATAGTATTAAAGTATAATAGTTAAAGGTTTTAAAGCAAAAAAATATAACAAATCTGTAATATTTGTTATATTATTGAGAAAAATATTTTGTTGTTGTTGAAACCCATGGTGTAAAGAACTTCTAGACAATAATTTCCGTGCCAAGAAATAAGCGATTTTCTTTGACAATTTTAACCAGGGATTTATAGTTTCTCCTTATACGTTGAACATGAGAAAATGAAAACTTTTTGCTTTGTGAAGGAAATAGTATTAGGATATCAAACAAGAGTGAAAGAAAGGGGTACTGCCAACTGAACACTTTTGTGGAGACTTTTATAGCATTATATTGCCAATTAATTCTTTCTTTCTTACACTGGCTATATGAGAGACTTTCGTATTTATAACTGTTAAATTTATTTTTACAATTGTATTTACACTCTCAAAGAATTTACAAAAGCCGATTTACAAATGTCTGATTGTATTTGTCACATAATGGGAAATTAATGCAAAATTTGAATTTTACGATGATACAATAGATACGAGCTCGAAGATTAATGACCTAAAATGGTTTGCAGTTTTGCATTAAGATTCATTATATAATTCAACCCAATCCAAATTTAAAAAAAATATATATCAATCAATTCTGAAAATGGAAGATAATACGAACCAGGAAGAATATCGTTTCGTATGCAGCCACTTGTTTTTCACACTTCGTTTATATCGTAGTTTCGTTTTTTAAATTTCAATTTTTAATTTTACCTTGTGAATCCCCATTTCTTCCTATGTGGTCTTGTTTGTTTCTTCTCTGCGTGTCTCTGTAAGGGCCGTGGGGTCGTATATTTTGTTACCTCTCGTTTTTCTGCCCATGTATCTTTTAGACTCCCGTACATATTTTCCCTGAAGTTCTGAAAATTCCAGGTATTTTATCTATTTGTATCAAGGAGTATTATGCTTTCGGCATTTTTGTTTGATTCATGAAGAAGAACCCAAAGCTTTTAGGTTTAAAGACGGACTTCAACTACTACCCCAAAACTAGTTTTCACTCCGAAACTAGTATTTCGAAAATATAGCCGACTGATTCTACTGCTGATATTTGTATTGATGTAGAAATGAACTAAACAGGTGTTGCTCAGTTCCTCTATTTATTACGGATACATAGTTTCATTTATTTCCTATTTGTGAAATGTATAAATTTGCAATATGTATCTATTCGCTCTTGTCAGATGATATCTCATACACTTTTGATATTTCTTACTGAAAACTTATGACATTACCCCTTTTTATCTATATGTATAAAACAGTTCCATAACTGACTGACTAACAGATAACGTACAGACCAAACTGTTGGAACTAAAGAGCTGAAATTTTATGTGGCAATTCTTCTTATAGTGTAGGGATGCACTAAAAAGATTTTTGAAAAAAAATCTTAGATTTTTTAAAATTGAATTTTTAAGCTGTTTTGGTAACATTATTTAAAGTTTGCATTTAAAATAATAACCAGAGGGTTATAAAATTTATATTACGAGAGAGAACATAAAAATTCCTTTAAAATGAAATCTTTTTCGAATCTTTTCCTCCTTTTTCTGATTTTTGGTGAATTTTTAAAGATTAATTTTTAGAATTTAATTTATTAAATGCTGATCACGTGGTTTCTTTTCTTTTTGTGGTAATTTAAATTAATTTATCGTCACGTGCATAACAACGAAATAAATTGACAAAAAATATTAAAATATGGTAAAAGATAAAATTTAACCACTAGACTAATTGATATGGAAATTTTTTAAGAATTTAATTCAAATTAGTATGTTTTAAAGATATTAAACATACAAATTAATTGCATATATTGACCACTGTATTTAATTTGAATATTTTCTTCTACATTATTTTGTCTATAAAAATATCCGTTGCAATTTTTTTATAAATATATTTTGTTTTTTTTTGGCAGTGATTGCATATATTGACCATTGTATTTATTATATATATATATATATTTATGGCATTAATTGCATACATTGACCGTTGAATTTAATTTGAATGTACCCCGTAGCGTAGCACGGGTATTCAGCTCGTGTACATATAATTTTTCTAACTGAGGAAATAAATTGGAAAAAAAATTTGTTTTATTAGGCCATATTCAAATGTAATATTTAAATACTTTTAGCATTTATTTGTGATGATAAATGTTTTTTATAGTCACAAAATGCGTGAAATGTACTAGAAAAGCTCATAAACGGTGATAGTAAAGTTTTGCGGATTAAATGTTCTCTAAAGCTACGCTGGACCGCAAAGAAATAGGAGACAAGTCAATGCAGGTTATTTCAGCCTAATCAGGAAAGGAAATATGAAATCGATTTGCTTGAACCTTAGCAAAAGGTATAATGCTTAAGCGCTGCCCGCAGTTTAGAGTTTCTCTACTTTCATGTTTCTGTTTTATAGAATTAGGCAGAATTTAGTGCATACGACTTTTCGAGCTGAACAATAAAGCATCGATATATGTACGAGTACGGTGAATGCACATAAATCAATCTAAATTTTTAAGAAAGAAACCGTGTCTCTGTTTCAAGAAGAGTTTGAAAGAATGCATATGTATCAAGTAGAGCTAATAATTCTGTCGTATAAGTCATTAGTATCGGCTTTATTGCATTCACAAGGATTGGTTTGGTTTGTTTTGATTGAGAGTTCTACGGTCATTTTTCGCATTTACAAGGAATCTGAGACAAATTGTCAAAGCTTTTGTTTCGGTATTTTAAAGTTCCAATAAGATTTTACTAACAGAGAGAAAAAAATGATACAAGAAGTAGAAAGTTCTTACGTTAGAGCACTTGATACATCATTAGAAATGACTGTGATTAGGAAACAAATGAATATATACAAAACTGAAATTCTGTCTATGTATCTGCATACGATCCTAAATTTTTAGACCAATCTGAAACAGATTTTTCCAAACAGACTATTTAGGGCACTATTAAAAATAGGCCTCCATAAAGCATCAGCACCCTGCTTAATTTCATTTTAATAATTTCTTTCCGGTTGATTGACATACTTTGCTCACCCCATTAAATTATACCTTTGTTTTATCAGTATTACCATCTGATCCTTTGTTCGAATTTCCGCCATTGGCTTTGCTACCGCTGTTGTTGTTGTTTCTAATACCACTGAGGTTCCCATTATGATACCCAGTACAATGTTCACGAGAAGATAAAGCAGTTAAGAAAAGCATCTATGGATATAGAAGAATTACTTTTATTTACAAGTGATGTACACTGGGGATGTACTGTAGGTTGCCTCCCCTTCTTCTTGACTGGCTGCTTCGTTTCAGGCGGAAGACTGTCTTTTTCCCCAGTACATGCATTCCTCGACTTACGAACGCTCGCACTTACGACCGAAAATTTTATATTAAAAAAATATATATATTACTAACTGAAAACCCACACTTCGCTACGGAGTACATTCAAATTAAACACAATGGTCAATGCATGCAAATAATGCCAAATATATATATATATATATATATATATATATATATATTTATAATAAATACGAAGATCAGTGTATACAATTGATGTATATATATATATATTTATAAAAAAATCGTAAGGGATATTTTTAAAGACAAAATAATGTAGAAGAAAATATTCAAATTAAATCTAATAGGGCATACTAAAGAATATAGTAAATTTAATATAGTACAGTTTGAGGAACATAATATCTTTTACTGTATTTTAATATTTTTTTGGATAATGTCCAATCGTCTGCCGCATTAGCAAGAAAGAAAAAATTTCTCTATTTAGTTGTTATGCACGTGACGATAAATTTATTTAAAGTACCAGAAAAAGAAATCACGTGATCAGCATTTAATAGATTAAATTCTAAAAATGAATCTTTAAAAATTCACCAAAAATCAGAAAATGGAGGTAAAGATTTGAAAAATATTTCATTTTAAAGAAATTGTTATGATCTTTCTCGTGATATAAATTTTATAATCCTCAAATTATTATTTTAAATGCCAACTTAAAAAAAGTTACAAAAACAGCTTAAAAATTTAATTTAAAAAAATCTAAGAAGAATTTTTGAAAAATCTTTCTTAGTGCACCCTTACACCATAAGAAGAATCGCCATGCAAAATGTCAGCCTTTTAGGTCCAGCGGTTTGGTCTGTGCGTTGTATGTCAGTCAGTCAGTCAGTGAGTGAGTCAGTTACGGAACTGTTTTATATATATAGATTATTTTTCCTGAAAAATACTGTTCCTTGAATGTACAGTAGATATCTATATGTATTACATAATTATTAAAAAAAATGATGCAATATTCTGTAATATTGCAAAAATTTATAACGCAATAATAAAAATGCATGATGCAGTAGTTTCGGTATCCACACGATAAATCTAATCAACCCTCAATGGCTTCAGAAATGGCTTCAGCTTTTCCTTATATTAATAAAGTACTACAACAATTAGAAGCAATGGATCCAAATGAAGAAAGATTCACAAGTGTCAGGAAAATCTGCCTTGATGCCAGACAATATACAAGGAAACGAAGACGTGAACTGTTCGCACTCCCTTGGATAACTTTGTTAAAAAAACTTGCAACCTATCTTCTGTCGCAAGTTCTAAACCAATGGATTGTACTAGCATAATAAGTAGTGATGATGAAGAATAATTTATGTCTTCTAAATAAAGTACAATGTATTTTAAATTGCGTATGTATGTATGAAAGTAAAAAATATATGTATGTACAAATACAAAAAAAAAATTGGTTGATACTCGGCTTACGACCAACACAACTTACAACCAATGTCACGGTCCCTATCTCGGTCGTAAGTCGTGGAATATCTGTATTACATTCATGCGTTATGCCGGATCCGAACCCGTACCCATGGCGTTGCAGGCTAATACTTAAACCACTTTGGCACTGGGCAACGTAGTTACTTGCAACTTAAGGCTGCTTTGTACTAACCCCATTGGATTCGCTCACCTCAATGTTAACCTATGGAGAAAATTTGTCCACGGATTGGATTCAAAATTTTTTAAAAAAAAATTGTACTCCGTCATAGAGAAAATTTTTATATTTGTGCACATTTTTCGTTTTAAAAAAAATGCAATTAATATTTTAAAATTTAAATTATTTGGAGAAAATCTGGTACAGTGTGTTTTAAACGCTCATAAATTCCTCTGGTGGACAAAATTTATAAAATGAATCCTGTAGCTCTTTGCAGAAAAGTTCAGGCTATCTGACAATACCAATTTTATTTGATTATCAGCATTTATGTACCTGTAAATAGTTGACAAAAATATATTTTTAATAAAAAATGTGGGGGCAGCGCTTAACTCCCCTACAGAGAGCCATTACAATCCCTCAAAATGTCAATCCTAAGGGGGGTGGTATTCTCGAACTGTCAACTGGACTCCTCCCACCACAAGAGTCTGCAAGAAGAGGAAAAGGGAAATACGATTTTTTTTCTTAATACATAACAGACTTAAGTACGAAAAAACTGCTATGCACTTTATCTGCTGATGGTAAATAGAAAAATATTTGGTAGGAACTGCTGGCATATAAATTAACCATACCGAAACAAATCCTTTAAGTATTTATAATGGGTGATCAAGACGTTAAAAATAGGAATTTGTAAATAATGTTTCACTAAAAATGAATTTGAACGTGTTACAGGGGGCCCAGGGTTGCCCAAATTGGTTGGCAGATTTTTACTGGCGCCCAGGCCTATAAAAATGATCTGCTCCAAACTTGGGAAATCAACCCTCGACTGCGCATGCAGGTTTTGCTTCGTAGTTACCGGTCAGTAGTTTGACAAGGCATATAGACGAAAGCCGTGGTCGCTGTATTTTCTGAATACTTGAACGTGTTGCTGTTTGATTTTTTTTCTGTTTCCAGAAATGCCGATATTCTGAATTGGACAGAGAGAGCGTCGGTTACTAGCAGCTATTAAATATGTCAATAATGCCTTACTTAGATTTAAGTGGTATAAACGTCGGAATAACAAAAATGCATACTGAACATTTCCTTTTCATTAAAGAATACATTTATAAATAGTGACAGTCATATATGAGTGCAATAAACTACTCATTTTCTTACATTAAGGCAATTTTACTCTTTATCTCTAAATCTCTTGTTACGCGGACTGAAATAGCATGCACAGCAAATTATTTACCAGGCACCTTGTTAAAGCTCATTATTCTTAAATATTCTGAGTTTAAATGCTAGAACAATATGAAATTTAATTAAACTGAAGTCTTAATTTAAATAAATGAGGTACTTTGTTTATGAATATTTGTGGGGGCTTTAAACTTGTCGCCCAAATTAATAATTTTCCAGGACTGCGACAAATGGTGGTTAAAACCGTGCAAACCCAAGAATGTACTTTTCCATGTAATATTTCTGTAGAATTCAGAAATAAAATACTTCCATCTAAAATATTATTATAATAACATAAAAATATCTAACATATATAACCATATCTAAAATCATAAACCTTTATATTAAAAGAGAATAGGGCTAGTAGCGAAAGTGAAGGATTTTCTTTATTAAAAATGTCATAACTTTCTTCCACCATAGACACCTAGAAATATAATTTGTTTAATGGAAATGGCTGTATTGTGCTAAGGAAAATATTCCGAAACCAAAGTTGCGATATCAAAAGATACTGGAAAGAACGCATTCTACCTTAAACCAATTTATATAAAAGTAAACATCGTATACTTGAAAAAATAGATATAATAAATATATACATGTATTATTCAGAGATATTATGAACTACTACATAAAAATCATAATAAAATTGGTGTGACAACAGGCTTCTCCAGTATAGCCAGCAGCTATTGGAATAGAGACTTAATATATCCTTAGGGTCACATACGAGAGTATAATTCCGTGCAAAATCAGCAAGATGGCGTCACTACACAAAAACTTTTCACACTATTGCATTTAGCATACTTCAAAGGCACGCATGTCAAATTGTCAATATATATATATATATTTTTTTTTTTTACCAATGCAGAGGCCCTTGTGTCGTGAAGACATTTGCCTATAATACATCGCAGTTTTGCTGTCCATTTGATTATTGGGGCACCATATAGGAGGAAAAGCATTACCCCCTATGAAGGTACTACACAAACAGAGGCATTTTAGTGGCGCGACGCCGGGATTCGAGCCGAGCACCCTCAGCACCGAAATCCAGCTCACTGTACCACAAGGCTGCCACAGGCCCTAATTGTCAATAGGTTTGATGCTTAGTATGGAATTGGCAGCCGTTTTGGCCAGTCAACTTTTGTTATTGATCACACAATGCGGGAAAATAAGTTCCGCGTGTTTTTAAAATATTACTTTTTAAAGACAACACGGCGTCAGCGACTAAATTAAGGCTAAGAAAGTATTATAGCAAAACTGCGTCCTCTCTTAAACTTTTTTACAAGTGATTTGTTGATTATCGTTTCTACCGAATAAGCCCAAATGACGTTCTGGTCACTCTGATGAGGTCACCACGACAGAAATTTTTGAAAAAAGAATTCCATGATATCGTGACGCAGGAGAGAGGAATTAAAATTACACGAAACTTCTGAGTCTGTTGGCATGTCATAAGAGCACTACATAACATTTCCCCCTCCAAGTCCTGTCTGTTGCCTCACTGTGGCGGAGGGGTATTCCTGGGCGGAATGGGCGACGTACGTCGGGAGTTTTAACACCTGGTAGGGTCACCCTAGGCGTGAAGGCCATTCAATTTTGCTCAGCTAAAACAGACAGGAACCCGGGGCTAAGTCAGTCTTCTCCCTCTGGTTCTCCAGGCCTTTGGGCCAATTGAAGCCTCTCTTTTACCATGAGTCCTCCTTTTTTCTCGAGGCTTAGGCAGAGGGCCTGGTTCGTCAAATGGATTACGGTCTCCAACTTTTAAAAATGGTTCACTCAAAATTCTGCAGTGCAACGTCAACGGCTTGTCTTATTAAAACACTCACTTTTTGGCAGGGTCAGGGGATCTTCCCGGAGTGTCACCGGTGCTCTGCCGACTTGGCCTCCCCTGCCGATCTTTTGGCTTGATTGGGTTTAACAAAGGACGAGGTCCTTATGGACCATCTACTGTTTTTAGACTTTTTAGATATTTTTGGTTTCATGGAGATTGTCTAGCCTTGCTAGACAATCTGGAATTAGTAAAAAAAAATAACATTTTGCATGAATTTGCAGAGGCGGAAACTTGGGTGCCGCCTCTGCTAACAATCGATTACAAACGTGAAACGTGTGAACCCTCCAAAGCACATTTTGGAGCTATTTCAAAGAAATCCAGATGAATTTTCGAGTCGCTTCGTAACACTTGATTAAACATGGCTGCATCACTGCAAGCCACAAATGAAAGAACAGCCGAACAAAGTGTTCAAGCTGGTGAATCTGCACCAAAGAAAACGAAAACGCTTCAGTTTATGGTCGCTGTTATGTACGCCTATGGTATAATATTTGCTGAATATTTGGAAAAGGGCAAAATATTCGCCGCAGTTTGTGCTTCTTTAAAGGATCGCTTTGCATATTTTAAGAATAATTTAAGTTGTGAAATTAAGATTAAAATGCCACATTTAACCCTCAAACAGTACAGTGGTCTGAGACGAAATAGATGGCATGGTCGGATCGGACCGGAGCCGATTTCTTTTTTGATGAGGTTTTTGGTAGAAATAAGTACACAATAAGAATTTTTGTTGCATAATAACATTTACTGATAATATTTTACATAAAATAAAAACCTTTCTGTAGAAAAAATGACCAACGAACTGTAATTTTGCTAAACAAAGAAAATCTCTCTTGCATTTACATAGAATGTTGTATATATTAGGTCAAATATGTAATTTAGTCTTAGTACCTAGTTTTAGAAGCTACTGAACCAAATTTTCGAGTACAAAAATGTAAAAAATTATATATACTGACATTTTTGGTCTTCAAAATCGAAATAAAAAATTTTAAAATCTAAAAAAAATGACTAGCGATCATGACTAACGTTTTTCAAGAAAGACACTTGCATTTACTGCAAACTAATAACTGTAAACGTTCCAACACCTGTTGCAATACTGGCTGGTAGGGTTCCTTCTCAACTCGATCTCTTGCAATGACAGGGGAGAATACGGGAGGGGGGGGGACTCACCCTTGGGTCGGATCCGACCCCCACCTTACCGTTTTAGGGTTAGCGGAAAAAACTTTTTCCATCATGACAATGCTCCTTATTGTCCGGTTTGGAATTGCGTCGGCCAAACTCTTGAAATTACACCACAAAATTATTCCCTAGATTCGACCCCCTCGGACTATCGCTTGTTCCCAAGTATAAAAAATTTCTCGCGGGGCAGAAATTTGCATGAAATTTCGAAGTGATCGGGGATACAAACGCTTTTGCTTTGTAAGTTCAAAGTACTCTATAAAGTAAGGCTTGCACAAGTCTTACTGTATGGCGGGGATAAAAAAATTTCAGGTAGTCTCTTCTAGCGATACTATCGCGGGATATTAACGTGGGATTACTTATCGTTGCTTACCTCTTTTTTTTACAATAAAATTCTTACATACGAAGAGAAGTATGAGTGATAACCTATGCACAATAGGTCTATGGTAAGAAAAATATATTACATATGTCAGGAAATCGGGGGTAATATGCCGTGTAAATGTCGTCAATAAAGGAGTTTCCCAGTGTACTCGGATAGTTGGACGGAACCATATCTAAATTAAAATGATGTTTCAGTAAATCGAATGCCTTTTCGTTGCTTTTTGGGTTTATATTAAAATCACTCATGATGAGTGATTTTAATATAAACCCACATACTTATAGATGAAGATATTGATGCACATTGGCATCAATATCTTCATCTATAAGTAAACTTCGTGAAAAAAAAGCTAGAGCACGCCGTGTAGGGGAAGAAAAATTGTGCAATTCGAAATTAACAATTCGCACGAAGCGGAGATCTTGATCTTTAAAATGGTACCTCATTTATCGATTTTGGTTAAGTATGAAGGGAGCAAAAGGGTAAAACAAAAAACACCTTTTAGAAATAATATTCTGCCACACTTGATTTATAACTCGTGACGACGGTTTTAACGTCTGAAATTTTGCTTTACCGCGGACTGATATGGAGGAACGTAATATTACATTAAAAAATTAACAATTGTTTAAACAAATGCATCAGTTTTAAAATAGATTAAGTCGAAAAGTCAACAAATAATTTTTAAAAAAGCAACCCGTCATTTTTATCTTTTTTTTTACGGTGACTTATCAAACGACTCTCGTATATGACGAGTACACTGGAAGCAAAATAATTCTAAAATTGGAATTACTCCTCATTTTCAACAGCCTCTGACAATTTCCTGAGACTGAATTCCACAAAGGAATGAACCAAGTGTCCTCCGTTAAAAAATCAGAGAAAAGTTTTTTTAAAAAATATATCAATTTCATTTATTATGTTTAGCTAAGAAATAGAAAAGCCACATGTTTAATATCAAGGAATAAAACTGCAAACAGGAATGAGAAAATAATCCGCACTGAAAAGCGTGTTGCCTAAAGTTGATAAGAAATGCTGTATGTCTAATACGGCTACTTTTTTTGATCAGCTTAAAATTTTTTAACGTTTGCACCAGGGAAAAAGGAAACAAATCTGCAGATATTCCCCAAATCCTTCTGTGTTTATAATCCAACAGATATAATATACATTAGTCTACCGTAATGTGAGATCTTCATATTACTGGGTTCAAAACTTTTCCCTTTTAATCCGTGGGGAAATTCGAATAAACATAAAACAGCTAAATACAATCCCAATCCATTACTTTGGTATTTATTTTACCCTTCTTTTGCAGCTGCCTGAAATTCCAGCAAAAGCTCCATAATATCTTTTCTTAAATTTGAGAAAAACTGCATACGTGAATAATTCTTTAAAAATGAAAAAGTAAGCGGATGTGTTTTTGCTTTCATAGGAATTTCTTTTTCTTTGCCTGTTAAATAATCCTGGGAGATATTTGGTTCAATGAGAATTTTAAAAATCCCAGTCAGATATAAAGTTAAATAAGATTTAAAGAAGAAATGCTCCCTTAGCAATCGTCTTACTTTTTTTTATATTTATTTTAAAGTAAAAAAAAAGAAAAACAAATGATATCATTCTTTATAAACCACCAGAAGTTTAAAATTCTTATTTAAAAAGTTCCTTGAAATTCAATGCCGAGTTAAAGTTGGGATGATAGAAGTAATTTAAAGAAAACAGTAAACTGTCAACTGAACTTAATGGGAAGAATCCGAAAAAACATGTTTTTGACACGAACGTGCTCTCTGAACGGAGCTTTAAACAAACAAAACACAAATTGGTTGTGTTTTGTGCACCCCGCAAAACATTTCGATCAAGGCTTTCGAAGGAGTTTATAAAAGGGATATAGTTATTTCAACACAATTGTTCGCATATTATTTCTTCATTCCCATCACTCAGATGCGGAATTTTGTTGAATTAAAAGGTTATTATTTTACAACAAAAAAAAAATCCTCTGATGGAAATATACTTTCCAAAAGGTTATAAAGAATTTAACATTCGTTTGAAGACATCTGACGCGAAAGGATAAAAGCAGAAACTCATAATCTCTAAGCCTGTTAAGGAGATTTTGTTAAACACCGTATAAAACATACGCACCAAACTTAACCTTGGGAAATTTGTACATGCATACATTTTGACGCATTTCACTCCTTCATATATCTGCCCTCACTGCAAGCTTTACTCTGCTGGAGTCTTGATAAAATTTATAGATTACTGCCGTTCATTTTAATCTTATTTTGGCGCTAGAGGGGTATTTCAACTCGTAAGTGCTGAAACGGCTCTAAGTGTTTTAACCATCTAACGGTACGGTGGTTTGAGACGAAATAGATGGTAAGGTCTGGTAGGATCCAACCCGATCTCTTTTTTGATGAGGTTTTTGGTAGAAATAAGAACACAATAAGCATTTTTGTTGTATAATAACATTTATTGATAGTATTTTACATGAAATAAAACCCTTTTTGTAGAAAAAATGAACAACGAATTGTAATTTTGCTAAACAAAGAAAATGTCTTTGACATTTATATAGAATGTTGTACACATTAGGTTTAATATGTAATTTAGTCTACCTAGTTTTAGAAGTTAGTGAAACCAACTTTATGAGCATAAAAATGTTAAAAATAATATATGCTGACATTTTTTGTCTTTAAAATCAAAATAAAAACAAAATAAATAAAAAAATGACTATATTCATGCATAATGGTTTTCAACAAAGACACTCGTATTTACTTATTCCTATATCTAGTAAAGGGGTCTAGTAGGTCTATCTGGTAGGGTTCCTTGTCAACTCGATCTCTTGCAATGAGAGGGGAGAGTACGGGAGAGGGAAGACACACCCTTGGGTCGGAACCGACCCGCACCGTATCGTTAGAGGGTTAATTTTGTGGGCATTTTCTTTAACGTTTTGTAGATGTCCTTTAGGGGATATATGGGATCCAATACAGATGAAGAACCCCAAAATTTTATCAAAAGCTTTCAGTTTATATCAGTTATGATTAAACATTAAAAAAAAAATTTTTTTGTCTCGACTGCGTGCTAGAGGTGAGGTCGAACTTACATCTTTAAACCTCGAGGGTTGCATTCTACAATGACTTTTGAGATCACAGGTGAAGTGTCGTCTCCAAAAACTTTCCTCAACTATCTATTTTAAGCTCTTTCATTTCACCAATTCTTTATGTTATTAAAGCTGTTATTTGTGGTGCAGAGTCAGGATATTTTCTTTCGTCTGCGATATTTCCTATAACTAATAGATATTTCGTAGACGAGATGCACTTCCCAGATATTAATATGGTGGACATCTATATATATAAAACGCGTAGGTATGTGGTACAAAAATCGACGATATTTCTACACCCCGAATGGTAACGGCTGCAACTACCCGATGTAAACATTAGCGGCTGGCCGCAATTTTCAAGCGCGTGTCAACATGGATTTACTCAATGAAATCAGGAATGCTTGAAAGCGAGAAACACGATCAAGTGAAAATTCGTAACAGTCTGAAGAAAGAAAGCGAAGAAGAAATAATTCATTAAGAGAGAGGCGTGAAAGAGAGCATAAATAATCGCGAGGTTTGGCTTAACCGTCGCCGGCATAGCAACCGACAGCCAGTAATAGCTTATTTTCTACAATTTTTTTTAATTCTTGCTGAATTTTTACTCCATTTTATAAGCGAAGAAATTTTTCAACAATTTATTATTTGATGATATTAAGTGTACATATCTGAATTCTGAACAATAGTACATAAAGAGAGTGATGTAATCTACGCTATATTTTAGTACTTGCTGGATTTTTACTCCATTTTTTAAGTGAAAAATTTTTTTCCCCAACTTTTTCTTATTTGATGCAATGATAAAGTGTATATAGCTTAATTTTGGAAAATAATACATAAAAAGAGGGATGTAATTTATAAAATCATTGGTGTTGGGTTTCTCAGTCTTATCTTTAACTCTGTTCTGAAATAATGGAAATTCCCATTTTTTAATCACGATGTTTTAGAATCAGATTTATAGAGAATACCCCTTAACAACGTATATTTCTAATGAGGTAATTGTAACATTCCTTGCATATGTTACTTCAGTTGAGTTGTTTTGTAAAAGAAAATATAAAACTAAAAGCGACCATGTTGGTCGCGCAGCGGCTAGTTAACAATATTATTTGCAGAATAGATTTTTGAATATGAAAACGCCCTTATACCAGATATAATGGCACATCCAAGCATAATCTAGGTATAAAATTCATTGCTATTGATAGTGAGTTTTCAGATATCATATCCCTAATCTAAAAAAATTCATAGAGCATCTCAGCCCACACCAGGGGAATTAAAGTCGTTAAATATAATGTAGAAATCAAACATTTTTGATTGATTAGTTATGTTTTATACATGCATATATATACCTACACTAGCTGAATACAAGTGCTTCGCTACGGAGTACATTCAAATTAAATACAACGATCAATGTATGCAATTAATGCAAAAAAAAATATATATAAAAAAATCATAACGGATATTTTTATAAACAAAATAATGTAGAAACAATATTTAAATTAAATACAACGGTCAATGTATGCAATTAATCTGTATGTTTAATATCCATAAAACATACTAATTTGAATTAAATTCTTAAAAAACTTCCATCTCAATTAGTCTAGTGGTTGAATTTTATCTTTTACCGTATTTTAATATTTTTCTTGTCAATTTATTTCGTTGTTATGCATGTGACGCAAAATTAATTTAAATAGACAAAAATAAAAAGAAACCACGTGATCATCATTTAATAAACTAAGTTCTAAAAATTAATCTTTAGAAATTTTTCCAAAAATCAGAAAATGGAGGTAAAGATTTGAAAAAGATTTTATTTTAAAGGAATTTTTATGATCTTTCTCATGATATAAATTTTATAACCCTAAAATTATTATTTTAAATGCAAAATTTAAAGAATGTTACAAAAACAGCTTAAAAATTTAATTTAAAAAAATCTAAGAAGAATTTTTGAAAACTCTTTCTTAGTGCACCCCTACACTATAAGAAGAATCGGCATGCAAAATTTCAACCTTTTAGGTCCAGCGGTTTGGTCTGTGCGTTATCTGTCAGTCAGTCAGTCAGTTGCGGAACTGTTTTATATATATAGATAAGGAGCAAATCTCAACAAACGACTATGTAAGAAAAATAATATTAAATAGTCGAAGTTGAAATGTAACGAATGATAGCAAATTAAGATTTTTTTAGAGTAGTTTTACTGCTAAAGAGGTAAGCATGGGCTGAGACCAGCTCGATCCCATATCGACAAGTTAATGAGGTTCATTACAGAGGGCCGAAACCGCCCGCAGCTTTTAAGAGAAGTAGAAATTGTGGTTAGCAGTAATCTTTTAATGATCCGTATAGAATATGCCTAATATTGGCAAGAACTTAATATTATTTAAGGGATACATTTGT
Organism: Dolomedes plantarius; assembly: GCA_907164885.2. Taxonomy (NCBI): domain Eukaryota; kingdom Metazoa; phylum Arthropoda; class Arachnida; order Araneae; family Dolomedidae; genus Dolomedes; species Dolomedes plantarius. The sequence continues at coordinate 79,616,163 of OU015500.1, read as the reverse complement.
AGTATTTTTACGAATTCAAATAGATTTCTTTAACTTTTACTTTAAATAATTTCCCACTAGAAAAAGCGATAAAATTCTTTGAAATGTGTGGAAACACATATTAAAAGTAAATATATAAGTTCCGAATCAAAATAATTTTGTAAAATCAAACTAAGAGGGACTCTTAACGTAGGATTACGTTCCTCCATAACGTTCCCCGGAAAGCAAAATTTCAGACGCTAAAACCGTCCGTCCGTATCCAGCGAGTTATAATTTTGGCAATGTGCCAAACCCAGTCTGTATCGCTTGGACAAGCAGTAAACATTTATATAGAAAAGTACCAAAAATGCGCCAAAATTTTGACATAGTACGTATACGTATATATATACATACGTTCATATATATAGATACATATATACATGACACATACATACATATAAAAGAGGTAAGCAACGATAAGTAATCCTATGTTAATAAACCGTGGTAGTTTCGTTAGAAGAGACTACCTGAAGCTCTTTTTTCTTCGTGGGAATGTAACTCTTTTCGAGTCATTTAAATGAGCATTTTATATTCATGACCATCTTCAGTTATTTTATAACACCAAAAAGTATCTATCTATTAATTAACCCTTTGCTCCCCGGTGTTCCATATAGTGGAACACCAAAATTTACTCGCTTCTAAAACCGTCAAAATTCTGCGAAAAACTAAGCAATTAGCTTCATTTTTTACTTTGATCTACTCTTTTTGATAATACATGGCAGCGTCTCATAAGCCCATACATACCCTTGTTCCAGTGGCGTTATGAAAAAGAGCCATATTTCAGATCCATAATTTAAAAATCATTTTTAAATACAAAAAAAATTGTAAGGAAAAAAAATTCTATGTTATTGTATTGGCTATACTCTAAACTATTTATTCTATATTATTTTAAATTTCTTATACCGAAACTATAGCAATAACGAAAGATTTTCAAAAGGTGTTCCATGATATGGAACACTGGGAAACTAGAGCAGTTTGCGCAGTAGAACACGTGTTTCTCTCTGGAGACCTCTCTGTCCAGCTCAGCCAGTCCAAACCGGTTCAACTTCTACCGCATACCTCGAACAAAAGCCCTATGTCCAAAATCCTGTGCAATACTAGTCCTCTGGGCTCCTCGTTGTTCGTCGATTGCCTGGGCAGCATCCTGGCATCCTCGAGTTTACTGTTCGTAAACTCGAGGACCTGCAATGTTGTTTTTTGCTTTTTTCAGAAGGGACTGACGTGCTTCCAAAAATATCGCGAAGCAAAAAAATAGGTTATTGAATATTTTTAAGTGTAGGAACTGCTTTTGTACATAGGAACTGTAAATATTTATTTAAAATCATATATAATCAAGTTTTTTTATTGTGTTTTTATTTGTGTGTTTTTTGTATATAGGAACTGCTTTTGTAAAAATAGGAACTGCTTTTGTATATAGGAACTGCAAATATTTATTTCAAATCATATATAATCAAGTTTTTTTTGTTGTATTTTTATTTGTGTGTGTGCGTTTTTTCTTTTGTTCGCTTCACCGCAATGCTCGCTTAGCCGCACTTTTCAAAACGCTAGTTTCCCAGTGTTTCAGGTCATGGAACACCCACAAAATCGAAACCGGAAGTGCAATCTTTATGAAATTTTAACTGTGTACTCCTTTAAGCCTAAACAGAGTGCCTACAAATTTTTAGGTCATAATTTCAACTTTAAAGGGTACTGGGAAGTAAAGGGTTAAAAGGTGTCAATCCGTTACAAAAAAGCTTTTTCTTCGAAATAAGTATTTCTGTCGATAGATTACACTTTTAATTGCTGCTGTCTAGATGTACAGCTCCTGAGTATGTGGAAAAGTAGCCCGTTCCTACGTAAAAGATGGAAAAGCAACCCGATTCCAGGCAGATCCTTGGGTATAATTTCTATGCGTACCTATCACTCAAAAATGCAGAATATGACGAGTGTTTATTTTGGAAATCTTATTTCGCATTGTGTGCACACGTTGGTCGTCCCCGTAAACTGACCGAACGGGATCGCCGTGGTCTGAAGCGTGAGGTTCATAAGAACCGCAAGAAACCACTCCAAATCACCAACAGTCAGTTTCAACAGGCAAAAGGGGTTTCGGTGCACCCCAATAATTTGCGGGAAGAACTGGACACCCTCAATATCCACGGATGTGTTGCCGAACACAAACCAAACATCACCTCATCCAACAAAGCCGGCAGACTCGCTTGGTGTTTGCGACATCGCAACTGAAAAAACTGTTTTATGGAGCGACGAGTCACGCTACACGCTCTTACCCCATAGACCTATACCCCATAGAACATTTGTGGGATATGTTTAATAATAATTATGTGGGATTTTTTAATAATAATCTTCTCTAACAGGTGGAGGAATTCTGTAGAAATAATGCAAACTCTTTCATGTAACTGTAAAAGTTGCTTCTGTCATCTCTTTCTTTGTCGTTGCTATAAACAAATTAACTGTTATTTTTGAAAAAGTACAAAAATAACGGCTATTTTAAACAAATATTTGGAATAAAGCAAATTCCGTGATTAGAAATTAGGTGATATAGATCATATAGACAACAAATAACCTTATTTATAAGACTAAGAATCATGCACAGTGTAGAATCCAAAGCGACCTTTTCTTTTCCTCTTTTACAATTTATCAAGTTAATCGAGCTTGCGTTTGTTGTTAGTGAGTTCGTAAAATATATTTTTAAGAGAACATTGTTAATGAAGAATTTCGTCACACAAGATGGCATTATCATACTTTCTAATTCTTTTGGCACATTTTCAAGCTCATTAATTAGCATGAGCTCTTATATGCTCAGTACATAATTGATAATTTCAACGTAGAAATCATTAATTTCTGAAAAGTGAATTTTTTTATCGAGATAACAGCTTGAAATTAAGCCAAATGACCTTTCTTGAAAGCACTATAATTTGTAAGTAAATACATATTTAGAATGTGCGTTGTAGAGTTACAATGATTTCTTTTGGAAAGTATGTATTAGTTATTAAAAACAGTCTTTGTTAAGGATATTTATACTCCACCGATTTTTTCTTTAGATATCTTGCATTATTTCCTATTTTTTATTATACTTTTCTTCAATCACAGTGAGAATTTTCGTCTACTTTCAAAGTAGGAACAAATAGAATTTTTACGCACACATTAAAACTATGTTACCTCGTCCATTTACGAATTCTATCGATCAAAATTCATCGTTATTTCTATGGTGCCCGGTATAAAGATCCTAAGTCAAAAACAGCGATTTAAATATACCAAGTTATTGGCTTTTATAGCAATCGCAGAACAGTAATTTCGACTTGAGTCTTTTGTACAAAGAAATGTACTTTTTATACAAAATTGATAGACTTAAGCCTTTTGTACAAGTCAAAAGATTTTTTTTATCAATGCTAACAAATATATAAAAATCACTTTTTTTGACTTAAGCCCTATATATACCGGGCGGCACCATAGATATATATTTTCTCTATCGCAGTTATTTTCAGTATATTAGTTACTAAACAGATCATCGCACTCTTTGAACATAAACTTATTAGAATTCCGTAGCCGTTAACTTAGTGAAACGAACATCACCCATGCATCTAAATAATATTCTATGACGGAAAGGTTGTCATTAACACTAGAAAGACGGGAATATTTTTCTTACTAAAAAGACCGAGCGCCGTCATTTTGACGGTTAAAAATTAAATCAAGAATTAAAAATATTTAATGTTTTTTCAAATGGTTAAATACTTTAAATTTTGAACTATTTCATACCAATATATAATAAATTGGTATATATTTAGATGAATTTTCATGCAGGTATGCCAAGCTGACAACCTGGTATGGTTTATCCTGGTATGGTTTATGGCGTTATATGACAGTCAGTCAGTCAGTCAGTTACGGAACTGTTTTATATATATATATATATATATATATATATATATATATATATATATGCATATGTTTGTCTTTAGCTCAGTTATCTCTAAAAAGCAACAATAAAGAAACTTTGAGGCGTAAAGAATCAGAGCACTAACGGCGCCCTAAATGACTGAACTTTCCAGTGTTTGATTCTATCCTTTCATCTATATCCCTTTGTAAACAGATTCATTTCGATTTCTCCATCAAATGCTGTAATGCAGCCAAATTTTCTCATGCACAGTTTTGAGACTGTAATGCAATTTCGCCATTCGAAGCTGACAATATTTCGAAAATTATCTTTAAGAAGAATAGTAATGGTATTACATACATTGCGCGGATGGTATTACATACAAATGGTTAAATACTTTACATTTTGAACTATTTCATACCAATATATAATAAATTAGTATATATTTAGATGAATTTTCATACAGGTATGCCGAGCTGACAACCTGGTATGGTATATCCGTAAAAATATATGCATGGTTTGTGCAGTCCTTATTTTACAACACCAATATTTCCGAAGAGCCAATATTTCTGTTATTTGCAAAAGGGGGAAGAGGCGAAAAGTAACTAACATTTTTCCGGTATTATTTTAAAGATTTCTTCCTGTTTTCTATATTGCCGTCAAATCGACGGCTTTCAGTCTTAGTAGGTATACAACACATTTTCACCCCCTCTTTACTATAAAATATAATTTTGTAAATGTGTGTGCATATTTCGCGTAAAATTAGAAAAAGTCACAAAATTTCAGAAGCCTGAGGACATAAATACAGACATAGCACTCAATAGTATGTCCGAAACCGTTAAAATGCCGGCCCAACATCTTTCTAGTGTTAAAAAATTCATGACCTTTAAATGCAATTGTTGGCTCATAATTACAAATGCATCTACTGGTATCCAGATATACTTGTCTTAACAATAAGTCTCTTACGCTCTTTCGCCTTTACGAAAGTACCTTCATTAGTGCATTTTCTCGTTAATAAATGGAAGTAAAGTTCCAGAAGAGTTTTTCTCGTACATTATACACTATTTATAGTGAATTTTCTGTAGTTAGTAGAAATATATCAGAAATAAGAACGTATTATATGCTGTTTATAGTGAATTGATTCTGGTGTGCTATATCATACAAAAAATCACAACTGGCTAGGACCCAAGTCTGGGTGTTAGATTACTCTGAGATGTTGTATATTTTTATGACTGGTATTATTGCAATCGGCAAATCCTTTTGTCTAGGCGTGTGTTAAATTTTTTTTAAGCACTTGACTGTTGCATAAGAAAGTATGAAAATTGCACTTAATATTAATGTACCCTGCACTCCAGTCTTATACATAACTAGCTGAATACCCGTACTTCGCTACGGAATACATTCAAATGAAATACAACGGTCAATATATACAATTAATGCCAATATATATATATATATATATATATATATATATATATATATATATATATATATATATATATATACATATTACATATATATATATATATATATATATATTATAAATACAACGATCAATGTATGCAATTGGTGTAAAAATATATTTATAAAAAATCGTAACGAATATTTTTATAGACAAAATAACGTAGAAGTAAATATTCAAATGAAATCTAATAGAACATACTAAAGAATATAGTACAGTTAATATAGTGCAATTTGAGGAACATAACTTTTACTTTATTTTAATATTTTTTTGGATAACGTCCAATCGTCTGCCACATTAGCAAGAAAAAAAATATTTTTTTTGTCTATTTTGCTGTTAAGCACATGACGCAAAATTAGTTTAAAGTATCAAAAAAAAGAAAAGAAACCACGTGATTAGGATTTAATAAATTAAATTCTAAAAATCAATCTTTAAAAAATCACCAAAAATTAGAAAATGGAGGTAAAGATTCGAAAAAGATTTCATTTCACAGAAATTTTTATGATCTTTCTCGTGATATAAATTTTATAACCCTCAGGTTATTATTTTAAATGCAAACTTGAAAAAAGTTACAAAAACAGCTTACAAATTTAATCTAACAAAATCTAAGAAGTGTTTTTCAAAAATCTTTCTTAGTGCACCCCTACACTATAAGAAGAATCGCCATGCAAAATTTCAGCCCTTTAGGTCCAACGATTTGGTCTGTGCGTTATATGACAGTCAGTCAGTCAATCAGTTACGGAACTGTTTTATATATATACTAGCTGAAAACCCGCGCTTCGCTACGGAGTACATTCAAATTAAATTCAACGGTCAACGTATGCAATTTATGCCAAAAAATAAATATATATATTTATAATAAATGCGATGATCAATGTATACAATTGATGTAAAATATATATCTATCTCTATATATATATTTATAAAAATAGCGTAAGGGATATGCATTTTTTTTGGATAATATCCAATCGTCTGCTGCATTAGAAAGAGAAAAAAATATTTTTTTTGTCTATTTAGTTGTCACGCACGTGCCGATAAATTTATTGAAAGTACCAGAAAAAGAAATCACGTGATCAGCATTTAATAAATTAAATTCTAAAAATTAATCTTTAAAAATTCACCAAAAATCAGGAAATGGAGGTAAAAATTCGAAAAAAATTTCATTTTGAAGGAATTTTTATGATCTTTCTTGTGATATAAATTTTATAACCCTCAATGTATTATTTTAAACAAACGTAAAAAAAGTTTAAAAAACAGCTTAAAAATTTAATTTAAAAAAATATAAGAAGAATTTTTGAAAAATCTTTCCTAGTGCACCCCTACACTATTAGAAGAATCGCCATGCAAAATTTCAGCCCTTTAGGTCCAGCGGTTTGGTCTGTGCGTTGTATGTCAGTCAGTGAATGAATGAGTCAGTTACGGAACTGTTTTATATATATAGATAGGTGATCAGATATACATAATATATAGTCTATGTCATCTGGAATAATGAACCTTTCAAACAGTGAAAGAATTTTTCAAATATGTGCAGTGGTTCTGGAGATTACCCTCCAAGTACAAATCGCTCTCTCTTTATATATAAGTATAGATAGCACCACACTAAGGATCGTTGAAGACTTCGGCACAAAAGCGGTAACAATGGAGATTGTTAGGATTAAGCCCCTAACTTTATTTCTACTGATCAGATATATATAATATATAGCCTATGTCCATCTGGAATAATGTACCTTTAAAACAGTGAAAGAATTTTTCAAATAGGTGCAGTGGTTCTGGAGATTACCCTCCACGTACAAAATCGCTCTCTCTTTATATATAAGTACTAGCGGCCAGTCCCGACTTTGTCCGGGTTGCACAAAATATTATACCAATAAATTTCCATTTGATAGCCAATAAATTGTAAATCTTTTTTTACCTTAATAATAACCTAAATAATACCTTAAATTAATTTTATGTTAGTTAATAATTAAAATAAATTTTTTAAAAGAAAAAGGCGTGCCTGAGAACGCTAGGTTCGAATCATTAGAGTCAGAACAGAAGCCCACCGCGATAGCACAACGATAAGGATCGTTGAAATCTTCGGAACAAAAAGGCTGTAGAAGACAGTAGCGGAAACAATGGAGATTATTAATTTTAAAAAAATCTAAGAAGAATTTTTGAAAAATCTTTCCTAGTGCACCCCTACACTATTAGAAGAATCGCCATGCAAAATTTCAGCCCTTTAGGTCCAGCGGTTTGGTCTGTGTGTTGTATGTCAGTCAGTGAATGAATGAGTCAGTTACGGAACTGTTTTATATATATAGATAGGTCATCAGATATACATAATATATAGTCTATGTCCATCTGGAATAATGAACCTTTCAAACAGTGAAAGAATTTTTCAAATATGTGCAGTGGTTCTGGAGATTACCCTCCAAGTACAAATCGCTCTCTCTTTATATATAAGTATAGATACCACCACCCTAAGGATCGTTGAAGACTTCGGCACAAAAAGCGGTATAGGACAGTAGCGGTAACAATGGAGATTGTTAGGATTAAGCTGCTAACTTTATTTCTACTGATTAGATATACATAATATATAGCCTATGACCATCTGGAATAATGTACCTTTCAAACAGTGAAAGAATTTTTCAAATAGGTACAGTGGTTCTGAAGATTACCCTCCACGTACAAAATCGCTCTCTCTCTTTATATATAAGTATAGATAGCACCACGCTAAGGATCGTTGAAGACTTCGGCACAAAAAGCGGTATAGGACAGTAGCGGTAACAATGGAGATTGTTAGGATTAAGCTCCTAACTTTATTTCTACTGATTAGATATACATAATATATAGCCTATGACCATCTGGAATAATGTAACTTTCAAACGGTGAAAGAATTTTTCAAATAGGTACAGTGGTTCTGAAGATTTCCCTCCACGTACAAAATCACTCTCTCTCTTTATATATAAGTATAGATAGCACCACGCTAAGGATCGTTGAAGACTTCGGCACAAAAAGCGGTATTGGGCAGTAGCGGTAACAATGGAGATTGTTAGGATTAAGCTCCTAACTTTATTTCTACTGATTAGATATACATAATATATAGCCTATGACCATCTGGAATAATGTACCTTTCAAACGGTGAAAGAATTTTTCAAATAGGTACAGTGGTTCTGAAGATTACCCTCCACGTACAAAATCGCTCTCTCTCTTTATATATAAGTATAGATAGATTAGAAAAAAATACAGCATTTTCGTAACACCTAAATAACTTGCAATTTAAAAATTATCTAAAATTCAGCTTTGAAAAATGTAAAATAATTATGAACCCATAAATTTATGGTGAGTAACCAGATCCTCTTTTTTTTTTTGGGGGGGGGGGGTTGTTTAGGGCATTGTGGTAATGAAATTTTACTTCAGATTTGACCTTAACCAAATATTTGGTACATACAATAACATCGGGACAAGGATTATTTGACCATTTATCCTGCTGTGTTGGAAATAAGAAAAAAAAAACCTTTTCCTAAACCAATAACTTAACCTTAACTAACTTTTTAACTTAGGTTCCTGGGGAGAGAGAAGTTGAACTTCAGTTATTTAAATTTATTTGTAATCCACTACAACTTGGAATTATAAAATATTTTAAAATATATTGTATTTAAAATGTATACTGTATTTTACATTTTACGAAAAAATGATGGCAGATAATTTTTACTTCAAATAAATGAAATGGTGTATCATTATAGTATACTAATTGACAATCGATAAATAAAATTAAAAGCAACTTAAATTTAATAAGTTAACGAAAAACTGATAATGGATTCAAAAATTTTCAACAAAAAGACTCTTAGTTTTAAAAATAATTTACTCTTTTGAGTATAGTCAATTTGACTCAGATTTCCAGGTCAAGGCCAAGATCTGACCTAAAATTATTATACTGTAATTAAAAGATCACATCAGAAATAACCGTTTGATCTTAAAATTAGAGAATTTGACATTGGGTTATTTTTACCAGAACGCAATAATTATCGGGGAGAAGTCCCATATCCTGTACCGGAAAATTTGGCAATTTTTTTGGGTCGATAAATATTTCAATATGGTATATAATCATTCGTCTGTGTTACGATGTTTTTACGGTGGTTTCTTATTCGTGTTTGTTGAGTTGTTTTTTTGCTGTGTCTCCGTACGTAGAGATAGACGTACAAAAAGATTACCCAAAATCCCGTCTACAGTTATTATTTCTTCAAAAAGCGGCTTTCCGGTAAGTTATAAAATTTATTTTGTTCCTATTTGTTTTGTTTTAAACCTAAGTGACTCCGAAAAGATGGCGTCGCTTAGATAGGTTGCAATAATCTGAGTTTTCCGCCAAACGCGGAAAAATCCGAAACTGCGCCAAATAGAGCCAAGCGGCACAGGATACGGAACTCTTCCCAATTATCGCCATGCGAAATGCGCCAAACCCTGGCGGAAAAATCCAAGATGGCGGCCGTGCACACAAATCTAGAGTATCCCCCCTAACTTTATTTCTACTGATCAGATATACATAATATATAGCCTATGTCCATCTGGAATAATGTACCTTTCAAACAGTGAAAGAATTTTTCAAATAGGTGCAGTGGTTCCGGAGATTACCCTCCACGTACAAAATCGCTCTCTCTCTTTATATATAAAGTATAGATAGGTGATCAGATATACAAAATAAATAGCCTATGTCCATCTGGAATAATGTACCATTCAAACAGTGAAAGAATTTTTCAAATAGGTGCAGTGGCTCTGGAGATTACCTTCCACGTACAAAATCGCTCTCTCTTGATATATAAGTATAGATAGCACCACGCTAAGGATCGTTGAAGACTTCGGCACAAAAAGCGGTAACAATGGAGATTGTTAGGATTAAGCCCCTAACTTTATTTCTACTGATCACATATACATAATATATAGCCTATGTCCATCTGGAATAATGTACCTTTCAAACAGTGAAAGAATTTTTCAAATAGGTGCAGTGGTTCTGGAGATTACCCTCCACGTGCAAACTCGCTCTCTCTTTATATATAAGTATATACGAGGGCAATTTTTATGAAGGTCCGATGGGTCGCTAAAGGAAAGCTTCGGGGAAAATCCGCTAGGTCTGTGAGCAGACGTCTTGCGCTGTGTCTATAGTTGGCCAGGGGAACGCGCCGATTCGCGGTTGTCAATTCTGAGTACGTAGGGAGCACATAAACATGCTTCGAAAAATAGAGTCTCCCGCCAAATGTGAGTTGCGTTCAGTCATTCGATTTCTGCATGCTGAAGGAAGCAATGCAGCTGAAATTCATAGACAAATGAGTAAAGTGTACGGAGAAACGTTCATGTCTGACAGCAAAGTGCGGAAATGGTGCAGTAACTTTGATGCTGGACGCACAGATGTTCATGATGCAGGCGGCCAGGGAAGGAAGCCAGTGTCAACCGACGATCTTATTCAGAGCGTGGATCAGGCGATTCGCGGAAATCGTCGGTTCACAATTTCTGGGTTGAGTGATTTGTTTCCGGAAATTTCACGGTCAGCTCTCTATACCATTGTGAGTGAAAGACTCGAGTACCGCAAACTCTGCGCGAGGTGGGTTCCCAAGATGCTGCCTGAACATCACAAAACTCAGCGAATGGGCGCCACATTAACCTTCCTCCAGCGCTACCATCACGACGGAGATGACTTTTTGGACAAAATCGTCACAGGAGATGAGACATGGGTCCATTACGAAACTGAAGAAACGAAAGAGCAATCCAAACAGTGGATGCATTCACACTCCCCGAGTCGTAAACCAGTGAAGTTCAAGCGCACGTTCTCCACCAAAAAGTGTATGACTACAGTGTTTTGGGACCGTAAATGTGTTCTCTTGGTGGAATTCATGCCACGTGGCACAACCATCAATGCAGCTCCGTACGGCAAGACTCTTCAACGTCTTCGAAGGGCGATTTAGAACAAGAGAAGAGGAATGTTGTCGTCAGGCATTGTCCTTCTTCATGACAATGCGAGGCCGCACACTGCAGTTGCAACAAAGATCTTCCTGGAGCGCTTTGGATGGGAAGTTTTTGATCACCCACAGTCCTGACTTGTCTCGCTCAGATTTTCATCTCTTTGCCCACATGAAACACTGGCTAGGAGGACAAAAATTCGCCACAGACAACGAGCTGCAGACCAGCGTACAGAATTGGCTGAAAACACAGGCGGCTGCTCTATATGATGAAGGTATTGGATAATTGGTACCACGCTACGACAAATGTATGAATCGGAACGGCGATTACGTCGGAAAGTAGCTTAATGTTGTATCACATTGTTCCATATAAAATTTTCTTCATTCTGACTGTGATTTTCATTTAGCGACCTATCGGACCTTGAAAAAAAAATAACCCTCGTATATATATATATATATATATATATATATATATATATATATATATATATATATATATATGTTTGTCTTTAGGTCAGTTATTTCTAAAAAGCAACAATAAAGAAACTTTGATGCGTAAAAAATCAGAGAACTAACGACGCCCTAAAGGCCTGAACTTTCCAGTGTTTGATTCTACCTTTCATCTATATCCCTTTGTAAACAGATTCATTTCGATTTCGCCATCAAATATTGTAATGCAGCCAAATTTTAACATGCACAGTTTTGAGACTGTAATGCAATGTCGCCATTCGAAGTTGACAGTATTTCGAAAATTATCTTTAAGGAGAATAGTAATTTCAGCATATTTAAAATATTTCACCTCTACACTCATTACGGAATTACCCTGTTGCGATATTATTACAAACATAGCATTTTCCGGATTGTGAATAAGTTAGCAGAGAGTTCCAATCTTAAAGCATTTAGTCGCAGGAATGGCAACCTAAATCCGATGGTAATTGTGTGTATATTCCTGTTGGAGATAAATTCCCCCTTCTGACGGAGTTCGCGCTCTGTTATAATCACATTTGTCATAGAATGCTTTGTTGTGAACTCTGAAATGCCAGATGCAACAAACTTTAACAAAGAACTGATAAGAAACTCCATAATGATATCTTACAAATGTCTTTTAGATGCGTTGATTCAGAATTTTATGAATGATGAAACAGATAAAGGAATATATAAATTGTTTAAAAGCTGAAAGTATGATCATTACATTTGAGCTTTTTAAAACAACAGTTGTTATCTGAGAATGTTATAGGAACATATTGTTTGATAAACTGACACGTGAGTAAAAAGTAGCCACATACTGAATACCATAAAACAATATGTATGTTAAGAAAATTTATTAGAACTTGAAATACATCCTAAAATTGTAGTCGTTGTGGCACAAGTTTTCAAGCTTCAATAAAATACACAGTTTCATATATAAAAACACATTTCTCCAGTCATTTTTGGAGCTTGAGGAGGTCTTCCCGGAACAAGAGATCCTCACGTTCTCTGAAGCGAGTAATTGTAAAAACGTAGTTGTATGTAACTTGATACCCCATATTCCCAAAGTGAAATAATTCATCCTGTGGTCAGAAATGTCTTTAGGTTAGCAAATTTGTAATTTATGAATTGCATTATATGGTATTGCTCTTCAGTCTAAAACTGCAAGGTGTCTATTTTCTCAAGTGTAAAATTTAACACACCGCTGGCCTGAGAATAAATATAACAAATTTAGAAAAGTTTAAAAGGAGTTAAGAAAGTTAGTAATTTCAAAATTTGACGATATACTTATATGTTTTAATGAAAACATAACTTCAATAGATATTAATTTTTACCCTGAAAATCTTAAATTGGTGGAGACTGATAAAGATTGCGAAGGCAATTTGGTATTTTTGGACTTGTGCTTAAATGTTAATAATCTAAATCTAGTATCGTACTGTCTTTATAATAAACGTGAATATTACAACTTTAGAACTGTCAGGATTATGTATTGGAATAACGCTCTATATTAAACGTAATGTAGTTATAAACCAGTTAATACGTTGCCAACGTTTACATTTAGACACAAAGATTATGGACTTCAGAATAAATCATTTCATAAAACTAGCCATTGATCAGGGTTTTCCTCTTAATTTCCTCAAGTCAAGTCTCCCCCAGTTTTTTAATTTAAATAATAGCGATTGCGAGAAGCGTTTTAACTTATTGTTGGCAACATTAAATTTTTCCTAATACGACTTTAAAAATCTCTACTATGACTATAAATGTGTGTGTGCTAAGTGATTCGTGACACTAGCTTGGCGTGCAGTTAAGTATTTTAGTATCTTAATATTTTAGTAGAGTATTAGTTAACGTGTAATTATTTTAGTATTTTAGAATTATTGTACTTTTGTATCTCTGTATTTTGTTTTCTGTATTTATATTATAGTACTTTAAGTTATTTATTGTTTATCCTAATGATTATAAGGTATAAACACTATTCATCATGTAATTAAGTTTCAGCTTTACTCTATAATAAAATTCTATGGTTTAACAGGTCTGTTTCATTTTAAAAGTTTCTTCAATAATTGTTTTTAACTGTCTTGGTGTTATAGCCGACCTTCGGGAGTGTTGTCTAGACGCAAAACATGTTTAACCGGGGTTGGGGGGATCACAACCCTCCTAGTCATCAACTATACCACCTCCACTTTCTTTCTGTTTAAATACTTAAATGTATACATTGATATATGTTATTAGAGTATTAAATGGTCGCATCTGTCCCTTTGGTTATTTAATTTAAAATATCTATTATATATATATATGTATATATAAGAGATAAAAATACAGTATAAATAGGATACGGAATGAAAAATTAAAAATGCACGGAGCTGAGCTGAAAGCAAAAGCTGATAGAATATCCAATAACAACAGATTATGAAGGCATTGCAGTTAAAGACCGGGGGAGTTGTGACCCCCTACTCCGGTTAGAACATGTTTTTACGCCCAGGCAACACTCCCGGAGGACACTGCAATGCACTAAAAACCGTACTTATGAAGTTAAACCAATAATAAAATAGAACAAGAAAGCATAACTGCCAAAACGGCAACCATCCTCACAGTAAAACATCTAAAAAATCAAAAAAAGCACATTACCCAAGACAACGAACAATATAGACAGCACACTCACCCTACACCAGTTAAAGCCATTTTATTCCCATTACAGTCACAGTTATAAGCAATAAAAAACTTAGTCAAAATATCATTCAGAAATTTACTAGGATATTCTCTATCACGTGCTCTTTTCATGTATATATCGATATTTTTGTTCACTTCGATGACTTTAGAATTTAATCTTTTACATCTAATTAAATAGTTTAATATAATGTTACGTTTTATATTTTTATGCATATTACTATCCCAAGATGTTATACGGACTGTCTCAAAAGCAAAAACATCTCGCTTATCATATATACTGTAAATCAAGTTATTCCGATCATCGATGTATAAACATATATCGAGATAGACTATTCCTTCTTTTTCATCACACTTAGTCTCCACTAGTTCCAAATTATCAAGATAAAAACTCATACTAAGTGTAGTGATGTTATCATTAAATACAATTAGAATATCATCTACATAGCGAAAGAAATGTATTTCATCCAAGAGCATTACTCTACATTCATATGAGTGCAAATAGATGTCGGCAAGAGCTGATGAACAGCCTCCACCCATAGGGATACCCCACACTCGTTTATAATAATCCGTGCCATTATATAATACAGTCTCATTCAAAACGAGATCCAGTAGGGCCCGATATTTACAGTATTTAATATACCTCTTTAAGTCATATTTCTCATACATAACGATGAGGATATTATACAGATCCTTTATATCGATAGAATTAAATAAGTCGGTAAAGTCATAACATTTAATATTCCTTACATCCCCTAAGCCCTTCAACTGATTAATAACCATGTAACTATTTTTAATAAAATATCCCCCTTCTGAAGACAACATAACTAATAACCGATTAAGAACTGCAAGAAGTCTATCATTGGCCAGTTTTAAATATGTGTTATAACCTATTGTAACAGTTCTAAATTTCAAAGGATTTTGGTGAAACTTTGGTATCAAAACTAGATAAGGGAATTTAATTTGTTTAATATCAAAGCCTGCCTTACGATATAAAGCCGATAGACCGTTTACAAATTGCGTGCATTGTATGGCCACCAGGTCATTAACGTTGTATACCTGTGCCTTTTTTCTTTTCCGATTATACGTTTTTCTACTTTCTTTGGGTATAGGGTTCAGCAAACCTTCTTCCTTCCCTCGTTTTCTGTCGCACAATATGCTCTCTACACAATTTGCAATGACTTGTTCGATTCGTTTTCTGGGACTAGGAATATAAAAGTACATCTTCAGCAGATCTTCCGTTTTAGACACTGCAAAATGTCCCTTGCTATGGATACCACGGATGATTTCTAGCTCCAACGCTTCGGGGATCACAAGTAGTTCACGGCCATTCTCGTACTTGTATAGTATACCGTTTTTTACCGCGTAGTCTTTCTTGAGTCCTTGCTCGACTAAGGATTTTAACAACTGGAGGCGCTCATCACTATTTTGCACAGCTGCAAATTTAGCGGTAACTTCTCTCTGAGAACGAGTAATCATCATGACCGCGTTTCTACTCAGCGCGTCATCGTGCTTCATTTGCTGTCCAGATCTGTGAACGACTTCGTATTCAAACTCTTCAAGAAGTAAAGCCCATCTTGCTACCTTGGGAGTTAGGTCTTTTTTTAACATAGTCTTCTGAAAAGCATCACAGTCCGTAATAATTTTGATTTTGGACTCCAGAAGATAGTTCCTGAATTTCCTTAGAGCTTCTACTATAGCTAAAACTTCAAGCTCATAACTGCATAGCTTTTCTTGTTGGGGGGGGGGGTCGTTTTTTTGCTCATGAAGTGTATGGGGTGTAATTGTCCATCACAAGATTTTTTGAGCAACACAGCCATGGCTGCTTGCGTCCGTATGCAACTCTAGTGGGGCTCCTGGTTTGAAAATGTGAAGAACAGGGCTTGTCGACAAAAGTTCCTTCAGTCTGTTAAATGCTTCCTTTTGTTCAAGTCCGAATTTGTATTCTACCCCGTAACGAAGGAGGTCACTCAGGGGTTTAGCAATTTTAGAGTAGTTGGCAATAAATTTTCTGAAGTACCCTGTCAGACCCAAGAAGCTCTGAATTTGCTTTAAGGTTTTGGGCTCTGGAAAATTTTGAACCACAAAAGTTTTATCAGGGGAGGGACGAATTGTACCATCTTCAATAATATACTCCAGAAATTCCATTTTTCTTTTTAAAAACTGACATTTTTAAAAATTAATTTCCAAACCGTAGTCCTTGGCTACTCCTAAAACGCGTTTCAACTTCTCTAAACCTTCTTCTTCAGTACGTGCCGGTATAACAAAGTCCTCCATATACACAACAACAGTGTTATCCCGTATTAATTCCCTAAACACATTGTAAATGAATCTCTGAAATACATTTGGGGAGGTTGACAAACCAAAAGGAGCTTTCAAAAATTCGTAAAGACCAGCATGAGTAATAAAAGCCATACATTTCGTGCATTGTTCCTGCACGGGAACATGAAAAAAACCGTTTTTCAAGTCTAACGTTGAGAAGACCTTTGCTTCACCCAAATGATCTAAAACTTCCTCCACTTGAGCCATTGGGAATGAATCTTTAACTACTTTCTTATTTAACTTCCTGAAATTCACGCATAACTTCGAAGTTCCATCCCGTTTTTTACACAAAACGATAGGCGAAGAATAGTCCGGTGAGGTAACAGGAAGGTTTAGTAATCCCATCCCTTAACCATTCATCTATCTGTTTATCGACAATTTTTTGTTCTGCAAAAGGAATTCTCCTGGAACATTGAGAAACAGGTATGTCATCTTTTAATACAATATTCATTTTTAGAACTGTGCCACGTGGCTTTTTCTGCGGTGTGTACTCTTTAATCAAACCGGAAATAGTATTACGCAATTCTTCATCAACAGCGTGTGTTAAATCCACCTAAGTGTGCTCTACAGCTGCCGAAATGAAAGACAAAAAGTCTCTCGAGACAGGCAAAGAATTATTGCTGCTTTCTGAAACCAGTGTCGCCTACACAGGAGTTATTGAGTAATGGTAAACATTTAGGTGGAAATATCCCCTCCACTACAAGTTCAGTACAGATCACCGCTTCAAGGTCAACCCGCTCGTCAGTCTCGCATAAAGCTAACTGAAAATTCGCCGTGCCAGCGTTGATCACGTTACCAAAACAACTTTGGATTCGCAATTCCCCAGTAGAATGTTTATCTGGAAAAAGAGATTTTCTCAAAATAATCAGCTCACTTCCTGAATCTTTTAAACACTTTATTTTTTACCATCCACGAATAAATCAATATATTCTAGCTCGTTCTTGGCCGTGCTATCCGATTTACTTTTGAGACCTGATGCTATATTTTCCCGTTTAATATATGGATTTCCACTTTTTTCGAAACGTTTAGGACAATTTCGCGCGAAATGAAATGATTCCCCTCTATCACCACAAACATAACAGATTCTTTCGGAAATTCGCTCGACAGGGTTACTCAGTGATTCCTTAAAATTATATTGTGCTTTTTTAGAATAGTTTTTGTTAAAGCTAGACCTTTTGTTTACTGTGCTATCCACTCGCGTATTATTCACCTCGGCTAAAGACTTTTCTCTAGATGAATAAAATAAATCACATTCTCTCCCTAATTCATTAGGCTTAAAAAAATTTTGACCTTCCCGAATACTAATGTGCTCCCTAGTTTTAAAATCTAGTGTTTCATACAATTTGTCAGAAACTATAAGATCACACATTTTCTTAAAATCATCAAATTCCCTTAGCTGGCAATAGTAATCGAAAGTCGCACTTAAACACGAAGAGAATTGAACGGGCGATTCATTAGGATTTCTCACCGCATTTTTAAAATTACTTAAACAATCGCGTGGCATTGGCTGAAATTCTTTTAAAATTAATGGTTTTAATTTATCATAATCAGTAATTTCTTGGTCGGTAGCGTAAGCTAGAACATTGTTACCTTTTTCTCCTAATATGTTAATTAGTACTTCCGATTTAAACTTAACGGGTACGTTTTTAGTACTAAAAGCTTTTTCAAGCGACTTGAAAAACAAATGCAGAGCTTTCGGTTTCTGAGGGACAGCTATTGTTAACGTTTTGACACTTCTAATCAAAGTCTCTAAATTATCTGATTCTGGTTCAGAATCCCTAAGCACAGAACGATCTGAAGTTTCACTAGGACCAGGTGACTGTAGTTTTAATTTTTGAAGCTCAATCTCCTTCTCGAGTCGGGCTAATTTTATCTTTTCAAGTTCAATTTGTGACTGCTCTGCAGTGGTTTTAGCCTTTTCATCCTCCACGATATATTTTATAGTACCACGCACAAATTGAGGGTCGGTTTTGAAAATGTCAGAACTTTCAATCAAAGTTTTGATTTCTACCACTTTCGCTTCAGCCGGCATCGTCTGGCCAAGCTCTTCCGCGACTACCCTCAATTTTTGTTTTTTTAAATTACTAAGCATGCTCATAATGTTCATAAAACTTATACCTTACTTTTGCTTTCAAAGTATCACTGCTAGTCCAACCCGGCACTTTACTTCTGTTTTCAAAGATGCCGTTAGTCCATCCGGCTCAGGCCCCCAAATTTCCTGTGGGGTGTTCTGGAACTGAGGAACGACGCCTTAAATACACACTCACAGGGTTTATTTTATCACGACACAAGACACTTAAACATATAATATAATGAAATGAGTAATCCAACAGAGATAGATAAAAATAATACAAATATAGACAAGAAACAAACAGAAATCAAGCACTCTGGGCATCCACGCACCAACGGCAAGATTCTGTATAAGTGCCGGAACTGAACCATAAAACAATAGAGGTAACCGACAGGACTCTTCATCAGGGAGCCTAACCATGTCAGTTACCTCAAGGGGAACTTTCTGAATAGGATTGAGGTAAGCCCAAAAAACATCCCAAGGCCCCGAGTCCCCCAAGGAAGCAATAAGTCAAAAAGAAACTGTAAAGACAAACACAACTTACAGTATGGGCTCAACGCACCTTACATGCAAGCACATAAAATCCTAATGCAAAATAAAAGATGCGTACACACCCCAATTCCGTAAGTGACGGTTATGGCGAAACAGCAGCCAATTCTATCCTAAAATTTACGTCATTGTAGCATTACTATAGCGCCACCCCCCATTACAGCCTAACCAAATGAAAACACAAATACTATTCTAAACACCTTTAAAAATTCCTGAGTCTAAATGCCATTTTTTAAAAACTTTTAAATTGCCGAAATTTTTAGGGAAATCGTTTTTTCTTAAGTTTTCCTCGAAAATGCTACATGTCTCCCCAGCATTGTTACATATGTTTTTTATTCTGTAAAGTTGTGAGTAAAAAATATTATAATAAATTTTATAGTTTAAGTTGCTATGGAAATTGGTAAACGTAATAACCTCGAAGTTAAAATCTAACCTTTTATCATATATCCCTATTTTTATTTCTCTATTTTGAATTTTAATTTTTAGATCCAGATAAGTCGCACAAAGATTATTATCGTTAGTCCGGTTTAAAGTTAGTTCCTTTGGGTAGATTTGATTAAGAAATTCCAAATCGTTGCAGTTAAAAATTATAAGATCATCAATATATCTAAATCCGGTAACATTATTTGAGTTAAGAAATTTAGTTTCGTAAAAATGCTCGCTCCCACACAAATACACACACACACACACACACACATATATATATATATATATATGAAATGACCCGAATTGGGTCATCTCTTGATGAAACACAATCGAGGCCGAAATTAAATGCAATTCCAATTGGCAAAGAACAACTAAAGTTTATTCCATGAAAACAGCAACATGTTCCTCGCATCGAAGCCAACCCGCGTCTCTCGTTGCGAGCGAATATAGAATTAGGTCAAAGAGGGGTTGCCAGGAATTGTCGAGGAGAATTAGTATATGGAAATACGAAGCATCTCGCCAAGGTGTCAGAAGGTTACTTCATTTAGAAAGAAGTTTCGATAAGGGAGATTAAAGATTATTAATAATATTATCACACCCACCCACACACTATATATATATATATATATATATATATATATATATATATATATATATATATATATATATATATATATATATATATATATATATATATATGTGTGTGTGTGTGTGTGTATGTGTGTGTTGGGTTAAAATATTATAACTGGAAATACATCTTGAGTTTGTAATCGTAGGTGGCACAAGTAGTCAAAACTCAATAAAACTTCAGAGTTTTTTGTAGGAAAGCATCTTTATTATGACATTCTGACAGAGAGATTGGGGTTGTTCTCAGCAAGGGATCGCCAGTCAATATGAAGAGTTTAAATGTATAAAGGCAATTATACGTCACGTAACAACCCGAAACTCCTGAAATGGATCTTCCTTGCGGTCAGGATTGTAACAGTAAGCAGATTTCGAAAGTTACTTATGTGCCTAAATAAGGTAATGGCTCTGAAGTCTAAAACTGCAAGGGGGCGATTTTATTATAGTCATATTTAACTCGGAGCGCACTTGAGGGTAGATATACAAATTACGGAAAATGAAACAGAGGTTAATAAAAACATAAATTAATCAGTCAAATTAAGTTAGGGAGTGAGCTTAATAACGCTAAGGAGTGATGAATATATGTTTTTTGGCATAACTTACACGCACACACACACATATATGTATCATACCTATAAAACCGATTAATCAATCCAATTAACATAAATAAAATTTTATTAGAAAAACTATATTTAAGGGATTCAGAGAATAGTTCACAGAAATGTCAATAGATGGTAATCCTATACGGATTCAGGAAGCGAACGTGTTTTCAAGGTAGCTTGCAACGGGATCATACGATTCTGACTCACACCGACATAAGACTATGAAATTATCGCTGACTAATTGTCACACGATTGGGGCCTGTTCACATAGGAGTCCGGTAGCAGAGCGTTAAAGAATTGAAATATATTTAACCAATTACAAACCTCCAAACGATTAGCAACGAAATTTTTAACGCCTATGATTGGTTTATTTTTGTCTCAACGTCATCTTTCCTTTAACGCTCCGCTACCAGACTCCTATCTGAACAGGCCCTTACATGCTTTTTTTCGTAAAAAACGACTTAGAAATGTAGCGCGACTTAGAAATGTAGACACACACAGGTTCGATTTGAAAGAGAACGGAGCAGGTTTCCGTGGGGAGAGTTGAAAGAATGACTGGACTGGAACTTTCAACGCTTAAATAAAGTTCTAGTGTTAAACTGCGTGTTTTTATTGAGTGTCTTCGGTCTTCTTGTCTCCACTGCTCCTTGGATTAAGTGATGCGGACTTAAGAATCTCGTTACAATCTACGTAAGTATTCAAGGCACGTCATACATACATATATATATATACAGGGTGTCCATAATTAAAGTCCCACTTTCAAAAGGCTGCAAAAAAAGAACCACTGGTCAGAATGACTTCAAATTTGATTTGAATATACTGGAAGAAGGAGGAAACGATTTGGCATAATAAAAAAGGTTCCAAAATGTAACAATAGATGGCGCTGTAACATTTTGGACCTTTTTTTTATTATGCCAAATCGTTTCCCTTCCCCCTTCTTCCAGTATATTCAGTTCAAATTTGAAGTCATTATGACCAGTGGTTCTTTTTTTGCAGCCTTTTGAAAGTGGGACTTTAATTATGGATACCCTGTATATATATATATATATATATATATATATATATATATATATATATATATATATATATATATATATATACATACGTATGACAAATTCTATGTGCCATAGAATTCTCAGTTTAAAATTTCTGTTTTGGTGGAAATTTCATAAGAATAAAAACGGTTTCTTTTCAAGAAAATAACATGAATAGTTCCAACTAAAATCTGCAAATGAAATAAATAAAGTTATATAAAAAGAGGAAATGGCTTTTAAATCTAATCATGAGGTTATATGTAAAGTGCGAATGAATAAATTTTCTTCAACTTGTAGATGATTTCAAAAATATATTTGAACTATACATTTTTACGCTAACTGGGTATCTGGAAAAGAACATTTTTTTCGGAATTGAACTAGGTAGGCAAGAGTAATCAATGAGAAAAGTGACTGCATGAGATCTTTTCATTTGTAGTAGCAATTTTTTCAAATCATATACCAGTTTTTTTCTATCCTGTATTGTGACTGATCCCTCTTTCAATGATGCCAATTACTCACACTGCTATTGAATGTAAAAGAAGTTTTTGTATAAAGAGAGCACTCTGCGAAGGATGACAAATTGTCTCTATCACTGAGGAGAGATCATTTACCAAAAATCTCGGATCATTAACCAAAAATTTGCTTCTTTTATTCGGCAGCAGACTATTGGTAAAGCCAAATTTCATTCGGCGCTAGCGTATCTTATTTTGTTTTGTTGTGTTATCAGGTGTTAATTTCTGCTGTTCTTCTGAGGATGTATGAAGTGTAAAAAGATCTTAGATTTTTATAACAAGCTTACTTTTTTATAGTGAAGTGATTAGTTTATCACGTTGGTTGCAATATTTTTAAGTGACAGTCGTGTGTTTTGGATAAGGAGTCCAAAAAAAGAGGTTTCCAAAAATTAATGTTTTCCCTTGTAATGACCCGTGGGGTCGCCAGACTGTAATCGTATAAGTACCTTTGCGTCGCGTTGCGACCAATTCTGTCACAGCAACTTAACCAAGTAAAGGGGTACAACTCTCAAAAAAGACACTCTTGTTATACATATTTACAATTTATTTACACATATATTTAGGGCCCCCATTCTAGTAAATTAGTTAGTTTGTTTGCGCACGACAATTGCCCAGAGCATATCGTGTTGTCTTTTGGTGTCTTTGCGTTTATTACCTTTAGTATTTTTCTAAATTTCCCACCGACACGTCCTCGTGGTGGGCCCTGGGGGCTGAGCAATGTCTCAGCTACAAACGTCGGAGGAGGGGGAGTTAAGCAGTGGTGTTAAACGCAGCCCTAAGGATTGTCTAGAGGCTTGTAGAGCTTATGGTGATGAAGCAACAGCTAAGTTCCAAAAGTTAGTTTCTAATGTGCATGATGGGAAAGCAGCAAAGAAGGATCAGAAAGTGATTTTTGATTAGGCAACCGAGATTAAAAGTATTGTCGAAAAGCAAAATTAGATAATAAATTATTTGTGTGGACAAGTTTCCGCATTGGAAGGGAAAAAGGAAGTGAAATCCTATGCAGAGTTTGTGAAGAGACCTTATGATATTAAAAAGAGAGCAAGGTCAAGTTCTCGGAGATGTGGTGAAGGGACTTCCTACCTGGTGATGGTTCAGCCAAAGAAGAAACAGGATGGAGAAGTCACTAAAAGAGCTATACAGAGTATGATAGATCCCTGTAACCTAAAGGTGGGGATAAAGTGTAAGAAAATTAAAAATGGAGGAATGATGATTGGTGTTGAGAAGGAAGATGAAGTCGAAAAACTTATAAAGGAAATTGGCTCTATCAAACAGTTAAAAGATGACTATAAAGTGGTAAAACCGCAGAGGAGAGATCCTCAAATCATCATATATGGGATTATGGAGAAACTTGATGATGAAAAAATGTTGATGAAGCTCAGGGAGCAGAATGATGAGCTGAAGGAGGCTAAAATGAGAATAGTTACGATGTTTGATGGGAAAGTTGACTTGAATTTGGTAGTTAGCTTGAATGGAAATGCTTTTAAGAATATGAACAAGCAGAAAAAAGTTAAGACTGGCTGGCAATGCCATAATTTTAAGGAATATTTGAAGCCGGTCTTCTGCTATAAATGCTACAGATACCGGCATATTGCTCGGTTTTGTAAAAATATAAAGGCCCGGTATTGTAAAGAGTGTATTAATTCATAATACCCGGTATTGTAAAGAGTGTATTAATTCATAATGCCCGGTATTGTAAAGAGTGTATTAATTCATAATTGTAGTATTAATTCATAATACCCAGTTTTGTAAAGAGTGTAGCGAGCCCTTTCACGAAGGATGTGATAATGTGAAGAAATGTGGGAATTGTGTGAGATACAACGAAAGAAACTTAACGGAATTAAGAACGGACCATGCACCTTATAGCAGATCTTGTTTCTGTTATGACAGGGAAATAGAACTGATTGTCTCTCGAACCAATTATAGGAATGTGGAAACGGCGAGAGCCATGGATGAAGGTGATGACTTCCTTGGATTACTTCAGAAGTTAAAGGCAAATTAGGGCTATATTCTTTTGGACTGCATTTTAAGTTCAGTTAATTAACTTTTGTTTGCATGAGTTGTGTAATTTTTCATTATGTAATTTGATTTATTTGTTATAATTAATCCTTTGGTGAAGTCTTATGATATTGTTAATGAATGTTCGATTGGATTTGGTTGCCTGCACGAGTTGTGCAGGACTTCTGTAAAAACTTTATAAGATAATAAAGTTGGATAAGCGATGTAGGTCGCAGCTTGGTGGCTGCGATTTAAAGTGGGAAAACTTGTTTTAATTGAATTAATTGTTTACGACACGGACGATTTAACTTTGGATTGACTCTGCTGATGCTCTGGCTCGTGGAGGCCGAGAGCGAGCGGTGTTGTTAGCTGAACTTGGACTTGGATGGTAGTGATTATAATCGTGCCTGCCCTGCGGGTCCTGTCGAACCGGCGGGATTGTTATGGCGAGACCGGTCTTCAGATTAAAAATGGCCGATACGCCGTAAGTCGGGGGGTGGCGGAGGTGTAAAGACTTCCAAGAAGCACACGTCGGGCCCGACCTGGCATTAGCCCCACTGGGATAAATCCCGACGATGCGGATAGACCCGCAGCAGGCAACCACCCCGCGCACGACCCAGACATACCCCAATCCCACAGGACAAACCCCACAAATCCAGAGACACAGACGGACTCTATGCAGAACAGACGGATAAGTAAAGAAAAAAGAATGGAAATTTGAATAACACAAAGCTCTGCCGGAGGACACTCGCACAGGCCAACCTTCGTGAAGGCGAACCTAAGAAGAGAAGGAGGCAAAAAGACCCAAACGGATCGACGGCGCGAAATTCGTGTCTGTGAGCGAGAACGCGAAGAACAAAAGTAGAACTGGGAATGGAGTCACCGAAAATTACTGGCTAAGTGACTCAAGAGAAAGAAATTAAGACGACATCATTGCAAATTCCAGATAGGAGACGACTTAGCTTAAATTGGGAATGGTCGATTTTGAGAGAGGACAGTCGCAACCCTGGGCCCAGAACCAGCAACTTGGTTAAAACCTCATCGTTGCTGTGCTATCCACCCTGCGGAACCTTCGTGAGCCGGCATGTCCTGTGTTCGCCAAAGGGTACCACCCCAATGACGAAGACCGTGACCTCTAGGGTTGGACCAACTCAAGGATGGGCCAGCTTACCTAAGAAGGCCGCAGTCGATAGGTCAGAATCCGAGGACAAGACCAAATCTCCTGACTTACGCAGTCCCCGTGCCATTTCTTTCATCATTGCAGGCCCTAACCTTAGCCCTACCTTGCCTCCGGATTTCCTACTCACCACAAGTGCTGAGTAGTTCCTCCTCGGGGAATCCTATCCTTAACGATCTGGACCATTCAGATCAACTAGAGAAACTAATTGAACTAAGCTTAAGCCGGAAGAAAAGAATTAAACTGACTGAAATAAGGTGTAGAATTAGGGGTTAGTCAGTATGAGTTAGGCTCAACTACGGCCTACAAGTTAGATTAAGCAGCAGGTGGAAGAATTTTAGTGGGTGAGATGGTAATAAAAAATACTTACATACGACCCCCGTTGTAGAAGTGGAAAATTACTGGAAGTAGACCTGCTGAAACACTTTAACTAGCTCATGCTAGCTGCTGACTTGTCGTCAAGGCTTCTCCTTCTTCTAACTAGTTTTTAGCCGAAACTTGAATTTAAGGTGTAAAGACGCAACACATATATTTACACACACATTATTTAGCATCAAGTTGAATTCTTAGTATTATTCAAATATAGTATTATTCAATATATATATATAACTCATTTACGATTCCAATTCATAATAATCATCATATATTGGCAATGCCGACCCTTGAGGACAAGAGGCGAGTATGTAATAAGCAAAGAAGTGAAATAAATAAAATTAGCAAATATGCTCACCTATGGGGCTGCGGTCACTCTCGATTGAGCTCGTCTCCACTACTTGTACACGAAAGTTCATGTAGTATTGTCAGTCACTGTACACTATTTTTTCAATGCGGAGGCACTTTGTCACGAAGACATTCACCTATAATTCACCGCAGTTTTGCTGGCCATTTTATTATGGGGGCACCATATAAGTAGACCAGCATCACCCCCTATGAAGGGACGACACAAACGGAAGCATTTTAGTGGTGCTTCGAAAGGATTCAATCTGAGCACCCCCAGCACCGAAAACCAGCGCTCTGTACCACAAGGCCGCCACTGCGCACTGTGCACTATAGTGCGTTAAAAAGAGTTCGATATCTCGTCACTAAAAGAGTCCGGGATCTCGTTGGTTGACGATAACTTGGAGTACACTTCGGATGTTGAACTGCGTTGATCACCTCTATGTTGGTCTTTGGATCGGTCAGCACCGGTCGGCGGTCATATGTGCATTCACCTCGGCACCGCTTAGCAATCTTTGTACCAGCAATCTCTGGTCACTGGTCTCCAATCTCCATAACTTCCTTCGTCGTTTAATCGCTATAAGAGGATGCGTACACTTTCATTCAGGTATCGGCCAGGTTGCATTCGTTTATTCATCTCTTTTTCATACTTGTGGTATAGCTGCACTTTGTCTCACTTTGTGGACCTTCGCTGGGCAATCAATTTTACGTCGTCTCAGGATTCTTCTCGGCCTTGTAGTGGCTTAGTTTGTTTTTCGTTTCTTTTTCGTAGGGAGCTCTCGCTGGGCATTCAATTTCGTATTATTCGGATTCTCATCGGCCCTGTAGTAGCTTCGTGTATTTGTCGTCTTTTTAATAATAGGGGATCTCTTGTCGACCCTGTAGCAGCTTAATTTATTTTCGTTTCTTTTTAATAGGGGGTCTTTTGAAACGCTCCAACACTTGTATATATATTTCCTTTTCTTTTTTCCCATTGGCTGTGGCCTTCTCGACTTTTCATTCGCTCGCACCACCCCTTTATTGGGATGAGGGACGGGCCACCTTGTTCATAGGTTATTGTCCCGGTCCCCCCTCATTGCATTGGCCGCATCTTAAATGTTCCGGTGAATTTTAATTAATTCCGACGCCTGACCTTGTCTGGAATATTTTCTCATCGGACAGTTCCCCGCTTTACGACCTTTGACATCAGATTTATAGCTGACTCCTTAATTTTTGATGTTTTATGACATCGTATTGTTGCTCTGTACAACATATCTCTCTGGCGCCCCTAAGAGTCGGTACCGTAAATCTGTGAGTGACAGTTTCGGCTGGGTGGTCCCTACGAATTTAGATAGCTGTTTAGAGATAACGCATATTCACATCCCGCTTATTACATCCCTTTAAAATGAAAATTTTAAGGACTTCTCGTAACTACATTTATATTCGAGTGATGTAGGAATAAAACTAGCAATCTCCAGGACACAAATTTGAAATTTCCTTTAAAAAATTCCCACATATTTTTAATTAGCAGACCAATTTCGTTTTTAACTGATTGAAAAAGCATTAGACAATATTCGTAACTAAACTTTGAAAATAATCGAGTTTGCAAGTTTTCATCCTACACTACTAATCTACTTGTAATAACCGACAAATTTTATTAGGTTTGAGAAAAGTAGATTTTAAATTTTCTGTATAGTTTGTGCCAACTATAGTGAATATAACACACTTTCTAAGTCTTCATATCATTTTTCATTCATGTGCTGATTTTAGATCTGATAATCATAAATTGATCAATTGATATTTCCAGGTATACTTAACTCGACAAAAAGTCTCTTTACGCTTTTCCACTTTTACTAAAGGGCCTACTTTAACACATGTTATCGTTAGTGAATGAAAGTAAATTTATAAAAGAGTTTTCGCTTACATTATATACTATTTATCATTACACGCAATTTCGATTTTGTAGTAATAGACAGATAAAATTGATGAAATCAGCTTAGTGTTAAATATTCGGATTATACGTACATTTATATGGTTAACTGGTAGTTCATTAATATGGTTGTTAGTTAATTAATAAAGGAAATTAATGGTTAGCTGTCCTTATTTGTTTTGTTTATCATGACTCTCTGTATTTACTCGATTATTTAACAGTATTTTAATGGTATTTGTGATTTTAATAGTATCTGGATGAAATCGATTTTGTCACAAATATCTATGAAAACTCCACAACCTATAAGCTATTTGCTTATGCCACAACCTATATGCCCTATAACCCTATAAGCCACAACCTATTTGCTTTAAAGCTTTTTAGGAATTGGTTATGAATTTTTAGCAATAAATATTATATGAAAAAAAGGAGTAATATAAGAAAAATAATGCCTGTTATTTCTGACCTTATGTAATAAGAAATAATTATGAAACAAAGTTATTTTCATTAACAGAATTATGCTTCATTACTCTTGTTAGAAGAATTTATAGGAATTTCCCATATTCAAACTTCTAACACCACAAATGCTGAAAAACCTCATATATGCTGTTACAAAATAACCTTCAAAAGGAGGATAATAAAAGAAACAATAGAATCAAATTAAGTTCATCAGAATTAATTATATCAAACAGTGTTGGTGTCAGTTATAATAATTTTCAGAACTTTTTAGACATTTGGTTAATTTGTTTCTCGTTTTGTACAAATTTCATCCCCTTTTTTTAAATGTTTCGCTCATATATCTGAAAAAGCTTTTGAGAAAACCGACAATATGGTATTAATATAACTTGTTTAATTTTAATCAAAATATTAAAGTTTTCTGTAAATGCAGTGGAATCTCGATCTATCGTTTTTCAAGGGACCGTCTTAAATGGACGGTAAATACGGAAAAACGATAGATGCGGGAACATAACAAAGCAATGTGATCGTCGGGACTGGGTTCAATAAACGACACATACGGGAAAACGATTATTCGGGTAACGATCGATCGAGATTCCATTGTATATGTACTTATACCGAATACTGATTTAAAATAGTAAACATAAATATAACGAGATAGTGATGACAGTGAATTTTTTTTGTTCCGTTGTGCATTTAAAATATAACAATGTGTTAAAAGTATTGCGACCAGCGAATAATAAAATGCTACTGACTATGACAGTACTGACTATAATAACAAATTTGTTCCATTAAAGAAAAGGAAATATTTTGCGAACTTTCTTAAAATAGACGAAAGTTAAAAAAAGAGAGGAGGAGAAAGCATTGAAACGAAAGCAATTAAAGTAAACCAAGAGGAATACTATTTCCACTGAGTTACGTATAACACATGATACTTCTGACTGATCACAACGAGGAGGTGAACTTTTGTGGAAGCTCCTAGAATTGTACACAAGAATCTTCGGAACTTCAGACTTATAGTTGGGAAGTTCAACTGTTTTCATAACCTTAGTTTGGGGTAATGTATATACTAAAACAATGAATTCACCATTACCGAGATGCGACGAGGTTTTCTACACTAAACTCTATTTGTTACAACACAATTAGACTACATAAATACCGTACTCAATTGCTAGCAGGCAACGGGAATTATTTATCCCGCGTGTTAATTCCCGTAGCTATATTACGCAAACCCTGCCAGAATTCTGCCACACCACTGCTTGTACATACACCACACTAACCTTTCTGTCTTCACTTTATCACCAGGTTGCTGGAACGATAGCTAACTTCAAAACGCCTTCGGTAAGCTTGATAATGTCATTTGCATTCGCTTGTTTCTTCTTCTAACGGCGATTTATTTAAACCAGAGGGGGTGAGGTTAATTTTGATTCAATACCTCACATAGAGTATTTTAAATATTCTCATCCCCTTGTAAAGATTCTTGTTCTACCTCAGTTATTCACATGTTTTTCTTTTATAAGAAATGAAATAGAGCAGGGTTAGGAATCGAACACATTATGCTATTCATTCTGACAAGTACTCTTACAGCAGAAAAACCAAGTGATTGATCTACCTTACAATCTTACTGCTTTCTACGAACATAATTTATCTTTAAATTTTCATCTTGGAAAACATATCTTCCATCAGGCAAACAGCTGCTTTGTTGTGATTCATTATTTTACAATTACTCTTTCTTGCAAATGAACTCTTTTTACGCATATGTTATTGCCAAATTCAAGAAACAAATAATTACATTTATTGTTGGCGTTTTTACTATCCGATATCTAATACCCTGCAATACCACTCAAACGTAAAAGCTATTATATTTAATGACATAATTCGTTTCTGCAGTTCAGGCTAATCAACATCTATTTAGCAAGAAAATTAATCTGTTTACTCTCCATTCAATTTCAAGCATATCATCTTGTGGTTATCAATCAGATTATCTAGTATCCTACATAGAAATGTATATTCATGAGCTTATTAATATTTTCAAGTACCTAACTTCTGATATTAATCTCATCTTCCCTTTCCTGATCATGGGAATAACTTTTGTTTATGAACTCTGGAAATTGATCAAATTTACGAGAAGATTATAAAGCCATATTTTCAAAATAAGTGGCCAAGAAGGATCTAGATGTTCTAAAAAATTTATTTACAGAATTACAACAAACGTATTTTCATATGCAAGTCTAAAAAATAATTTTTTTTAAACATATGCTTCTAGTTTAAATTTTGTCCCATTGTTTCCTGATTTTGAATAGTTCTTGTTTCTACTTGCAGTCTCAAACCGGGTTTTTACGACAGTGATATTTTTCTCTTTATGCAATTCTTTCAAAAACGGCCTACTCATTATATATCCAGAACGAAAATAGTTCATAAGTTTACTGGAAAAAAAGCTAAAAATAAAATTATTTTAGAACTTTGGAGGAACAGTTTAGCATATAAACGCGCATACGGATAAAAGATACGTATGTTCAACCCCTTCTTGTCTATCGGAAATGAATCGACGCAAGCATAAAGATGACTAAATAGGAAATGGTTCATAGCGATTCTATATTTAATGTATTTTCTTTTGCGTTATGCGGATAAATGCGGAGATAAATAAAAATAAAACGATTCATGAATTTTTTTCGTTCTTCCACTATACTTAATTAAGATATCTCTTGTAGTATGTTTTCAAGATGCGAAATGTCACTATAATTAGTTAATTGTCACTAGGCACAAGTCAACTCAAAATTTTACAGTAGATTAACAAGTGTTAATTTTAAACAACTGGAGTTTGACTACTATTCAACCTAGTTATTTACGCTATGATTTTCAATTAATTACCTAACTTACAAAGTCGAACTATGCACAAATAAGTTCACTGGAATAACACCAACTAACTTTCAACTAACTCGATTAATCTGGATTTATTCATATATATATTGGGATGCACCTCAGTTAGTCATTACAAGCTTCCCTTCTTTTTATTAATTTAATCTGCTAGGTTGAAAAATTATTAAAAAGCGACTGACGCGATTACGATTACGACTGAAAAACGCATCTCCCCCTTGATTGTGTTGGTAAAGGATTAGTAGAAAAATACAGGAAAAGCTTTTATATTCTTAGCAGAGCCTTAGATAAGGTGCTGATTGTCTATGTTGGTGATATCTACCCGATAATAAAGTGGCTTCGACAATTACATCAGTATTTTGTGATTTGATTTGGTTTCTCGAGCAGTATGCGGACTCTGGGGTTTTACTATATGATTAATATGTTAAGATATTACATGAAAAAAATTTTTAATTCCCCAAGAAGGGGAGAGGAAGCATAACAAATTGAACTGGTGATTATGGGGATGTAAGTTCGTAAGACTGCTTCGATACGCCTATTGGCCAATTTCTTGTAGAACGGAATCCAATTAGTCGACGCGTTCTAAAGGCATCTACAACACAAAAAATAAACATACATCCAGTGAGTTAGTATTTATTTAACAGTTGCCTGCAGTACAATGCGACTTTTCAACACAGCCTCCGCACTCTGAAGACAAACTTATACATAATATGAACAATATAGCCGTTGCCAAGAAACAAAGAGAAAAAAAGTTACAAACCATGGAAACAAGACATTATTATGCAAATTAAGAAATGAAGTAATAATCCAAACACCAATGTTTGTTTGCTTTTCGCTGTGTTGAATATTTCCAGCGAGGAGAAGATGGTTTAAATCCCTCCCCCAAACATTTGTACCTTAAAACATTATATTTCATCATTAGCACTAGTTTTGAAGTTCACAAATGTTAAAGAAAATTTATCAATAATTTAGAAATTTATATAACGTTATCAAAATTGTACAACAACATAAATATACATTCTGTAAACTACACAGCGTGCACTGAAACATTTTAGAAGCTCCCAGCAAACTAAATGGTATCACAAAGGAGACTCTTCGATACAAAAGGAAACAGACCAAACAATGCGCTACAAAATTAAATCGAAATTATCCATTCATTATCTCAAATAATACAAGCAAAAAAATAATTTTGATAATATATAAATGATAGTTACTCCTATATAAAACCCTACAAATCCTTTATAGTGTTTTGCCTTGTCAAATCTCCCCAAAAACGTCATCAGTATACGAATAAATAAGTTAATATCTGAGAATCAATTAAGGAAATTAAAGAATTGGGCGAAGTGTGATTGCCACATGATATACTTTTTCAATAACATGGAAGTACATTCAACTGACATAACAAATGTATTTTACGATATGCGTATTTTCACTAATAACATTTAAACATAGACTAATCGTATCAATATAACAAGGAGCAAACACAAATAACGGAATACAGCGTAAACTTTCAGTATCTCCCCACGAATTGATGCCTGCTCGGTAATAACTATAATCATCTACAAAGACACTATGTTCATTCCGAAGAATAAGTACGCAAGTTTAGAGCGAACTCTCCCAAAAATATTTGAAAACTTTCGCAGTTTCCGCATTGTGAGAAATTAGTTGAAAAATGTGTCCGACGAAAATCATCTTCAGCACTTTCGATTTCTCATCAGTCAAATCAGAGATAAGTACGATGGAGAAGCGTAAAATAGAAAGTTGAGGGAAACTGCAATTTGTCTCCTAAGTGTATAGCCTCTTATATTTATTTTTAAAGGGCAGAGTTCGCAAACACTGTTGATATGTTAAATATTCCAATATTTTGTAGAACTGTATTCAATGAAGTTTAAAAAAGCATTTCTTGAAGATATGCAGTAATTAAATTTCTTGATTTTTTTCCATATATCCATATTCACGTTTTTTTAATATCTTTAAAATGTTCTTACGATTAGTGCTACTGAATTCAGAAACTCTTAATTTTATTTTAATGATTTTTATTTATTTTAAACAATTATCTATATATATATAAAACACTTGCGTAACAGTTCCCGACTGACTGACTGTCTGACTGACATGTGACGCACAGGCGAAACCGCTGGACCTAAAGGGCTGAAATTTTGCATGGCGATTCTTCTTATAGTGTTTGGGTGCACTAAGAGATATTTTTGAAAAATTCTTCTTAGATTTTTTAAAATTAAATTTTTAAGCTGTTTTTGAAACATTCTTTAAAATTTTCATTTAAAATAATAATCCGAGGGTTATAAAATTTTTATCACGAGAAAGATCCTAAAAATTCCTTTAAAATAAAATCTTTTTCAAATCTTTACCTCCATTTTCTGATTTTTGGTGAATTTTTAAAGATTAATTTTTAGAATTTAATTTATTAAATGCTGATCACGTGGTTTCTTTTCTTTTTGTGATATTTTAAATAAATTTATCGTCACGTGCATAACAACGAAATAAATCGACAAAAAAAAATTTTTTTTTCTTTCTAATGCGGCAGACGATTGGACATTATCCAAAAAAATATTGACAAACAGTAAAAGAAATGTTCCTCAATCTGTACTATATTAACTGTACTATATTCTTTAGTATGCTCCATTAGATTTAATTTAAGTATTTTCTTCTACATTATTTTGTCTATAAAAATATCCATTATTTTTTTTATAAATATATAAATATATATATATATATATATATATATATATATATATATATATATATATATATATTGGGCATTAATTGCATATATTGACCATTGTATTTAATTTGAATGTACTCTGTAGCGAAGCACGGGTATTCAGTTAGTTTTATTATAAAATTTCCCAATTTACATGTACCCTGTATAGATTCTAACTAAGTAATGTTTATAAAAACCTTTTGTATGAAATTTTCTTCATAGCTTTAATTTCAAATTTCAAATATTTCTTATTTTTAGCATGGTCAAAATAATGTTATGTCCCATCAAGGAAAAAATGAATACTTTATTCACTAAATAATACTAATAGAGAGATAGTTTCCAAAAAATATTTAATTAGAATTTGTTAAAACTCCTGTTATTTCCCATCTTATTTCTACTAATACATATTTGTTATTTTTCATATTCAAAATAATATGCAAAATTTTGTCTCATCAGCAAAAAAACCCAGTTATCTTTATTCGCAATTATTAATAACAGAAGGACTTTTTTAAAGAAAGGTTTAATTAGAATTTTTTAAGACACCGATTATCTATTATATTATTTATGCGAACATATATTTAGCATTCTCATACTGTAAACATTGATGTGTTCCTCCATTGAAAAACTTAGTTTTGTCCAAAATTATTCATATACGATACCTTTTTTTAAATATTAATAAAAAGAAATTTTTAAATACTTCCTTCTATTTAATTAAAAAGAAAAATATAAAAATGTCATGAGATTTCCATATAAAAAACATTAATAAATAAGGTGTTTTGAGCGTGAAAAATGTATTGAAATTATGTACTAATTAAAGCGCGGATGGTCATGGAAAACCAAAAAACTATAAAAGACAAATAGAAAAAATTAACTTGTAAAATTAATTAAGAGAATCTTTTATATATACTGCACCTAAGGATTCAAGAACGGCTTGATTAAAATAAAAATAAAGATTTCACTGATTTGTATTTTTTATTCATGGTGAATGTTGATATTATTTTGGCCAATTTTTATTTTCTAAATACCGTTTTTCTATTGTTACTACGATTACTAGCTACTTATAATCGTAGTAACAATACTACAATTATAAGTAGCTAATAATCGTAGTTAATGTTTTATATGCAAGTACATAGTAACGAAGTGCATATTAAACAGTCATAGGTTTCAAATTAAACTTTAAAATATTTATGTAAAATATATTATTGCTTCAAATAATCCTGCAGGGTACAGAACTTCAAAATACCTAAGCAATAGTGGCTGTAATATTTTACTTTATTTACAGGTAAGGATTAAACTGAAGATTTTGTTGCTTATTGAATTCTATTAATTACATATGAGACATTGCTTAGCTTGATTTGCGGCTCTCAGATTATCAAAATTATATCTGTTTCGATTTTGATTTTGAAATATTAATTTGATTACAGGGAAAGAATTTTTAGAGCAACACCGATTCGTAGTTAACATTAAATACTTACCGCAGTGCCAGACCCTGATTTCCCATTATGCCCGGTAGGCCCGGGCCTAGGGACCTCCGAAAGTTGGGGGGGGGGGGCAAAAATTTAATTTAAAAATGAAAAAAGAGAAAATTCCCAATTCAAAAATTTTTTAACTTTACTTTTTTAATAGCAATTTGTTTTATATATCCTTTCAAATTTGATTGATTGGTTCATCATATGTATAGTTATACGTATAGTTCATCATATGTATGTTATAGTGTGTATAAGGGATTAATAAGTTTTCCTGGGGGCATTGTATTGGTGTTTTAATGATGAAGTTAATATGTTGTATTGCTTTTTGTTATTTGATAATGTTCTAGGCTTCTACGCTTCAAATAGCGAATTCTTGGTAAAATGGTACTTTCCCAATGATTCATGCTTTTTTTGTGTCAATTTTGGAAATTTACGCTCACATAAGTGTTATGGGGCCCCCATCCCAAGTTGTGCCTATAGTCAAGAATTTTCTAAATAGGGCCCTGTGTAGGGCTATTTCAAGATCTTTTGTAATAAAAATAGCTTTTAAAGCATGATATTCTTCACATTTAATTTTTAATAATGTGCAAGAATTATTATTACAGATAGTTACAAAAATAAATAGAAATACGACATATGCATGTGAATTATCAAGAAGTTTAACTTACTACAGAGTTGTTTGTTCCAGATGTTAAATTTTATTTTATAATAAGATATTAAATTGATTATTTCTCAAGAATTTAAGAACAATTTTTCTATGATAAACATACAAGCCTTTTTAATTTTATTATAATACAAAACAATAAAAACATTTAACTCCAATCAAATTTTTAATTTGAATCTGCCAGGTTTTGAAGTTAAATGCATATTGTTTAAAGTAGATAATTGTCGGGGGTGGCAAGAGCTTCTGAAACTCATATACCTGAGCAATAATAAAAATAAGTTCTGAAACACAATGTGACATTTCATAACGTCAGCATATTCCTTGTTTAATTTCTGATGTTTGGAAATGACAGTTGCATACATAGTCACAAATAAGCTCATTTTTAACCTTGCCACATTGTTCATGAGTTAATCTTAAATTCTTTGACACTTAGGGCATTTGGTAAAACGATCGGTCCATTAAAACGTCTGGGCCCATTAAATCCCCAATTTTTTACCACGAGACTTCCGCTAAACAAAATCTCCAAAATAGCCCGTATCAAAAGCACATATGACTTTTTCTGAAAAATACTATTCTTAAGCTGTATTCAAACCCACATCACTAGAAAAGAAACCTGCAACATATTTATCTTTTTCTCATAAAGGCAGCCGAGTAACAATCAATATGACGGGAAAGAAAATAAACGATCAAAAAGAATGTGGTCAGTTTCTGTACATTATTACCTGAGAATTACTGAGAGGGAATGTCACAATATGCGACGTTCCATAATGCCAGCAAATATTCTTTGTATCATTACCCACTCTGACACCCACAAGTAGTGAGCTTTATCTTTCAACTCCTTTTAATGAGTTTTGAAAGCAGAGCGTGAAAAACTCCGGTTACTCGCAGAATGGGTTTGCGTGTAATAAATTTTGAATTTTGTTGGTTTGGGAGTTTGAAAATGTATATTCAAAAGAATAGTTCTTCTTATACTTCTGAATAAATCGTTTTATTTCTCATGTAGTTGTATCTATAAATATACATGGGAAACCTTTGTAAAAATAGCTGTAAATAATTTTATCGTTGACTGAACTTTTTAAAAAGTTCAAGAAACCATTTTAACAAAATAACATATGTTACTGAACGAAACGGTACATTCGGTAACATACGGTAACATACGTTAGCGTACAAAATAACACGTTACTGGAAGATATTCTTGAACGAAAAAAATCTTAACAGGGAAACTTAATAAAACAGAAATCCCATTTAACCGAGTACAAAGCACTAAACTTTGAGCAGAAGAACACGCCTCTTTTTCTGTCCCGAAAAATTAACAAATTTTGTTGTAAAAGCACACGTGCGATAGCTATCAACCCCGAACCCCAAATTATAACTTGTTTTACAAAGTAATAAAGCAAAAAAATTTTATAAAATATTGCAAAGAGTCGGAAATACAGTGAATTGTTTATGTAAGAACTTCAAAAATTGTAGTTACACGTGAACATAACATCTATGCTACTAAAGCAAGTGTGCACACTTGACATACTCAAATCCAACCATGTTTTAAATTCATTGGTATCTATGAGTTTAGAGGGATATTTTATGGAACACCTGTCTTAAATCATAGGTATCAATAAATATAGAAGACTTAAATCAAATTAATATAGAATATAGATAAATTAAAGAAGACTAAAATCAAGTTATTATCCATTTAGCAATATAGCATAAGCTATATTTTGTAGATACTTTTACAAATAGATTACTAATCGCTTTATGAAGTAACAAAAGTTTTGTCCCTCAACATAATTACATGCTACGAATCTTTAAGAGAGAGAGAGAGAGAGAGAGAGAGAGAAAGATACAGAAAGACAGAGCGAGACAGAGAGATATACATGGTTAGTTAGATGTTAGATAGTTAGGGATAGATAGATAGAAAGAAATAAAGAGAGAGAGAGAGAGAGAGAGAGAGAGAGAGAGAGAGAGATGTCGGTCCGAATGTCGGTCAGTAAAATTTTTATTATTTCCTCATCTTTTTTTGTTTTGAGCCTAAATTGCAAATATTTTTTACATTTTTTGAAAATTTATATACCTAAATCCCTATTCAATTCATCAAGGCCTTGACATAAGCCTGTATCTCTTAGAAGCATTAATTCGACGGTAGACAGTGCTGTCACCTAAACAGAACATATGCTATTACCCCCGTTTAAAACATACTTATTATTCAAAACTGCGTCGGTTACCGAGAAAACGAAAGTATATTTTTGTATATTTCTGGAATTAGAATTGACTCTCCTTCACAGATTACACTGCAAAGATAATTATTTTTGGAACACAACAGTACGTTCCTTATTTCCTTACAGCAACGAATATAGGATGCTATAGCGAAACTTAATGTATTTCTAAGTGTTGCACAATGTAAAGCCTAAAAATAACTTTCTTTAATTTAAAATATTATGAAAAATTCACGATATTTGTGTGTAAATTGTGTATAATTTTGGACTGTTTAAAATTTTATTTTGTCATAGAATTATTTTATTTACACTTTATAAAATATGTCCAAATGAAACGTAAATATAACATTAAAATTACCCTTCCAGCATCTCCAGGGCATAAATTATCACATTAAAAATAATAAATAACTCAAATCAAAATAATAATCATGAATAAATTGCCTAGAAATAAAAAGATAAGCGATAATCAGGAATCTATTAAGCGTAGTGACAGTTTAGCAGCAGTGAAAGCTACAAAAACTTCCAGAATTTTAGGTCTACAAATGTTAAGGGTAAAAACATGTGAGTGGTGAGGTAAATTTTTTTATCTTTGCGGAAGAATGATTTCAGCATTTTTTTCTCATGCAGTATTTTAAAATTTCTATTGTATACTTATCTTCCTTTATATCAAACCTGATCTTTTTTAACGAAATTCCATTAAATATATGTAGTAGCACATTTGTAAATTTTCAAAGCAAAATTTATTTTTATATTTGCGTTTAATATATAAATATTTTCTTGATAAAGAGTATTTATTTACTATAGCATTTTTGTTTGCAATATGTTTAGTATTTACCAGTATATATTTTTCTTAAAAAATGAATGTTATTTTGTTCTCTCCTTTCAAAAAAAATTTTCTTAAGATATTTTCTTAGCCTCTGTTATCTCAGGACCATGTTCAGCTGGAATTCATAGAAAAAAATACTTTCAGATTCATTCTAAAAAGAAAAAAAATCAGAACGAAACGAAGCAACAAATGCTTTTGATGAATAAATTATGAACATGCTAAAAATTAGTTGAAAAATGCCCGAAATCCATTTTAAAAGTGCAAACAGTATACACACACAAGGGAAATTTGCTCTGATGAGATTGGTAAACACGTTAACCGGGTTTGAACTTTTTATTAAATCCAGACAAATTATTCGGATGTTTATCTGTACCGCAATGTATCGAGTTGGGCCGTGGTCCATAATGAACCATTGTTCCATATGGTCGGACGGTACAATAACGACTGTTTACTTGGGCGGGAATCAAAACCGAATCTCCTGACTTCAAAGCCGGTATATGTGAGATGATTTAAAAAAAAATCTTATTCATCATAACAGACACATATTTTAGCTGAATGTAAATCATAATATACAGGGTGTTTCAAAAAGAATCATCCGATTCAAAAAAATAATAACTATTCATCTTTTAATCAGTTTTGATCAAATAATGTATAGGCAGAAAGAGGGAAATCTCGAGTTTCACTCAGTTGCCGACAAGTAGCGCTAATGCTCTTCCTTCGCCTGTCTCTTCAGTGTTTGTAAAGATGGCGACTGCACAAAATAAAGTAAAGAATCATATGATTAAAAAAAATCATAACTATTCATCTTTTAATCCGTTTTGATCAACTAATGTATAGGTAGAAAGAGGGAAATCTCGAGTTTCACGAACTTGCTGATAAGTAACGCTAACGATTTTCCTTTGCCCGCCACTTCAGTGTTTGAAAAGAGTGCGACTGCACAACAGAGATCACTTTGTGTTCTACGCTTTGCGAAGTGTGAGACCGAAACAACTATTAAGCGTGAATTTCGTCGACAAAACCCTGGTAGATTGAAGTTCCTACCTACCAGAGCATTAGGCGATGGTATAAGCAATTCCAAGACGGGTTGTATGTGTAAGCATAACAGCCGTGGAAGCAGTGTATGCAGACATGCTCCCAAAAGTTTGGGACGAATTTGCCTACCGTTTAGACATATGCCGTGCATCAATAGGTGGGAATATTGAGCACCTTTAATTTAGTTCGTAGAAAGAACTTTATGATCAGACATGTAATATAAAATTAATTTTAGGTTTCAATATTCGATATTTTTCATAATATACTCATTTTAAAATCGGGTGATTCTTTTTGAAACAACCTGTATTTCACTGTTTTTACAAGTTCTTTCTTTGCTTCATGTTGATTCAAGCTTTTTTCACAGCTATGGGCGTACTTAGATCTGCAATAAATATACGCGACATATTTGGTTAAAATACCTTTGTTGAAGCACTTAATTAATTCTGCATTGGATAAAAAAAATTGT
Source organism: Dolomedes plantarius (assembly GCA_907164885.2). Taxonomy (NCBI): domain Eukaryota; kingdom Metazoa; phylum Arthropoda; class Arachnida; order Araneae; family Dolomedidae; genus Dolomedes; species Dolomedes plantarius. The sequence goes on along the minus strand of OU015500.1, from coordinate 79,575,090 downwards.
GTTTATATGAAAAAAATAGTTAAACCATTTCTTCTTTTTCAAAGGAAGTAAAATCACAACCCTTTCTAAGTATTTTTTTTAAAGGCTGGAAAATGTAGATTTTTGTTTCATCCTTTTATTTTCCAGTTTCCGGCAATATTAAACTGATTTCGAAAAAAAAAATATGAGGTAGGATAAAGGAATTCGAATTTCTTTCAACATCTGGGACCCCGAAGGTGTAGACACATTGACAACAGATTGTTTTCTTGGTAATTTCTTTTAAGAGTTATTCTCGCTGAGATTGCATACACAAATAAATTTACGCCTCTTCTTTTAACAAAAAGTGATAAGGCATTTTATATAAAAAGTAAAAACAATAAATTAAAAAAAAAAGAAGAAGAAGAATACAAGGAAACGTTACTGTTTTTCCTGACAAGTACAAAAATACGACAGTAAATGCAATAAATATTCAGCTTTATTTAACACCTTGATATTTTTGCGTTTATATTTTATATTTTGTATCGCCATCTCCACGTATCGGGATGGTTGAAAGAAAAATATGTTGAAGCAAAGGGAACAAAAGATTTTGATAACACCTGAGACCCCTGGATTTAGGCATTTTATCGAAAGGCTGTTGTTATTCTCTAAACACTTGTTCTTCTCTAAAGATTATTGGTTTTTTAATGGAACACGATAAAAGAAAAAGTGAGTTGTTTTCCGAGTTATATTTATATGTTGATATCCCACTATATAAAGGAGGGAAAGTTTTTGAGAATTTATTGAATTTTAAGGATGCTTAAGAAGCTCAGTGCCGTTTCTTAATTCTTATAAGCAGTCCTTTTTTTGAAAGGGTTCTTTATATGGATTTTAAGAAGAAAATTATTGGGTTTTTGTTGTCAAGAGAAAAGAAACTGAAAACGCCTCAAAAGTTGTAATTAGTAACAACTTTCATTTTAATAATATGCTTTTTTTGTGTGTATTGCCTTTTAAAAGTAATGATAAAATAAAAAAATAAAATAAACCTCCAATGGTCCCGCCCACTTTGTGTTGTTATTAGCGTCCTGGACTTCCACTCAGTGGGGTCGGGTTCGAATCCCGACCAAGACGTTTCTGTGTTGCTTCTTCATAGGACGAGATGTTGGATCCCCTATGTGGTGCTCCATTGTTAAGAGACCATCTAATTTGGGGTGTGAAGTGGGCGAATGTCGAAAAGATAAGTACCTGCCGCGTAAGAAATATGTAATAATAATAGTAATCATAGTGTTAATCTATCTATATATATAAAACAGTTCCGTAACTGACTCACTGACATACAAAGCACAGACCAAACCGCTGGACCTAAACGGCTGAAATTTTGCATGGCGATTCTTCTTATCGTGTAGGGGTGCACTAAGAAAGATTTTTGAAAATTTTTTCTTAGATTTTTTTAAATTAAATTTTTTAAGCTGTTTTTGTCCCCTCAAATTATTATTTTAAATGCAAACTTCTTTTAAGTTTGCATTTAAAATAATAATTTGAGGGTTATGAAATTTATATCACGAGAAATATCATAAAAATTCCCTTAAAATGAAATCTTTTTCAAATCTTTTTCAAATCTTTACCTCCATTTCCTGATTTTTGGTTAATTTTTAAAGATTAATTTTTAGAATTTAATTTATTAAATGCTGATCACGTGATTTCTTTTTCTGGTACTTTAAACAAATTTATCGTCACATGCATAACAACAAAATAGACAAATTAAAATATATTTTTTTCTTTCTAATGCAGCAGACGATTAGATTGGATATTATCCAAAAAAATAAATATCCCTTACGATTTTTTATAAATATATATATATATATATATATATATATATATATATATATATATATATATATATATATATATATATATATATATATATATATATATATATATATATATATATATATATATATATAAATGTAACAAGAAAACGCGTCGTCCTAAATTACTTTACTTTAAAACGTATTCTAAATTCTCTTTTTAATAAAGCACGACACCTTTTCCAAAAATTGCAACCTAAAAGCAAAGTAAGTATAATTTATATTAGCCCTGCAGATCATTAAGCAGGCATGTGAAGTATCGGAACTCAATAACATCCCCAGATATGAGTGTTCGAAGTTTATGAGATTCCAAATGTCAGTATAGTGTCAAAATTCTTGAAAAGCCCCCGAATCACTCTGAAATTATGTCTCTTTTAACGTCAAAAATCCACTTTGCAAGAACTTTATGGGCCACTTATCCTATGCCTAGTTCAACGGTTCACGGTTTTAACAATCGCGGTATCTAGCAGTAAAGTCCCCGATAAACTGAAGTGGACACGTGAACTCCACGAATCTAAAGTCGCCCAATTAAAAATTAAGTAGTTTAGGCCCTCTGGCGAAAATACCCATTTAATATTGCATGAACGCAAGACTTTTCCCTCTCTTCGTGTCTAATTTTTGTTGCTGTCGGACCTGCGGTCCGCTCCTGTATGTAATCCGCGTCCCGTCCTGGCAAAGGCGTCGGACAAGTCATGTGGCTGCTGCAGCCATCGCGATGCTTCATAAGTAAATAAAGGTGATTTCCTGGATATCGTGCAATCTGTGATTCTCTTCTATGGCTCCAGGTGTTTATCTATAAAATTTAGTAAGTGCTTTCCTGGATCAACACTGCATCCGACTGCATCTATCCAATTTGTGCGCAGACTGACTGACATATAACGCACAGACCAAGCGGGTGGGTCTATAGGGTTGAAATTTTGCATGGCGATTCTTCTTATAGTTTAGGGGTGCGATAAGAAATATTTTTGAAAAATTCTTCTTAGATTTTTTTAAATACTAGATATACTAGATGATCAACACCCTCGTGCCGACTGCATCTCTCCGATAACTTCTGCGCATCAATTCAACTTGTTCTAAATTTACCAAATGTGATTATTATCACATATATATTTACATCAATTGTATATATTGATCGTCGTATTTATTATAAATATATATATTTATTTTTTTGGCATTAATTGCATACATTGACCGTTGTATTTAATTTGAATGTACTCCGTAGCGAAGTGCGATTTTTCAGTTAGTATATATATATAAATATATATATATATATATATATATATATATATATATATATATATATATATATATATAATAATGCCGTAACTGACTGACTGACATATAACGCACAGACCAAGCGGGTGGATCTATAGGGTTGAAATTTTGCATGGCGATTCTTCTTATAGTTTAGGGGTGCGATAAGAAATATTTTTGAAAAATTCTTCTTAGATTTTTTTAAAATTAAATTTTTAGGCTGTTTTTATAACATTCTTTAAAGTTGTCATTTAAAATAGTAATCTGAGGTTTATAAAATTTATATCGCGAGGAAGATCATAAAAAATCCTTTCAAATGAAATCTTTTTTGAATCTTTATCTTCATTTTCTGATTTTTGGTGAATTTTTAAAGATTAATGTTTAGAATTTAGTTTATTAAATGATGATCTTGTGGTTTCTTTTCTTTTTGTGATACTTTAAATTATTTTTTCGTCACGTGCATAACAATAAAATAAATTGACAAAAAAAAATATTTTTTTTTCTTTCTAATGCGGCAGACGATTGGACATTATCCAAAAAAATATTAAAATACAGTAAAATAAATGTTCTTCAAATTGTACTATATTCTTTAAAATGTTCTATTAGATTTAATTTGAATATTTTCTTCTACATTACTTTGTCTATAAAAATATCCGTTACGGTTTTATATATATATATATATATATATATATATATATATATATATATATATATATATATATATATATATATATATATATATATATATATATATATATATATATATATATATATTATTATTATTTTTTTTTGGGGGGGGGTGTATTGTCATTAATTGCATACATTGACCGTTGTATTTAATTTGAATGTACTCCGTTGCAAAGCACGGGTATTCAGCTAGTTTATTAAATTTTTGCTTTTCTTAATAAGCTACTTTTCTAGTTCATTTTTCTAAAATGGTACACCATAAAATTTATTCATTTTATTGAATGTTGAGGAAACTTCACAAGTATAGTACCATTTTTAAAGGTATATGAATGGCATCTCATTGTGAGAATTATTTATAAGTGTTGAGGAAAAAAAATCAGCAATATTTTTGTAATCTGATTTCTGTACTGCCCTACAAAAATCTGAACAGTAGAAATTGGTAGCAAGTTTTATTCACAAAGCATAATTTAGTTTTTTTTTTGCCTATTGCAGGTTCGCTTACAGTATTAAATAGGACCAATTTTGCTTTACCTTACATAAGATATTGTCGATAGCAAAATGAACCATTTGTGTAATGGTATTTAACTGAGGGATATCTTTATAGATTTTGTCATGAGCAAATTCATGAAAATTCCTTTAATGCTTACAGATAACGACATAAACGTACAAAACGTCTGGCGCAGAATCTGAATATTAAATTTTATGTACGTTTATAGCTGCCATGTTATATAACTTTTATTTAGAAAGGATAATAAAAAAAATATTCGTTTCACTTATTCACATTAACAAAAAGTGATTAAAGATATTATATATATATATATATATATATATATATATATATATTATAAATTTGATATATGTTGTAATAAAACTTTTTTTTCAATTCATGTTTGGGAATAAAATGCTTCTACAGTGGAATTACCTGCTGCATCATGACTCTTTAAAAAGCCCTTCTATAACATTATCCGTTAAAATGCTTAGTGGATAATTCATATATTTGATTATTATTTTAATGTAGTTATTAAACTTTCATATATGGAATCATAATTCTTTAAACGTGAAAGTTTAGGAACAATTAAAATTTACTTTTTAGTTTCTAAGATTTTTATTTTCAAAAAGAAAAGCAGAATTAATCAATTTTATATAAATAAATATATGTCTTTATAACCTTCCCCTTTATGTTGCGTTAGTATATTTATATCTACCTCATATGTATATTTAAATCTTTTATTCCTTGTTGTAAAAATCTGTTCTCAAACTATACAATTAATCAATAATTAGAATCACAATACAAACATAAATATACTATTCCATTAAAAGTGCCGAATTTTTAAAAATATCTGAATACAACTATGAAAAAATTGACGTTTTGATAGATACATGTCCTTTATTTTTTACTGTTCCATTCTTGTTAAAATTCGCAGCATTGAAAATTTGCTGATCACTTCTACATAGTTATAAGTATATCTATGCATATTTGCTATCGATTGTATAAATAAAATGACTACCTAGCTGATCCATGAAACCAAGACATTTAAAATATAGTTGTTGGTTTTTCAACATTCTACGATCATGAAACAATAAACTAAATATTATATATATCTAAAACATTTATCGGCTTCCGAAAATCAACAGGCTTGCTTATTTTGCAAAATAGCACTGTATATCTGCAGACAATAAACTTATATCCACCTATCATGAAACTTACTTCTTAATTTATATTTATTTGGAAGTTTACTTGAACTTCACAAATAGTTAGGTGTAAATTTATACATATTTAGTTTTCGATTGTAGATCAAATATCCTTTGATGTAGCTATGTAAAACAACAACCATAAAATAATCATCTAAACATATCAGAAATTTCCCTACTGTGCTAAAATCATTAAAACACTGCTTTAATCTATATACGTAAAATAGTTCCATAACTGACTGACTAACTGACTGACTGACAGATAACGCAGAGACCAAACCGCTTGACCTAAAGGGCTAAAATTTTGCATGGCGATTCTTCTCATAGTGTAGGGGTGCACTAAGAAAGATTTTTGAAAAATTATTCTTAGATTTTTTTTATTATTAAATTTTTAAGCTGTTTTGTAATATTTTTTAAAGTTTGCATTTAAAATAATAATTTGAGGGTTATAAAATTTATATCACGAGAAATATCATAAAAATTCCCTTAAAATGAAATCTTTTTCAAATCTTCACCTCAATTTTCTGATTTTTGGTGAATTTTTAAAGATAAATTTTTAGAGTTTAATTTATTAAATGCTAATCACGTGGTTTCTTTTTGTGATACTTTAAACTAATTTTGCGTCACGTGCATAACAGCGAAATAAATTCATAAAAAATATTGAAATGCAGTAAAGGATAAAATTTAACCACTAGACTGATTGAAAGGGAAGTTTTTTAAGAATTTAATTCAAAATAATATGTTTTAGGGATATTAAACATACAAATTAATTGCATACATTGACCATTGTATATAATTTGAATATTTTCTTCAACATTGCGTATAAATATATCCGTTACGATTTTTTTATAAATATATTTTTGGAGTTTTTATTTGGCATTAATTGCATACATTGACCGTTGTATTTAATTGGAATTTATTCCGTATCGTATTAAGCTAGTGTAATATAAGTTAAAAAATGCTTTTTCATTAAAGTTTAAAACTCCCAAAATAATGCTGTACAATTACTCAAATGTATTCGTTTTAAATTTGCTTGTAATACATCTATATTCACTTTTCTTGTAATTCACTTGTTGACATACATTCCGCTGGAAATATGCCTGAAATTCCTGCACAGCTCTATGTAAATTTATGTATATTTAATTCCCGATCGCGAAAAAGAGAATCCTCAAATAAAGTCATGAATCCACAGAGAAGTCATTTGAATAGAATAATCATCTAAACTTTTTCGAAACATTCCACAGTGTGTTTAACCCATAAAAACACCATCTCATTCTCGGAGGATATCTGAATTGCGTAATTATTCCCGGAAGGCAGGGCGAAATTGCCGTCTGTACATCATTTAACACGAACGGGGAGGATAATATTGATTCTATTTTTGCATCAGAAGGTAAAAGCGGAATTCCAAGTGACCAAATTTATAGCTTATTACACGCAATACCGAAACCGAGCGTCCCAAAATATGACATTCCACAAAGATACCCATTTGTCGCCACAATTTTAATAACGATTAACTTTACATCATTATATATCTTGTCATACGCAGCCATGGACACAATCGTTCCACGATTATAATGAGTTTCGCTAGCGGACCGTGAAAAGGGTAGCAAGGCTCCGGCCATGTAATGCAGTGGTGTATCTCATTAGAGATTTTTTTCTTCTTCTTTCGAGGCTCTTAAAAATGGAGGATTTTAACCGGAGAGTTATGTTCAGTAATCCCGCAGATGTTTCAAAGCATTTAATTTGAAATAAGCATGTCGACATGACTTATAGAAGGAAGAATATAACTTCAGATTTTTAAGAGAAAAAGTAAAATGTGTCTTAACGGATCGTTAAGGACCGTTTGCTTCAGTTCTATTCTTTCTCAGGTTAGATTTTTTTCAAACATTAATACATACGTAGGTGCATTATGATTTGTTTATATTTACATTTCTCCATTTAATATGGGATATTCTGGCATCTCCAATTTTCCTAGTGGTTTTTTCATAGCCATCCGTTTATGGTAAACTTTCATTGAACTTCTGGTTTCAGTGGGAGTTTATCATATGTATGTTTCTACAACCAAATGCAGTTGGTTGTAGAAACGGTAGTAAGCTGGAAAAGATGACTTAGAGAAGGAAGAATATAACTTCAGATTTTTAAGAGAAAAAGTAAAATCGGTGTCTTAACGGATCGTTAAGGGTCTATTGCTTCAGTTCTATTCTTTCTCAGGTAAGAGTTTTTCCAAACATTAATACATATGTGGGTGCATTATGTTTTGTTTATATTTACATTACTCAATTTAAGATCTAATATTCTGGCATCATCAATTTTCCTAGCGGTTCTTTCACAGCCATCAGTTTATGGTAAACTTTCACTGAACTTCTGGTTTCATGCCACCAAATGCAGTCGGTTGTAGAAAGATGGCAAGCTGGAGAAGATGTGAACCTGAATGTTTCGAATTTAACCGGTCGCCTCAAACCGGGGGTCTAACCTGTGCCTTTGAGCTTAGGTATTTTAAATAATCGTCGTTGCAGATGTCTGATGTATGGCATCGCATATTGTTTTAAGGCTGTGAATTAAATTACTCTGTAATGGAACTATAAATCTGAACTTCAGAATCTGCTTTAAATTTGAATCATCTGGCTTTAAATTTGAATCATCGAAGTTATTTTTTACTGTTGAGTGACATATAAACTCTAGATAGACGCTCATATCTTAAAATATTACATTCATATCATTCAGCTATGTGTTTACGTAACTACATTAATTTCACACCTTTGATAAAATACAAGTCCATAATTTTTTTATATCTATACCATTCTCAAAGAAAACATATATAGAGAATTCTGCTCACTTCTATCTGCACATGGGTGTATATAATTTGAAGTGGCACTCTAAATGAATTTGATACAAACACAGTTTATACATGAAACAATGTTTATAGAATTCGTTGCACATATAGAATTTGCTTTTACAGTAATAAGCATACGTACTACTTGTACGGAATATATATTAGCATTCAATAAAAATACACTTTGCCATACTCACAAACCAGCAGAGAGTCAAACCAGCAGTTCTGCCACGTAAACTTTGGGCCCCCTAAGCACAAGTGCCGGTTAACACCTGGAGATGCTTACCTCGTAGCTCCCTCACTCTTATCTATCAAATTTAACAACCTTTTCACTTAATCAAGCTGCTTGGTATTTATACCAAGCGCGTATGCCGAAATTAGCATATCTCAAGAAGCTTCTTTAATTCATTCACTCAAAAGTTCGATTCTTGTGAATCGAATCTTATGTATACCTTACACATACACACACAAATATATCTATATATACAGTTAAACCTCGTTTATCTGATCTAATTGGGTCCATAGGCAATCTGGATAATCGAAAATCTGGATAATCCGAGTAAAATGGGTAATAAGCCAAACAATACCGTTAACTAAGCATACTTACCGTTTATTACGATAAAAAACTATGTTTTGTAACAAAATTACATAGTATTGCTTACAAGACATTAAGAAATATAAAAATAACTTTTCACAACACTTCTTAACAAAGAATTGGTAAGTCTAGTAAAGCTTTTTTAAACTAAATAAAAAGCATTTTATTACTCAAATTTGTTGCAAAATCTATGCAGGAACTCTACATTAAATCAAACTAAAAAGCCAAGATTTGGTTAACTTGTAGTTGCGTTCTTGATTTCATAGTTAAAAATTATAATCTAAAGAGAACATTAAATAAAAATAATGTCTTCAAATCCGATACGGATCAACGAGGGCCTGATAAACGAGGTTTTACTGTATATATACTCTTAACTCATGGCACAACAGTCCGATGTAGACCAAGGCCGGTGGTACCCATCGTCGCTTTCTTGACCGTGGGCTTGGGGTGCCAAACACCATATGTCTCCGTCAGGTGATCAACCTGACGCGGGACTCTTGAGTTTGTTCCTAAGCATGCTTGGTCCTCATTTTATCGACCCACTCAAGGAATGAAAGGCTGAGGGGTGATTATATATATATATATATATATATATATATATATATATATGAAATGTCCGGTATGGACATCTCATGAAATAGGAGCTTAGATCATGGGCGGAAATAAGAAAGTCAGCTTCAGGAACAAAGTTATTTATTTAAGTTGCACATCTTATTCATCTCGAGTCAGTGCAGCGTCTCTCGTAAAAGGTCAGAGAGGTTGCCAAAACTGGCGGTGGTAGTTAGTATGTGGAAAGGCAAAGCATCTCGCCAACGCGTTGGAAAAGGTGTTACCAGATGAGAGAGAAAGTTCAGAAAGAGTGATTAAAGGTTATTAATAATATTATCATCTCTCTCTCTCTCTCTCTCTATATATATATATATATATATATATATATATATATACACGGTGGTCATAAAGAAACTTTGCCGATATATGGACCTATAGCGGCCGTTCCGTTCAACCTATCCAGATGATAGTTTTTCAGAGGTATGATCTCAGGATTATGTGAATGGCAACAACATGGTGCTCACGGTTACGGTTATTGGTACAGAAACTCGAAATTTTCAAATGGCAACACCCACTTTTTCCCTTCGCAAAATGCTCAGCGTATGCGGAAACCCTAAAAAGCGTTGGAACGGTACGTGTATCACAAAAAATGGACGCATTATGCACGCACAAAAAACAGCTCTGCACAAAAAATAGCTGTATAACGATAACGCTGCAAAAACGATATATGGACCTCTAGCGGCCACTCCATTCAACCTATCGAGACGAGATTTCAGATATAGTTATTCAGAGGTATGTGCTCGGGATTCTGAGAACGGCAACACAGTGACTCTCACGGTTACGGTTATAAGTATAGAAACTCGAAATTTTCAAATGACAATGACCACTTTTACCCGTCGCAAAATGCTCAGCGCATGCGAAAACCCTAAAAGGCGTTGTTACGTTGCGTGTATCACAAAAAAGAACGCGTTATTCACGCACAAAAAAACAACTCTGCGAATGGCTAACAAAAACACGATCAGAGAGCTTTTTATCGGTTTTCTACGGTGAATGTCTGGCGAACGTTCTGTGATTGGTTTCCAGCCTCTGCCATATGCAAATTTCCTCCGTGTGTCCCGATCGTGTTTTTGTTGGCCGTTCGCTGAGCTGTTTTTTGTGCGTGCATAATGCGTCCGTTTTTTGTGATACACGTACCGTTCCAACGCTCTCTAGTGTTTCCGCATGCACTGAGAATTATGGAAGGGAAAAAAGTGGGTGTTGCTATTTGAAAATTTCGAGTTTCTGTACCTATAACCATAATTGTGAGCGCCACTTTGTTGCCATTCACAGAATCCTGAGCTCATAACTTTGAATAACTATATCTGAAATCTCATATCGATCGGTTGAACGGAACAGCCGCTAGAGGTCCATATATCGGCAAAGTTTCTTTATGACCTCCTGGTATATATATATATATATATATATATATATATATATATGTGTGTGTGTGTGTGTGTGTGTGTGTGTGTGTGTGTGTATATATATATATATATATATATATATATATATATATAATAATTATATCTGAAATCTCATCTCGATCGGTTGAACGGAACAGCCGCTAGAGGTGCATATATCGGCACCTCTAGCGGCTCACCCGGAAAGAAAATTTAATGTATCGGATAGATAGATACATTAAATGTTCTTTCCGAGTTCAATATCCTCGATCATTTGACATATCAGGAAACAATGAAAGCCGCATATTAGTATGGAATATTTTAACTGGGTCAACAATTTATTTTATTCCAAGAGATGTAAAAGGTATTTTTCTTGATTTTATATGAAGGAAAATAGAGATTTTCAAAAAAGTTGATAATTCAGATAAAATTCAAAATCTGTCAGTACTTGTACTACACACTCCTATTTGCTTTGATTTGTCTAAGCGAAATTTTTCGTAATCTTCATTTAAGATCCCAGAATGTCCTGTAGTAACCACATGAGGTCCGACATTCTCACTTGGATCATATTACTTGACATTTTTCAGTCACCATATAAAATTATTATCTCTAGTTGGGGCAGCTGTGTATTTACCCTATTGGATTCACTCACCTCAATGCTAACTTATGGAGAAAATTTGTCCGACTTGGCTTTAAAGATTTTTTTTTATTAAATTACACTCCGTAATAGAGAAAGAAATTTTACACCTTGGGACATTTTTTGTTTCTTTTAAAAAATGCAAATAATATTTTAAAATTTAAATTATTCGGGGGAAAATTCTGCTAGAATGTGTTTTAAACGCCCATAAATTCCTTTGATGGACGAAATTAAAAAAATTAAAATCCCGTTGCAAAGTGGAGAAAAGTTCAGGCTATCTGAAAATGCCATTTTTATTGGATTGTCAGCATTTATGTCGCTGTAATTAGTGACAAATTTTCTCCATAGGTTAATAATGAGATGGGCGAATCCAATAGGGTTGGTAAATAAGTAGCCTTAAATGTGTTCTCACAGCGCCACTTTCGGATTTCCCAAGTTTCATCTAACGGCCACCAGATGGCTTGTTTTCTGCAGGTGAACCATATAGTGCTTGCTCCCGCGCGGGGTACCTAAAAGGTATGTATAATTTCACCCAGGAAAGGAAAACAGAAGAATTTTTTTTTCTCAAAGGATTACAGTAATGAATTATCCATGATCTCAAAATACGAAAACGCATTTAGCACAACTGAACAAAATCATAGATAATATGAATTTGCAAATTGTTTATATACTGTCTGAATACCCGTACTTCGCTACGGAGTACATTCATATTAAATACAACGGTCAATGTATGCAATTAATGCCAAATAAATATATATATATATATATATATATATATATATATATATATATATATATATATATATATAATAAATACAACGATAAATGTATGCAATTGATGTAAAAAAAACAAAAAATATTTATAAAATATATTTATACAAAAAAAAATATATTTATAAAAAATCTCAACGGATATTTTTATAGACAAAATAATGTAGAAGAAAATATTCAAATTAAATCTAATAGAACATACTAAAAATATAGTACAGTTAATATAGTACAGTCAGAGGAACATATCTTTTACTGTATTTTAATATTTTTTTGGATAATGTACAATTGTCTGCCGCATTAGCAAGATAAAAAATATATTTGTGGTCTATTTCGTTGTTATGCACGTGACGCAAAATTTGTTTAAAGTATCAAAAAAAGAAAAGAAACCACGTTATCAGCATTTAATAAATTAAAGTCTAAAAATTAATATGTAAAAATTCACCAAAATCAGAAAATGGAGGCAAATATTCGAAAAAGATGTCGTTTTAAAGGAATTTTTATGATCTTTCTCGTGATATAAATTTTATAACCCTCAGATTATTATTTTAAATGTAAACTTAATAAAAGGTACAAAAATAGCTTAACAATTTAATTAAAAAACTAAGAAGAATTTTTTTTATATCTTTATTAGTGCACCCCTACACTATAAGAAGAATCGCCATGCAAAATTTCAGCCCTTGAGGTCCAGCCGTTTGGTCTGTGCGTAATGTGTCAGTCAGTCAGTCAGTCAGTTACGGAACTGTTTTATATATATAGATTATGAATCAATTTCAATAGTTCATCGTTTGAATTTTTCCACTTCCAGAGATGCTAAAGTTCTATCAACAAGAACTCTGAAAAATGCCTGTTAGATATAGCTAGTAATAAAATATTATTTAATATAATACACGGTCTTTAAATCGTCTTTTGGAATGTATCTTCATTTATAACGTAAGATATATAAAAAAAAACACTTTAATAGTCAATGCATCAGGAAACGTTGTGTAGAAACAATCATGTATTACAGTCGAAACAGACACTTAATTCCGAAATTTCCTGGATAAAAAGCGTATATACCTCATTTATTACGGAAATAAGGTCCATAACGAGGAAATTTTGTTTGAGAAGACAAAATGAAGTTCTAAATGACCTAATTTATAGCATGTTATTCGCTATAACCATGCAGATTGGCTGAAAATATGGCAGTCATATGGTACATAAAAAGACAGCAATTTTCACACGGAAAAACGTCGCGTCGTATTTCAATCTGTCAAATGCAGCCATAGATTCAATCTTAGTATATCCATAATGAGTTTCGGCGGTGAACCATGTCAAGAATGGGTTGCGTATGGGTCGTTTATTTTTTCGGGGAAACCTTATTATGTTTTTTTTTCTCACACGCCTGGAAAGAAAATTTCATCTTTTTACGCGAGAAAACTGATGTCTTCAGATTTAATGACAAGTAGAAAGATATCTTTATGAAGTAGAATATCACGTAGTAGCTGTTTTACTTTCCTGAAGTTTTGATATTGCAAGGCCGAATTTAAAAGCTTGATTTTGTTTTAAAAAATGAGTAGCTTAATAAATTTTACACAAGTGAAAAAAGTTAAATTTTTTTTAAAATTTAGAACCTGAAGAAATTTTAATTAAAAAAATTATGGACAATATAAGAAAGGAATATTTCTTTAATATTCCATCCGTAGTAACGTAAGCAATTTTTTTGTTTCTCTTAATTATACAATGTTTCTGATTTGGGCTGTAAAGTTAAATAAAAATGTTTCTAGGATTATAATCAAAATTTCAGCAACCAGATTTTAAAAATTCCATGATTTGAAATCCAAATATTTTAAAATGCAAAAATTTTAATTTGTAAGAAAATAAAAATTTGAAGAACAGAATAACATAAAAAAACTCCCTTAATTTTTTAAAATTCAAACTTGAGAGAAATTTGAATTCTAAAATTTGGATATATTTCTTTAATTTGAACTCTAAATCTCGAAATTTAAAAATTCATTATCAAAAAGAGATAAATTAAATACTCTAATTAGTTCTTAATTTTCCATTTAATTAAAAAAAAGCCATATAAATCTTTTATAATTTTTGCTGAATTTATATATAACAAACTTAAAAATAAAATAGTAAATATAAACTATAAAAAATAGTATTAAATACAAAAATGCTAAATTTTTAAAACTCAATATTTTTCAGATATACTCAGTTTCGGATTTAAAGAATTCATTTCTATAAATGTTTCATTTCGACTTCTTTGAGGTACTTCACTAATTTTCAAGCATATTAGGATTAAACAGAGAGTAATATATGTACTATCTGTATAAATTGGCTAGATGCTTCGGTCAAAATTAAGATACCGGGTGGCCATAATTAAACTGACAGTGCTCACAGTGTTCTGTAGCGCGATCTATTTGCGAGAATGACGCCACATTTTGTAGGAAGATTAAACAAGACGGGGGACGAAGGATTCCGCGAAAAAATAAATTAGTTCCGAAAGTCACCGCTAGGGGAATATTTGGCGCTGTGTAATAGAAAATAGAGTGTTAACAAATGCAAATCAATACGGAGAATGAACCTACGATAAATTCCGCTGTGAACCCACACCAAACAGTTACCTTTGGTGAATGTAAGGGAATTTCTGTGATTGCATGTGGTGATTTGTCATCCCAAATTCGGCAGTTCTGGGTATTCACGGTTCCATGCAGGTAAAAGTGGGCCTCGTCTCCCCATAAGATTTTCCACGGCCAAGCATCATCCACCTCCATTCTGGCAGGAAAGGTGAGAGCAAAAGTCAATCGCTTATCATGGTCGGGGTACAGTAACTCCTGTACACGGCTGATCTTGTACGGATAGAAGTTGATAATCTTTCGTAAGATTTTCCATACCGTACTGTAAGGCATATCCATAATCCGAGCTAATCCATGAGCGCTAGAGGTGGCAGCAATATTGTCTGCTCCTCTGTCGACAATCGCCGTGGCAACTGCTTCGATTGTATCCTGTGGTACAGGTTTTCGTCCTCTGCCTGACTGAACCTTCAGAGAACCTGTTTTCTCAAACGTCGCAACCATTGCTTTTAGCCCATTAACTGACACAGGACCGTTACCTTTACGCATTTTTTTGTGCGTTCTAAAAGTATGAAGAGCGGCTGACGCGTTGCACTGGTTGAGGTAAAAGAATTTGACCAGTAACGCACACTCAACTAAAGAAGGAGACATTGAACATAAACTTTCACTCCGATTGATTCGAAACGTAACACATTGCGTTTTAAAACCCAAGCAGCTGGCACTGTGCCAATGGATGTAACGTGAAATTTGAATAAAGAACTTCTTCTTCTGCTCAGCGTACGTGATATTGCAGATCACGAGACTTTATCGGTGTTTATGTAGATTTTACGCTTTTTTAAAAGTGTTGCCATATTGCACTTGAACTAAATAAGAAAATGTGCATAATAAAAGGTAATTTTATTCCGTATTAATTTGCATTTGTTAACACTCTATTTTCTATTACACAGCGCCAAATATTCCTCTAGCGGTGACTTTTGAAACTAATTTATTTTTTCGCGGAATCCTTCGTCCCCGTTCTTGTTTAATCTTCCTACAAAATGTGGCGCCATTCTCGCAAATAGATCGCGCTACAGAACACTGTGAGCACTGTCAGTTTAATTATGGCCACACGGTATATACTAAAGACTAGCTGAATACTCGTGCTTCGCTTCAGAGTACATTCTAATTAAATACAACGGTCAATGGACGCAATTAATGCCGATAAAATAACCAAAAAAATATATTTATAATAAATACAACAGTCAATGTGGGCAATTAATGCCAAAAAAAAACACAAAAATATTTACAAAAAAATCGTAACTGATATTTTTATAGACAAAATAATGTAGAAGAAAATGTTAAATTAAATCTAATAGAACATACTAAAGAATATATAGTAGAGTTAATATAGTACAGTTTGAGGAACATTTCTTTTACTGTATTTTAATATTCTTTTGGATAATGTACAATCGTCTGCCGCATTAGAAAGAAAAAAAAAATTGTCAATTTATTCCGTTGTTATGCACACAAAATTAGTTTCAAGTATCACAAAAAGAAAAGAAACCACGTGATCAGCATTTAATAAATTAAATTCTAAGAATAAATCTTTAAAAATTCAACAAAAATCAGAAAATGTAAGTAAAGATTCGAAAAAGATTTCATTTTAAAGGAATTTTTATGATCTTTCTCGTGATATAAAGTTTATAACCCTCAAATTATTATTTTAAATTCGAACTTAAAAGAATGTTAAAAAGACAGCTTAAAAATTTAATTAAACAATATATCTAAGAAGAATTTTTCAAAAATCTATCTTAGTGTACCCCTACACTATGAGAAGAATCGCCATACAAAATTTCAGCCCTTTAGGTCCAGCGATATGGTCTGTGCGCTGTCTGTCAGTCAGTTACGGAACTGGTTTATATATAGTGATTATAAAGCGACTAATAATTTTTCAAATATGAAATCCAGGATATCAGTAGGCTTTTTATATATAAACGTAATGAATTTGGGCAACGAAAGCTACATGTAACACAAGGCCTTAGTTATTGTGGCAGGCAACACAATTTTATGTTTAAATCACTGTCTTTTTTAATAAAAATTTAGTAATTTTGTTGGTAAATAAATACGATAACCTCTGCCTTAAATTCTCAGTAACTTCCCTAGATATTTAAAATAAGAGTTAGACATGTAAATACATTATCCAGTGTTTTCGATCTTACTTCAGTTCTCTTTAGGTACTCAGGCAAAATACTTATATTTGTGTTAATAGATTATTTTATGCATATGCATGTGTTACAACCTTGAGAATATATGTTGAAAGATGCCAAGAACAGATGCACAACATTTCAACGTATTTCCAACTCAGATGTTTCTCTCTTGTACAGTTCAGTATTTTGAAATTGGTCGTTCAGAGATTGTCTAAATGAATGCAGCTGAATTTGTGTACAGGTATGACTCGGAGAGTTTTATGTCATTTTCGGAGGTTATATGCATCTATCGTCATTTTTAGAGGTTATATGCATTACTGGAAAACAAAAAATGGAGAATATAGAATTGCAGTTTTCAAGATTTCTCAGAAGCATCCTTGGTGGTGTCTGAGAAGAAAATAGGCCTATGGCGGAGACGTTCTAGCCTTCTAACGGTACAGTGGTTTGAGACAAAAGAGAAGGTGCGTTCGGGTCGGATCCGACCCAATGTCTTTTTTGATGAGATTTTTGATAGAAATACGTACACAATAAGCATTTTTTTGTATAATAACATTTATTGATATATTTTACATGAAATCAATCCCTTTTTGTAGAAAGAAAGACCAACGAATTCTAATTTACCTAAAGAAAGAAAATCTCTCTGGCATTTACATATAATGTTGTATATATTAGGTCTAATATGTCATTTAGTCTTGTACCTAGTTTTCGAAGTTACTGAACCGAATTTCCGAGTACAAAAATGTAAAAAATAATATATACTGACATTTTTGGCCTTCAAAATTGAAATAAAAAATTAAAGATCTGAAAAAAAATTCTAGTGATCACGAATAACGATTTTCAATAAAGACACTCATATTTATTGCAAACTTATAACTGCAAACGCTCCAACACCTATTGCAAGACTGGCTGGTAGGGTTCCTTGTCAACTCGATCTACGAGGAGAGTACGGGAGGGGGAAAACACACCCTTTTTAAAACATTTAATAATATCGGGCTCTTTAAAAAATTTATAGATTTCTGAAATAACCCTCTAACGGTACAGTGGGTTATTTCAGAAATCTATAGATTTTTCAAAGAGCCCGATATTATTAAAAGCTTGAAATCTGATTCAACAGAGTCGAGCCATCTTAGTTTTGGCCTTCCTCTTTTCCGACTAGTAAGGGGCCTTGCAACAAAAATCTTCTTTACTGGAACTTTTTCATCCATTATAGCAATATGAGAGGTCCAGTTCATTCTTTGAATTTTAAGAGTGATTGGAGTGAGGAAATGACAGACTAGGTCTAGAAATAGGCTATTCTGGATGAATCTTCATCTGAAGGCCCTGGCCCACCCTGGGCTGTCGTGCTAGATATGATGATGATGATACGCATTACTGAGTTTATGGGCATTATAGTATTATTGCTGGTCCTTATATCGCTCTTCACTGAGTGGTAGTGAAAAAAACGAAGAAAATAAATGAACTCATAATCATGATAAAAATGGGGAAGCAACCCCTGTTATTAATGGGTACTTTGTTTCCAAGCACTTTAAGATGAATAGCCAAAGACAAAATCAAAAACAATCATAAAGCAAAATAAATCTATGATTGTAGCGAAAGATAAGAGATAATTAAACTCTTTAACATTGTTTAGTTATTGGAGGATTGATTATAACTTTTTAGTTTCGGTAAGAAGTACGTATATGCTTGAGCTAGTTTAATTTACTCGTTTTGTAAGTTAGTAGCCTCTCTAATTTCGGTAAACTCACTTATGGCAAGTTACAAGATAATCAGTTATTTTTAAAGCCACTTCCTGTAATATCGAAGCATAAAGTTCGCATGAAAAGCTATCTGTGCATTCACTGTTTGTAGATACAATATCTGAAAGCATATCTAAAAGTAAGCTTGCGCATATCTAAGAGTCCGTTTGTATCATATTTGTAAGTAGATTTTTGAAAACTATCGAGATTTTATAGAATGAAAATATTTACTATACTCAACTGTATTATATATACTTAAGATAATAGATTCTGCTGCAGAGAATATCTAGCCACCATTTTAACCGAATATCTTTTAGTCTTCGTTTAAACTTACATTTTTAAATTGCCAGTTTCCTTAGTGCTCTAAAAAATTTCCATATCAACTTATAGCAGAACAGACTCTTTTTCAGACAAAGGAACAATGACGCCAATTCTTTAAAAAGCTACGGTTAAACTCTCCATTCTTATTTCTCTATTTTCACACGAATTAACAAAAGATTAAATAAAAGGCCTCCATCAATGAACGCATATTATTTTTAAAAAATCTTAAACAGAAGTTCTTTTTAAACTAATGCTGCAGTTAAGTAGCCTTTAATGACAGCAAAACACCCTACATTTCTAAGTAGATTAGAAAATTTAAAAGATATATCTATTTACTAAGATATTTTAAAATCCTGGTTCTCTCCCCACTAGTTACTAATTAACTGCATTTTTCACAGTGATGACCCTAACTTATTTGAGTTATTTGCAACATCCCATTTAAATAAGAAACATTTACAATGAAACAAAGGATGCCATTTTTAAAGGTTTCACCCATTTAGTTGATCAAAGACAATTTATAAAAACTGCATTACAGTGTTTTATTTCTTCTTTCAACAAAATATATGTAACGTTCTCCAAATAATACTTTTTATGGTGAAAGAAATGCTTTCATTCACTACAAAACTATCCTCTTAATTTTTAAAAGCATTCTCTTAAATTTTATCGCATGATGATATATACTCTGACGCTATTATACTTTCTTTTTCACATTATACGCATTAATCTAAATTGCTGGAGGCAGTGAATGTGAAGAGGAGTACCGAACACTAAATTTCTCTTTGATACTTGACGAAAACAGATATTGAACGTTAAAAGGAGGAATGTTGCTGTTACTTTAATGGCTTCAATTAAAACTTTTTCGTTACTTTCCCTTTGTTCATTTTATTTCTCTTTTGTGCTTTTCAGAGTTACAATTTTTTCTCTTCATCTTGGTCGTCTTATTATTTTTAGGTTTATGTCTTTTTCTGTGTGAATCAAGTTGTAGAATTGTACGTTCAGGGCAGATGATAGGTGAAAAAAATATGGGAATAGAGAAGAAAAAATGGGAGATTGAAAGAGTGCATGATTGTACGAATGCTCATATTTTAATTATATTATTTTCACGCTCTTTAAAATATATCTATGGGGCCTGGTATAAAGGGATTAATTCAAAAATAGTGATTTAAATATATCAAGTTATTGGCTTTTATACCAATCGCAGACATATAATTTCGACTTGAGTCTTTTGTACAAAGAAATGTACTTTTGTATACAAAATTGATAGACTTAAGCCTTTTATACAAGTTAAAAGATTTTTTTTATCAATACTAACAAATATCTGAAAATCACTTTTTTTGATTTAAGCCCTTTATACCGGGCACCATAGATTTTTTAATCATTTCACTCATTTAAAATATTTCTATAGAAATGTATTCTTTACTTATGGCTATATATATATAAAATTGAAAAGCATTTTTCTTTGTTATACTGCACAGAAAGTAGTAGTCTGTCACGCAGTATTAGTTTGTCTATTTATTGCAGTATTAGTCTGTAGTTTCAGTCAGTCTAACACTGTTAGTCTGTATTGGTCTGCAATACCTTTGCAGTATTAGTCTGTGTAACAGTATTAGACTTAACTGCTTTTGTGTTTAGTTCATACTGTTAGTCCTAATAATTTTAGTTACTTTAAGATGAAATCCTGTTTTAGTTGAACTGTGCATGTAAAAAAATCTATTTCAAGAAAGAGAAAACTGACCCCACAGATTATTGAAAGATTATAAAATGCGATTGTTAGATAGTTAGAATTTTATTTTGGAATTATTTAAATTTAAGGATTTAGGGTGAATTTAGTTTATTTATATAAAATATTGATTGAAAATGTATTTGTTTTGTAATAAAATAGAGTATTAAAATAGAGATATTAAAATAGAGATAATTATAGTTATTAATCTCTATTTTTGAATTGCTTTTGCATTATCGTGTAGTTATTTTTATTGATAGAAGAAACATAATAATTTTTTTTGTCTATTTACGGAAGGTTTTTTTTACAACATGTTAAGAAAGAAAATTAGTCACCGTGCGAATCAAAAATCAATCACATCAAGGATAAAGGGTATACTTGTATATGAAATAAAAGTTTCGTAAATGTAAGGGTATTAAAGGTTCTAAAAAGGAATTTAAAATAAACAAGGATTTTTTTAATGATCATAATAATATTCGGAAAAGTTTAAATTGCATGAAATGGCCATAAAATGTATTAGTATTTTATTTCCTTCGGTCATGGATTAGAGAAATGGATATGACAGGAAAAGATATCAACGTTTTTGAAATTCATATTTCAAAAACATTAATATACTTTTAAAGAGAGAAAAGATAAAGTTTGGATATTTTTGGAAGAAATTTTTTAAAAAAACTGGTTGGGTATGAGAAAAATTGCTTAAAGTGCATAAACATTAACAAGCACTAGTGATATTTTAGAATGCTTTTCCTGCTTTAAAATAAATTTTACGAATTCCTGTATAAATCATTATGTGTAGAGCATTATAGAAGAGTAAAAGCTAAGTTAATTTTCATGAAATAAAAGTTTTATTTTGCCGATTGATGTGTATGAAAGCTTCAGAATTTTTATAAATAAAAATTAATACAGAGATGAGATTTCCATAATTGTCCATCACAACATCCTACCAGTGCCATTGAATGCCTTCGAATCTGGGCAGAATATGGGCACGTTAAATACGTAGAACGGAGAATCTTTCTATGTTGTATTGAGGGAGGGGAAGGTACGAGCCCTCCAAATATCGCCCCTGGGGGTGCTCGATCCAAATTGAGGTAGCACAACGGGTATTGTTGGTTAACCTATTCGGAATCTTCATTGAAATAAATCAACGAATCTCATTGATATCTGGTGTCTCCGGACTCATTGTCTCCGGACAAGTGCATTAGCAACAGCAACAAATGAAAAACGACTTGAAGATATATACATAAAATGGAATAAAATCTTAGTGAGTAAAGAAATCTAAGCCCTTTTTGTCACTAAAAAACCTGTTTTTAAGAAATTTTGTCAGTCATATACTGTAGATAAATGCAAGCTTATCATTAAGAATAAAATTGTAAATGGCACCATAGATGTTATGTATACTTTTTGTGTTTGATTTGCCAAATCCACCTTCGCAAAATTATCCCAGCATTTATTCAAGTTCCATAAGGTCACATTTTCCTGGTGAATGTTGAAATTTGAAATTTAGTAGGATTTTATTATTTACTATGTGATTTCACATTATAGGTTGAAAATTATAATAATTAATAATAAATTTTGTATATATTTACTCAATAATAATATATATTTACTCAAATTATAATAATTAATAATAATTTATGTATATATATTTACTCAAATAAGGGGACCTTTATTTGAGTAAATCTTTTTTTATTGTAATATTGATTGTGTTATTGCAAAAAAAAAAAATATTTTTGTACGATAAGAGTACCAAAATGGTTTTTTTTAAGTAAAAAATCATTTATGAAGCTTCTACGAAGTGGGCGTGATAAAGATAAGTAATAAAGATAAGTGTAATAATAAGCTTTAAATCTGTTTTTCTCAAAACAGATTTTTTCAAGGTGTTTAGATTTTTTAAATGCTCTGTGACTTAATTTTGATCAAAATTCATGAAATTGATAAGGAAGAATCCTGGTATTGTTTTCAAAGAAACTCGGTATGCATTTCAAAATTCGACTTCATTGAAGTAATTAAATTTGATCTATAACTTATTAAAAGGCAAAATTTTGATGAAAATCGGGATGTAATTTAGAAAAAAATCTCTCAAAAATTAAATATTCAAGAGATTAAATAATCGATTCCCAGATTTGTTTGAAATACAGTTTTAATTTATTAAAATGCAAAATCGAGGAAATATCTCAAGAATTAAGTTACAAGGAGCATTTTGAAGTTTTGTTTATAAATTTAAAATTTTTCAAAAATATTAAAATTATAATAAGATTAGAAATTTCTTTTCAGGTATTCAATATACAGGGTGGTCATAAAAAACTTTGTCGATATATGGATCTCTAGCGGCCGTTCCGTTCAACCTATCGAGATAAGATTTCAGATATAGTTATTCAGAGGTATGAGCTCGGTATTCTGCAAATGGCAACAACATGGCGCTCACGGTTACGGTTATTGGCACAGAAACTCGAAATTTTCAAATGGCAACGCCCACTTTTTCCCGTCGCAAAATTCTCAGCGCATGCGAAAACCCTAAAATGTTGGAATGGTATCTGTATCACAATAAACGGACGCGTTATGCACGCACAAAAAACCAGCTCTGCGAATGGCTACTAAAAACGATATATGGACCTCTAGCAGCCGTTCCGTTCAACCTATCGAGATGAGATTTCAGACATAGTTATTCAGAGGTATTCTGAGAATGGCAACACAGTGACGCTCACGTTTACGGTTATAGGTATAGAAACTCGGTATTTTCAAATGGCAACGCCCACTTTTTCCCGTCGCAAAATGCTCAGCGCGAAAACCCTTTTTAGGGTTTTCAAGTGTTGGAACGGTACGTGTATAACTAAAAATGGATGCGTTATGCATGCACAAATAAACAGCTCTGAGAATGGCTAACAGAAATACGATCGTAGAGCTTTTTATCGGTTTTCTACTCTGAATATCTGGCCAACGGCATTCTGTGATTGGTTTCTAGCCTCAGTCATATGTAAATTTCCTCCGTGCGTCCCCATCGTGTCTTTGTTGGCCGTTCGCAGAGCTGTTTTTTGTGCGAGCATAACGTTTGTGATACACGTTTGTGATACACGTTATGATACACGTTGTTTGTGATACACGTACCGTTCCAATGATCTTTAGGGTTTTCGCATGCGCTCAGCATTTTGCGACGGGAAAAATGGCCGTTGCCATTCGAAAATTTCGTGTTTCTGTACCTATAACCGTAATCGTGAGCGTCACTATGTTGCCGTTCTCAGAATCCCGAGCTCATACCTCTGAATAAATATATCGATATATACCTCCGAATCGATATACCTCCGAATAAATATATCTCTGAATAAATAAATCTCATCTCGATAGATTGAACGGAACGACCACCTAACTCCATATATCGGCAAAGTTTTGTTAATGACCACCCTGTATTTATGAAGAAATGTTTATATGTTCAAAATTTCAAGTAAAAAAAATCATAAAGTAAAAAATCATAAAGTAAAAAAAAATTTTTAACGTCCAACGTTTTCTTAAATGTTGAATTTATGGGTTAAACTTATTCAAGTAAAAAAGTAAACTTCAAATAATACCAAATGTAAGGGACTGAAAAAAGCCCTAGTGATGTGATTAGTTTCTTACAATTTCATAAGATTAAAAATAAAAGTTTTACCCCGAGGAAAGTTTGTTTGCAATTTTTAAAGGCATATTTTTCTCGGAGGCATAAAAATTCGTGCCGTGAAAATATTTTGTAATTGCCAGTAAAATATGTTGCTTCTTAGTGCATTTTAAAATCAAATTTTAGTTTTTCAGTAATTGCACCCGCATCTTAATATGCATGATAATTATAATTTAAACATTTTCGAACAAGCGTATACCAAATAATGTTATTGAAAAGTTGTTATTAAAGAAACTTTATTCACAGACAGAATGCATGGCGCAATGTTAATAATCTAAATAGAGCGGAGAAAGTTAGAAGGTTAAACAGACAAGAAACAAATTGGTGTTAAATAAACTACCCCAGATTATCCCTTAAACAAATATTATAACAAACTTACTCTAGTCCGTTTCCCCACCTCGGAACGGGATATAATTTTGTTTATGTTGTCCTTGCTGAAATGTTAAACTTATTTTATGGGCGTTAAAGAAGAGAAAACACGAAATTGCCGAAAAGAAAAGAAAATATTCGAGCAGCACCTGCGACCTCCAGTCTTAAACTTATAATCATTTCATCATTCTCAACATATTCGGATTTATTTATCTCCGGAGTGTTATGGATCTGTTATTTGTGAGGCTGAGAATTTACATTTTGCATTTTTCAGAAGCGTTAAGGGAACACATTTCTATCTGAAAGTTAAGTACATTTTTTGTTAATGTTTACTTAATGTATGTGCCTAGGGAAGTTTGTAAGCGATACTTACTGATTGATCTTTAAAAGCTTTTAAGTCGATTTAGCTTGCAGTTTAATTGTTAGTAAATGACTAAATTTTTCCGTTTAGAATATATTTAGAGTAATGTAAAACTTTTTTTGACTTACTTTTTTCAGGTTTGTAAATACAGGGTGTCCGGGCTAAAGGTATTCAAAAGTCATGACTTATTTTCACGGAACTACCCATTAGAATTTTAAAAAAATTATTTAGATAGAAAGATCAGCTCACCAAGTTTTAATATCAATCATAGATTTCGATCATAGTATTATAAATTTCAATGTGTGCACCTTTTGTAGCACGACTAACATCTAAATGGTAATCCAGTTCGCTCCAAGTGTTTCGTAGCATATCAGGAGTTATTAGACTTTTTTGCTTGGGGATTAGTTAAATTCGTTGTGTATAAACAAAAAATTGAAGCTGTGGATGAGTTGAAGAAGCGTATCATTCAAGCAATTCGTCTAATAACTCCTGATATGCTACGAAACGCTTGGAGAGAACTGGATTACCTTTTAGACGTATGTCGTGCTGCAAAAAGTGTACACATCGAAATCTATGATATTATGATCGAAATTTGTGATTGATAGTAAAACTTGGTGAGATGTTCTTTCAATTAAAATATTTTTTAAAAATTCTAATGGGTGCTTTCGTAAAAATAAATCATGACTTTTGGATACCTTTAGCCTGGACACCCTGTATAAATTTGCGAAATCATCTTTTTTATACCAAGAATTCACTTCACTAAAATAAATTGTGTTTCCGAGACTAAAACGTGTCAGAAACTATTTTCTTCAAAATATATAAATAACGCCAAAGTCTCAACATATCAAATAATAGCACGTGAAAGCTATAAAGGAGAACATGTTCTTTATAGCTGATAGCCTATGGAAGGCAGCTTTAAAACATGTCATCTTTTAGTGACATCACTTTATAATAGGAATTATCTATCCCCGGTTGTTTTATATGAAAGAGAAAATTCCGCTGATGGGTTTAAAATTGGAAATGATGGAGAGAAAATTATTTCATATATTTCCCTTGCCATTTTGTGTATTGGAAAGATTAGACATTAGGGTTAAATAATCAAGGAATGTTAAAAGATAATAAAATATCTTATTCAAGATTTACTGAACTTTCATTTTTTAAGGTGCCAGCAAATGAATTTGAAAGATGTACAGTTTTCTGATGACTTTGCAAAAATGTGTTATAGTTGCTTCCAAGATTTGAGGGGTTAAAAAAAATTTAAATCATTTTGTGTATTGGGAAGCTTAGACATTAAGGTTAAATAATCAAGGAATGTTAAAAGATAATAAAATATCTTATTCAAGAATTACTGAACTTTAATTTTTCAAAGTGTCAGCAAATGAATTTGAAAGATGTACAGTTTTCTGATGACTTTGCCAAAATGTGTTATAGTTACTTCCAAGATTTGAGGGGTTAAAAAAAACTTAAATCATTTTGTGTATTGGGAAGCTTAGACATTAGGGTTAAATAATCAAGGAATGTTAAAAGATAATAAAATATCTTATTCAAGATTTCCTGAACTTTCATTTTGTTAAGGTGCCAGCAATTGAATTTTAAAGTTGTACAGTTTTCTGATGACTACTCAAAAATGTGTTATAGTTGCTTCCAAGATTTGAGGGGTTAAAAAAAACTTAAATAAATTTTAATAAAAAAGATTTATTTAGTTTTTATCGGCACATCTTTAATAAAGAACTGTATTTAGATCTACTTACCTGTAATTACTTTGCAACTTGCAACTGAAAGGAATATACATTTAACTTTTGGATTCTTGCCATTTTTCTTCAGCTCACCTGTTTGATATCTTAATTTGACAAACAGGGATTAGAGAAGAAGTTCTGAACCTTTATATCCCCCCCCCTTTTCAAACGTAAGAAAAAGAAAATAAACACTTTGCTACCTTCTAAGACAAAAACATAATAACATTAATAATAGATAACTGCACGAGCGACTTATTTTAACTATTTCGTGACTAGATGTAATTATTTCGAGACCCCTCCTTACAGGTCAGTGCATCTTCCCCTGGAGGCCTATAACGGAAACTTGTTTTTATGGATATGACCCCTGTTTTATAAATATAACTAAAATTAAATAATTCAACAGAGCAAGACAAATATTATCAGTAAGAACGTAGACAAATACAAACAGAAATCACGCACTTAGGACTCAACGCACCATAAGGCAAGATTCTGAAGCAGTAACGGAACTAAACCAAATATCGAGGTAACCGACTGGTCTCGTCATCAGGAGGCCTAACCAAATCAGTTATCTCATGGGGGAACTATCTGAATAGGATGCAGATCTAACCAAAAGGCATCCCAAGGCCCCAAGATCCCCATTGAAACAGATAGGGCTCAACAAGAAGTTCCCCCTTGAGGTAACCGATTTGGTTAGGCTTCCTGATGACGAGACCAGTCGGTTACCTCGTTATTTGGTTTAGTTCCGATACTGCTGCAGAATCTTGTGTTGTGGTGCGTTGAGTCCTAATGCTTAATTTCTGTTTGTATTTGTCTGTATTCTTACTGATAATAATTGTCTTGTTCTGTTGAATTATTAAGTTTAGTTATATTTGTCTGTTTTCAATATGAGGTTTTGTTGCAACTACGCAATCTTTCATTGAAAAGTTAAAATTTTCAACGCTAGGGTAAGTTTTCAGTTAATTTTTTCGGCAGTCTATGCCCTTTATATAAGCTTTAGTTCGTGTAGAATTGTTTACATTGTTGTATTCCCCCTTTTCTATGTATGGATCTGATATCACGATACATTATAACACGGAACAAGTTTTTGCCGAGGTTTAACAATCAAAAACATTACGGGCCGAAAATGCGTTACGTAATTCAAGCGAGAATGCGTTACAGCAGGGGGAGTTGCGTTGTATGAAAATGAGGATTGGTTTGTTGTTTTCCACGCCCCACTTCTTCATGAAGTTTGATAACTATAATTTATTGAAACTCCATAGATGTATGGTTGTCAGCGCAGAATGTGATGATATTTGTGCGGTACAAAGCACCGTCAGTCGAAAGAGGGTATCAATCGCTACAATTTATGCTTTACTGAATGGCAATATGAAAGATGTATGTGTTTCTTTCTAACTAATTTGTTTATGTATTCTTCCAAAGCTTCTGAAATGCTTGAAGAACTTTGTGAAAAACAGTGTGGGAATATGCGATAATTTTTAGCAGGGATTTTGATTTCGATTTGAAAACGATAGAAAGTTAAAAATTAATTGATTTCATGGAGGATAGATTTGTATAACAGTCCAAAACTAACCTATCTCCATGGACTAGTCATGGTGGTTCGTCAATCAATATATGTGAATAGCTTGAAATATTGAAAAGATGTATTTAATAAACATATAAGTTATTTCAATTACCCTAAACCTATTTTA
This sequence comes from Dolomedes plantarius, assembly GCA_907164885.2. Classification (NCBI taxonomy): domain Eukaryota; kingdom Metazoa; phylum Arthropoda; class Arachnida; order Araneae; family Dolomedidae; genus Dolomedes; species Dolomedes plantarius. The sequence continues at coordinate 79,546,492 of OU015500.1, read as the reverse complement.
AGAATGTGTGAAAATAATTGTTAACGAACGCTTGAATAAGCAATGAATAGAGAATTTAATATTACTACTGATAATAAAAACAGCTTGGCTACCGTGTTGGTATCTAATCTTGCATAAAGACTAATTGAGTTGAGATAAATCGTTCGTGGAATAAACGAGGATTCTGATGGGAAAACTTACGCAAAAACAAGTTCTATGCACACTGATTCTAGTTGTAAGATAGAAGTGACCTTTAAATAAGAGTGATAGATAGCAAACAAGTAATTCGTAACTTTTTTACCTTTAAGAAGTTTGAAATCAAAGATTACTAAAAAAGCTTTGGATAATACATTGGTTTTTATATGTAAATAAAAGAAATTAAAACAGTATTAGTTAGCAGAGATATAAATTTGTATTGCAATAGTTTCACTAAATATAATTCAGACCAGAAAAAAATTCGTAAATGTCTTTCTTGAAAATTCATTAAATATGTCTACACCGTCCTTTCGGTTTTCAAAAAGCCTACAAAACATTTATAACGCGTGTTGAAATGAAATTACACTTTATTTTTTTTTCAGCTTTCCTAAAGCGAATATGAATCGTGTTTCTATTAATGCAGTGTACTGTAAACAGAGATTGTTCAGAAGTTTCTTATGTCTTGTTTCTTATCAAAGTACGACCTGATTTCTTTCAGTATTACTTTCCTTTGTACAACCTTTTTATTGTGAAACCATACAACACAAAAGACCTTCGGATATATTTTCGTCATATTGAGGAGACAAACATAATAGAATGAGAAAAGATTTTTTTTCTTTTTTTTACAGAGATTTCAAATTTTCTGTTAAACTCCGGAGTCGAATGAAAATATTAGTTTTTGTCAGGGGAAATCTAATGTTTGTCTTTTTTTTTCTGCCCAATTTTCATATTTTTTCTCATTTCTTGCACAAAAAGATGAAATGTCGCGTGTTTTCGGGTTTCAGATTCTCCAAAGAAAAGTTGAGTTTTCAGATGACAAATTGAATTTCTTTTCTTGCAAAATTTTATTAATATTATAACGCGTAATAAAAAATGCGTTTTATTACCTTCTACCGAGAAAGATTGCGACATCAAGTTTAATTTTTTCTGTTGAAATTTCACTTGAAATATGATTGCATACTACGGTAATATGATGTTCCCCATTGAACAAAATAAAAGGAACTAAATTTAATTTTTAAGAGGAATATTTCAAAACTTTAAGTATTATTTAAGGGGCTGTAGGACACATAATTACTATGGCATAAAATCTACTATGGCATATTCTGTTGGTCTAAATGATAATACAGAGCATTCAGAGTAAAATAACACAAACGGCACTATCCTATGACCCTTACATTGCCAACTACAACATTTTTCTTGCTGCACGTATGTACCTTAATTTATTTATCTCAAAACAAAAATTTTCAGGATTTGCTATCTTTAAAATGAAATATTTAATATTCCTCGCAAAAGACCTGTATGAAAGTAAGCTTTTTGTTGTGTTATTATTTGAATGCCTTCATACTTTCGATTTAGAGTTAAAATTCAGATAATATTTTCCCCAAAGCAAAATTTAGGGAATTTTTTCCCTTTAAAATTATTCAAAATTTTATAAATGGAAATTTTATAAAACCTGAAGTAATATAATTAAAAAATATTTTGTATACCCAAAAAATTGCACAAATAGAGTTATTTGTTCAGCACGTATATATATATATATAACAAAATTTGTTGACTTTAGATTGCATGCCTTAAATTAAATTTTTTTTTTTACCACACATATTGTGTAGTGGTTAGCGTCGCGAGATTCCGCAAAGTAGAGTTCGAATCCCGTATAAGACATGAGAGTTCCTATGCCGCACCTTCAAAGGAGAAATGTTGGTTCCTATGAGATGCTCCTATACTAAGAAAGCGAACAAAATCAAGGTGTGGATGGGTCAACGTCCAAAGGATAAAGTGCCAACAACGTTGTAAGAAATTCAACTTTATTTTTTTAAGAAATCAAACTTAAAATTGCTTAAAATGTTTTGAAAAGTATATATCTAGGTAAAGACTTATTTAAAGCAAAAAAACATCATCAAGTGCAAGTAAATAAAAAAGGATAACATGGAATTAGCCCAGAATCTCCTGGATAAGCTAATTAATAAATTTGTATCTTAATTTCTTGCTAAATTCAATTAATAAAAAACACGTTTTTCTGTAAAAAGAGAATGCCAAATAAGCTTTTCTAACAAAGATAAATGTCTGTACGGTTTATTTACTGAATGAATAAATATTTCTAAATATTATATATTTATCAGATTATGATGCTTAAAAATTTTTAAATTTTATATCCAATATTATTTTTCTATTAATAGGACACTAGAAACTTTGAAATCATTCAACTTTACTTTTTTAAGAAATTAAACTTCAAATTGTTTAAAATTATTTGAAAAGTATAGTTATCTTTAGGTAAAGACTCATTTAAAGCAAAAAACCATCATCAAATGTACGTAAAAAAAGGATAACAAGGAATTAGGCCAGACAGCTCTTGAATAGTCTCTTAGATAAGCTAATTAATAAAGTTGTATCTTAATTTATTGCCAAATTCAATTGATAAAAATACGTTTTCTATAAAAAGAGAATGCAATATAATCCTTTCTAACAAAGATAATTGTCTGTCTGGTTCATTCACTGAAAGACTAATTATTTCTAAACATTATATATTTCTTAGATTGAAATACTTCAAAAATTTTATTTTTTATATACAATGTTAGTTTTCTATTAATATGATACTAGAAACTTTGAAATCAACTAACTTTGCAAATGATTGAAAAAATGAAGAAAAAACATAATTGGGGCCCAATTATAAAGGAAAATTTAAACTTTCTTAGTAGTGAATGTAAACTTTCCTAGTGAACGTTTATCTAAGTTTAAAGCATTTTCATTTGAAAACTTCCTTCCTAACACATTTACTTAAAGTTGAATGAAATTTTGTAAAAATATCTTCAAAATAAACCTCTAGTTTGTTAAACAATGGGAAGTTAAAAAACTTTTTGAAATGAGCTACTACATTAAATATTTTTCCTATAACGCTGATTTTAAAATTTCCACTAACACAATAAATATTTAAAAAAAGAAAATTACTGATGAAACTCATATAATTCAAAGCATCTCATATCTGTTAAATTTAGAAATTTAGAAATTCATCTGTTTCTATTCAAAATATTTTAGAAAACTGATTTCCAAAAGTTTAGAAAGTTAAGATTTCATGCACAGGTTCCCGATATCTAAAATTCATAAATCCTTCGTGATAGAATTCCATAGAAAATAAAATGTTCCTTATTCAAACATATTTACAAGAATAGAGGCAGGGATTGAAGATAATGTTGAAACCTATCTGTGTTATTTGAATCGGTAAATTATACTTTTGCAATAAAATTCCTTAAGGCATTCGCTAAACCGCCAAGTCTTTGTTCATATTAAATTCTCCATTGAATTCTCATTCATAGTTAATCGAGGAGACTCGAGCGAAGTAAAGCATAAAGGATGACTCGTCAAAGAGCTTTATTTATCTTTCAAAGTACTGAGAGGGCATCACTGGATTTTAGGTATACCCCTTATTGTTTAACTTTTTACATTTTACTGATAATATTCTTTTACATGTATTGACATTCTAAATAGCATAAAGTTCCTAATTGTATGGATACATTTTTTAAAAAGCTTGAAGAGATTTTATGAGTATATCTCTGTAAAGAAGAGGCATTGAAGCGTTTTCAGCTGCATAAATTGGTACGAAATTCTAATGAAAGAGGATGGCAATGTCTGAATTCAACTTTGGCAACAGATAAGTACATATGTGGCAATCAGTGATTTCCCACTGTGAATAAAATAATGAAATTAAAAACAAAACGTGTTGCAAGGTTGAAAATCTCACTATTTTACTTTTTACGGATGATAAAAGAATATAATAGAAAAATTTCTCTAATGTCATGATAATTTGCTTGCATGTCCATCTATAGCAAGAAGTAGTCTAAGTAGCGTGCAAATTATTGTGATTCATAATGATTTGAAAAGTTATAAGCTAGAAATATATATGTATATATATATATATATATATATATATATATATATATATGTGTGTGTGTGTGTGTGTGTGTGTGTGTTTGTTTGTTTGTTTGTTTCAAAAACTAAAGATGCTAAAAATATCAATTTTTACATTTTTCAGCAAAATTAATAACAAAAGTAGTTTTAAATGCATAATAAGAATTCTCTATAGACGAATTTGTGGGTAAAAATCTGTGCGGAATACGGACATATAAAATAAAGTAACTTTCTTTGTACTTGCCCGCTTATAAATTTACCAATACCAAAATATTATTTGAAGATTAAAAGCGGATGATCTTTCAACATTATATCTAAAACATTTCAAGGAATATCTACTCATGGAGAAGTCTGAGATTTTGACGAATTTAGTCTTTCCTAATGTCTACGGATTGGTTGAACATTTAATTCATTTTCTTTTGTGGGTTTTAACTAAATATAGACAGAAACCTTTTAAAAATATTCAGTTCATTTACATTAATAGAGTATTTGTGTTTCACACACACAAGCTAAAATGCTAAAGTAGTTCATAAAATTATCTTAAGTTGGATATTGTAATCAAATTTCTGAGCATATCGAAAGAATGAAAAATGGAGTTAATTAAAACGTTATCGGGATATGATATGCAGCATTATTAATAACTTATCATAGTTCATGAAATCAGTGCTTTTCAAAGTGTACTTCATAGTGTACAGCCTATGAGAACAAATTTCGATCCATATCACAGTAGCATTCTAAATATTTTATTTGGTATTTGAGAATTATATCATAAAAATATTTTGTTTTGAAAGAAAAATATAGTACAAAATAAAAAATATTAAAACAAAAGTACGTCATAGTAGCCATGGAAAGTTGAAACTTAGCTTTGAGGGGCCGAATATAAACTTGTATACTTTTGTTCGATCTCTGATGCCTTTGTAACTTGTTAATCCAGCTGCTGACAAGTTTTCCACCCTTGTTTGAGATTCAGCACCCCGGAAACGTTGATTAGTCAAAGCTTATATTTGTCTATAAAATTAGCAGGCAATTAACATCTCGGTGATTGGATAGATTTTTTTTTAAATTTATGGGACTCTAAAATTTGCTTTCAAAACAGCAGCATTGGAATATGCTTATACATTTCATCGTCTTCAAACTACTTAAAAAAACAAAATTTAATGCCATATGAATGAATAGTGCGACTTTAAATTTAGACTTGAGATTAATACATCTATGACTTAAAAATATGCAATTTGAATCCAATTTGTTAAAGAATTTTAAATAAGCTTTAAAGTATTGCCAAGGAAGTGGCCACACATGAAAAGATTTATAATATTTGTGAGCTATATAAATGTATGTTAAAAAATTCGCCCATAACGAGATGTAGTAAGGGAATATCATGTTGTATTTAATATCTATCTCTCTAAGTTACATTAATAGTTTTAAAGGTTGGATTGTAAAAAAAAGGGAGTACTAACAGGTATCGTTCAAGGCAATGAAATAAACGGGTTTGTTTTAAACGCGTGTTTGCATGTTGTGTTCAGTCTTCATTAAAGACTTACTATTTTAATTTTAATTTTTAAATCATTCATTATAATAATTGTTTCATTTTATTCATCATATTGTTTGTAATTTGTATTCTAATTGTGCTTCTGGTCAATAGATGGCATTACTATGTAACTTTTTTTTTACTTCAAGCTAAAATGTTTTTATTCTGTTGTTGTTGCAAATTCGATTCTGAGTAATGACAAGAAAATGGCTAAGAAATAGTTAATCTTTTGTGGTGTATATTATATTCTAAGCAAGGTCATGTAAGAATTAAAAAATCGCTATGCTGGATGCAATTCCGTTTTTCTTTTTTTGTTAAAGATTCTGTTCAGACTATTGTTCAAACTGTTGACATATTTGCTGTCAGTTATTCATTTTGTAAAACCTAATTCCGAAGTGTTATTCAGTGTTTTATGAATTCAACAGTTATGTGTTAAAGCGAAGTCAATTATTAAATGCATTTTAAAGATACTTGCATGGAACTAAATTTTTTAGTGTTGACTTATTATTCAAGTATTATTCAGATGATGTTAAAGGTAAGCCAATCCCGTATTACCTTTATTAAAAGATGTAAGAAGATTGATTAGTTGCCCTTAAACAAGAACATTAAATATTTTTGTTAATGGATTCTTATACAGTCCACTGAGATATAAAGTTATATTAATAAAGCAACTGACCCCACATGTTGCATTTATAAAATTACAATTTTACTTTACTTTGAGCTTTTAAAAATATTGCATGAACATTAAGTAAAGATTCTTATTGAAATTTTTTTTAATTTCCAAAGGCAAGCAATAAATAAAGGTAAAAATAACAACAGGAAAAGTAGAAAATGAAGAAAGAAACTGGACGTATTAATTGTTCAAGGCTTTTCCCTCCCAATATCGGCTACATAGATCTCGAGGGAACAGTGCCACAGGTCTAAAGGTGTGATATATCCATATCTTGTGATTTATTACAAAGAGTGCAGATAGAATTTTATAGAATTTTCAAAGGGCTCAAATGTTTAGCCAAGCAGTCAGGACCGGTTAAACGCTAGTAGAGAAGTAGAGGCTAAATGCGCAGCATTGACCCAGTTGACATACCGTTCCAAAGATGTGTGATACTTTCTGATTCTCAAGTTGTCATTGGAGCCATTGGCTCTAGGAATCTTACAAAATCGGTGAAATTCTCGAGTATCAGTCCTTTATTCTTACTCAAAGTTACGTTTATTGTACCGTGGCGTTTGGTAGAGTAAAATTGCTCACGAAAAATGACATTACTCTCAAAAACCTTTAACCTTTAGCTTACGGGGCACATTTTTACGATTCCTTTCTTTAGAACGGGAAATTTCCTACCCCCCTTTGTTAGAACGGCCATTAAGGGGTTTATATATATATATATATATATATATATATATATATATATATATATATATATATATATATATATATATATATATATATATATATATGTATATATATATGTACATATATATATATATATATATATATACATATATATACATATATACATATATATATATATATGTATGTATATATGTATATATATATATATATATATATATATATATATATATATATATATATATATATATATATATATATGTATATATATATATATATATGTATATATATATATATATATATATATATATATATATATATATATATATATATATATATATATATATATATATATATATATATTCATTCTTGGGCCCGTATTCTTGGGATACATAATATCCCAACCCGTAAGGAAAAGGTTAATCATAACTCAAAAATTAAGTCTAAACACCTGAACTCTTTATTATAAGTTGCTACCATTACAGTGTTCATTTCCTGTCATTTCAAGTAAATATTTAAGGGCACGAGCTTCAAACGAACACACTGTTGTATTTGTTAGCAATAATAGCCTTGAAATCAACAAAATACCTGCTCACACATAGTCATGCATCCAGTTAACTGAAATTCCTGCTTCAACATTCTTACTGCTGGGAAATTTCCATTATTCTCCACTGAAAGGCAGTTTTAGTCATGGGTTTGGTTTGATTTGGTTTGGTTTGGATCGCTACGATCAACTTTTTGCTACGCAAGGGATAATTTGACCGCCAATCAAGGGATGTACATAAGAAAAAAAATCAAAAGAAATATGATAGTCATGAGTAAAATCTAGGAAGCCAGAGAATAAATCTAGGGTGCCTGGTATAAAGATCTTTAGTCAAAAACAGTGATTTAAATATACCAAGTTATTGGCTGTTATACCAATCGCAGAACAATAATTTCGGCTTGAATCGAGAAATGTTCTTTTGTAAATAAAATTGATAGACTTAAGCCTTTTATACAAGTCAAAGAATTTTTTTGGATCAATACTAACAAATATCTTAAAATCACTTTTTTGACGTAAGCCCTTTATACCAGGTACCTTAGATATAAGAAATAATCAAAACGCTGGGTACAACTTGTATATTTATTCATGAAAAATCTAAACTCCTCTTAGTAATAAAGGAAAAAAAACGAAGAAAATATTTTACATAGCTTTCAAAATTTCCTGTTTATAAATGATTTAACTTTCAATCCAGATTCCTTTTAAGAAGCATAAAACTCACAATACAAGTTTCTTTCAAAATGAGTATTCATAAAATGCTCTTCAACATTTGACTATTTTCAAAGAGGCAAATGTTCTGTTTAAAACCTAACAAAGTTATTATAAAATTAAAAGTTGAAAGCCTATTTTTTTCGCATCATGCACTTCAATTGAATCGCAACGCCTAAAACATTTCCCCCATAGTCACACAGAACTCGTTAAACATTCGGAAACTTATTAAAATCTTTTCAAGTTTGTTTAAAAGTTCGGTTCTCTTTTCTTAATTTTGAAATCTGAGATTTGAACAAGCTTTCTAAAAACTAAGAAGTCTTTAATACTTGCTAAGCTCTTAAAATTCTCTTTATGGAACATGAATTGATGTGCTTTGTTGTTAATTTAAATAACAATTCTTCACGAAGACAAAGAGGCCGATGTTGCCAACAACTTGGCGTGTAACCAAAAAAATTGTTCTATTTATTGCTTTATTCAATAAGTGAAAAAGAAGACTGCAATCAATAAGGCTTTAAAGCATTATGCATATTATGCTGGGGAAAGAAACGTGTAATATTTACGCCTGAGTTAGAATGGAATATTCAAGAGAGTTTCAAAAGAGTTTAAACTGTCGCATATACCACTAATCTTTTCAGAAAATGCTTGATTGAAATGGAGGTATTTATTAATTTAAAAATTTAGATGTAATAACTAATTAAAATTTATTTACAACTTCTTGAAGTTTAAACCGTATGATTTAAATATTTTGTAGATATTTAAATCGTACGGTTACACTTATTGTAAAGACTAATCTTGCAAATTTACATTTTACAGCAGTTTTAAGCCTGAGCTGCAAGTGACACAAAAATATGTACACACGTATATATAAACAGGGAAACATCTCTATGACGGCCATTCATGGTTAAAATAAAGCGGCTGTTTTGAGGGATGGTCGTCGAATACGGGTGAATTTCTCTATGGCTGCCAGTAATAGTTCCGTAAAAAAATGGCCGTTTTGAGGTGTGGCCATCGAATACGGGTGGCCGGCTAGACAAGTTTATATATATATATATATATATATATATGTGTATATATATATATATATATATATATATATATATATATATATATATATATATATATATATATATATATATACCATCGGACCTCTATTTAACGAAGTCGCTGAATCCCGAAAAAAGTTCGTTATATGGAAAATTCGTTAAATAGAGTTTCACCTTTTTAAATACTTTAAACTACACAAACAAGATTTTAAATTCATAAACACTAAATATTATTAATAAAAGTAATTAATCACACATTTATTTTGTAAATCAATGTCTATTTCTTTTATATATCTTACCCGTCAAACAGAAATCTGCAAGGAAAACAAGAATAAAACAAAACATTGTCCGGGAATACACTGTATTTTCGATTAAAAAAAATTATATTAAAATTAATCAATTTTAATGACATTATCGCATTTATTATAAAAAGTAATTTTAAGCATATTACCTCATGTGTCCTTACCTCAAGTGTCCTTAAATCTAATAACTGATAAAGTCTCTTAATTTTGTCTAAGTTATTTGTTTGAAAAAAGTTTTTCTCTCATAATACGTCTCGCATCTTTGCAATGTACTAAAACCCCCTATCAGGCGTATTTTTTTCAAACTGTAATTCGAGGTCGGAATGAGTTAAAAGAGAGTTAATGTGTTAAATGTGTTAAAAGAAAGAATAAGATTGAAATGTTCAGAAATATTTTGAGAAATATGGAGGAAAAAATATTGGATCAGTAGAAAAAGTTCGTTAAATAGAGAATGCACTTCGCTATTTGGATGTCACTTTACGATGAAATTCGCAAAATAGAGGTTCGTTAAATAGAGGTCCGACTGTATATATATATATATATATATATATATATATATATATGCCCTTGATTATGATAGTGGTTTAAGTCAAATATTTTTACCTTCGAGATATTTTAAGGTTTGAGTTTGTACAAACTAAAAAATATTGTTATACTATGAATGAAACATTTCAGAAAACATTTACGGTTCAATTTTTAAATTTTTGCAAAGACTGCTTCATATTAAGGTAATGTAAAAGAATGTAACTAGATTCTTGAGTTACACTACTTTTGCAATCCCCGGCACAATGACTTATACCACTTTCATAATTAAGGGCACATATAGGCGCGTGTGTGTGTATGTGTTATAACATTAGACCCTAATCCTCTATTTTATTTCTTCAACCACCCATGACATGCAACTAACTCTTTTAATTGATATACTTCTTAAATTCCATTAAACAGAATATCTCTTAAAGCGCAAGAAATTGCCTTTATTTTATCCATTAAATAACAGTGAATAGTCTAACATACTTACTAACTCAGATTTTGCTTTCAGCTTTTTAAAAATATTTTGGTTAGCTGAGTATTCGAACTCGAGTTGCCCTACTATTCAACAAGTTGAACAATTTCATTAGGACCCCTGCCGTAACAAGATCTAACTATCAAACCTCACAATATATAAATACAAAAAAAAATAAAGAAAAAAAACTAACCCGTCTTTATATCTTATACAAAGAAAGTTCAATACTGTTTAAAATACATTTAAACATAGAAAAGCTATTACGGCATAAAAGTTAATTATACAACTGTAACTGAAGTTATAAAATAAATACTAAAAGTTCTAACTAACCAAATCTTTTACGATCAGAAATCTAATTCAGCAATTTCCAAGGATTAAGTAGAGTTTGATTCTGAGTGCAAAAATGTGCTTTAACTTCCTTCTAATTATGTCCAAGATAAAAATACAATGGTTTTAAAGCATGCCGCCCATATATACCTCTCCAAGAAAAAAGAAGATCTCAATGAAAAAGAGTAACTATCAGCTTTAAGCAAAAGTTTTGAACATTGTTTTAAGTTTAAGTATTCCCTGGCGTATTCTTACTCCATCGAAGTCCTTTTCATGCTCCATTTAGTTAACAGCAATATTTTTTTTTCTAATGGTATAAAAACGGAAGAGTGAGCTATTAAGTAAGGATTGTTAAGTTATAATTTATACAAGGACGTTGTTTGTTATCAGGTTAAAGGAGTTTTATTCGAATCTATTCGAAACAAAATTGGTTACTATCGGAGGGTGCTACAGAACTTTTTAGTACTTTTTATACTTTATTCTCCATAGAGAGAAATGATTTTTGTAATTAATAGACAAAAGAAAATTTTATTATCAAATACGTACTATTATTTTTTTTCTCTTGATAACTTCATGTACAAAACTTCCCCAGAAATTGCAAAATTTTTAAAAAAAAGGAAAAACAATGTAAATTTAAGAATAAGAATATTCAAATTAAAACTTTCTCTCAAAAATCAAATTAAAACCCATATCAAATTAAAACCCATATCAAATTAAAACCCATTATCAAACATTTTATGTCTTAAAAATGTATTACAGCTGTAGCTATGACGATGGAAACACACAACGAGCAAATAAACTGAGGTAAAAAAGAAATGCAAACTAATGTACAGTGATTTATTGGTTCATAGGAAATCCCTTTGTAATGATTTCTAGCTAATTTTGTTCCATACTTACCCTGATTGACTCTGAGTAAATACATAGTATCAGTATTTGCCGAAACACTAACTATGCATTAGATTACATTTTTAGTAGTTATAACACATTGTGTCGAAGTTACTATGGGTTATTTTTCTTGCATTATTTCCCCCTTCTTTTGTTGCATTATTTCCTCTCTGCTTGGGTAGAATTGTTAAAAAAACTAAAGTATAATACATGACTCTATTATTCTTCCCTGTTAACGTAAGTATAAAAATTATTATTGTAAAACGTTAGAAAAACGAGATATTTTCAAAATTCCTCTTTAGGCAATTATTTTTTATTGTTATTATGAACTAACCTAGATCAAATAAGGCGAAACTTTTGTATGTCTTTGCAATGCCTTTTATTCACTATTGGTTCTGTGTTGCAACTAATTAATTTTCTTTCTAATATGTTCAAACGTTTATTTCGTGACTTGATTAGATATGTTTAAAAAACTGGACGGCAGTACAAAGCAACATACCTGTTATGGCCGTTAGCTTACACACACACATATAGGGTAAATATGCCGAATATGAGACACCTTTTGATTTTCATATTTAACTAGGAAAGTAAGTGAGGGATTATAGTACCAACTTGATATCCTTTTAATGCATATAATTTACTACATATAACAATGACAGAAAATGAGAATATCCTTACAATTTTCTTGTATGAAATTATAAACACAAGTGTTCCATTTTTGGGGTCTGAAAAAAGTACTCCTAATATGAGACCCTCATTCTATAACTCTAAAAATGAATTAGAATTACTGAAAAATTCGTAAAATACAAAACTGTATACAATAATTAGATAACAATTACCTTTATACACTAATAGTGAAAAAGAAAAGTGACATTTTAAACAAATTAGTTGGTTTACACTACAGGTTTTGTTTACTTTTTTTTTTAGATTCAAACTTTTCACATTGTTTACAAATAAAAAGTTCGTCAACTCCACAATCTTCATGGGCCCACCTGAAACACATTCTACATTGACGCCACTGCTCTCCCCGTTTGTCCTCTGAAAATAAACAACTACAAAAAAGGCATTCAGCGTCGTTTTCATCAATGCTATCATCACTGCTGTCATGGAGAGAAAGTTTTTCATCATTTCCAATTAGCTGAGATCATCATAGCTATAATTAGGCTAATTCGTTCTCTACTTTTTAACTAGTGTTGTATTTTCATCCATCCTTAATTTTCCCCTACCTGAAGGGACCCCTTTGCTTTTTCCTTTTCCCTTTATTGTTTCCTTATCCTTTTCTGTTTTTATCTTGATCTCTTTTTCCTTGTTTATCCTTTGATTTCTTATCTTTAAGGTCTATTCCCTTATTTTTTCTTGCAGGAAACAAAGTTTTTTTCGAATATGCTGCAGTTCTTTTATTAATGCTATCACAATTAATATATTTTTATAGGGCGATGATGTGATAATATCGGCTTTACGGGCCCTACTTGGTTTCGAGGTGTTTTTCTCAGGTAACGTAGAGAAGGGATTTATTTCTTTAGGAGTCACTAAGAACTGGTTTGAACTTGTTGTTTGATCAATATCTTCCACATTGTCACTACTGCTACATGGTTGTGGATTTCGCCTGGGCGTCATTGCATCTGCAGCTTCAGAGAAAACAAGGCTGTGAGAGTGAAAACTAAAATGCCTAATATGAAACCCTATCTTATATTAGGCATGCTTTGGGGTCTCATATTGGGCACGGCCATGTTGTTGAACACGGCAACGAATTTTTTCGGTTAGGATTGACGTTAGCTTAAAAACAAACAGGCGTGTTTACACTCCACATTTATAGCTACCTATCCAATACTAACAGTTTTAATAAGAGTCTTTCCTTGAAGGTGAAAACAGCGAATGAAAATGGTGATGCAAAAAAAGTCAACGAGCACACATTCAGGAAAAAAAAATACTGCACCTTTGTGTGTGCTTGCAAACACTAGACTGACTCACCGATTACGAATGATGCAATTGACTACTGTTTTACGCTTCAGTCGCCATTCGGCAGTACTTGATACGTCCTGTAAGCTGGGGTCTCATATTAGACAAGGTCTCATATACGGCATACTTACTCTATATACGCATATAGGGATCCTACAGGCTTTTAAAGTTCTCGTTGGGTGGTTGTTCCTTACTACTCAAAGTACTCAAAGTAAAAACTATGCAATTTTATTCAGGTAATGCCTAGTGTATTTAATACCGAGAATATTCGGAGACATTTGCATAACATCTACACTTATAATAAGCGGAACCTGAGTTGATAATCAAAATTGCACAAATCTATGACAACACTGCAGATTTGTGAAGCTTTTCTTCTTCTAAATAATTCTGTCGCAACTCATCGCATTTCTCACGTGTACAAATAAACCCCCTTTTCAAATTTCTACTCCAATATGAAATTCTTTATATTTATGCTGGTGAACTATCATTGTTAGGCTATCTCTTTCTCTTGAGGTTTTGAGGAATAAAGGTATATATATTCAAAATATTTAGTTTACACTTGAGTTTTTTCGTCGTAAGTGTTCTTCCATACACTCCGAGTGTATATACGCGGAAATATTGTTTCATATATGTTATAGAGTTTCTATGCTCACTTCTACCCAGACTTGGGTGTATATAATTTGAAGTGGCTCTCTATTTGAATTTGAACCACACACAGTTTATACATGAAACAATGTTTATTGAATTCGTTGCAGATATAATTGGCTTTTACAGCAATAAGCATGCGTACTACTTGTACGGAATGTATAAACACAGCTTTCAAGAACAATATATTTTTATACTCACGAACAGTAAGTCAAACCAGCAGTACTTCCACGTAAACTTCTGGCCCGCTAAGCACTAGCGCAGGATAACACCTTTTCAACCTTAACAACCTCCCCTCTCTTATTAATGACGCTGCGTGGTATTTATACTAAGCGCGTATGCCGAAATTAGCATATCTAAAGCAGCTTCTTTAATTCACTCAAAAGTTCGATTCTTGTGAATCGAATCTTGTGTATACCTTACAATGTGTCTGTGTGAGACAGACAGAAAGAGAGAGAGAAATCTGCGTATGATTTATATTTATAGGTTAGGTACCAATGCCATTGAAAGCAAAAAATAAGCAAATTCATTGTAAATAGATATGTTGGTTTTTGAAACCAACGATTAGTTCATAATTTGCTACGCGACAGCTTTTCGGATATTTAATAAAAAGGGAAACGTTATTGTTAGGGTTTTTAAGGTGAGTCTGAAATAAGGCGAGACATAATTAAGAAAGTAAAAATGATTAGCATTGCACGGTTAATGCACTGAATCGTAGGTATAGTTACCCTCTATATGCTGACTATTAGCACGATAAGTCAGAAAATATGCATATCAGATATGTTTATAATTTGTGCTTTAAATATATTTTTTCTCATTGAAGACATATTTAAGAAAGTAAAAATGACTAGCATTGTATGGTTAATGCACTGAATCGTAGGTATAGTTATCGTCTATATGCTGACTATTAGCACGATAAGCCAGAAAATATGCAGATCTGTTATGTTTATAATTTGTGCTTTAAATATATTTTTTCTCATTGAAGACATATTTAAGAAAGTAAAAATGACTAGCATTGCACGGTTAATGTACTGAATCATAGGTATAGTTATCCTCTGTATGCTGATTATTAGCACGATAAGCCAGAAAATATGCAGATCTGATATGTTTATAATTTGTGCTTTAATATACTTTTCTCATTTAAGAGAATTTTAAGTAAATAAAAAAAAAGTTCACGAATCTTTTCTTTCTCCATTTTATGAAACTAGAATGAAGTGAAATATAAGCAAGTTAAGGCTGTTTGTACTGTTGTTTCCCATATAAAACATGCCACTTTATCCTCTTGATTTTTAAAAATTTTTCATACAATGAATAATTATAAGTTTTGAACTCCTTTTTTAAGGTTTCTAAAGTAATATGGAAATTTATGTATTATTTGATAACTCGAAATAATAAATTTATTCCGATTTGAAACAATTATTTACGATAGTACGGTAAAGAGATAATTCTCTGGAATTACATGGAAAAATTAAATGATTTTATGCAAGCCAACAATTATTTTTCTGTTAATAACTTGTAATAAACGGGATGTGAATACGCGAAATCTAAATTGGTAGGACCACACAGCCGGTATTGTGAGCAGAATTTATGACGCCTCATGGCGCCTGTGAGCAGAGAGTCGGCAGTGCACAATTACACGAGCAATTGGACCATAAAATAAGTAAGAGGACAGCGGCCATAAATCGAAGACCAAAGATGGGAAAGCTGGTGCCTGGGGCGTTGAGAAATTTCCCAGACGAGGAGAGGCGCCCAACATAATTAAAAATGCAAATCATAAAACATGAGCCGGCCTGTGAACTAGGTGGCTCAGTCCCCAGCACGTCAAGAGGCGGGGCGGGCGAATAGGAGGCCAAAAGGACAAGAGCCAATCACGAAAAAGAAAAGAAATATATATACATGGTGAGAAGCTTTTTCAAGAGAGAGCCCCATGACTTAAACAAAATGAACAAAAAATAACTGCGCCACCGCTTGGCCAACGAAATTACGAACTACAGAATATCGCATGCGAGAGTGAGCCATACGGAAGGAAGAAAAAGAGACGAAGTAAGCTGCTGCATAAATTAGAAGCATCCCGAGGCAACGCAATTGATGAATCCACGAGAATATAAAGAAATATAACGCAAATATATATAACTACGGCGTGGCGATGAAAGTATGCTGAAATACCAACGAGTAACCAACGCGTAAACACCACCAGAGCGAGATTTGATACAAGGTGCTATGATGAAGACGTCGATGACCAACATTCAGTGCTGACTGACCCGTGAAACAACATAAGAGAAACATCGCAACCCAGCGTCGAGATCCGTACCGAGTTATCATCGATCATTGACTTTTTAGTATCAATACAGAACTCTTTCGACGAACTCAGTGCACAGTGACTTTTACGCATTACCGAATTTAGGTGTGCTGGTGTTGCAACGTGTGTACGCGACAGTGCCGACAACCAATGTGTGAACCACGAACTGTAATTGCCTGCATCGATCTGTTCAGACGGACCTGATGTACCCGGACTATTGAGTATCACCAAACCTTATGTGCGCTAGTGGTGTAGCGAGACTAAGCAACCGCGCCGGCAACCCACGGGTGAGCATTTAATTAATTATATCTATATCACATCCCGTCATTACATATCGCCTCTTAACCCACAAGGGTCGGCTTGCTTTATTTGTTAAGATGAAATGTTTGTAAATATAATTAAATATATCATATTGGATGAGTCTGTGTTTAGCACGAAGCTGTATAAGGAATCTGTAAATACATGTGTGTAAATAAAATTGTATATATGTAACCTGTGTGTAATTCCTGAGAGTTGTAACCCTTTCATTGGTATGTGTTGAAATAGCTTTGGTCGCGATGCGACATTAGTTAATGGCTATACGTCACAGCCTGATAACCCCACCTGGGTTATTACAATTGGTGCCGTCCAGTTTCACTGCTTTAGTGAGGACAAGGTTAGTATAAATGTATTGTGTATGATTGTTATATTATTGTATATTGGTATATTATTGTAGGAAATCACAGTGTCAAATTTTGTGAGGAATAGTTATGTGTGTATAGGTTAAATTTCGGGTCAACTCTCAGCGTAAAATTCCAATTCTTATATTTATATATGTAAAAATATTTAGTTAAGTGTTATATATATATTACTGATATACACGTTACGGAGTACTGTGTAGGGTGTGTAAGGTGTGTTAGATATTTTAAACTTAGAATTTAATTCACCAGTATAACCATGGCGCGAGGAAGTAAAACAAATAACCCGCAGGAAGATCCCGTAGTGGAAACAATTCTTAGGCGCGAGAACACAGGTAGTGAAAATAACACGACGGCGAATAACGCTCATATGGTTGATACAAACATGATAGCACCGCTACCCGTTTTTAGTGGGAAGGAGAACGAATCAGTAGAATTTTTCAAACAACAATTCGAAGAAATCGCGAGTTTGACAAGATGGACGAATATGCAGAAAGCAATTTAAGCCAAATCAAGACTCTGCGACAGAGCAGCGGAATTTTTACAGGGCAACGCGACGCTCCAAAACGCAAAAGAATTCAACACAGTGGTAGAGATCCTACGTAACAAATTCCAACCGGGCCCAACTAGGATGCAAAAACAATGGCGATTCCAAAACATAGTATTTACACCATCCCAAACATATGACGAGATAGCGCAAGAGATAGAAAGATTAGGAAATGACTATTTAGGAATCACTGAAACATCAGCGGAAGAAACAAAACGTCTAGCGAACGATATTAAATTAGCAAAATTCATGGAAATAATTCCGAGGGAAATTAAAATGGAGTTAAGAAAAGAAAATATAGCAGAATTCGACGAGGCAATCAAACGGGCTAGAGAACTAAGTATAATTTACGACGAGGAAAGCAACACGGTCAATACGGTACGCCTGCGAACACAATTAAATAAAACACAGGAGGAACAGGTTGACGTCAAAGAATTAAAAACCCAGATAGCGGAATTACAACAAACCATTAAGAACTTGGCCGAACAAAAAAGGCAGTGTAATTGGTGTCTAAAAAGGCAGTGTAATTGGTGTCAGGGCATAGCATAGAAGAATGCCGAAAGAGGCTGAAAACAATTAATGACGCGAATAAAAATGTAGGACACGATATGAGTAGAACAAATGACCCAACTATACAGCAAACACCCCAGCATAATTTCGCTGCAAACCAAACCGCGGCAAGCAGAAACGGGTATGGATACGGTATGGACCAAAATGGTTACAGGCAAAATCCCACACAGAAACAAAACTTTAGTAGCCGAAGAGCTAAGAATTTCAGAGGCAGTAGTAATTGGTATAGGGGTAGTGGAACGAACAGGAGTAGACAAAACAATTATTCAAATCATTTAAACTAATACAGGGGGATCACCAAGTAAGGAAGCGAAACTCATACAATAAGTTTTGGGAGAGTCCCCACAATACTTCCTATAAACGTGTAGGGCATTATACGCAGGGATACGAAAAGTACAAATGGCGGAACTTCAGGGGTAATGACAGACAGGGATACGTCAGGCAAAAAAGTTATAATCGACCAGTCTGGCAGAACGAACGACCAAAATATAGATACAAAGAGCGCGAACGACAGGAGGTAAACAATAAAAATTACAGATACATCAACGGTAAAAATTACACAACGCAATGCAGACGTAACAGACACAATGTAAGAGACAGGTGGGATACACGGCAATACACATATAGGACGATAAACAACATATCTCTCACAGAAAATCAACTGCCCATAATCGAAATTCAAATCACGGAAACATTCGAATACGCGTTACTGGACAGTGGTTCTGCCATTTCTCTGATGTCACATCAAATGTTCGAGAAAATAAAAGACAAAATAAAAGTAACGTATTTATCACGTCAAGTGAAATTGCAGTCCTTCACAAAAGAACGAATCTCATTCTGTAAATGCATTGCAATTAATCTTAAAATTGGTAATAAATTGTGTAAAACAACCCTATACGTAACAAACAACGAAATGGACACCCCATACCAAATATTGTTGGGAATCGATTTTATGCACAACCACAAAGCAATTGTAGATATGGACGCAAGAAAATTAAAATTACAATTTCACGAGATACCCATTCTAAATGAAAAAAACGCAAACACAAATAGGCGTGAAAATAGAAAACACGCGCCAAATTGTAAGAACAATTTTGCCCGACTAATAAACAAAATTACGCTCCAACCTAACGAAGTACAGGCGTTAACATTAAAACTAGACCGGGAATATGAAGACGGGACAAACATCTATTTATATGACATAACACACAGTATGACACCATTAGTCGAAGAATCGATATGTACAATTGAAAAAAGAAAAATACAAGTATAGGTACAAAACTCTACCGACAAAACAATTTTATTAAACAAGGACATGAGAGTCGGAAAAATCACTACAGAATTTCAGATCGAGAAAGACAGTGACTCAAAAGAAATAACGGGGCAGCAAATACGAAATATAAACAACATAAAATTGATGGATAGGACAGAAATACTTCAACGTAGAAAGCAAGAGCTTAAAGAAACAGACTTTGACGTTAAACATTTAAATCCACAATTACAACACGAAGTCATTCAACTTTTAATGAACAACAACTTTAATGTCAATATATTAGATGTGAAGGTATGAATGTACAAAGTATGTATAACACAATATTTTATATGATAATGGAAGTGTATGAATAATCTTATGTATGAATAATGTAAAAGTATGTACTGTCTACCTAATCAATCGTGTTATGTTGGTAATGATTTTATGTAAAAAAAAAATCGCATTACAATTTTTTAATCACCAAAGGGGGGAATATGTAATAAACGGGATGTGAATACGCGAAATCTAAATTGGTAGGACCACACAGCCGGTATTGTGAGCAGAATTTATGACGCCTCATGGCGCCTGCGAGCAGAGCGTCGGCAGTGCACAATTACACGAGCAATTGGGCCATAAAATAAATAAGAGGACAGCGGCCATAAATCGAAGACCAAAGATGGGAAAGCTGGTGCATGGGGTGTTGAGAAATTTCCCAGACGAGGAGAGGCGCCCAACATAATTAAAAATGCAAATCATAAAACATGAGCCGGCCTGTGAACTAGGTGGCTCAGCCCCCAGCACGTCAAGAGGCGGGGCGGGTGAATAGGAGGCCAAAAGGACAAGAGCCAATCACGGAAAAGAAAAGAAATATATATACATGGTGAGAAGCTTTTTCAAGAGAGAGCCCCATGACTTAAACAAAATGAACAAGAAATAACTGCGCCACCGCTTGGCCAACGAAATTACGAACTACAGAATATCGCATGCGAGAGTGAGCCATACGGAAGGAAGAAAAAGAGACGAAGTAAGCTGCTGCATGAATTAGAAGCATCCCGAGGCAACGCAATTGATGAATCCACGAGAATATAAAGAAATATAACGCAAATATATATAACTACGGCGTGGCGATGAAAGTATGCTGAAATACCAACGAGTAACCAACGCGTAAACACCACCAGAGCGAGATTTGATACAAGGTGCTATGATGAAGACGTCGATGACCAACATTCAGTGCTGACTGACCCGTGAAACAACATAAGAGAAACATCGCAACCCAGCGTCGAGATCTGTACCGAGTTATCATCGATCATTGACTTTTTAGTATCAATACAGAACTCTTTCGACGAACTCAGTGCACAGTGACTTTTACGCATTACCGAATTTAGGTGTGCTGGTGTTGCAACGTGTGTACGCGACAGTGCCGACAACCAATGTGTGAACCACGAACTGTAATTGCCTGCATCGATCTGTTCAGACGGACCTGATGTACCCGGACTATTGAGTATCACCAAACCTTATGTGCGCTAGTGGTGTAGCGAGACTAAGCAACCGCGCTGGCAACCCACGGGTGAGCATTTAATTAATTATATCTATATCACATCCCGTCATTACATATCGCCTCTTAACCCACAAGGGTCGGCTGGCTTTATTTGTTAAGATGAAATGTTTGTAAATATAATTAAATATATCATATTGGATGAGTCTGTGTTTAGCACGAAGCTGTATAAGGAATCTGTAAATACATGTGTGTAAATAAAATTGTATATATGTAACCTGTGTGTAATTCCTGAGAGTTGTAACCCTTTCATTGGTATGTGTTGAAACAGCTTTGGTCGCGATGCGACATTAGTTAATAGCTATACGTCACAGCCTGATAACCCCACCTGGGTTATTACATAACTTTATATTCAAAACTTACCAAGAAATCATAAAATTAAAAAAAAGCAAAAAAAATATAAATTAATAAAAATGCCTGGTAATTAAAAATTTTTCTCATAAATTCGTAGTTGCCAAATTAAAACACATTAGAAAAGATAGATATAGTTTAAAATATGGAGACATGGATTCTTTTAATTAAAAAAATAATTAATTTTCATATACGCTTATTATATAAAAAGGGTTTATCAAAAGGCTTTATCTAAAGAGTTAGAAATTTGTATTTCTAGTGATTCTGATACGGAAATTTTATCAGAGACTGAGCTCACTACCTGCCTTCCCCTTCCAATAGAAGTTCGACTCAAGATACTTTATCTTGGACTCGACTGCTGGAGGAATTGTATCCCCGTGCATTTATTGAAACATCGGGACAAATTTTGTAGTAAATGCTGAAAAAGAAATTGATTTCTTTACTATATTCTTTGATGATGATGTACTAAATTTGATTGTTGAAGAAACAAACAGTTTTGCTCAAAACGCTCAAAGAAGTGCTCCATCAACTTCTAAATCAGCCAAATATTCAAATTTAAGTATTGCGGAAATAAAAGTGTTTTTTTTGCAATGATAATACTGAAAGTGCATAGTTTGTTCACAAACCGTTCTAAAACAAAGGAAAAAGCAACATACATTTTATGCTAGTAGATCATGCAATGCAGGACTTTGCGTTTCTCCGTGCTTCGAGATTTGCCATATTCAGGCTTCCTTTTAAATATTGTTACTTCTTGTTGTAAATAGTCTGTGCTGTTTTTTTTATTAATTTTAAACTTTATTAATGTATTTTGTCAATTAAAATTTCGGATTAATTTGAATAGCGATTTCGAAAATTATTTCTTAAGGTAAGCGATTTTTTAAAAATATTTTTTAGTGTAAATTAAAGGAAAAATATTATTAAAAGCTAATTTTAACGTATATGACAGCTTAACTAATAATCTAAAACGTTACCACAAATTACGACGTTAGGGCTTAAACTTTTTTTTGGTGATTTTTTTCTTAAAGTTAGGCTTAGCGACGCAAAACCCTCGTCCTGTGGGATGATTCCTTTCGCCAACGCTCCGTGCCTAGCGAGCGTCTTAGCTAGCGAGCGTCTTAGGCGAGAGTCGCCCCGTCACGAAAGGGTTAATGAAACACATATCTTTTCTCTATATACTATTTTACAATTAAATTTTCAAGAAAACGAAACTGATTTATAAACATGTATGCAGGCAATTTGACCAAAATGCCAGAAATTCTAATTATTTACTTCAAGCCATTAAATGACATCTAATGTATTCCACAACTCATAGCAGAAAATAATTCGCTTTTCGTACGTCGGGGATATTACATTTTCAATAAGAATGCATTGGAAATGCCTATTACATTTTGCTTACAACCGTGTTTAAAAATATAGACGAAAGACAAATAAACTAACACAAAAAGTATAAGTTAATAGTAGGTATCGAATTCTCTCTAAAATAATTCTTATGAACCAACATTTCTGGCATAAAAGTTTTTCTTAATTAATGTAAATAAGTTGGAAGTGCATTCAATAGCTACATCTCATTGGGAATTGCATTCCATATTACTGCAAATAGATAAATATTTAATAAATAGATGAAAAAACGGACTCACGACATCGTATGGTTGATAACGCAAGATTTCAGAACGTAGCCATGGATTCGAATACCGACTAAGACATGGATGTTCTTGAGCTGTCCGCTCATAGGGGGCAATGAAGTTTCACCTGTTCGGAGATCCCATAAAAGTAAACTAGCCAGCAAACCGGTGTATATGGGCTATGTCCTGTGGATAAGAGACTACCACACTGCAAAAGAGAACTTTTATAATCACGTCTTTCATTCTAATAAAGCTACCATTTAAAATTTTGTAAAAAAAAAATCAGTTAAAATATTTTTGCTAATAAAAACTGAGTGCGTTCAATTCAACATGGTTTTAAACAGTGTTACAGATAATCTGGGGAAAACATTGCAAAACAAAACAAACAAAACAAAACAAAAAATAATTCTAAAAAACTATTTAAAATAATATATTCTAATTTCTTAGTGAAATGCTTTGAAACATATAACAATATTCTAAATAAGTAAACATATTTTACATTTAATAAACTAACTATTAACATGGAAGAATCCACTATCTATCGCCTGAAAAGATAGTTTATATATTAAATTCAGTAAGAAAATTTATTCTTATCTATTTAACTAAGGAAATATGTATAAAGACCTTGATTAAACATTTCTCTAACTTCATGATATTGTTTAACTTTATAGAACATTTAAACTTTCAATGTAGGCCACCAATTTATTCGAATGTTTATCTTTCTGAGAAAACTAAATTTAAATATTACTTTAAAATAGCTTCTTCAAGATTCGATTAAATAATTATAATTGAATTGCAAACTAAATAATGGATGAGAATAAATTCTATTAGAATATGTTAGAACTTATATTTTCATGATGAATATAATATTCTAATAATACTTACAGTTCTAGTTAAATAATATATTTACTGAGTTGCCCTTTAATTTCAGTGCGATGAAGAATAAATTTACAAATAACACAAAGCTGAACAATTTAAAGATTTAGAATCAGGAATTTCAATATACCTATTTCATCACATCTTTTCATAAAAAGTGTTAGAGAAATGATAACCTAACTGTTATGCAAATCTTATATTCCTAATACATTTGAAATCATTCCGTATATCCTCAAAAAGCAGTAAAATAACACCGAATTATCTGTGATATCTAATAAGATAAGTATTATTTTATCATTTTTTTAACACCCCATTAATTTATGTGTTTTAAATAACGTGATTTGAATTTCTTAGAATTGATTTTTAAAATAAATAGATTTTCCTGGTTTTTCCTGAAAAGAACACACTCTGTTTGGATAAAGAATATTTATTTTACGAGGAATATTTAAATTATTTAGTGTTGAAATATTACATACTTTATTTGTTCTTCCATTCTCGTTAAAAAAAATCCCCAAAAACGAGGAATATATTTTTAAAAAGTAATCCTTTTATTTATCAAGTATAGCAGCGCATTAGAAAGAGAAAGAAATTAGAAGTAACTCAAAGGATCAAGAAGAATAAGTTTCTTCGCGAAGAAATAAAAAAGATTTTATCCATAATAGCTTCGAGCTATTCTAAAAGTAGATTCAGAAGTTCTAAGAATGGGCGATTAAGGAAAGTTTCTTAAAAAGGCTTATTTTATCAGAGATTTTTACTTCGTGTTAACAAATGTAGCTCCCACGGCAAGCACACAAAACAGATTTAACCCTGCATGTGCACCTAAATAATTTTTAGATCTTACATGTAGTTAATTTAAAAGATATAACCGCCGGGTATCTCTGATTTTAGCACATTTTTGAAGACTCGAGTAGATTGGCTTAATATATTACATAAAAACTCATCTCGCCTAACAGCGTAAAGATACTTCTCACATAATTAAATAAGCAGAATAAATAAATGTAATTGTACCCGAATTAATAATTTAAGTGCTTTTGCTTCATATGGGAGATTAATTAAAATAAACATTTCCTTTTAATTTTGTCATATTTGGGCAGAATGTTTTTTACTAATTTTTATAAATATCATAATGCTAATGTGTTGAATAATGGGGAATTATTGCAGATTTTCTATTTTATATAAAAATCTAATGGGAAATGTATACATAGTATTAAAAAATACGCACTGAATTCCTGATTATCCACCATCGAAAATGTCTATTTTATGAACTGTCCGAGCGTAGCCAAGAAAAAGTTGAAAATAACAAACTGCCAAAATAACAATCAGCTTAAAAATAAGGGGACCAGCTTTTACCTACAGGAAAAAAAAATTTCTGGTAGTCTCTTCTAAAGAAACTACCGCTAGTTATTAATGTAGGATTACTTATCGTTGCTTACCACTTTTGTATGTATATATGTATGTTTGTGTTATATATATATATATATATATATATATATATATATATATATATATATATATATATATATATATATATATATATATATATATAATGTATGTCAAAATTTTGACGCATTTTGGTACTTTTCTGTTTAACTGTTTACTGCTTGTCCAAGCGATACAGATTGGGTTTGGCGCACTGTCAAAATTACAACTCGCGACGACGGACGGTTTTGGCATCCGAAATTTTACTTTCCGGAGGACCGTTATGGAGGAACGTAATCCAATGTTAAAATGAGTCTAATGTAAGCTCAATAGTATTATTGTAATTTAACACCATTCGTAAACGTGCAAGTCGTTTATTTTAAACTACGAGAGAGTTATTTTTTAATAAGGTATTCGGGGCCGTTTCCGGTTATTAGACGTGCCTCCGCCTTTACGTGAATACCGGTGCATTAATTACCAAACATAATCCTTATTTTAGGAAAATAATTTTAAAATATTTTAATTAATTTGTTTTAATTAATTAATGTTAAGTTTAAAAAGTCAATTTCTTCTTTTTGTCGTGAATCTGAGTTTAACCGAGCTTTGAAATTTTTTTTCATTCCTGGATATAACATACAGCTGAATTGAACAATACGTTATCAAATTTTCATACTTCAAACGTTATTAACTTATTCAGTTCCTCACATATACCCGAGAAAATTCTGCCATCATAAATTATAGTTAATTGATAGCTCATATATACTACAGTAATTATGTAGTAGTTACGACCATACTTATAAGATAAATCGTAGCTCAACGAACATGCTTGATGTCGTAAAATTATCGCGGCCGGCCTTGAATTGCCTTTATAAGGTAATATAAGATATTAATTTAATTTCTTCGGGCGCGTTTTAAGTGCTGCGTCAGAATGCAGGTATTTTTAGTGGTTGTTGTTTAAGTCATATAAAATTAATACATGTTTTCAGCCTGTTACAGAGGGGAATTTGTTATACATTTCATCCTGATACAGAAAATGTAAAGCAGTTACGCATAATTATATATATATAGACCGAAATCTTGCTGCCTTTTATTCCTAGCTCAGCGGAGATTGCAAAGAAAAATATGAAAATTACGGGATTCTTTCAGGCAGTGATTTAAAATGCTATTATTTTCAGTCAAACATATAATTTACCCAATATTCTATGTTCACATTTTGAATTTCTTATGCCTGTAATATGCACTATTAACAACGTTATTTCTTATGCTAGAGAATAATGTGTAGAAATATTATAAAAGAGAAATATTTAAAATACTGTTATTTTGAGCCACACATATAATTTACCCAATATTCTATGTTCACATTTTGAATTTCTTACGCCTGTAACGGGCACTATTGACAATGCTATTTCTTATGCCAGAGAATAATGTGTAGAAATATTATAAAAGAGAAATATTTAAAATACTGTTATTTTCAGCCGCACATATAATTTACCCAATATTCTATGTTCACATTTTGAATTTCTTACGCCTGTAACGTGAACTATTAACAATGTTATTTTTACTGCTAGAGAATAATGTGTAGAAATATTATAAAAGAGCAACACACTTGAATTTTTACTATAAACATAATATTATGTTTTATGCTATATAATTCAGTGTTGAAGTACTATAGAAGTGTTATACACATAAACATTCACTATTAACAAAATAGTATTTTTTTTTTTGCTACAGAATATTGGGTAGATGTACTATAGATGTGTAACATGCATGAACATTGACTATTAATATCATATTAAGTTTTATGATGGAGAATAGTGTATAGAAGTTTTACAAAAGTATTATAAGAGTTATAACCTGAAGTATCGAAGTAGTCAAGGTGATTATATAATAGAACACGAGGATTGATAAATTTAAAAGAAACTGCAGTTATGGTAAAATTATGTGCATATAAATATATATTTTTTTACCGGAAATTCAACTTTTTTATATCTGTTTTCACTCCACTATTTTAAATTTCCTAATTTGAGTGACTTACTATAGGAATAACTTCACAATGGCCATACTTTTTCCCATAGTGAAGTTTATAACTTATGACTACGTGTGTTTTGGTTGGTATCTCATATTTGTGCAAAAACGTAACTTTTTTTAAAATTTACATAGAATGATAAGATGAAACAGAAAATATACTTAAAAAATTAATGATTAACAGAGAATTGTACGATACTAATTCAAAGTTAATTGTGGGCAATGAAATGCTCTTCAGCTCTAAATTCGGACTTGAGGATATATCGATGCTTATAAACATTTATTGTCAAATATTTTCTATGAAATAATTAGCATTAAAATTAAGGGCTATTCAAACGCGAAAAAACTATAATGCTTCAAATTACCGATGATGTATCAAAATATATCGCTGTGAAATATGTAGAGTGCATATAAATCGGTGGAGGATACGTGATATAACTTCGACTGTGTACAGCACGAGAACATTTTGTTGCTTTCATTCGTCTGTGTTCTAATATTTCCTATGAGCCGAATACAGCTTAAAATAAAGCTATTAGCAAATCATATTAATGAGGAGTTTATTGCTTTAAATTACTAACCATGTAACAAAATATATAACTATTAATTATAGAGGTTAGAGAGCGAATGCCGAAACAAAAACATAGTAGATTTTTCAAATAACTCGGAGTGTCATTATTTGTACAACAACTACATTGAGAATAATATAACGTGCATGAAACTAAAAACCGAAAGATGTCAATTCAAGTAAAGTGCCTTAAAAAATACTAGGATAAAATTAAATTTGGATATATGGATTAAAGAAAGGGTACGACAAAAGCGTTATTTAAAAAATGAATAATAAAGCCTATACTACATTATAAACTGCTGAATATTTAGCATTTTTTGAATATTTTAGATAACCTAGCAAAGGACGGGTAAAAATTTTGGTTTAATTTCAGGAAAATTATCATCGAGAATATGTGCTATTTCGAAGCATTCTTGGCCGAAATAAAGTACTATATGCATTGTTGAATATAATATAAAATTAATTAAAGAAATTTTAATTGAATAAATCCAAGTCAACGAAACCCTTTAAATTGTACCAATATATAATTCTTTAGCGGAAAAAAAGTACTACCTTGATAGAGAAAGTTATAGGTTTTTATCACCTCGGTTTTCACTCAGAAATGTTTTAGCTTTGTCCTTACGTCTTCCTTGCATCTTACTTATCTTGATGCGAGACGATGTCATTTGATCATAGATGAAATGAAAATTCTTTCCCCATAGCGACAGGCTGTTGTTTCTGGCAGTAGGTACTTCTTCTGACATTGTCCCCTGAAGATCCGTGAAATTTTGCGGGCTACTTTATGGAACCACCATATAGGCGAGCTAGCATTGCTCCCTTTGAGGGGGACGACACTTAAACGACCAGGTCTTATTCTGGTTTTGAACCAAACCCACTGCGTGGATGCTAACGGCGCTAACCACTATACTATGTAGGTGGCATTTTTCGAAGCCACCTATTTTGCCTTATTTATTCATTTCTTATTTTGTTTGAAGATTAGTATTTGCGTTCTTCAGGGTGAGTTATTTAATTATCAAAGACGCTGAGCTCGAGGGAGAGGTCTAATGAGGATATCTCCAAATTACTATGTTTTTCGAAGTTACATACAAGTAGGAAAATGCAAACTTTTGTTAAAAAACCCTTGACACGTATTGTTTCAGCATTAGTAGTATCATGTCTGAATGCGATTCATTGTAGAAAAAAAATTTCTGCAGGTTATAAAATATTTTTAAAGTTACGATTGCAGTTATGACTAACCAACAATCATGAAAACTTAGTGTTGTTATACCAAGAGTTGAAGTGAGGGATGAAAAAACTATATTTGTATTAAAAACAATTTTGAAAGATAAATAGAAAATTTTATTTCACCAGTTATACAGGAGAGTCGAAAGGATCTGTACATCAAAATTTAATATCTTATAAAATACCTAGAAATAGTTATTCTTTTCAGTATGGTATACAGAAGATCGTTCGCACTTTATGGAAATGATTTTGTAATTTATTTTTGTCGTTTACAGTTTGGGATAAAAATTTGGCAAATTCAGAATAATCGTCTGCTACTGTTTTCTTTTGATTGGAATGTAAAATAAATGTTTATTTTGAAAATGGGTCCTAAAATTGATAGATGGCTCTAAGGTTACGTAACTGCGCTTTTCGAGAAGAAATATTCGTATCAACAAATTAGAAAGCAGTGTAAAAATCACGGTTATGGCATGTCAAAAAAGGTATTTATAATATATTAAATTTGAAATAAAGAAAACGCCTAACTGAAAGTAAAAATGAAAATATGACCGCGAAACCTCATCCTAAGACTGTTTGAACGCAGGTAAATGTCAAGCAAGTTAAGTCTTTGATCCTAAAACGTAATCCACCGACTCAATGGTCCATTGCATCGAAACTAGGAATGTCTTCTGGCACTATAAGTAAAATCTTTCATAATGATTTGAAGTTAAAAAAGATGTTTAAACCTAAAGTTCATCTGCTTTTGCCAAAGCATACTGCTGAAAGAAAAAAAACATTGTAGAAAATTATATGCAAAACACCTAGCGGCTGGAAAATGGAAATTCATTGTAACACTCGATGAGGCATTGGTGTATTTAAGTGACTGTAATTAAAAACAACCAATTTTCTATTGCTCAACTGACGGGAATGACCGTACGAAATGGCTTCGTCAGTGTACAGAAAGTTCCCAAAGGGATTCCGGATAGTTGCAGTACTTTGTTACAATGGCAAATTAAAAATTAAGAATGTCTCAAGTAAAGCCAAAGTTAATTCACTCTACTATCAGAAGAATGTTTTAGAGCCAATTTTCGAAGAAGAAATTCCAGCCTTATATGAAAAGGACATTGATAAAGTTGAGCTTCATATGGGCAAAGCCTCTAGTCACACGTCTATAACTTCTCCTTATTTAGAAAAGAAAGAATTAGAAACAGGAATTCCCCTTGGGATACAGGATGGGATACACGAAGTGTATACCATTTAATGAAATGCCTGTAAAATCACCTGACACTTCTCTTATGGACTTTTGCGCTTTCAGTTTATTAAAACGAGCCTTAGGAAAAGGGCATCCAAGAACACTGAACGGACTTTGGAAAACGGCCCAAGAGGAATGGGGTAAAATTGACATGACTGTACTAAGAAAAATTTTACACGCTAAAAAATTAGAGCTAGAGCTATTGTCAAGAACCATAGCTATCAGATAGAAGCAAATCGCCGCCAAAAATTCCGCATTTATACATAAAACTTAACTATCAAAATCGTTTCCATACAGTGCACACGACCTTCTTTACTGTCATCTGTACTAAAAATATTTTCACTGGTTTTTTATTCATCCGATGATAATTAGGAAGTTTTTTTATCAATGAAATGGATGAAGATATCCGAAAGTAAAGAATTTTATTTTAGATAAAAGTTTTTCTAACTATTACTATCCTCGGAAGTTACTTAGGTGTCCAGGGACAAGCACAGCTACTCCAAAATGGTACTTTTCCGTTATAAGAACTACAATCATTTTGACACCAATTTGGCACATTTTCAAAAATCGCCACAACGAGAGAAAAGTAACGCGATATAATCACACTAATGATTGGCAGATTACAATACTAAAATATACAAAAAGTGAGATTCAAGGATCTCGATACGATATGAGGACGATTATTATCGTGGTCATGGAGATAAACAAACTTTATGGAATGCCGTAATTAAATACACCTACTGTAGTTTGTATATCTTTCCCTCAATATATGTTATTTAAGATAAAATAAATATTATTGCATTTTTCTGATCCGTCAAAGAGATTATAAACTTCATAATTTGTGGTTGTCAATATACCTTTTGCGTAAAATCCGGAGTTATTTTGAGCTATTTCGTTCGCCAATACGATGTGTTGTATCTGTGCGTCGCCAAGATTAAAAATGCGTCGCCAAGTGTAGTGCGTATAACGGAAAAGTACCTCTAAAATATATTATAAGAAGATTTTAAAATCGCGAGAGGATTTCCGAGGTACTTGATCTGTTGCAGAGCGGGAGAGAACAAGTAAGCTTTTCATTTTTTAAATTTCGAATAAAATGTGTGAATTAGAAATCTAAAATTTGCAGCCCCAAAGAAATTTATTCAGAAAGCTGCAAAACATTTACGATCTATAACAGTTATAAATTTCTCAACAAGTAAAAACGTACCAGTGTTGAAAAAACACTCATTCGGAAAACACTTAGTGGGGAAATGCTGGTGGATATATTTTTGATTGATTAACACAAGCAGAACACCTTCATAATTTTATTTTTCGGTGATGAATCTTAGTTAAATCTAAGTGACAACTGTTATAAGATCAAAAGGATGCTCATGGAAAAGGATGTCCATGCTCATTTAAAGTCGATGATCTATTTTGCTTACTCGAGCAGCCACTTGATGACAATCGAACAAAATTTACTAGCAACCGAACAAAGAGTGTTTGAAATGCTTTGGATGGTATTGAATCTAGTTAAAGAACACGCATCTTCATCCGCGAAAATACAACGTTTATGATAACGAGAAATTTAACCGAGTTAAAAAAGGAATATTTCATACTTCATTTGTATCTATTTTATTTAAAATCTCAATTTTCATTGCTTTGTTTATTTCATTAATTATTCGATCACGTGCATTTTATCAAAATCCGATACAATATGTTTATGTTTAATTGGATTTTCTTTTTTTACAAATACTACATCTCTTTTCCACTTTAAACATATAAATAAACAAATTTATATCATAGAGTTCAGGCCGACAAAATGTACTTTGTTGTAATTTTATTTAACAAAATTATTCCATAAATAATTTTCTGTCGATATTGAATTAAAATAAACAATTCGAGAAAATGTATTTCACTTGCACGTAATTAACTAAAAGAAAACGACATCGGCATTAAATATAACAAATAAATTTATAACCAAAGTTTAGAGACTGCATATATTTAGTCATGTTTTGATGTAAATTTTATATTTAGGAGTACAGAAAATTTAGATTAAATCCTAAGAAAAAATGTAATGCTTTGTAATATTATTATGAAGGTTTATTGAGATTCTTATTATGATATTCAAATTTTATTTCCCTAAGATACGAACAATAACATTTTAAAACGTCAGATATATTAAATATTAGATTATGTGCAGTGCTACGGAGTATAACATTTTAAACGTAGCTTAAAAATTGAGATTTAAAGAGACGGTTAAACAAATTTAATTTATTTCCTTTCTGTTTTACTTAAATAAAAGATCAAAGAGAAAATGATATATTTAATGTAACAAGTGCAGAATTAATGGAAAAGAAGACAGGCATATTATTAAAACATTTTATAAAATATTACATGTTTTATAAAATTGGTTTTTTGTGAAATGTAAATTTAACTTCAACCTCAATTTTCATATCATGCATTTTCATTAAGAGATGAAATGATCATCTGTTTGTTATTTGTTGATATATATGTATATTAGATGCTGCAGAATATATATTTTGAACATATCAGAGTCTTGGAGTTTCGATGTTGTAACATTAATAATTATCTAGCTAACAAGTGGTTTAAATATTTTAGTAACAACTAATAACAATAGTATCAATAACAACAATTAGTTATGACTAATAATTTCCTATAATAACTACTTATTACAAGATAATTTTCTAAAGTATTGTTGATGTAAAAGTATCAATTTCAGAAGTATTTATGTAAATTGCTACTTATTTATGGCTCAATAATAGATTTAAAGGTTTTTTAAGTCACTCTTGCCCACCTCTGCTCATATATTTTTTCCACGATACCTATTTATTAGTTTTATTTATGACTTAAACGAATACCCCTCTATAAGTTATTATTTTGACGCGTTTTGAATGTTTTCCAGTCTAAGTTTACGGTCAGTTGTTTCAGAAAGGTTTGATTTGAATTTCGCATTAACTGGACTGTCCGTAACTCACTGGGTCATCTTCTATCTATAAGCTACGAACTATTCTGGCTAATATCAAATATTGCGCTTTAAAAACTTTGTGAAAATGTTATTAATTATTTCAATAAATTCTTGTAATTGATCATTCAAGACTCGGGGTTCATAATTCCAGATTATTTTTAGAAGTTCTTTGAACTCCTTAAAGAGTGTTTTTATGACTTTTGAGATCTTTCAAAGATACTCGAACATTTACTAATGTTCTTCCCAGCTTATATGTCTTTACTGAACACGCTTCTTTTCGCTGGAAGTAAAATTATTTTACCTCAAATTAAAGTTTCTTATATTGGCCGACAGTTGGATCTGTAAATTTAGAAAAACGCGTCTTTTGTCTATCATTAAGATGATAAAATATTGATGACATTAATAATGAAACACAATAGGAAATGACTAATTCTCCCTGGCTAATCATAACCTTGTCATACATTGCAAGCGAAGGTAGGTCCTTTGGCGCCATTTGGCACCTTGGCCATTATATGATAATATGGTGCCAGGTCAGGGGTCGTCAACCTTTTAATATCTACCGCCCACTTTTGTCTCTTTGTTGATGGTAAAATTTCCTCACCGTCCACCTGTGCCGCAATAACATAGTTTGTAAAAAAATGTCCTTAAATTAATCTTTTTATTTATACTTTATGCTTGTTTATGCATAGATAATTTAAATTTAATGATTTTCTACATTTCCAAGATAGAGATACAGCTCAAATACTGAACGATGGAAGGTTCTAAGCGTTAGACCTCCTTATGCAAACTAAATTCGTGCCTTTGGCTGGGGAGCTCATTATTTGCTCCCTAGTTCACGAATATACTTCGAGAAGTGTCCGGTGAATTCTTATCTACATTCAAAGTTTAGAGATGGAATTCAAAAGTAAGTAGCAAAATAATGTTTTTAAAAAGTCAAACTCACGAAGTTGTTAGCAATGTATTGGATATATGGAGGAAGAACATAATTTGTCGCAACAGACAAAAAACTCGCACCGCCCACCATAAAACACCACTGTGCCAAGCTACCATAGCTTCATAATCTTAGAAGCTGCACAGAATCATCCTTTTCTACATCTATCGACCCCTACAAAAATGTTTTGGACAATTTTGCTTAAAATACACTGCTGAAGGATTGGGAGACTATTATGAAAGAAAATTCACTGTATTATAACCCCAATTTTTCTTTTAAAATATGTAAGGTTTACATAAGATTCGATTCACAATAATCGAACTTTTAATTGCATAAATTTAAAGAAACCGCTTAAGATATGCTATTTTCAGCACAGGCCGTTGGTATAAAAACCAAGCAACTAGATTACAGAAACGAGCTAAGGAGGTAGAGGGAGAGTCGAGAGCTGGAGCTAGACCTAGAGTCTGGTTTGTTCATAGTTGAGTTAGGCGAGTTGCCATTTGAGGCGATACCTAAGTTGCTTCAAACCTACGCGAGTTCTTGTTAGAAGAAGGTTATTTGTGGTCGGAGGCCAAAGTCTACTGAGCAGCAGTGTGGTTTGACTTTCAATTATTGTGAGTATTTCAAACTGTATTTCCTTGCAAAGTGTCTATACTAAAATAATATTCCTTGCATAAATGTTTATACAGCTCGGACCAGTAGTACGCAGTATTTGTTTTGAAAAGCAAGTTTATGTGTCAAGTTTAAATAAACATTGTTATTGCTTTAGAACTGTGTTTGATTCTTATTCATTAGAGTGCCACTTCAATTTATATGCACCCAAGTTAGGGTAGAAGTAGCAAAAACTCTATAAATTCTATAGCGAACGAGCGTGAATTTCAATTTAAAAAAGCAAAAATAATGAAAAATCGATTGCTTTTTGCCCAATTTATCTTCTCTTAAAGTCCATATAACCCTTTAAAAAATTCACCGAGATCGATTTATGATTAACTTTCAGTTATTGTCCATGCCATGAACTAGAAAAAAAATCCATTTTATTCCGCAACACATAATAATAAATCTCTATAATTCATCATCAAAATTTCTCAAGCAGATCGATAAATACCCCAGAACCATCTGAGCATCGTATTATTTCGAACTACCCCTTACATTAAGAGACTGCAATGAAACGGAGCAAAAATACTGCCTGTAGCAACGCGGAGGTAACTGCTAACAAAAGAGAATGTCACATGTTGATGGGAGGTGTTATTACTTTAATGGAATCAATTCTTACGCTTCCAAAGCATCGTTTTATGTGGGAAGAGATGTCGTTCTTTTCGTTACTTTATAAACACATCGTAAAGCTTTTATCACTACCGAAGAAACAGTTTTTAAATTTTTTTATTGAAGTCTGTTAAGGTACTAAAAAGTGTATAAACTTCCGATGCGTTTACTTCAAATAAGGGACAAATTTCAGTGCAATATTTCATAAGCATTTTAAAGATGAAGTCCTTCTGTTCAAAAATAATATTTTTAAATTTAATATTAATTAAAATAGTGGTGAATAATTTACAATGAATAATTAGTGTGTCAAAATAATAATTATTCAATTGTTTTTACTTATTATTAGTTTTAAAAAGAGACGAAAAAAGAAAAAAAAGTTTAAAAATCCCCCCAGAAAAAATAAAGTGTTTCAAGACAATAGTCCATTCATTGAGTGAACATTCCATTCG
Organism: Dolomedes plantarius; assembly: GCA_907164885.2. Taxonomy (NCBI): domain Eukaryota; kingdom Metazoa; phylum Arthropoda; class Arachnida; order Araneae; family Dolomedidae; genus Dolomedes; species Dolomedes plantarius. Next base: position 79,510,311 of record OU015500.1, on the reverse strand, counting down.
TCCAGTGATTTGCTGTAATGAAGCTAAGATAATCTGTTTCTAGTAACTATACCAAACTCCAGACATAAACTACATTGAGCATTTATAGAGAGTTTGAGTAAGAGTTCTCTGGCATTTTTACCAATATCCCAAACACACATTAAAGTTAATGTAAGTTCTCTTGTATATATGGTGTAAAATAGTTTCTACCGATGTAAAATAATAATAATTCTGGTTTATCTGATATGTAAGAATAAAGGATTGAAGTATTTCGATAAATAAAGCTTTGTATGTTTAGCATATAAAGTAATGATTACGCCACCCATGATCATAAGACGCTGATGTAAAAGAGCGAGAATTTGTCTAAGGAAAAGATATCCCATGAAAAATACACAAGATTTAAATGAACTTATTTTTCTATTTAGTAATCCCCATTTGAATAAAGGAATGGCTAGTGCACTAGAACTCGATTCAGACACTGTAGATTCTATTCCCACTGGATGTTTATAGCCATTCGTAATTGACTTTACACTGTTGATCCTGATCAAATTAGGCCCTGTGTAGGAAAAATTTACCGTATTCCTCTAAACCAACCAACAGCCCATTTAATTAAGCAACACATCTATAAGAACATTTTTAATCTTTATAAATTTGATATAATAAGTAATTAGCATAAAATTAAAAAAAAAATTAAAAGTTTCCTTAAAAGTGTCTTAATTCTTTATTTTGTTCTGTACGAGCAAACAACGAATATTACACTGATCTCTTTTATATATACATAAGGAGAATCAACATTGAAAACTTCATTTAAAAGAAATGGTATGACAGAAATATTTATTTCCATATTAACTCTAGACAACATAAAAATATAATAAAAGGAGAAAATAACAGCTCGTTTTATTCGAATATTTCTTAAGGGGTCAGGTACCTATTAAAAGCTAAGAGACTCAGCAAATATATCCCCATTTTCAATCATCAGTAGTAATGAAAACTTTTTATTCAGGAATATCAAAATTTTACTGTGAGTTAAATACACTTTCTTCTTTATAAATAGGGTTCTCAAAATTTTCTACCTTGAAGATAAATATTTTAATTGTTTGAAATTTCAACCATTGTTTTGTTACGTCATTGCGCGCAGACTTGCGTCCGTATATTAGTGAATAAACATATTTTTTTGGTTTTAAAATTAAATTATATACTACATTTTTAAAAGACCAACTTTGAAATCAAAAATCTTAATTCTTTATAGAATTTTTTGCAAAATTTTGAAATTTCAAAAAAAAATTCATAAATTTAAATAACGGTAGGAATTACAATTTTAATGGTAGGAATGACATAATAAAGGTCGTTTAATGATACATGTTCATACATAAAGTGTATATATGAACGTATATACGTTTATGCGTTATACGTTCGCATATAAACGTATATACGTTCATATATTAACGTATATACGCCCGTCTATAAAATTTTATGATATTCTAGCCAACTGTTATGGTGATATCATGTGATCACCATAACAGTGACATAACAATGAAAAATGATCAATGACATAACAATGAAAAAAATGGCTAAAATTATAAACAATTAAAAAAATTTTCTTCAAGCTAGAAAAAAATTGAGAACCATATTTGTAAAGAAGAAAGCGTGTTTAACTCACAGTAAAATTTTCATATTTCTTAATAAATTATTTTCATAACTACTGATGATTGAAACCAGGGAAACGTTTGTCGAGTCTCTTAGCCTTTTTAAAGTACCAGACCCCTTTAATTTATTTCTCTCAATAAGAAATAATTACAAGATAAAAAACTTTTTATATACCATGTTTTTTAATTTTCTGTTGAATCATATAAACTTGACAATTCTATGTATTAATAAATACTTAAAAAATTTTTTTTTTGATGATCCCATCAACTTGATTATCCCATAAACTTGAAAGAAAATGAAGTTAATTGGAAGTTAACTTGCATATAACTTTTTGTTCCCGTTCTGGCCAATAGATGGCTGCACCAGTCTACAAAACAAAATTAACTGAAAATAACTGAAAATTAATTTAATTCTGCTTAAAGATGGCTAAAAGTATTACAAAAAGGCATTGTCATTCGTGTTCTGAGCTATTCTAAAAGTTTCAAACGTGTATCTAGTCGGAAAGTTAGTTAAAAATCGATTGCAAGATTTGTACTTGACAAAAACACACACAAACAAGAAAGCAAGTTAATAAAAACCTGGTAAAAAATTCTTATCAGCGAACGTATTTGAACGTATTTTTTCAAGATATGCAAATTTTCTTGACCTTACCTTAGAATAAGCAAATTCCCGTTTGTATCCCCAATATAATAATGCGCGAAGATAAGGTTGTACAAAATCATTCTGATTTTAGTTACTTTTTAGGTTAAAATTTTTTTAAAACTCCGTAAGCATAAATAAGCTCTGGACAATTCCAACGGCACGTATAGAGAAAAGCAAAGGCCTCTTACAATTTATTTCTCTTTAGAAAGGATTTAGTAGATGGTATTTATAATAACAACCAGTCTGTTGTAATGAAATTTTCAATGGCGCAGCTAGCCGTGTTTCAAGATAATGCGTTCCCTGAGCAAATATGGTTAACCAATGATTTGTGGGTTTGAAAATGAAATATTCTGTCTGTTGTAACCATACCGAACTCCAGTTAGGATATTAAAGAAAGAGCCAACTGGCAGTGTTACCAGTATCCAAGGCAGATAGGCAAGTTAAGAGGGTCCAGAACAAAAAATTGTTCGAATTTTCAAAAAAGTTTTAAAGCATTAATTTTTTTTGTTCTTTTACGCTTAAAATTACATTTAAATCATGTTTATATCTTTATTAGAACAGGATAAATTATTATTTTTTTTGCAACATTCTAATAGTAGCCAATCGTTGTTTAAACCTGTAAGTGCGTTTTACTGTATGATGGGTTTTTTCCTCATTTCTCGTCTTTAAATTGTTATAAGTCAAGAACCTTTAAAGATAAATGGTTGAAACTTGTAACATGTCTTTTTCAACTATTTTACTTTAATTTTGATTCAGCAAATTTGACAAAAAATATTTACTTTTGAAAATATGATTTTTTAAAAATAAATTGCATAATAATTTTGTAATTTTTAATCTAAATATTTTTAATTTCTTTAAAAATTAATATTTCATAAAATGCTGCATCAAAATTAAAACTTATATATTTCTGTTTAATTAAATGAAAAATTTTTGAAATTCGGCAAATAATATTTCGAGTTACAAAGATTTTAAATTACCCCACTTTTATTAAAAATTAAAAATTTTTAAATTTTTAAAAACTTTTTGAGAAATTTTATGATGTGATTTTGTTTACAAATTATATGGTTGACCATCACAAAAAAATTCAAAATTTTAACTCAATAAATAAAATTTTTTAAAAAATGTATCTCGGACCCCCTTAATCTACTTAGGAAAGAACCGTGCTGAACATGAAAGTCGCTCATCGTAGATGTTTCTGCTCTGTTCTGTCCCCACATCAGAGCAGTGTTAGTTCACTCACTGGACGCTCTGCAGTAAAGTAGCCAACAGATAGACGCGGTGTGTATAAGCGAACAGACCTTAGTTGACTGCCTGTCGAAATGGAAAAATGTTCAACGTCTGTTTGGATTTTTTATAGCGAAAGATGACTAATACACTTCAAGCAACTTTTTTAGTTTCACATATCTATATATTTCTTTCAGAAAAAAATGCAGTTTGAGTTGACTGGTTATGGAATTTGGGGATTTCAAAATGTAAAAAATTAGAAATATCATTACAAATAACAATACAAATAACAATACAATACAATTAAAATCATTACAAATATCAATTACAAATCTAATAGTCTTTAAGGTTGTATAGAATCTTTATTTTCTTAACCTAATTGGCGAGTCTAAAAAGCAAGAAGGTAAAAAGATAAAATGACAAACTTGTGGTAGAGTTTATTGGGTGGTCGTGATTTAGTATAGTAGTAGACAATGATATCATTACTCTAAATTATAAACAATACATTGATTTATTAAGATAACACATATGATTACACATTCAATTATATTATTGATAATTATCGACCTAAAGAAACACTCATTATATCAAGGGATTATTTAATTAAATTATTTCACTTATTTAAATTGACTTCATTCTCAGTACGCAATATCTATTATTTCTTAATTTCCGCCTATATTATAAGACTCGGGGATTTATAGACTTTTTGGCAATAGGTAATGAAAGGTTACCTCCATTTTTGAAGACTGCAGAAGGGAAAAATTCACCGGCATATTCACGTGCATCGATTGGGATATCTTTCAACAGGATTCACTTTCGCTGGGGAACGCAGTCATCAGAATCGCTATATGGCGCGGGAAGAGGCGGGCTTTAACTGCAGGATCGGTTCTCCATCTTTGTCTTGTGGGGGTCAGGCAATCTGTCTTGGTTCCGTAGCTCAACTATTCTCCTCTCATCGGTAGCTTGCAGGGGTCAGGCAATCTATCTTGGCTCCGACGCTCCTCTATGCTCCTCTCATCGCTAGTTTGCGGGGGTTAGGCAATCTCTCTCGGCTCCACTATTCCTCTATTCTCCTCTCATCGTTGGCTTGCAGGCTTATAGCGATGCGCTAAGTCTGGGCGCAATCTCCCATATACTTTTGGCGCGCGATTACACGTGCCATAAAATTTAGATTATTAGGAATTAGCAATTAATAAATGAAATAACACTAGATTAATGAATGCCAGCCATATAATAACGAAACACATTTAATATAAGAAATAGGTAATAAAATTGGTTAAAAAGAGATACAGCAGAAGCTGGAGGCCGGACATAGCCAGGCAGACACACAGACGAGGGTCAGAGCGCCGAGTGGTGTGCTATATGGGAAAAATGTCCATCCGCATAGCTTCGGGTTACCGTACGTTTATTTCGCCAATTGGCGGAGGAAACAGTTCTTTATCGCTCGGCTGGCGTAGTGATCCGCTGCACACTCCCTCCGCAGTGTCATTGAAAATGGACATAACGATGAGGGGGCCGAACAAGTCGCCCAGAGCGGGTTTTTTGTATGTTCGGTGGTGTATCAGCACACTGAGAAGTACGGGTTGTTTGCATATTCAGTGATGTATTAGTACGCTGAGGAGAAGTAGATGAATTGTCTATAGCTATAAAGGCCGGTTTGAGGCGATCGATGGAGATTGTTCGTGTGGCTCCCTTAATCTCCAGATCAAAGGTTTTATCTCGTCTTAGGAGTACTTTATAAGGTCCATCATACGGGGCTTGGAGGGGTTTTCGTACACCGTCATGGCGAACAAATACATGTGAACACACGTTGAGGTGAGGGTGCACAAAAATCGCTCTCTGTCCATGGCAGGATGTTGGAACTGGACTCACTGTTGCGAAATGTCTTTTTAAGTCCTCCACCAGTTGTTTGGGTGAGGCATCAACCGGTGTTGGGTCAAAAAACTCTCCGGGGAGTCGCAGAGACTTGCCGTATACCAGTTCGGCTGTCGTCGCACCGAGATCCTCTTTGAAGACGGAGCGGAAACCGAGCAGCAAGGTGGGCAGTGCTGTAGTCCACTGATCTGTGTTGTAGGCTTTCAGGGCTGCCTTCAATGGGCGGTGGAATTCCTCGATCAGGCCATTTGCCTGGGGGTGGTACGGGGAAGCTCTGGTTTTTTTTATTCCTAGTAGCTGAGAAAGGGCACGAAATAAATCACTTTCAAACTGCCTGCCCTGGTCAGTGGTGATGCGGACAGGACAGCCAAATCTAGCAATCCAGTGAGTAAAAAACTTCTGCGCTACTGTCTGTGCAGTGATGTCTGGGATTGGGACAGCCTCTGGCCACCGTGTGCACCTATCTATCATAGTTAAACAATAATAATTTCCTTGGGAAGGAGGGAGAGGACCGACAAGGTCGAGATGTATGTGTTCGAACCTCTGTGATTGGTCTGAAAATTTCCCTACTGGGGTTTTGGTATGGCGGGTTATCTTTGACTTTTGGCATGGAATGCAATGCCTAGCCCATTTGGTACAATCTTTTCGAATGGAAGGCCAAACGAATCTGGATCGAATTAATTTTGACGTACTGCGAATACCAGGATGAGATAAATTATGTAAGGATGCAAAAATTTTCTGCCGAAATGGTTCAGGAACGAAAGGACGTGCAGTACCCGTTGATAGGTCACAATAAATAGGTGTTTCCACTTCTGGTAAAGTTATTGTTTTGAATTGTAGAATTTCAGAGTTATTGATTAAATTTTTTAGCTCTGGATCGGTTTGTTGCGCTTGAGCAATTTCCCTGTAATCTATGGGGTTTGGCATGGATATAGCGTCTATCCGTGAAAGCGCATCTGCCGCGATATTTTCTGAACCTTTTATGTGATGAATATCAGTTGTAAACTGGGATATGAAATCCAATTGCCTAGACTGTCTTGGAGAGGATTTGTCTGAGCGTTGCAGGAAAGCGTAAGTTAGTGGTTTGTGATCCGTATATAAGGAAAAATTTCTCGCCTCGAGCATATGCCTAAAATGTTTGATGGCAGCATATGCTGCTAATAGCTCTCTGTCATAAGCGCTATAGTTCTGTTCTGTTGGGGAAAGTTTACGGGAGAAAAATGCAAGGGGTTGTAATGCCCTGTCCACTACCTGCGACAAGGTCCCTCCAATTGCAAAGTCAGATGCATCGACTTGTAAAATCAGTTCAGCCTCTGGTTTCGGGTGTGCCAGTAGAACCGAGTTTGATATTATTTGTTTGCAAATTTGGAACTCTTCGTCAGCTTTATCTGACCACTCCAGTTTTGTTTTATCATTTTTCTTTGCCCCCTTTAAATAAGAAGTTAAATGTACTTGATGTTTTGCTATATTCGGTAAAAATCTACGAAAAAAATTCAAAAATCCCAAAAATCGCTGAAGTTCTTTAACAGTTTTTGGTTGTGGATAATTGATGATCGGTTTAACTTTATCAGGTAAAGGCGTGGTGCCATTACTAGTGATTAAATGTCCTAAAAAGGGAATCTCTGATGCGCCAAATATACACTTTGAAACATTTATGGTTAGTCCATATGCATTTAATCTCTCAAGTACAATTCGTAAATGATCCTTATGCTCTTCTTCAGTGGTACTAAATATTAAAATATCGTCCAAATAAACATAGCAAAATTTGAGCTCGCCAAGGATTTCGTTCATAAATCGCTGGAATGTTTGTGCTGCTCCGCACAGCCCAAAATTTAAATATGGGAACTCAAATAACCCAAACGGGGTGCAAACTGCAGTTTTCTGTATATGCTCCGTATGCACTGGTATATGGAAGTAGGCCCTAACAATGTCAAGTTTTGAAAAAATGTTTTTACCATGGAGTGCATTAGAAAAGTCTTGTATGTGTGGTATGGGATAACGGTCCGGTACAGTGCGAGCATTTAATTTCCTATAGTCCCCGACAGGGCGAATGCTACCTGAACTTTTTGAAACAACATGGAGAGGTGATGACCATGGGGATTTAGATGGCCGGCAAATGCCCTGGTCCATCATAAACTGAAATTCCTTTTTCACCGCCTCGTATAATTCCGGATTTAGCCGTCTATGTTTACTGTGAATTGGAGGGCCAGTTGTTTCAATGTAGTGTACCGTGTTATGTTTAACAGGCTTTACGCCGGAGGCTACTTTTGTTAACTCTGGGAATTCCGCTAAGATTCTGTGGTATACTGAATCGCCAGAAATAAGTTTTACGGAAAAATAATTTGAAGATTTTGAAATTTTCCCAGGTTGGCTAAGTTTAGTGACATTGTCTATCAGTTTACGCCGTTTAAGATCTATTAAAAGGTCGAAATGCTGTAGGAAATCGGCTCCTATTATAGGGACAGGAACTTTAGCTATTAGAAATTTCCATGTGAAATTTCGTCTAAGACCTAAGTCCACATTCATTAATTTTGATCCGAAAGTGTATATTTTTGAATTGTTAGCCGCAAATAATTTCAGAGAATCAGGCTTTGGGTTTTTTAGGTTACTGGGGACAGGTATACAAGAGACATCTGAGCCTGAATCAATCAAAAAATTAAAATGATTTTTCGTATCATGTACATGCAAACGATATGATTGTGCGACTGTCGCTGATGAATTTCGATCGACAGCCGCTACTGAGAGTTTTCCTGACCATTATTAGCATTATAAGAGCAGGGTGATTGGCACTTTAGTGCTTTTTTTCCAAACCGGGAATGGTAGTAGCAATAATCTCCCTTGCGGTCACCGGAGCGCCCGCGCGAAAAATTGCGCTGTTTGTTTGTGTTCCCCTGAAAACGGCCTCTGCTCCGATCGCGGGAGAGCCGTTCTATTTGTTTACTCAAAGCGACTATCTCCCTTCGAAGAGCGCTAAATTCGTCGGGGGAGGAAACGCGCGGGGTACTTTCGACATTCTTTGTTTCGAAGACAGCTGCGGTGGTTTGCCCGACGGCGGAAACGGTGCTGTCCATTGTAGAAACGCGGACCTCGGAGATTTTGTCCGCCATTTTGGCTAAATTGTCTAGTGATTCTGAGCTAATGGATAAAATAGCTTGCATTTCAGATGGAAGTCTCTGCAGCCATAATGACTTGAGAAAATCGTCGTTAATGCCGTTACCCCCTAATTCTCGCATTTTTCGTAACAAATGGGACGGTTTATCATCGCCCAAATGTAGCTCTGATATTAACCTACGAATTTGCTCGTTTTCCGAAGCTGAAAATTCGGCTATCAATCTAGTTTTTAAAGTTTCGTATTTTTCCGTCGCGGGAGGTGTGAACAAAATATCAGAAACCATGGATAAAGTTTCGGGGTCGATGGAAGCGACAAGATGATTGAATTTCGTGATGTCGTTTGTGATTTTTGCTAATGCAAAGTTGCTCTCGACTTGGATAAACCATAACTTAATGTTGGTTTTCCACAGTGGCGGAATTTTTACGGCAAGGTGGGATACATGTGATCCTGTATTCGCAGCTTGATCATCCGATCCAGGCATGATTAAATTATCAAATAAGGGAAATACTTTTTAGGTAAAATACACAACAGGCAGTAGAAAATATATACAGATATTAAAAATAGCACAAAATAGTTACGATAACCATGAAAATAGTACCATACATAAAAAACATTGGGGAGCAAGAATTTGTAAATATTTTACCACAATGATGGGGATTATATGAATAAATGACCAATCACAGAGAAATGTAAAGGAAAATTGAACACATACCTCCTTCCCGATGAATAATGCGTCGAAGGTAATACATTACGTGGAGCAAGTCGTTGATTGGAATCCAACACGTGGTTTGAACGCGGTGGGGAATTATCCCGAAATAATGAATATTAAAAAATTAGTATTACTTGAATTTTAGTATTTTAAACTTATTAAGGCTGGTCTTTGCATATTTTGGAAGATTAAAAAAGATCCGGGTCACCAGTTTGGCGCGCGATTACACGTGCCATAAAATTTAGATTATTAGGAATTAGCAATTAATAAATGAAATAACACTAGATTAATGAATGCCAGCCATATAATAACGAAACACATTTAATATATGAAATAGGTAATAAAATTGGTTAAAAAGAGATACAGCAGAAGCTGGAGGCCGGACATAGCCAGGCAGACACACAGACGAGGGTCAGAGCGCCGAGTGGTGTGCTATATGGGAAAAATGTCCATCCGCATAGCTTCGGGTTACCGTACGTTTATTTCGCCAATTGGCGGAGGAAACAGTTCTTTATCGCTCGGCTGGCGTAGTGATCCGCTGCATACTCTTTTTAAACTTCTCGCTTACGAGGCTACTACTCTATATTCGTGTGCTTAGTCTGAGCGCCAAAATCAATCATATCCTTTTTTTTCTCACTCTCTCTATTTTTTATCTTCTCAACGCCCCGCCTTTTACATTTTCAATCGTCTCTCATGTTCAACCTTTTCTCTCACTTCCACTTCGATTCGCTAATTTTTACGACCTAATTATTTCTTTAAACCATTAAGAGTGAGGGGCGTTTCATATTAAAACAATTCCGCCTTCGACTCACCCCTGCGCTCACGGTCGCTAAGAATCATGTTTTCCCAGAACATCTCCTATGTGTGGGGTCATCTTCTCTTCGCCAACAATTCCCTTTTCATCTCGATGTCCCCTCTATGTAGCCCCCTCGCTGTTTCGTCTCTTAACTGTTGCTTTTCAATTTCTTCTTCTTCATCCGGTCCTTTGTATAGGCAAGCGCCATTTCAATTTTCTCATTTTACCCCCGTTTGTTCGATTTAATTGGGTTGTCTGCCCTTTTCGAACTTCTAACATACCGTATCCCCACGACATTCTTCTTGTATCGTCTGGCGTCATTTTACTGTTTCATTTTCCGTCCCGTTTGTTAATTGGTTTTTCTGCACCTTTTCTATTTTCTTTTTTTATATGTCGTAATCCACGACAAAACTCAGTAAAATACTCGAGTTTACTACTTGGCTTGAAATTCCTGACAAAAGTAAAGAAAAGCTAATATAGTGAAATCATCTGACTACAAAATATCTACCCCAGCTCTCCCCAAATATCAACATTTAAAATTGAATTTTACATCCCTCTCCAGTTCTTGAACTTCTTTTAATTAAATCGTACACTGAGCACTAAGATTTTGATTACACTGGTTAAAAATTTTCACTGTCATGGTTAACTGTGTACAAGGCTACTGTGACATCATGCCTTTACAGGGGTGCGTTCTCACACCCCACGGACCAGCTGCATATTTTTTGGGGATACCATTTTCCAGTTCCCACCGTTTTTAAACACGTGCAGAGTTTTGGCCTGAAAGTTAATCCCAGGCATAGCGGTTTCTCTAACAAGTTGTGGGGGTAACTGTTTGGAAAAACAGAAAACGTCTCCCCTCACCGTCGTAAAGCTGTCTTTCCTAGCGATAGTTCTATGCGACTTTGTCACTGTAATGTAATAAAGTTTCGGCGTTAAGAAGAGCTGTCAGCCGATAATCTGCCGGTCCTCCCGGTTGTGGGGAAACTATTTCTAACAAGACGACCACCCCGAGTTTCAAGCCGAGAGGGAGAGACTTTGTGTTTTGAGGGAGATTGGCATGTAATATCCAGCCCGAACAGACGTGTTTTTTAGGAGCTCTTGTTTGAGACCATGGGTCCCGGAGCCTGTATTGTGAATCTGCACTTAAATTAACTAATTATGTTGTACCCTTTCATGTTAATTTTTTCTGTAAATAAATTTACTTGTTAGGTTTCTGTTTAAGAATTGGCCTTTTCATTATAATTAGGACTCTGTCTTTCTTAGTTATGGATTCAGAAATAGTAATTTTAAAAATGCCTCAGAGAACTGCCTTAACTACCTATCGTAATGCCATACTACCAACGCCCGAGCTTCGTTGCTTGCTGGCAAGTCGTACTCTCCACTAAGCCGCTTTCCTGTGTCGCTAACTTCTCTCTCCTGAAAATGTCAGTCTAGTAAATGGTTGACTGTTTCCTTTCGCTTCTCATGCTTTGAGACAGCAGAATTTAATGTTTTAAAATATTTTACCAGTAGACTTAAAGAAAACACAAAGAACTAGTTAGCAAAAAAGAAAATATCGTACTACCTCACAAGGTTAAGAAATATTTCATTTTGTAATCGCTGATTACCCATTTCAACTTTTATGTATTCGTTTGCGTTTTATAGAGAATCATCTAATTTCATTTTGAACAAATGAATAAACCCTATTTTCTGCTTTCTAATAATGCTAAGTTTATGTATTTTTCTGCCTTTTTTAAATGTACTAAATTATTGAAGTGGGGATACATTTCTGTGTGAGAGTCTGAAATAAATATTTCAGTTTCGTAATGTCGAATTTTTAAAAAGAAGCAAAGTTTAATAATACATTGCATCTATACACTTGTTTTAAAATGGATTAATAAATTTAGTGTCAAGAATTTTTTTTTTTACTTACTCAGACAAATAGTCAGAGATCAATGATATGGAGTATAAGATTTTCGATTTTCGACGTAGTGTTCAAAAGTATTTCTTTTCTCTTAATCAAATTTTCTTTGAATGATTTCCCGCATGAAAATGGAAAAAAAAAATTAGATTTGTTCTGCTCTCATGCATCATGGTATATTTAAAAAACCTCGCTCGGGTACATTACGAAATAGAGTCTTACACCTTTATTTGCATTTTTGTAAATAAATTTGTAATGTATACCTCTTTTTGCAGACTACATATGTGTTCAGTAAAATAGCTAGAGGTGTAAACATTTCGTTATGATAACGAACCCTATTCCTTTTCCTACCATGTTAAGGCATTCATGAAATACAAGTTGCCTTTTATCTCATGCATTTTGCATAGCAATTTTGAAATGCGGTATTTGGTTCTTAATTATATTTTTTGAAAGATATTTGGCTGACTAGAATTTTAATGTGAATGAATACTGATCAGAAAACTGAATACTCTGATATTCCAGGTTTATAATTTGCCAATTATAATGCTAAACATCAGCAAGCAATTCTCCTCTGCTTTTATAAAAGATTATTTCTATTTAGCGATTGCAAGTTAATTTATTTTATATTTTACGTAACCATGATTTCTGGCTATAGAATTCATTTGAAATTTCACGAATTCCTCTGTTCTGTGAAGAGACTGCATTAGAAATTTAACGAGTAATAATATGATCTTATAGGGAGTTCTGCTTATATATTCTTAAATAGTCTCATTATACGTTCAAGATATGTTAGCGTGAAGTTTCTGAACAAACTGAAATATTTTAAAATGACAAAACCCAATGCTTAATGTTTGTATAGATTAGGGAATTCTATTGAAATTTGCTTGAAACTAATGTCTAGGCTTAAAATATTTTGAATCCAAGTCGTATTTTTGTAAATTTGATATCGAATCAATACTGCATACATATTGAAGTATGAACAGTTTTGCTTTAACTTCCTATTAGTCTAAATATCTCCTTTTAAATGAAATTGTAAAAGAAAGTTTCTCCGAAAGAACTTCATTGAAGTGTGACTAATCAGTCTTTTATTAATAAAGACGAGTAATTTTAAGAGTTGTTTTACAAGGCGATGACAGTGGCAAAGAGAGTGGTGGTATGTAAATACCTTTTCAAGAATGCAAATAAAAGTTTTTTCAACAAATGCTTATTTCAGGGAAGTTTTGAACGTAAATATTTGTTTTAAAGTAATGAAAGTTTGATCTATAAGTTTGCATTGCTGTCGGTAACGGACGGAACTTAATGCTTAGTTATGAGGTATTTATGTTCAAGGTAAGCGATGAAAAAACCTTATTGTTGAAGAAGAAAATTTTTTAAATATGCTGTTCTACTCGAATAAAAACTTTTTAGCGTCCGAAAAAATATAAAACGGAAGATTTCCCAGCTATAGTTATTTCTTTTATATGTGAATAAAGAATGTGTAAAAAAAATCTTCATATTTTTAAACATGGATCTGTTTAAGAATATTTATTTAACTCATTACTGTTTTCAATGTTTAACAGGCTTTAGGTTACCTTGATAATATTTCCCATTTTCTTTCCTTTAAAAATTATATACTACATGCATAGATAAAAAAGTAAGCCAATAACAAAATAAATAGTTGCAGATTACTAAGGTACTGTAATTAGATCTGCCAAGCAATATTTGTATCGATACATGATAGAAAATTTCTGGTTCAGTATAAATGAGAACTAAAAAACTTTCTAGTTTATATATTAATAAATATAGAATATAATAATTGGAATATTTGGATTTAAATAATAGGATACCAATTGGATAATTATAATAATTGCATTTTTTAACAATAATTGGATTTAATTTAAGGTATGCGGTAAACCAATTCTATAAGTAAAGAATTTAATCATTCGTAAACAAAATAATGGTTGCTGATATAATCTGATGTAAAAGGATGAGAGTTTCGACAAAAAAAACCAAAAAAAAAAGATACTATGAAATAATATCAGCTTGATGTAATTAAAGTATTCATTCATTAACTTTTTAATAATTCAGTATGGACTGGATTTAAATAAAAAATACATAAATAGAATGCATTGGAAGATTAGAAAAAATTCCTTTTTGAAAATACTTCCATCAGTAGCTAGTTTAAAAGCAGTTCAGTGGATGGGTCATAAAAAATTAGCCTAGTTTATCAGTGACTTTTTACTCATTCGTGTTAGGAAAAAAATAGCAGGAATGTATTTTTCCTCCCTATCTAGCCTTAAATTTTTACTTCGTGAGCCGTCATTAAAGCATTAACGTTTCGTTAATCCCATGACGTCATCTCAGCAAGTCGACGGCGTTTACAGCACAGTGACGTCATCTTGTCATCATCGTGTGACGTCGTTTTTCTAAAGTGCAATAAATTTGCATTATTTCGGAAATCCGGTAGGGTGCGTCGCAATCGGACTTCTTAGATAAGTACCGTACAGCGAGCTACTTGAGTGAGACGGTGTGTGTTCTTCCAGTCGGTGCCCGGTGTTTGACAGTTAGCAGTATGCTGTGCATGCAACCAGCTCCATTTCCAAGAAGCCATTACCTGAGATGTTTACACTTCGACCAGGGTTCGACGGTGAACCGACGTGCCGGAGTTCAGTGTCTCTTCTATCCGTAATTCCTAATGCTCGTGCAAGGTGTTACGCAGCATTGTTTTTTTTTAAGCTCATCGCTCTTACTAAAACACCCAAGGGATTTGGGTCTCCTAAATGTGAGTTGCTTTAATTTTTACAATATCTCCTGTGAGAGCTAGAAGAAAAAAAAACTTTATGTTCGTCTGTTTTAAAGACTTCACGAACTTTTCTTTTTAATTCTTGAGCAGTTGAACCTGTGTAAGGTTCCCTACAATCTCGTATGTTTACAACAAGTATTTATGTGTTTAATTTTTTAATTTTTGTCTTAATTCAACTTCCATATATATATCTAAATAAACTTGTGTTATTTTTAAACTAGTTATTTGTTTCATGTATGTTTCGCTTCAGGCTTGCACACCACACATTTTCAAAAAGGTTGTTTATCTTATTTATGTTTAATTTTTCCAGCTATCGTCAATATCTATTAAGGTAATAGACCGCCTTCCCTGTTATCTATAACGACTCTACACTTTAAGCTAAAACTTTATTTTTATATCTTCATATTTATTTAAAGTTTTTGGGCATTTCTGCCCCAAACTATAACAATTCGGAATAATATGTGTCTAGCGGTTAGAAAACTAGAAAAAGAAGAGTCTTAATGAGAAATTTTCCTCACGTGCTCCATATCATCAAAGCTAAATGAATAGACAGTTCCAGAAATCATGAAACTGCTACAAGATGATGCCACAAGATTTATGTACTACATCGTTTGTCCTACTCGATGTCCAATCCCAGGTTTAATAGCTAGGCGTATAAGAAGAAAACCGCTACTTTTGCTGTGGGCCGATGTAACAGCCAAAGTAAGAAAAATTTAACTGGTGGTGTGGCGCTTCATTCGAGTATTCATCCCGACAAACAGCATAATTAAGCGTATCGTGGGGTTGAAAATGGCTGAAATACATGTTTACACGTGGAACAAACTTATGTTGTTGAGACAGCTACCAGTCTCGTAGTGTTTTGTTCACTGACGTCTTATAATATTTTCTGAAATTGAGTATGCGGCCAAATTGTCTGGAGAGAATAGGGAAATGACTTCCAGTTCTACATCATTGGTATTTGCCGATATTTGTGCCGGGGGCATATTAATAGGCAAAGGTTGACATTTTACTGGGCATCTGATCTTAATTTAAATTCCTGCTTCCATAAAGTTGTCTAGGGCGACTCTAGAATTAGAAATATTATGTTCCTATGAGATATTTTGTAAAACCACAGTAGGCTCGTGCTTTTTGAGATAGGCGATATCTACTGTTTCCACGAAAATTATGAAGTGGACTAATACCTACTAAATGACAGTAAATTCTGTATTTGTTAACGAACAACAAAGATATTGCTCTCGATTAAGTTGCACTAAGAGAAAAAAAATATATAGAGACGTGATGTTTTTATTCATGCTTACAAGAAGTCATTTTTTAAGTATGTGCATCGCTAAAAGTTACCAAATATCATAATTTTCCCGAAAAATGTGCGAATAAGAAATATTATATTTTAAAGTATAGTTATTTGTTAATTTCTTATATCTTAAAGCTTAATTAAAAGTTAACATTTTTTATACTATAACAGTTCTCTCCATTTACCAAAATTTGTTGATTTTTCTTGTGATATATACTGTTTTTTAAATTTCGTGAAACTAAAACCCAACTTCCTAATCAAGTATCTTTTACGGTGTTCCAGATCAAATTTCAAAAACGCCTAAAATTTTATTTAGAAAATTGAATTTTGCAAAAGACTGAAAAGTTTTCTGATGCAATTTTTCGTAATACATGGACTGTTACAAATGACGGAGGTTTATAGAATATGAAAGAAAGATAACTTTTCAAGGCTTGAAAAGGGTATTGTCTGATAAAATTTGGAAGCTGCGTATCATTCTTTATAGCTTGACAGAAATTAAATTTTCGGATACTTTTTCTTTAAATTATATATATATATATATATATATATATATATATATATATATATATATATATATATATATATATATATATATATATATATATATATATATATATATATATATATATATTAATTACAGGGTGGTTATAAAAAAACGTTGCCGATATATGGACCTCTAACGACTGAACCGATCGAGATGAGATTTTAGATATAGTTATTCAGAGGTATGAGGTTCGGATTCTCTGAATGGCAACCAAGTGGTGTTCACGGTTACGGTTATAGGTACAGGAAATCGAAATTTTTGAATGGCAACGGTCACTTTTTCCCGTTGAAAAATGCTCAGTGCATACGAAAACCCTAATGAGCGTTGGAACGGTACGTGCATCACAAAAAACGGACGCGTTATCCGAAACGCACGCACAAAAATATAGCTCTGCGAACGGCCAACACAAACACGATCGGGGCCCACGGAGGAAATTTGCATATGACAGAGGCAAGACACCAATCATTGATAACAACACAGATCAGACAAAAGAGAACTTTTATTTGGATTGCACATTTCTACATATGTGCCATCACAAGCAGTTTGCAGAGCTTCTTTTTGTGCGTGCATAACGCGTCCTTTTTTTGTGATACACGTACCATTCCAACGCTCTTTAGGGTTTTCGCATGCGCTGAACATTCCGTGACTGAAAAATTGGGCATTGCCATTCGAAAATTTCGAGTTTCTGTACCTATAACCGTAACCGTGAGAGCAACTTTGTTGCCGTTCATAGAATCCCGAGCTCATATCTCTGATTAACTATATCTGAAATCTCATCTCGATCGGTTGAACGGAACAGCCGCTAGAGGTCCATATATCGGCAAAGTTTTTTTATGACCACCCTGTACACACACACACACCGGGTGACCAGAATTAAAACACCCCTTTTCGGACCTCCCTGGTCATAGAAATTCTTAGTGTAAAGGCTTGAAATTTTGACACATACGAAAACGGATTACGCGAAAAGATATTTAGTCCAAAATATCCCCGATAGATTTTTAGGAACTATCCGCTGCACAACTGGACATATGCTAAAAATACACAAACACATTTTAAACATATTTTATTTGAACGTACCAAACATTCCCGTGACAAATGCTGCTCAATATGGTTCCCTTCTTGTAGATGTAAAATCTGCAGTCTGTGGACAGCTTGTTAAACCGCCGATCGTAGCTGCTCGACTGAAATGCTTCTCACATGCTGAGTGATACCTTTTTTCAAGTCTGCCAAGTTGGATGTATATTTTTCTATTATTATTGTAGTCATTTTTCATATTTTCTGTTTTACAGTGCCAGCTATCGGTATTTTTGGAACTAATTTCCCCCCCCCCCCCCAAAATCCGTGTTTCCCCCATTAATGGTGTTTATGAATGTGCTTCATATGCCTGAAAAAACAAGTCTGGCCACCGGCTTTTTTTTATATAATATAGTGAATGTATTATTCTACTGTCAGGTAGCAGTAATGAAATTAACTTGGAACACCCAAACCTTGAATACTATTAAGAAATACAATGCTGCCATAGTGCAACTCCGAAATCTAATCTACGGCCCCCATCTTTCCATGTAAAACAAATTTTTACTGTTTAAACAAATTATCAGGCCCATTGTCCTTTATGCTATACCTGTTTGGTTCTCTGCAGCTAAGACCGATATTGACAAACTTGAACGTGTTCAGAGCAAAACTCTCAGGCGGACCCACCGAGCCTTTAGATATCTGTGTAATCAGACTATCCGCAGGGACTTCGGCATTCTGTCGTTCTATAAACAGGCTAATAAAATCTCAAAAAAATTTTACGGTAACCTTCCAAACCTTCGTAATGAGTTAATCTTCCAGACTACGATTTTTCCCTTTGTTCTAACCGTAAACGGGCGTGTCTTCTTAGGATTTAACATTAGCCGTCCTACAGCGATACTCTACTTAACTTGCTTACTTGTTCATGTGTTTCCGTTGCGCGCTGACAACGTTCGACTCTCGGGGCACGCAGGTTGTGGGTTCGTACCCCGATCATGCAGTCCTCTCCTTTTCCAAATTTTCTCTCTTCCTATTTTTAGCTTCCCTTTCGAAACTCTACAATCATCTCGATACAAAGTTGTATGACCCTGAAGAGGGCCTTTTTTTCATTATTTCCTCGACTATGCGTGAATTTTCATCTCTTATTTAATATCTTGTGTGTTGCTGCTATGGGCCATTTTAAAAAATTTTTCTTTACTTGAAAAACTTAATTTAATATTCTCTGCTAAATTTTTCTCCACATTAAAACTTAATTTTAATAGTGAAATTTTCCTTTCACCTTTAAAATATTTTATTTTTAATAGTTATGCATTCTTAGCTTAATACTTTTTTTACTGAGCACACGTGCTTTGATACTTATAACTTGCTTACTGGAGATAAAGTCAATCGACCAAGGAACTCCACTACTTAAAATCAAATTACGGACTAGCAGTAATGAAGCTAAGGGCATCGTGCTTTTGGGGGTACAGCGTAAAATGTCAAACCTTGCAGACCTTGCAAAAAGCGCAAATTGTTTGAGCGCGTTTAAATTGGAGTATCTGTTACTGCAAACCCCAGGCTAATTGGTGTTTTTAGAGCTATGGTATCGAAAGTCATGATAGCATACAGAGTGACGGAAAAACATCCTTTTTCCAAACAGAAAAGTGGATGAAAGGGAGAGCTGAGTGAAAGAGACGGACGAGGTATTGAAGCGGATTGTGACATGAAGAAAGAAAACAACTGCATCTAAAATGACCCCTATTGTAACCCTAAAAGGGAGATTGAATGGGAAGGACTATGTCGGAATTTTAGCTCACTAGTCCATCCTATGGTATAAACATTGTTTCTTGCAGGAGATGACGTTCTCCAGGATGATAATCCCCCTGTACATACAGCTAAATCTATAAAGTATTGGTTTGAAGAGCATGAAAAAGAAGTCAAATATCTTACCTTTCCCTGTACAACCCCCCCGGACTATATATCGTAAAATCACTGTGATCTGTATAAGCGGATAGAGCTAGGTATCGATATCCACCATAGCATCTCTACAGGAACTTTCATGATTTTCCCTGAAAAATGGTATAATATATTCTGCGCCGTATTAATAAAAGGTTTTCATGATGTTTCGCAGTGTTTCCATTATTTCAATAACCACCTGTATATATGTATGTATGTATATATATATATATATATATGTATGTATGTATATATATATATGTATATATATATATATATATGTATGTATGTATATATATATATATATATATATATATATATATATATATATATATATATATATATATATATATACACATATATGAGTATGGATTTTATGCATCCCAAACTAGTTTTGTATATTACACTTTGTTTATAATTTTTAACGTATTGGTAATTACTTACATGGATCGATACTTTGAAATTACTCAGCTCTCCTAAATATGGGAAAAAAATGAAAATCGAAATTTCTGCAATCAGATGAGGTCTTTATATGCTTTGCTTGTTTTATTTAGAATTGAAATTTGATGAAAATTCAGTTCAGAACCTGCATTATTTAATGTTCGACATTGTTGTCTTCCATCGTAAAGCATCTTATTAGACTTATTCGGAAAAGTTCTGTAGCAAATTATCTTACAAATAATTTAAGAATTCCTAAAACTTTTATCTCGTAGTCCTATAACTGATTTTTTGTTACCCGATATGATTTACTAAAATTGTTAGCAATTGAAAACAAGTAAGAGTCCAATTAATTTTGAAAACAACCCTCTTTCGAGAACAAAAGTTTTAAGTGCTCCCATAATACTGAAGTTTTGCAGTTTTGCCCACGTTTAATGTGATCGATAATGGTTTATAGAAGACAGAATTACATGTCACTAAAACTTAGGAATATAAATAATGCATTTTCAAATACAATTTACTGATAAATTAAAACACGCTTTTATCAATAACTGAAGTTGAAATGTTTAAAATTCTAGTTGTGGTTCTGGAGACTGCTTTTTATTCATTAAAAGGGCCTTTGTGGAAGTGGTGTATAAACTGATAAAACTTTCTACTCCTCATTTGAAGGGAATCACGAGTAATACTTTAGACAATTTATTTTTATTACTCTTGTTCATTGACCGGACGTTTTTTGAATTAATTGATTCCTGTTCAATATTGGAGGCATGAAACCATTCAGTTTAGATATTTAGGATAGAAGGAGGGAAAGCTCTTACAGGTTACAAAAATGTTTGCTTATAACTCAGAAATAAAAATGAAAAACATGCCGAATGATTTTTGAACTCTCATACACATTATCTAGCCCTTAGAATGCTGAGGTATTTGTTTTATCTCATTATTTAACAAGGACTTCTTCGTTAACAGTGATAAAATTTTCACTTGACTACTTTACTGGTTAAATAACAAAATACTTATTCGTAATGAAACACTCAAGATAATATTAAAACTGAATGTAAATGAAGTTTTATTAAGCGATAAATATAAGTAATTGTTTTAATACATTCGTGTTATTCATGATTCATAAATTAAATTTGGGTATTATTTATTTTGGGGTTACTTTGTGTTACGTTCTTTATTTTGAAGTAACTTTTAGTTGCGCTAACCATAGGCTTTTCAAAATAATATATATATATTTTTTTGATTTCTCATTGTTAAAATATCTCGAATACGTCGCTTTCATTTTCTTCGACTTAGACCCACATCGAGCCATTTACGGAGGTGGGGATCGTTTTATTAAAAATAAAATATTTTTCTGTAAACGCTTCCTCTTTTAACCAATAGATTGCAGCAGTATTACTTGTAATTAATCCTATCTTGAGTGAAAAATTAACAATGAATAAACAATAAAATATATTTTAAGTTCGAATCCCTAGATAACACACGTCCTAATTTTTAACGTAAAGTATTTTATTTTCTTTGTTCTCATTTCAAGGGTACGCTGCCATTACAATTATTATGCCATAGACTCAGATTTGGCTTTATTGAATTATTTACAAAGCCAGGTTTTAGTATGATATGATATCATTATATCATTGTCTATAGATTAGAGAATGTATGCACTCTATATAAAACCCTTCGACATTTATAATATGTAGGTTTCAACCTTTGTGCCTAGTTTGAAAATTCAAAATTTAAAGATCGGTACCCTGTCTGTGCATTCGGAAATAAATACTGGTAATTAATTGTAAACTTTACCTGCGTACCTCCACCTTGTACCCGTGGATAAAATTCGAGTAGTGATAAATAAGGGTACAGCTACAATATGCATGAAATAATTTACTTTCTATTTGCGAACTATAATTAAGATAGACATTTCGTACAGGATTACAGACTCGTTCTCTCTAAAAACTGTGATGAAATTAAAATTAAAGTTCCATATTATTCTACGCCACCTACACACGTAGTTGAAGGTTAGTCTTCAGTTGTTTTTAATTCGTTTCTTCGCTCTATAGACGGGAAATATAACTGCTGCTAGTATAACGCAACTGAGAGACTCAGCTACGTTAAATTGGATACTTTGTGAGCCTCACCACCTTGACTTCAAAAAATTAAAAAAAGGTAGAACACTGTTGAACCTACTAAACACTAGAAAACAAATTCTAAAAGATAGGATTTCTAAGGATAAATCATCTTAAATTAAGCAGATAGATTTGAGGGCTCCTAAACTGAATTTCATTACATTTACTTTATAAATAATTTCATTAAATTTTCTTTACATACAAAATTTCTTTATTTTACTTAATATATTGCATTATGTATTCTTTTATATGTCAAAATTCACAAAATTCAATTTACATACAAAACTTCACTACATTTACTTTACACATTAATTTTCATAACATTTATTTTACATTCTACATTTCATTGTATTTAATTTACATAAGGAATTTCGTTACATTTACTTTGCATACTGAATTTCATTATGTTTAATTTACATATCGAATTTCATTTTTCAATTTGCTTTCTGAACTTCTTTGAATTTACTTTAGATGAAAAAAAAAGACCCCCACAGAGGGGTTAGCAACGTCATCTTCTACAGCAGGGTAGGGTAGACTTTTCCTGGGTACGGGCTACTTCTAATTTTTTCAAGGAGTTACGGTTCACCAAGTATCGTAGGTGTGGTGAGCTAAAAAAAAAAGTCTACAATATTTATTATAACTTAATAATAAATACGGAATATGTACTTACCTACATAACTACAATAAAATACTTACACTTTGTCGGTGTCTATGGCGTAGGTGTTCCATAAATATGTTTCTTTTAGTATGCGCGTCTTAGGTCTTAGTAAAGGTGGTCACTCCAAAATGTCTTGGTGGTCCACCGGTCGATCGCGATCGACTTAATGCCCACCCCTGTTCTACGGGATGGGTTTGGGTTCGAATCCTATGTAAAGCATGGACATTCCTCTGGTGTCCCCTCATAGGGAGCAAAGGTGTTTCACCTATACGATGTTCCCATAACATACTAGCCAGCAAAAATTGCGGTTTGTATGGGAAATCTCATGTCACTGCCATTTTGAAAAACGAAACAAAACAAAACAGTTTAGATGAATAGAAAAATTGGGAGCAAAGGTGTTTCACCTATACGGTGTTCCCATAACATACTAGTCAGCAAAAATCGCGGTCTGTATGGGAAATGTCATCTCACTGCCATTTTGAAAATCGGCAGTGAGATGACAGTTTAGATGAATAGAAAAATGGGGAGCAAAGGTGTTTCACCTATGCGGTGTTCCCATAGCATAATAGTCAGCAAAATTCGCGGTCTGTATGGGAAAAGTCATCTCACTGCCATTTTGCAAACAGGACAAAACAGTTTTGATGAATAGAAAAATGGCGAGCAAAGGGTTTTCACCTATACGGTGTTCCCAGTAACATACTAGCCAGCAAAAAATCATGGTCTGTATGGGAAATGTCATCTCACTGCCATTTTGAAAACAAAACAGAACAAAACAATTTAGTCGAATAGAAAAACAGAAAAAAATCAATTGCACCCAACCACCGGAATACTTAAAGCATCGAACACATCTCTTTAGCAGTGGTAGTTTCCAGAATTTCAAACTTTGAGATCTCTCGACCAGATTTCTCTATTCAGAGTATATTTTTTTTATTCAGAAATAAATAAGGACTGAATGGTGCTTCACATAGGGAAAACGCCCGATTGCATTTTATACAAGGGAATAGGGATTAAGTCTCTGTATACATTCACTTTGAAAACGTTTATTCAAAAACGGTCTTATAATAGACTAGAAGAAACTTAAGGGCTACTTTAGAAAATATATTAAATATGAATATAATCCTTTAGAAAAAAATATTTGATGTTTCATTAAAAATGTTATAACATATTGAGGGTTTTTTACCTTATAGATTTTGTAATAGTGTGAGAGTTAATATCGACAGAATCTCACTTTCATGGCAAACATTGAAAACATTTTTTTAACTACATAGCTCATGAAATTGTTACTTTATAATAGTATTCAGCTTTTAATCTAATATTTTTCGTAATAAAAATAAGGTACTCTAATATTTTCCCTATTTACATTGTATGCTATTCTATTATATCATTAAATGAAATAATAGATGCCTGAATTGTTTAACAATATTCCTTATTTATCGCTTGAAAACCTGAATTTTAAATAACGAACCAGGAAACAATTCAACTTCGGGAAGAATTGAAATGTGCATTCATTTTACGAAACTCTAGGTAGCCATTTTAAAACTTTTATAATTTCTTTTAATACTGAAGCACCTGAAAACTTCATAAATGATTGCGATGTCAAAATGTTTATTTGCTGGAGGTATCAATTTAATGGCCTCTTTTCACCCCAAATTAGGTTCACTCAAAGAATTTAACATTGGTACACAAAAGCATTGTGCGGCTTAATTTCACAGGGTACTTCCTCTTTAATTGTTGGAAAGGAAAAGGTAATCAAAGAGCGTCTGCATTGCTTTTTAGCAATTTCTAGTTTGAAAGCTTTTGTTAGAAAACTGTTCATGAAAATGACTCTGCAAAATATACTTTTCAGCATTTTAATTCAAAAAGGAATGGGATTTTATGGAATAATTTACCCTTTAGTTCAAAGAAACGTGATGCAAAGTTATGTTAGTACATATATTCAAACAAAGATTTTAGGTTATGATTTTAAAAAAAATTCGCAGAGTTTAAGCATACATGAATATTTTATCCAGGTTAGAGTAAAATATTTTCCTGTTTCAATTTATTTTCTCCTTAAGTAATATTTTTTTCTTCTTTTGTCACATGTTTTTCTTTTTCTATAATTTATTTCTAAGTTTTTGAGTTATAATGTCACCTACGATGAAAGTATTTCTGGAATATATTCAAGAGAAGAATAGAGTTTTTGCCAGAAGCTAAGTTTTGAATAAAGAGCGCTGCGTTTCCTGTAATTGTGTACGTCCCCTTGGCTTGGTGGGAATTTCTCTCTACGTTGTAAACTGTTTGCCAGTATCTCTCTTGCAAGAGGAAATTGAGTTAGTAGCAATAACTTGTACAAGCTTTGTTGCTGTTGTATGAGGATTGCACACTTACTTAAAAAGTCTAAGCGTAGTCTAGCAGTAAATGAAAATGATCGATTGCATTTTATTGCTGAAATATAAATGAGATCTTTGTTGAAAAGTCAACGATCTGAGTTTCTATGGCTGCAGATATCGCAAGTCAGATCAATCTGTGAAGAGAGAGGAGAAAGCCGAAAGGATTTAGTGTTAGTTAGTATTCAAATATTTTCGCTCCACAACGTGAGGAAATTATAAAATTAAATTATATTTGGGATATTAAATACAAAAATAAAACTTAAAGGTTAATATATATTCACCAATAAGGGTGCCACTGTTTAAATTCGCCCATTTTTATTTTGTCTATAAAAGATTTTGGTTTGTTTGATTATTGAACTTCTGGTCATCCTTTGCAACACGACAGCTGGACAGTCAATAAGGCGTACAGTTTTATAAAGACTATGACATTCTAAATGCACACAAGCTAAAAACAGATTTCGCGTCTCAATGCCCCTATTTAAAATTGTCAAATTCGTATAGATTGTCAACGAAAATAAGGAAAAAAGACAATGAAATAATTTTACACATTAAAAATTTTATTTATTAATAATTTTACTCATAATAATTTTACCCAAGTAGAATTATAGTTAAATAATATAAAGTGTAAAATTTTGAAATTGTCCGAATATAAAAGTGATTGTTTTAAATGAACCAAAAGGGATAAAGATTGCAGAGAATTTTAAAAAAATGTTTCTGGGTGTCCTACACTCAAGCAATATCAGTGAGATTAAACAACGTAGCCGAATTTCATACAGAAGCTCAGGTCTTTATTTAGATAGCTAAGCAAAAATCTAGTTAGCGAAATATTTTTTGCTTCGAATTATAATGATTTTATGGATATTACTTTTAAAGATGTTGTTTTTATGAGTTTAGAGTCATTGATATCTGAAATTAAAATCTCTTTGTTTAGATTAATTGTTTTTTCTTGGAT
Source organism: Dolomedes plantarius (assembly GCA_907164885.2). Lineage (NCBI taxonomy): Eukaryota > Metazoa > Arthropoda > Arachnida > Araneae > Dolomedidae > Dolomedes > Dolomedes plantarius. The sequence continues at coordinate 79,484,327 of OU015500.1, read as the reverse complement.
GCAAAGGGGAGCAGGGTTACGTAAAAAAATGGTCAACAGTGAATCTGATTATCCATATAGGGATTATCCATTTTATGGATTATCTGTGCATCGTAAATAATAAGGTTAAAACTAAATGTCACATTTATCAACATTCCTCTTTAGCAACATTCATCCTTTCTGTTCTCGTCCTTCAAAAGGCAGTTTCAAGGGAAAAAGTAGAGTCAGTCATTTTCTCAGTTATTATGTTCTGAGGTGGGCAATTAGGCAAAAGCAGCACGTTTTGTTGACACGTTTATTTTATGTAATTTTAGGGTTATTGGCTATAAATAAATCTGGCTGCACAATGAATCCGGAATCATTCTTTTGGGGCAGTTCTGGCAAGTCTAGTAAAAATTGTAATCTTGGCCTGCCTGTGGAATACCACAGGCATTGTTTATTAAATAAACATTCGGCTTAAAATTGCGATTTAAAACATGATTGCGATTGTTATATGAAAATATGCTTCATGTAGAAGGAAGAGTCAGAAAGAATGTTAGCATGTCGCGCAGACAAGGGATGTAATAGATTTTTTTCCAAAAATAAATGAGAAAATTTGTGATAGTTTTATTATTACTGAATTAAACTCCTGTTAACATTTTCCTATCATTCATTTGGAGGATTATTTAGAAATTTACCCTTCATTTTCTACCAAATTTTCTGAAGCATTTTATTTGAGATAAAAACAACTTTACTGTGCTCCTGCCCTCAAATTGTTGTATACTGACCGAGACAAAAATTTTCAATACAATGCCATTAAAATTTAAAAGATTATTAAAGCTATTATACTTCAACTTTTGACTCATTTAACCTAATCTTTGCCAATGACATTTCGAATCACCTTTATACTTATATTGAATTATTCAGTACATTTCACCTAATGTCAATGATTTTTTATTCTTCAAATACTTACTGTCTGTTGGATTTATCCTCGACATTTTCTAAAAGTTTTTATTCAGTGTGTGAGTTTAAATAATTCGTTTATATTATTTTAATTTAAAAGATTGTTCCTTAAAAATATGATGTAACGATCCTTGAATTTTTTTAAAATTTAAAACTCATTTGTACAGTTAAGCCCAAGGTCTATTAAGGGAAATCAAACACATATTTAACAGTACATGGTTACAATAATCAGACTTTTCGAGCTGAGTAGAGGGTAACTAGCACTGGTGCTTGACTTTTCCAGACAGTAGCAGTTCAGTGCTTGAAGTCTTATGTTCCATTCTTGAGAGCGAAAATAAATTGCCCTGCTAGCAGAATACCTAGTGCTAGATACGCACATGTTAAATAAAGGGTGTAGATATCCATGTAAAATGAAGGTCTTATTTGAATAGTGGTTCAACTCTATTCTTGTTCATTTTGAGATAAAGAGCCATAAAGTCTAATGAGTGCTGAGAAATGACTGCTGAAGTCTAATTTGTAATGCCCTCTGTTGGCAGCAGAAATAAGCTGGAGGTGTACCAGTTTAAAAATAAGATAAAATTGACTAGTATGAACATGAAAGTGAGGCTAACTCCATTTTTTACCATGTTTTTATTAACTTGCTTTCTTATTTGTGTGTTTGTGTGTGTGTGTTTGTCAAGTACAAATCTTGCAATCGATTTTTAACTAACTTCCCGACTAGTTAGACATTTGAAACTTTTAGAATAGCCCAGAACACGATGACAATGCATTTTTTAAATACTTTTAGCCATATTTAAGCAGAATTAAATTAATTTTCAGTTATTTTCAGTTAATTTTGTTTAGTAGACTGGTGCAGCCATCTATTGGCCGGAACGGGAACGAAAAGTTAAATGCAAGTTAACTTCCAATTAACTTTATTTTATTTCAAGTTGATGGGATAATTCATCAAAAAAATTTTTTTTAAAGTATTTATTAATACATAGAATTGTCAAGTTTATCTGATTCAACAGAAAATTAAAAAGCATGGTATATAAAAAGTTCTTTTTATCTTGTAATTATTTGAAAGTGGAGTTGGACCGCTATTCAAATAAGGCCTTCAAATAATTGTTGATATAAGAGCGAGTGAGGACCACTGTATCCTTAAATGAACTGTGGAAATTTAAGTAGTTTCGCAGATGTTGTGAAATAATACGAAATAGGAACAAACCGAACAATTTATAACTATGAGGGTTTAATCCCACAAACTCAATATTGATATGCCATTTCAGAAACAGTTTGGCGACTCCGTGATTTAACCATCCCTGTTGTCTTCCCCACACCGTGAAGGACATACACCATCAATCCGTCATAAACTTCTTCTTCTATTATCCTCTCAAACAACAGGAATAGTTTATTTGTGATCAGAAAAATCTCCATATATAAGCATTTTTAATTTGATATTGAAAAAAATCCGGAATAATAACCTTCAAAAACCATAGTATGCGTCCTAATTTAAGAAAATTTGTAGCGGAAAACATTTAGAGAGCACAGCATACCATAAAAAGGTAAAAATATACGAGAGAAAAAAATAAAGGTTCAAATCTGAAAGTTTTGTACCACTTTTACACTAATGTAAATAGAACACATCATTATACTTAAAAATATTTTTCTGGTAATTTCTCTGCCGTTGTTCATTAATATCAATTTTTAAGTAAATTTAAAAACTGAAAAGTAAACCCGTGTAACGAACGAAATAAAAGAGTCGATAATAGCTTTTAAGGAGCAATCCATTAAAAATTAAAATTAGCATCATAACAAAAATCTGTTTTAATTAAAACGTTGTGATTACTTACTGAAACTTCCTTGTAAAAATAAAAACTATGTATTACTTTACGGATGAAACTGTAAGGGAAATAGGATAAGGAAAAAAATTAGATGCTTTCGCTCCTGATTGCTGTTATGCATTCTAAATACACTTAATATTACCCCCACTTAATACTCTAAAATAATGTAGATCCCGGAAAAGCTTAGCAAATTTTTAAAGAAGTAGGTAATCTTGTATATTTTAATATTATTAAGACCTATTAATGACATACAGATTAAGGCTTAATTTAAAAGAAGGGGATTTTATTAAATTAAATTCAACGACGGCAAAAAGTAAATTATGCCAATCACTGACTGTAGCGTGTTAAGACTGCAAAGTGAGTTCCCGGAAAATAAATTACTGCAATTTATGAGAATTTAATTTTCTCTTGTGGGTAAGGTCTGTGTAGTTCGTCTTTGAAGTTTCAAGTTACTCATCATTACAAAAATCACATTACGTCAAGCCTATTGAATTAAAATAGGCTGTAAGGTATGTATAAGATTTGATATATTGTGAAAGTAATATATTATTATCAAAATATTTAATAATAATTAAGATAAGATTAATTTTAAACATGGAAATTGTTTAAGAATATTTTTACTCTATGCGCTGTTTTGGTGCATAATTGCTGTTTGCATTTGATGTTTTGTCCTTACATATATTACCAGTTATAGAAAAATAATAAAAAAATTCCAGGTAGTCTCTTCTAATGAAATTACCGCGGGTTATTAACGTAGGATTACTTATCGTTGCTTACCTCTTTTGTGTGAATATATGTATGTATGTATGTATTATCTCTCTCTCTCTCTCTCTCTCTTTCTCTCTCTCTCTCTCTATATATATATATATATATATATATAGGAGCCAGACAGTGGCTCAGCTGACAGCCCAATACAATGCAGGGCCAAGTAGAATAGTATCGCAGCACACTGTTCAGCGGTCACTGTTGGATATGGGGCTACGAAGCAAACGTCCCACTCGTGTGCCTTTGCTGACCAAGCGTCATCGCCAACTGCGCCTGCGCTGGGCCCGGGAACATCGCGACTGGTCCATGGATCAGTGGGAGAAAGTTGCCTGGGCAGATGAATCACGGTTTGTCATTCATCACGCCGATGACCGTGTCAGGATACGCCGTCTTCCAGGCGAACTGTTGTTCCCTCAATGTACAGTAGGTCATACACAGGCCGGTGGTGGCGGTATTATGCTTTGGGGGACGTTCTCTTGGGCGTCTCTGGGACCCGTGGTTGTGGTAGAGCAGACCATGAATGCTACAGGATATCTGAACATCATTACGGACCAGTTGCACCCTTACATGGCCTCTGTTTTTCCAGCTGGAAATGGAATGTTCCAACAGGACAACGCCCCGTGTCACAAGGCGAAAATTGTGTTGGAGTGGTTCCAGGAACATGATGCTGAATTCCAGTTAATGTCCTAGCTGCCTAACTCACCGGATCTCAATCCGATAGAACACATTTGGGATGTCATGGGACGGCAGCTCAGAGTTCAAAGACCACCAATTCGCAATATCTCGGATTTGCGTGACCGTTGCTTAAACATCAGGTACAATCTGTCTCCGGCCATCTACCAAGGACTTGTGGCATCCATGCCAAGGCGGGTTGAAGCTGTGTTGCACGCCAAAGGTGGGCCAACTCGTTATTGACAGGTGGCCATAATGTTTTGGCTCTTGAGTGTATATATATATATATATATATATATATATATATATATATATATATATATATATATATATATATATATATGTTAAAATTTTGACGCATTTTGGTACTTTTCTGTTTAACTGTTTACTGCTTGTCCAAGCGATACAGACTGGGTTTTGCGCGCTGCAAAAATTAGAACTCGCGACGACGGTTTTAGCGTCCGAAATTTTGCTTTCCAGAGGATCGTTATGGAGGAACGTAATCCTACTTTAAAAATTGTAATATTTGTAATAAAAAACTAATTTTAAAAGTAAAGTAACAATTATATTAAATTATTCTGTCTTAAATAAACAAGGTAATGTTACGGCTTAATTCATATGAAGTCATGCCAAGTTTTAAAAGTATTTTTGATCCAGATTGTTATCCAAAAATTAAGGTTACAATTGAGCAAAGTTTTCCAGTCCTAATAAAATAAATTTTATATGGTATTATATTTTGTACACAGTGATTCATTATGGGTAACGATTGAATGACACATCTTCGATTTTAGCATAATTGAACATTGTTATTAAAACTGATTTCAAATAAATATGTCCGCTAGTGTTAAACGTTTGAAATATACATTAGATAAGTGTGCTATTTGGTATGCACTGGTATACAATTACAAGGAAACTATGTATTATATTTTTGTAATGCTTATCAGATTTTTCTGGGTATATTTAATGTAACTGTCTCTTTGAAAGTCGACTGTTCCCTCGATTTACTTAGTATGGTTGAAAGAAAGACAGCGGGACATCATCTTTCTCTTGGTATTTAGTGAAATGAACGTCAGCACGAGGGCTAGTAAAAACAATTATTTTAAACCTGAAAGACATCATTTCCGACAACAACACATAGAATCGGTATTTAGAGAACAACATGTGCAGTACAAAGATAATATGTCATCATGAATCCCAGGAATTCTTTGGAATTGTTACCTTTATTTCTGTATAAATTTTTCGCTGTTGTTCCGTAAAAGAAATGCACGCTATAGAGTACTACATAAGTGAACAGTCTCACGTAGCATAAAAATAAGAAAACTCAAAGACACGCGTTATCTTCAAGAAATCTAATTCATAACGGCCATTGCGTGCAAGAAAATCTGTACGCTTAAGTATGGTAAGATCACGAAGCAAATGAAAGTCGTAGTCAACTTATAACGTAATCAAGCTAATGCATCATGCAAGAGTTCTTAGCCAAGTACTATGACGTCCTTGATCATAGGCGTAGCGTGCTTCTAACTTTTGTTTTGGGGGGGGGGGTGAACTGAATTCAGTTAGGGCCCTCCTCAGCACATTGACTGCCGGACGATCCTTAAAATACGAAATATTATGATTTTTTTAAAAATTGAATAACAATAGAATTGATGTTTGAGTAGTATTCAAAAGTTATACAACGAGAAAAATAAATCTATATATATAAAACAGTTCCGTAACTGACTCATTCATTCACTGACTGACTGACTGACAGACATACAACGCACAGACCAAACCGCTGGACCTAAAGGGCTGAAATTTTGCATGGCGATTCTTCTAATAGTGTATGGGTGCACTAAGAAAGATTTTTCAAAAATTCTTCTTAGATTTTTTTAAATTAAATTTTTAAGCTGTTTTTTAAACTTTTTTTACGTTTGCATTTAAAATAATACATTGAGGGTTATAAAATTTATATCACGAGAAAGATCCTAAAAATTTCTTCAAAATGAAATTTTTTTCGAATTTTTACCTCCATTTCCTGATATTTGGTGAATTTTTAAAGATTAATTTTTAGAATTTAATTTATTAAATGCTGATCACGTGATTTCTTTTTCTGGTACTTTCAATAAATTTATCGTCACGTGCGTAACAACTAAATAGACAAAAAAATATTTTTTTCTCTTTCTAATGCAGCAGACGATTGGATATTATCCAAAAAAATTGCATATCCCTTACGATTTTTTTATAAATATATATATATATATATATATATATATAGATATATATTTTACATCAATTGTATACATTGATCATCGCATTTATTATAAATATATATATTTATTTTTTGGCATAAATTGCATACATTGACCGTTGTATTTAATTTGAATGTACTCCGTAGCGAAGCGCGGGTTTTCAGCTAGTATAATATAAATTAAACGAGAAAAAATATAGCAGCGAATGTTTGTTATGGATCATATTGTTATAAACTATGTTAAGGCTAAAGACATAATAGGAATCTTCAGTCTCACAGTTTAAAAAAGCGGAAAAAACCAACTTTCTTAAAATTTTTCTACAATTTTCAGATTTAACTGAACTTTATTAACATTTTAATTTATTTCAAGTTAAATTGGGGGCCCCCCTGTGCCCCCCCCCCGGACGCACGCCTATGTCCTTGATATTATTCCTCAGATTTGTGACTCGTCCTTATCTTTACGAACAACATTTCGAATCAACTTTTTACTTATATTTCATTATTCAGTACATTTCACCTAATGTCAAGGATTTTTCATTCTTGAAATATTGTCTGTTGGATTTATCATTGACATTTTCTAAAAGTTGTGTGAGTTTAAATAATTCGTTTATATTATTTTAATTGTCTTTAAATTAATATATGAAATTCCGAATAAAAACGATAGATATAACTTTATACCACACTCTTACTTTGTGTATTGTTAAAGTTCTGAGAAATATTCTAGAAACTTCAGAATATTTTATTCAGCATTATTCGCATTGATCCCCTGTCCCGCATCTAGGCTTCTACAAAGCAAGGCCAATCATCAAAAGTACAGAAAACCTTTAAACAAAAGTACATGACAGCTTTGCATCCCGGAATCCAATTGAAATTCAAAAGGGAATGTATTCATTGGCTTTATGGAAATGCTTTATCAGGAATATTTTATAAATCGATATTGAAATCCCATACACACTCCGCTGAAAGTTTTGTGAAATTTTGATTGAATATTTTGAGGCATTAAGTAGAATTTTAGCATAATATCGTATAAAATATTCTAAAATTAATGTATAAAGAGCATAAATATGTATGATTTAGTGATGTATATTTGTATCTGCTTGTTTATATGAAAGCCTGAGAGGAGCATAGTTTTATTTTTGAAATCGTATCGTTTACTTCTGAAAGGATAAGTAGAGTACTTTGTCATTCACTTTTTTTTGTCCATAAAAAAATAATCGGACTGCTCAAATAGATATTTTGGCTTCAAAGCCATTTTTTAAAAATTACTTTTAGTTTAAAGTAATGAATTTCATAGGTGTCAAGGTATGTAACAGCAGATATTTGAAATTATTGACTACTTTATGTACCTTTGAATATTTCCCCTCTTAATTACATATCTTTAAAACACATGGATAAAATTTTGAGACCAATCGTTTGCACTTGTAGCCCAGCATGCTGGAAGCTTAAAATTTTAAAATGCTATTATTAAATTTAGAGAATTCAAACATTTTTGGCACTTTAATTCTAATCCACTATAATTAGTGCAGGCACGCCTGCCTTCCTTAAACGAAAACACTAGCTCAATTAACCTCAAACATGTGCATTTCATCTTAATGAAATTACCTTACATACCCCCCCCCATATGTAAAACGAAGTGATGAAAGAGGTTAATTGTGTTGCATCGTGTGTATATTACAAAAATTAACCTCTTGAAAATATATTTTATAAACGTAATTCATGAGAAAGTGAAGAAAAAAAGTAGAGTACTTCTATGATATTTTGTCTATTGAGTAATTAATAAATTATAACTATTTCTCTTCAGGTCCTAATGTTACACAGAGTAAAATAGCTGCTTTAAGGGATGTAGACATATAAAGATATCTTTATGCTTTAGGAGTAACTGCCACCCTTGTTATCTGCAGTGAAATCTTCAATTAATCTGTAATGGAGATTTCTGTGACCAATCAGCTAATATGTTGATCTCAAAAATACCCCAACGTCTCTACAAAGTCAGGATATTGAAATCTGAATTGAAAGGCCAGTCATTAAGTTGCTTGTGAGACATTTGCCGTTAAAACTGTTTTTCTTTTTCAAAACACCTGCCGGTCAATAAGGGCCATTTTGATCTCGAAATATATTGCTACCATTTGCATAAAAATACAACATAGTTGGGCGTACACAGTCAGTGTCGTGCCTGCCCCTCTTTACCAGAGAAGGGGACTACGCCGTGGGGGTCTTATGAGGAGAGAACCCACCGTGGTCAGTCTGTGTTGGGAAGTTGGAAATACAGTGCGAGGGAGTGTGACCCCGAAGACGAGCTGGGTATTTTTTTGCTCTAGGTCAGAGTCAAATGACTGAGGTAGAGATTAGTTAATGTAAATATTGTAAATAAGTCCTCTAAATACGTTTGAGTATTGTGTTGGTTTGTGAGTCATCGAAAGAGTATTTGAATATTGACTCGAGTGAGTGGTGTTAATTAGGTTCCCGATAACGTCGTCGACCACAGAGAAATTGAGGAAGGACAACAGTCAGCAGTACTAAACATTTCTATATTCATCATGAAACATCGAGCAGAACTACTTGCTAGTTAAACGAGACCAACTTCCTCTACCAACCTGCAATATTAGCCTCGTGCAAGATGAATCAGTTGCTTCATGTTGCTGATGCCAAACTTTGACCATCATCCCAATGTTGCGAGACTGTTTTTGTCCCGATAAACCATGAATTGATGAGAATTTCATGCCCAGTGTTTGCTCAACACTCTATATGTGCAAGCGTGTGACATATCGTTACTCTGGGAATTATTTGAGCCAGTGTTGTACTGTCATGTACTTCATCAATTGGTCCACCATAGAATTTGTACAATTTACCTCTGGAGGTGCGGGATCAAGTGTTCCGGTCTCGTCAGTTCACTCGGCTCAAAATTACGGGACCGGTATGTTTCTAACGGGTGTAGTGTGAACTCACCCCCTGTGATGCACCCGGGGCAACACATGCAACACATGCAGCTAAGTGGTCACACACTTCCGGCTGCCCTTGGAGAAGAGCCTAGACTCAGACTCCCAGCCATTTTTTTGTCTTTGAACTAGGGGATAACCAATATAATTTTCAAAATAATTTTAACCTTTAACTAAGAATTCGTTCATTTACCACTTTTGAATATGTCTGGGTATACAATAACTGCAAAAGCTCTTGAATAATTCATTAATGCACCACTTTTTGAAAATATGCTTCAATTCTCCCAATATATTTTTTTGAAATATCATACATTCTTAATTTTACTCATCAAGATTAAAATTTTAATACCTTCTACTCCAGGTACATTATAAATCCAACTTAAGACAACCAGTTTCGCTGATTTTAACATGTGATTATTATGTCGTATTCTATTGGCAATAGAATGAGAACAATTCAGTGACAAATAAAGGCAATTTGGATCAATCAAAACTAAATTGTTATGTTTATCAATAATAAGGAAGCGATTTATCAAAATGTTTATCAGAAAATAGTTTTTAAAGTTGAAATGGGAAATAAATGTGTTTTTTTAGGGATGTATATTGTAAATCATAGCTGAAGATCTAAGATTAATTGATACAAAATTTCATTTCAACATTCTCTGTAAAAATGTATGATGCATTTTGCAAGTAAACAATCTATAAAGGGGTTAAAAATAAAGTGAGAGTGCATTTAAGAAATTCAGTAAAAAACAACAAAAAAAAAGTGAAACACCAGACTTTAAATAATAAGAAATATCAACCCAGACGCAATTTCTACTGTGCTCTCCCCACGGAAATCAATCACAAGCCCCGCTTAACCCCATCGAATTTCGTCTGACGAAAGAAAATGGCATAGTATATCAACGTTTATAAAGAACAGCAAAATCCAATAATCTATATCCAATTCCGATCCAATTCAAGTCATGATCGCAAGAAGACCTCATCCAGCTTTATCATGCTGTCTTACCAAATCAGGTTTCACATAAAGCATCCATCTACTCACAGCGACACTTCAAAAAATAATTACAAGACTCCATAGTGTTTAATTATTGCCAAATAAATTTTAAAAAGATAGAAATCCAAATAACAAAAATTTGCTATTGTTTAAAAAAAAACATTTTGTAGAGAGATAAGTTTTGTCTGATATCACTTTTTCTCTATACGAACACCATAATAGATCATTGGTTAAAAGAATGTGCTAAATTTATAGAGTGCTGTATATATATATATATATATATATATATATATATATATATATTCATTCTTGTAACTCCTCAGTTGAATTTTTGTGATTTGAACCCAATAATTCTCCCATGTTTCTAATGTATTTTTAATCACCATTTTTAATGTCAATTTTCTATTATATAAATATGTTATTGAGCAATTAAAAAGTAAATTCTTAAAATAGTTACAAATCAAATTAAAACTCTAACACAAGTATTTTTTATCTTCTCATTGCAAAATGCATATATATATATATATATATATATATGTTATATACTTAACATTAGTGTTTAGATAATTACTAAAAATGCAGTCACTTTTAAAATGAAAGGTTTAATGAAATATTATCGAAAGAACGTTTGTACAGATTTTATTAGAATTAAAATAGACTTGAATATTGTTCTTTTTTATATGCATTAGCTTTTATCTATGTAATTAAATAATAGGGTATATCTAGAGATTATTTTAATACTTACAACTTGTCATTATTTGAGACACTTTATCTTTTTTAATGGATATTTAGAATTAAAGGCGTAATTTAATATAAATGATAAGTCGTATATACTATAATTAAGCAAGAAAAAGTAAAAGAGTTTTGAGCGCAAAAAAAAATCGAGATTCATTTATTCCCCGTATCTTTCGAAAATAATACCAAAAAAGATTTCGGAATTCAATTGATTGTTCAACAATAAAGTTAATCTTGAATCAAACGATCGTGCAATTCTGGGATTCTTTTTTTTTCTGTAATTTAATGTTAGTCGAAACAGAGCGAGAAACGGCAAAAATAATTGAAAAAAAAATAAGAAAAGATCCAATTTAAAAATACATTTTGATTGTTAAAATAATAAACGGCCGGAAAACTTCTTTAGGATATTTCATAGAGATGTTGGGCTTTTATCATCATTTATACGTTGCGTGTGCTTAATATTAAGATTCTATTTCAATCCAAATACCTAAGTGAACCCATAACTTTCTAGAGAAGAAAAATAGGATGTGTCTCTCTATTTTGACTTTATGAGAAAGAAATAATTATGTTAGCCAATAATAGAGAGGGTTCTTTTAATACATACACGAAATTATTAACTTATTTTCTCGCGAGACTCATACTACCATTCCTAAAATTAAGATCCACTGGTGGCCCCGGTGTTCGAAATCGAGCAAATTTTATTTTATTTTCGGAATAACAAAGGCTTTCTAACTCAGGGAGAGCAGTGCTTATTGAGCTTTGACATTTCACTCTTATCAACTTTAACTTATTGCCATGGACCTTCATACTGAACAGCCAAGCGAGCTTCTTAGTGATGAGAAAAATTTTCATATCACTTGGAACACCGACGCCTCCTCCATAAGTACAGATTCTTCTGGTTGTTAAACTTCGGCTAAAAGATTTTCTTTAGTTTCAAAGAAGTAACTTGGCAGCAAATCGTTTTGTTTGCAAAATTGTGATGCCACCTTGTTAGCCTTCTCGTCGGAGTAAGCAAAGACTTTTTTAGCTTGAATTCTTTGATAGAAGATTACTGTCATTAAATACTATAGTAGAATCCCTTTGAAATCGATGGTTAGTTTTCAAAGAATAAAATGCTATCAAACAATAAATGTAAACTTTCAGAAAAAAAAGTTACCATTGTAGTTTTACTTTACCTTAGATGCGTAAGAAAATTTCAGAAAATTCTTTACACAACTGCTATTTTTCATACACTGTGACACTGGATTGAGCACTCCAATGTATCATGTAAGACTTCACAACTTAAAAATGGGTAATCTTGCCACAAGGTGGAAGTTTTTCAGAGACAACTTTATCAATGTGTTCAATCCCCCGTATCACATCTTCTACCAATGTGAGAAGCGAATGACAATGAGGCAGTCCTCGTTTCTGGAATTTGATGGCGAATATGTAATAAATCCCCTTTCCAAAGACTTCTTTCGTGGTCAAATCAGAGCTCATCAAGTTTTGCTTTGAATACTCGGGCAATAAGTTCAGGTCTGAAGTTGGACAGAGTTCCGTATCCCAGATTTTCAGTTATTTGTTCCCAATTCAGATTACATGTGAATGTAAAGAACAACGTTGGTTTACCGAAGGCTTTGACAAAAGTCATACCATATTGGTAATGCATATTCATGTTTCTCGGCGAACCTTGGAAGGAAGAAGTCAAGATGACGATTTTCCCAGGTTGTACTTTGTGTTCGGTACCTTTTTGAATAGATAGTCATGTAAACCGGCGAATGTCTCTGAGTTTCTTTTGCTCAAGCTGTGTCCTGTTGTACATAGGACGCCCACCTTCTACTCGTACGTACTGATCGACTAGGTACTGAAGCTACAACTTGCCGGAGTTGTGTAAAAGATGTTAAGGGTAAGATGTTTCAGTTAAGGATGATTACAAAACACCCCACATCAAATCTAACACTAAACTCTTATATAGATAACAGCAATAAAAAGTAGAAAAAAAATTTCAAATGGTATGCTTTTTTAAATTTAAAGTTTAATGTTCGAGAGATGAAAGTGAAAGTAAATAAATAAGCGAGTGTGTGCTTGTCATCTAGCATTAAAGCAAATGTTTACATGTATCGCACCCATTTTCCCTTGGAGTTTACATAAGAAATTTGTCGATCCGCCAATATATGTATATGAAAAAATAATAGCGAGCGAGCACGCGCCATCTAGCGGAAGATAAAATATTTTAATAACTTCGACGCTTCACCACGCTACGGACCTAGTACCAAGGTGAAAAAGAATTCCTTGTCCGAGTCACAGCAGGTTCTCTCAGCAAACAGTTGTTCATTTCTCCAACCTGGATGTTACGCCAAAGTCATGATTTTCGTACTGATATTTTTTTACTGGTGATTAATTTAAAAAGACATTCATTTTGTATTACAATCTGTTAAGATCTCAAGAGGATAACAAAATTAAAACATTGAAATAGTTATTTTTAGCCCACGAGACTTTATCGATGTAGTTAACAGCTGGACTGAAATGCGGAGGTTCTTTGAACTAGGTACATTAAAGAGCTGTAGTAGCACATACATGAATTTTGCTCACCACTTACGAAAAAACTAAAAAGAGAAATCTGACGGCGGCCTAGGATCAAAGGACATCTTGTCCATAGTACTCAATCTCGCTCAGTATTTACTCTTAAATAATAAAATCAACACCTACGTTTATTGTAAAACGCAAAATATATAATTACTTTTGATGTGACTGGTCTGAAATTTAGTAGCGTCTGAAATGTGTAGCGATCTTAATTTAAGAATCGAAATTTTTACTTCTTGAAACAAATTCCATACAGTCAATTAAATAGATGACTTTAGACTGTTAAATGGTGTGTGTTATCGCTGTGATAAGTCTCTGTATATGAAGGTTTATAGGAACTACGTAAGTGTGCTGAGGATATAAAATTAAATCTTCTCTTGAAATTCTGCGTATAACACAATTGAAAGATTTTTGTTTGTTCCTGTCATTGTAGTTTTTTTAGCACCTAGCTTTTCTAATCCCTTCAGTCACTTTTCTTCTCACCGAAGCCGTCATATTAAATTATTTTACGTATAGCTCCGCTGATATTGTTGTGGTAATGGAGGAATATGTTTAATTTTAGAACAATTGATAAACCATCATCTCATCTTCCAGAAATATGCTTGAGCCCATCTTTGGCTGATCTGATGATGAGCTCACATTATTATATTATCATGCAAGAGTTATCTCCCGGGCTTTGTTACAAGTATTAAAATTACAAAACCCCAATTTAACAAATAGTCATAGAATTCTTGCATTGCCCATTGTGAGTACATTCCTTGGAATACTCAGAAATGCTAGCCTTTTCTATTGTATGTTTTTGAATTTCTTAGCATATCTATGGAAACCTCTGTAGAATACAGGTAGTGCTTCAGATATTCTTTTTTTAACATTTTTTATTTCATGCTTGTGAATAAGATCGCATGATTATAATAATTTTGTGTGAGGTATCAATATAATGTGTGTACTTTCAGAAGCGAAATTTTAAAAAATGATTGTATGTGCAGGGATAATTTCCAAACGTTAATATACATATATTGCCTGAACTCTAAGAATTGACTCATTATTTGAGTTTCTTATTTCAAACTAAAATACTTCCTATTGGTCAATTATTACTAAACCTGCTGTGTTACATTTTCAGTCTTACAATATACATGATGCATGTACATACATATAATGTATTCTAGATACTATGTTAGATTACTCATAGTATCTTTCGGAAGATTTCTTTGTGCTTAAATTGTGCTGAAAACATTGGAAATATCAGGAATTTAAAACTAGATATCAGTCTTGTAAATGCGTTGAAACTCATGGACGACTTTTTAATGGTTGCCGTGAAACATTCCCCATCGTGTCGAAACCTTGTCCAGAGCTTAGAGATTGCGTATTGTAGTATATTTTAGAAATTTTTAACTGGAAACGTCTACTCGAATAATGAAAATTACGTGATATTTAGAGTTAAAACTTGCAAATATTGTACATTGTTATAGTATAGTGCAATGATAGCGCTGCGAGCATAGCCGAAAGGGAAATTTATTTAGAGGGTATATAAAATGATACTTGGTTCATATGCGGGACCAGTGTGAAATATAAAACATTTGTTGATATTTATCAACGTTGATTAAATATATAACCTACCAGTTTCTCGTTACTTACCAAACTAAATTGTCTGTTCCAGTACAGTATCTTACGTTAGTTTAGAATCTGTTAATAAAAAACTAACAGTTATCGATTAACATTTTGTGACATATTTTGTTTGATGCTGGTTTGTCCGTCGAATTTATGAGTGTTCATGAGTGGTGAAGAAAACTAATTTTGAACATAGACTATATATATACCTTACCAATGCTATTTTTCCTGTTAATAGTTTTCTCCTTTAAAACAATATTTTGTTATTGACATAATATATTCCTTCTTAAAACTATGATTTGATTTTTTAATAAAATTTATGGTTAAAATAAAAATGTTTGGATAAAATTTACTAATGAAAAATTCCCGGTGAAAAATATTCAGAGCAAACCTTTTTTAAAAAATTGGATAGCTTTCAAATTTTTAGTGCCAAAGTTAACTCTGGGTCAGTTTTGTATGATTATATTATGTTTCAGATCTTTTTGTGTAATTTTGTAGTAAATAATATTCTGACCCTTACTTTTCATTTTATTCATTAATGATCTCTGTGATGCATTAAAGTTTAGTGATTATCTTTTTTTGCTGATGATCTGAAGTTACACTGGTGTAAGAAATTAAGAGAATTTGCAGACCTGGTCTATTATCTCTAGAACTACTGTACCGATTTTAATGAAATTTGATATGTACATACAATAACACAATACAAAACAAATAACCATTCAATAATTGTAATACACACGCATGATCGTGTGTAACACTCGTTGGAGTCGGAAGGTATGAAGCAGCGGTTGCAGAATAAACAAAAAATTGGGTTAATAGATAGTGTTATTTTGCAGCAATCGATTAATTTCAAATTGTAACAGTAAAAATGAGTAACCACCAACGTTTAGATCATGGAATGAGGTGGCGAATTCTGTTGACGCTAGAAGCAGCCGAATCTCAAATCCAAATTTGTAGAGAGTTCAATTTAACGCCCAGCGTCGTGTGTAACTTATGGAAACAGTTCCAGGATACCGGATCCATCGAGAGAAAGCCTGGGAAAGGTCGTCCGACAGCCACGACGGCCAGAGTAGATCGCCATTTGTCGATTATAGCGAGGTGTAAAAGGAGTGCTACAGATTCTCAGCTCTCTCGTCACTTGTATGCAGCCACAGGAACCCGTGTATCAAGGGTGACTGTTTCCAAAAGACTTCATGAGAGAGGGTTGTTTGCAAGAAGACCTGCTGTTTGCGTCCCGCTCACTTCTACGAACAGGAGAATCTGTTTATCATGGTGCAGAGAGCAAAGAGATTGGAGTATGGATCAAAGAGCAACCGTCCTCTTCACTGATGAGTCCCGGTTCAGCCTAAACACCGATTCTCGCCCCACGTTCATATGGAGAAAACCAGGGACCCGCTTCCTACCATCCAATGTCCGCGAAATCGACCATTATGGCGGAGGAGGTTTAATGGTCTGGGCAGGCATCATGTTGGATGGCCGCAAACCTCTCCATGTGTTTGAAAGAGGCACAGTGACTGGTGTGAGGTATAGGGATGAGGTCTTGGAGCCCTATGTTCGTCTTTTCAGGGGTGCAGTTGGCCCTGAGTTCATTTTAATGGACGATAACGCGAGGCCACATAGAGCTCTTCTGGTCGACGAAATTCTAGAGAGTGAGGATATTCGCCGGATGGATTGGTAAGCCACATCCCCAGACCTTAACCCTATCGAGCATGTCTGGGACGCTCTGGGGAGGACAATTGCAATTCGCAGCCCCCTCCAAGAACCATCCAGGGAATGAAAACAGCGTTGCTGAACGAGTGGGGTCAATTGCCCCAGGAAATGATAAACTGCCTTATTTCAAGTATGAGATCACGCTGCTAGACCTGCATATCTGTAAAAGGGGACCATACCCCCTATTAACCCATTTTTTTGTTTAATCTGCAACCGCTGTTTTATACCTTCCAACTCCAACGAGTGTCAGGCACGATCATCCATGTGTATTGCAATTATTGAATGGTTATTTGTTTTGTAGTATATCAATGTATGTACATATCAAACTTCATTAAAATCGGTTCAGTAGTTCTAGAGATAATCGACCAAGTCTGCAAATTCTCTTAATTTCTTACACCAGTGTATTTCGGCTCATACGTTCAAATGTTGATGCTGCCGTTTTGCAAAGCGACCTTGATAATCTATATGTTTGGTGCATTAACAATAGGTTATTTCTAAATATTCGAAAATGTAGTATTCTTATTTATACCCATAAATCTCAGCCTTTAATTTATCACTATCATATCAATGGTCATCCATTTTTTCGCTCTGATTCTGCAATTGGCTTAGGTATTACTTTTGACACAAGACTCGACTACTCCCTCCGTATGGTTGGTATTGTTTCTTAGGCTTATAGAATGCTTGGTTTTCTTACGTAAAACTAGAGATTTTCCTAATGAACAAGCTCTTAAAGTTTTATACTTCAATTTGGTCCTCTCAAATCTTGAACATTGCAGGTTTATTTGGGATCCATATTATAATAATGAAATAAATATATTAGAGCAGGTTCAGTCTAAATTTATGCAATACTTGTATAATAAAACTAATTACTATTGTCTTATGGATTTTCTTCTTCTTTTCTACGTAACATTTTTGATATTCCCACTTGAAAATCCAGGCGAGATCTTTTTTGTATGCTATTTTTTTTATAAAGTCATTAATAATATTATTGATTGTGTTGAAATTCACCATTGCATTCAGCTTGCTGTGCCGAGAGATATCTTCGTGAGCGGCATTTATTTGTAAATGTATACAGGAAATTTAATTACATAGGTAATTTCTCTTTATACAAATTTTATAAATTTTTTAACCATCTTTCAGAAGACCTTGATATTTTTAATCCGCCTTATATTGTTTTTAAGTCTAAATGTTTGCAACTTCTGTATTCATAATTCATGTATTGTTTTGTGTATTATATATGTACATATTGTTTATGTAGCTTTGTATGTTTGTTTTGGTGTTTCTTTTGTCTGTGTGTTTTAATTTGTATCTTACATGCAACACTGTAAATGGAATTTTCTGTAGTTTGCATTTTGAATAAATAAATAAATGAATAATCAGTGCAGGGAGTACTTGTATCTGTGTGTATTTTATTCAATCATACGATGATTAAACTCTTCAAAAATATTGAACATAACATCTTCTGGAATTCCTGCTTAATTATGGCAATTCCTCGTTTTAGAAGGATAGTACATATTAGACTGGGCTAGTAGATAATCTACATGCGAAGTGTCGTTTTTGTTTTTGCATTATCTGTTAAATTTCTTCGTCGACATTTTGGGAACTATTATTTTGCTTAATAGATGTGTTTACTTTCTCCTGCTGCATTGGAAATAAAAATAAATTGTAGATTTTATGAACCATGCTTAAATTCTGGAATCAGTGATGTGTCAGTAAATCCATCGATAAAAGCGAATGATTGTATGGACTTAAGCAAATCTGCTTTATTTAACGGTTTTGTTTTATATGAAAACACAAACAATGGGCAAATTGCACTTAGGAATGTTTATTAATTTATTTACTAGATTTAAGGCATAATTTTTGCGGTTATGATTCCCGATATCATGAAAAGATAATTACTCTAAGCAAATAATATCGATAGGGATTTAGATGAAAGAACGAAAAAAATATTTTTTTAAGATTGCAGACATTTGATAGGACTCCTGCGCAACGCATTAAATAAACTCTGTAACTAGAATAAAAGAATATGGAGTTATGATTTATATGGAGCTATGGTTTATATGGAGTTATGAAATTATGATTCTCTTAAAAAATGTTTGACTTTAACTTAATACAGAGCAATATTAAAACAATATTAAAACGTTTGAGTATATTAACGAGCAATATTAAAACGTTTGAGTATATTAAGTATTAGGACTAGAGTAATACTCTGTATAACCCGATTTTTCAAGTAATTGTCATTCGAGGGAGAATTAAAAATTTCTTAAAGGAATTGAAATTTGTAATTGGTAACAATCGTAACTACCTTCATTTTGAGGGATGTTCTTTTAAAAATATCTAAAACATTTCGAATAATATTTTTACGAATTCAGGTGTTAATAAACATTAAGTTTATCTTCCCAGGAAGATAAAATACACAAGTAACAATGTCATTCCAAGATGACCCATTTCAAAATAAAATTCACCACTTTTAACAGCATAAAATTAGTCATGTATTAATAGAAATTTCCATAAATAGCAAAGAATGGTAAAGTTGAAAGTCCTCTATCTCAAAGTTAGCCTCCTAAAATTTCACTCGAATTAGTTCCTCGATATTGCTTTAACAAAGAGCGTTATTGTCCCAAAAGATCTTTGGCGTTGGAAATCCATCAGATAATTCTAAAACAAAAGAAAACTTCAAAAATTTTTAAGTTTGGTAAAAAGGTTTTGATGGCGAAGAGACTCCTCTTGAGAATTTTTTCCTTGAAAATTCTTTCACCCGAGATTGCTTTACATTCCGTAATGTCACCCTGCCTTGGATTCGACATAACATCTTTTAGCTTTTTATTTTTATGGTAAAGGAAATTACGGTTAGAAGAATATCTTTCTTCAGAATAGTAAAGAATAGATGGCAGTTTATAGACTTTTCCCTAGAGACAATTTCGAAAATTGTTTCCTTTTATAAGAATGAAAAGAATTTTGAATATGTATCTCGCGAAAATCATTTTTGAATACGTGTAAGACAGACAGCAGATAATAATGGAAAGTAATTTAGATATATAGTCATTTTTGTGTTACTCTCCTGTATATTGTTCGTTTATTAACAGTGAATTATGATGAAACATTAACGAAACATTGTTATCACGGTAATCTCTGATTCAAGAGTTAATAAGCTGTAGATATCTCGAAAGAGCTATAATTCTAAAGCTTAGTTTTAATTAAAATTCTATTGAAGTTATAATGTTGAAGAAAATTATTCATAATAGTAAATATCTAAAGCACACAATTATGAATAATTTTAGAAATGTTACAAAATTTGCCTCTGGATTGTTCATAGGTCAAAGTATTTGATATTTTACAGCTCTGTGAAACCATCTAATAAGACTTTATGAAATTAGAATATTTATTTTACCTCCTGCTTGTAATCTTAAATTCCTCCTATAATTTTCAACTTCATGAAAGAAGGTTCGACTGAATTACTAATCTTAACTGAATTACTAATATTATGCTTAAATAATGGGGAAAATATAGGCAATTTTGATTTTTGGAATAGTAATTGGAAAAGAGTTGTTCCACTGGTATAAAGAAGCCTCATAGCAACTTTTATTCAAAACTGATTGTTCCTTACGTTTTGTGTAACGCTTGTGGAATCGGGAAGCTATTAAAATTTGGAGGGACAGATGAGGCAGCGACTATAATTAACTGTTTTCCCCTCCATCACGGCTTTTTTTTAAATTCCGCATTATATCTTAAACAACCCCATTTTTATTTATAAACAGAGACAAACTCTTACCGTAATAATAAAATAACTTCAATTCGTTAATTAGGTCCAGGGGAAAGGTGGGAAAACTTTTAAGGTAATTGCAACTCATTCCTCATAACCAAGTGCATGAATATCTTCAGTTATCATTTTCCCACTTTATAAAAGTACTAGCTGAAAACCTGTACTTCGCTACGGAGTATATTCAAATTAAATACAATAGTCAATGTATGCAATTAATGCCAAAAATATGTATAAATATATTTACAATAAATACAACGATCAATGTATGTAATTGATGTAAAAAAACGAAAAAATATATTTATAAAAAAATCGTAATGGATATTTTTATAGACAAAATATTGTAGATGGAAATATTCAAATTAAATCTAATAGGACATACGAAAGAATATAGTACAGTTTGAGGAACATATCTTACAGAATATGAGGTTCTAGAGAATATGAGATCTTACAGAATATGAGGTTACAAAATATGATCATTACAGAATATGAGGTTCTTATTCTGTATTATAATATTTTTTTTGGATAATGTCCAATCGTCTGCCGCATTAAAAAAAAATATTTTTGTCTATTTCGTTGTTATGCACGTGACGATAAATTAATTTTAAGGACCAGAAAAGAAATCACGTGATCAGCATTTAATAAATAAAATTCTAAAAATTATTGTTTAAAAATTCACCAAAAATCAGAAAATGAAGGTAAAGATTCGAAAAGTATTTCATTTTAAAGGAATTTTTATGATCTTTCTCGTGATGTAAATTTTATAATCCTCAAATTAATATTTTAAATGCAATCTTAAAAAAAAGTTACTAAAACAGTTAAAAAATCTAATTCTATAAAATCTAACAAAAATTTTTCAGAAATCTTTCTTAGTGCACCCCTACACTATAAGAGGAATCGCCATGCAAAATTTCAGCCCTTTAGGTCCAGTGGTTTGGCCTGTGCGTTGTCTGTCAGTCAGTCAGTCAGTCAGTTACGGAACTGTTTTATATATGAGGCGGTGAAAGGCAAAGTGGTGTAAGTCACATTTTCAACTTTTTGCATTTGAGGGCAAAAATGTAATCTCCATGTTCAATTTATAGTGGAACTGCAAATAATTATTATTTTCAATATTATAATAATTATTATGAATTATAATTTGTTCAATTTATAGTGGAATTTTTTGTAGTTTTTGCAGTAAAACTCTTTTGACTTACACCTCTTGACTCACTGACTTACACCACTTTGCCTTTAACCGCCTCATATATAGATGACTTAAAGAGTAAAGGTCTATTAACATGGTAAAGGTCCTCTAAAGATCTTCATTACTTTAGCAAAATACTGAAGACTTCTTTCCTGGTAGTTTACAGATGCCCCTGACTAATAATTTAATCTCAAGTTAAATCCAGACGAAATAATTCTGGAGTTAATTTATACATTTTCAATAATACTAAGGAGAATATATAAGGATTCTTCTCAAATTCCTGTTTTATGTTTTTAAAGATAAATAGTTGAAAACTAAATTTTCGATTATATATGTTAAATGTTTTTGCATAATTGTTTGCTTTTAGAAGACTTGATCCAACATTTATAATAAAACAAAGACTCTTTTTCTTTCGTCTTTCTATAGTAACATGATTGAATCAAGGAAGGTCAACATGCATTTAAACTATTTAATATAAACACGTCAGTTTTTATGTTTTACTGCATAGATGAAATACTTCGCCTATTTCATTGTAGCTTACACCCCACGTCATATAGGGATTATCCTGAAGAGCTTCCACAATGACAATTCCATAAATGTGTAAGGCATGGATGTCCTAAGATTTCCTCGCATAGGCAGTAATATTGGTTAACCTATGTAGTGCTCCCATAACAAACAAGTGAATGAAACAGTGGTGTGGTTAGGCGAATGTCTCAAGAAAAGTTCCTACCATATTGAAAAAATATATACTTAAATTACCAACCTTCGGAAACTCCTAGGAAATCTGTTAGGAAATCGAAATTAACATTGAAGAAAAGAAAAACAACTCGAGCTGTCCATATGGAAAATCATTACCAAGAAAGTTTTAGCAGTAATATCAACCTTTATTGTATTATTATTACATTAGCTGTATTCTATTACCTTAAGGAACTTTATTTACTTTAAAATTTAATTTTGGTACCAATGGTTTCCATACGATGTTATTTCGATCTTAAAAATTATAGTACGTTTGATATTTACTTAATCCAGTTTTGAAAAATATGTAGAGTTTTATCTCCCGTTCTGTTCCTTTATTGTAACTTCATTTAAACACCTCTCGATAGGCTTAAGCCTTTTATCATGCACTTTTCATGCATTGATTTTCAATTTTTCTGTTGAATAGTTACCTAGGAAATTGAACTATTGTCTTACTAGCTGAATTAGTAGTAAGCATATAGATCATAGGCTTGGAGAATTTAAGGCTTCCAAAAATAAAAAG
This sequence comes from Dolomedes plantarius, assembly GCA_907164885.2. Lineage (NCBI taxonomy): Eukaryota > Metazoa > Arthropoda > Arachnida > Araneae > Dolomedidae > Dolomedes > Dolomedes plantarius. Next base: position 79,461,173 of record OU015500.1, on the reverse strand, counting down.
GAACAACAATCATTTCAAAATAAAACAAATTCAACATAAAGCGTTCCGAAATACCTTATTTTGCAGGAATAATAAAGATATTTTTTTATGGAAGTTAACCTAAATTTATAGAAGTTTTAGAGGTTTTCAAGCTGCTAAGGAAATTAAACATATAAATTTGTGTAAAATACCTTGTTTTCCTATACTTCTAAATTACCGCAGATCCTACACTTCTGTAAAACGAACAAACAAATAATACAGATGTATCAATTAACAATTAACAAATTTCCGGACCTCGGTAAAAAATTTCTATTCTTCTATCCTTTTAATTTACTTATAAGGGATTTACAAATAATTTACATTTGTTGAAATCACTCGAGAGTCATTTTTTTTTCGATTTCAAAACGGCGAGTTTCTCAGTTAGCTAAAAAAATTTATTAAATTATTTATTACACTGTATAGTCCGCAGTCAGAACTCAGATAACTTAAACGAAGAAAATATATGCTTTTGTAAAATATTTTATTCAACTGTATAGAAATCATTGAATGAAATTTTTTATTCAACTGCATAAAAATCGTCAATAAAAGTTGCTTGATTTATTTCAAACCTATAAAATGTATTTTTTCGTGGTTCAAATTTTTAAAATAAATTTAAAAAATTTAAACTACAAAGTCTATAAAAATTTACTAGAAGTAGTTTGTTAGTCTTATTTAAAAGAATCATTAATTACTTAAAGGATTAATTTTTTTTATTGGTCTGAGAGACCTAATGCTATAATTAATAGCTACATAAACCAAATAAATTGCCCATGGAAGAGAAAAGTCTTATTTTTCCAATTTATTTAGAGGAATTCGAAAAAGAGTAGTAGATTTGCTACCATTTACAGATACAAAGATTGGGAGTTTACTATTGCTTATATTTCCTCTCAGAACCCCGATTTTTAAGTATTATTTCTTTGGTTTTTGAAACTATGTTTTGCTTTATCATCACGTAGATAATGATTAAATGAAGAGAGCTATTTTTTAAGCTAAGAAATATAAAAAAAAGATTGTTCTTTAAAAATTACCCTAATTTATAAAAATGATATCTAAAGAAGCATTTTCACACAAGAGAAAATAAAATTTTTGTGAATCTGTTATGAAACATATTTAGGACAACATAAATGTAATACACCAACTTTTTTTAAAAGTCTATATTTTTGTAACTAATATTATTTCCACAGTAATATTTTGATTTACGCTCTTTCGTTGCGCCGAATGGCAATATTAAAGCTAGCAGAGATTTAAAGGTTTTATTTATATTTTGCCTTATCAAAACTTCCTCGTTTTGTAAATGGCCTTCGCGATCTTAAAAAAAGATATATGATACATAAAAGTAAACACACAAGTGTGTGTGTATGAAAAATAAATTTATGAATTAAATGACGCGTTTCATAAATTCATATCGTAATGGACTTCGTAATTTTTTATCGTAAACTTTTTTTAATATTTCTTCGTAGACAAATAAAGAAAAGAGTCATTGCATTGTGGGCTATTTACTTTTATAATGTCATTCTCTTCCTCTGTCTAGAGGCGTCTGATACTTTTACATGGATTTTTTTTCAATGACCTTATTGCATATATGTTATTCATAAACAGACATGTAATACGGTCAAAGAAATTACATTAAAAGAGAAATATAAATTTATATAATTGCGTGAAGATTTTAATATATCACTTTGAAAACTTATGAGAAAGGGTGTACAATTTTTATAATTCAACGTGTAGTAGAAATATATATGTACGAATAACTTTTACACTTGAAAGAGATAACTGAGAAAAACAGTGTACCTTAGGCAATAATACGACAAACCTTTCGCTTCAATTACTTTACTACGATACGTTAAACATACTACAACTAGAACAGTTAAAGCAAGTATGTACAGCGAGTTAGAATTTTTAGGCCCGTTGCACACACGGCGTTTTTATCAATGGCGGAAATTTTTCCATCGGACGTCGTTCTAAAAGTAGAGCTTACACACACGGCGAAAAACTCCGTCGCCGGGGAAAAGGCCCACCCCTCCTTTTCGAATCCTGCACGTGTTCAAGAAAACCAGAGGGGTCGCACCTACGCCCCCCTCCCCCCAGCCGGGATCGGAGGAGCCCTCGTTTTCGAATCCCCTTTACGATTCCAAGAAAACCAGCGCCCCCCCAGCAAACCCCCAACCACACCCTCGCAAATGACCCTACGACGGTAGACTCCGCTGTGTGTGTAAACGTGCATAGGGTCACATGGATAACTAGTTCAATCTGGCGTCAATGAATCCGCCAGCGCACAGTGGTACTCGACAGCTGCACAAGCTACCGTCGAAGAAAAATTTCATTTTCCGCTGTGTGTGCAAGCTCCAATTAACTTCTGTGGTCTACTGTTGGAACGACGTCCGATGGAAAATTTCCGCTAGAGATAAAAACGCTGTGTGTGCAACGGGCCTTACAGTTAGATAGTGAGGATGGCTTCGGGTTCAACGACAGCGCGGCTTATAAGGCCGGCGACCAAGAGAGCTGCGTCTCTCTCTGGCACTCTAAAAACAGATCTTTCTCGTGGACTATTGGGGTCTTCTTTTATAGTGTCGGCGAATTAAAAGGCTTTCTCCGGCGTTTGAAGTGCTCGTAAGTGTTCAAAGTTTATGGGATTCTAAATGTCACTATAGTGTCAAAAACCTCAAAAGCCCTCGAACAACTCTGGTATTTATGCATTCTATAACGTCAGAACCGCACATTACAAGAACTTTATGGCCTCTTATCCTAGAGTTTATGAGACCGCCGAGATCAACTGTTCGCCGATAGATGACATGTTGAGGGGTAGGAATGGGGCATCACATACTTATATAATTACAAATTTCGTGTAGTAATGGAGAAAATGTCACAACAGCAATGAATATATTTCCATCATCGAAGAATGCTGATTTCAAGTTGGGGCGTGTATACTATTTTATAAACTATTGTCAGTGTAATGCCATCTGTTTTGAGATTAACAGTCAGAGAATGCAGAGTAAAAGGTGCATTAGAAAAAATAAAGGTGCATTTAAGTCTTTACGAATGTTATCCGACAAAACACTATAAAACTTGCTGAATGCATGATTTAAAAATATTTTTAAGAAGGATTACGTATGATGTGCTATGCTTTTACTGTTACACTAAGTATCATAATTTTTCTAATTCCTGAAATAATTTTAACTTTTCCATAAATTTTAGGCAGATGTAAATATATATATAAATTAGATGAAAACCCGTACTTCCCTACGGAGTACATTCAAATTAAATACAACGGTCAATATATGCAATTAATGCCAAAAATATGTATATATATTTATAATAAATACAACGATCAATGTATGCAATTGATGTTAAAAAAATGAAAATATGCATTTATAAAAAAATCATAACGGATATTTTTATAGACAAAATAATGTAGAAGAAAATATACAAATTAAATCTAATAGAACATACTAAAGAATATAGTACAGTTAATATAGTACAGTTTGAGGAACATTTCTTTTACTCTATGTTAATGTTTTTTTGATTGATGTCCAATCGTCTGCAGCATTAGCAAGAAAAAATAATTTTTTCTGTCTATTTCGCTGTTATGCACGTGACGCAAAATCCAAAGAAAATAAACCACGTGATCAGCATTTAATAAATTGAATTCTAAAAATTAATATTTAAAAATTCACCAAAAATCAGAAAATGGAGGTAAAGATTGAAATAAGATTTTATTTGAAAGGAATTTTTATGATCTTTCTCATGATATAAATTTTATAACCCTTGTATAATTATTTTAAATGCTTTAAAGAATGTTACAAAAACAGCTTAAAAATTTAACTAAAATGTATCTAAGAATAGTTTTTCAAAAATCTCTCTTAGTGCACCCCTAAACTATAAGAAGAATCACCATGCAAAATTGCAGCCCTTTATGTCCAGCGGTTTGGTCAGTGCGTTATATGTCAGTCAGTGAGTTACGGAACTGTTATATATATATATATATATATATATATATAATAAATTAAATATTAGGCCCTCCATTCTGTCATTTAAATTCCCTTTCCTAAATCCAATCCCCAGTAATCTTACTTTATCGTTTTAAATGCAATTAGCAACAAAACTTCACATTAATAGCAAACGTTGCATTTCTACACGTGTATACGTCTGGAGAAAGGCGTGGGTTCACATCGCGAGCCCCAGAATTTCGCTGACCGTTCAAAACAACAGCCACATGTTTTTTCCGCATCTCGCTTGTAAGGTTGAAAGGTGATATACACTTCGCTCCCGAGCAGTCGTCTGAGATGGACGGATGCTACTTAAGCACCAATAAACTATTCGGCCAGACTGCATCAAAATTTTAATTCCTTTCAGGCTGAGTCTAGCTCCAGCCATGTAAATATGAGATAGTTTTCCTTTTCAGGTTGCATTTTAAGGAAGAATGTAATGGATATATTACACACACACACACACACACACACACATATATATATATATATATATATATATATATATATATATATATATATATATATATATGTGTGTGTTTGTGTGTGTGTGTGTGTGTGTGTGCATACAGTGCCGTAACAACCATTCATGTGCCCTAGGCAAAAATTTGCATATAGGCCCCTTAATTAATTAGGTTTGAGAAAATAATAAAACAAGTACAGCATTTTGGGCCCCTCTTCCAAGTGGGCCCTGGGCGGGTCTCCCCGTTGCCGCTGCCTAGTTACGGCACTGTATTTATATATAATAAATAGTAGTTTTGTCTTCTCTCAGGAATGTAAAAAATTATCAATACATTTATAAAACTTTTGTCACGCAGAGTGACAATATAAGAGCACGCACTGGTCTGGCATGAGGTGTGTTTAGAAATCAGCAAGACTTAAGTTAAAATAATTAAGTTTATTTGAAACTTCAATAAATATTTTAAAATATTAAATACAATATCTTAAAGCATTTGTATAATCAAAACAAACTGACACAGAGACTTCTAACACATGAATCTCACTAGTTCGTGAGTTCAACTGTGTCTTCTGCTAGCGGCGTCTTTGCTCTAACTCGAGCAGTATTTATACAAGCCAGTAACATAACATTGACATATTTGCATAAAATACACTGGAAAGGAAAAATAACAAACCATGGGGAAAATAAACGAAAAACAACATTTCTAAGATGTATGACGTCAAAGTTGCTGTGACGCCATTACTTGTTAGATAATAAGTGCTACGTCAGTCTAAAACGATAGCATGAATGTCGGAAAGTAATACATGTAAATGATCCAATAAACTGAAGTTTAGATAGCCCTTTTAAGGTTCATTTTCCTAACAACTTTCAAGTGTTTAACCGTTCTTTTCTCAATCATTCTTTTGTTCTTTTGAAGAAGTTTATAAACTACGGCACGACCGTTGAGTTGTTAAAAAACCTAGTTACTTTTTAAGCATTAATTTCAGCTCCTTCAGACATTGTTGTTGTTGGCTGTGGATTAATTAAATATGACACGCTTTATCCCAGGGCAAACCGCGAAAGGTTTTTCTATCAGTCACGCTCGTTTTAAGATTTGACGATTCAAATTTGAATCTAGTCTTTATTTACAAGTGGATATTTCATAACTTTTTGTTTTGATTAAGCAGTTTTAAATTTGTCGCGACTGATTTCAAGGAACTGACCTTGAGTACACGCCAAGTATACTACACACCAAATATATATACAGTCGATGATATAGGGTACATATCGATAAAAAAGCTAATGCTAACGACGAATATAAGTTTGTCAAATTTAAAATTTTAAGAAAGCAGATTTAATAACTGAAAACTTTTAATAAGAATTTTTACAACCAATAAATGAAATTAATTTGTTTTTTATTTGTATAGATAACACGGGAACTTCGTATTTTAATACAAAGTTATTTTAATAAATTACACGTAAACAATGTTACTACTTAGAAATGAGTAATTGTTTTATAAAATTGTAGGTCAGGGGACAAAATTGAATTTTCAACTTCCAACAATTCACAGAGATCTTTAGAGTCTAAACATCAATAGCGGAAGTCTTTTAGACCCTGAAAGTAGATCATAGCAGTCGAAAATTTGTCTCCACATGCAGTATGTTATTGTTTAACTTTCAAATTTCCGAACATTGATCCTCTAGATTAAAGTTTCCCTGGTAAGACCGGATAATTAAAACCGCTTTCCGTTAAAGAGGAGTTTACTAAGGAATTTAGGAGTAAGAGAAATTCTTCAGGAGTATAGATTCCTTTATTTCTTTATTAGATGTATTTACTTAATAAAGAAATTTATTAGAGAAAGAGAAATTTTATTCAGAAGTACTTAACTTTTCCTTTGTTCCCCAAAATTTTATCTAGTTATGAACATAAGCTATAAAGGACAATGGCACTAAATTTGTCCTTATCATGACTGTTTTTTTTTCATTGATTGACACTGTAAATTGAAAGATAAGACAAATACACTTATTCCACGTTCTTTAAATGTGACGGTCATAATGGAGGGGTAGTGTGTCAAAAATGATTCATCAGATCATAAAACAATTTTTAGACTTTAACTGCTTTTACACGCGTTTTATCTTTGTGCATTGTCATGTTTCATAAGAAAAAACTAGATTTATTTTTGATTGCTATCTGAGAGCTACAGATAAAAAAATTAGATAGTGTAAAAGCATGTAAATTTTTGATATATGAATGAAACTTTTAGGCTTTGTTCCATAGCATTTCTGTCGATTACCTAGGGATGTGGTAGGTTCTAAAGAATCGTATTAGTAAATTTTGGACGAGTCTTTTGATGAAGCGTTAGAAAAATTATTGGTTTCTTATATTGTTAAACTGATGTTTTCTTTAACTCTTTATACCACTAAGATATGTGTTAAATTTTCTTAAAATTTTAATCTCAATATTTGATGTGGGTTTTATAGAGATCTCTTGTTCTTCGTGACATGATTGCTATATTCTTTATCTTTGTTTTTTCTTTCATTATTACAGATTTTCAACAACACTGCTTATCTAGATGTTGATTTTTAACATAAAATCCAGCATGATAGCAAATGAAAACTGCAAAAATAATCAAAAGTAATATTTGTATATACGAAAAATTATAACTAGCAAAATGTAAATTATTCAACAGAAAAATATATTAAATAACAGGAAGAATACAATGACAGGCAAACGGAATAAACAGAAATCCTGCACTTAAAGCTAAACGCACCATAAATGCAAGATGGTGAATTTAGCTCTAAGTGCAGGATTACTGTTTATTTCGTTTGCCTGTCATTATATTCTTCCTGTTATTTAATATATTTTTCTGTTGAATAATTTACATTTTACTAGTTACAATTATCGTTTTTTTTAGTATGAGCATTTGTTGCAACTGCGCAATCTTTTATTAAAAAGTTTAAAAGTTATTCAATGCTAGTGCAGTTTTTCAGTAAATTTCGTTTGTCTGTATATGCCTTCTTTACGTTTTTTAATATCTTATTTTGTGTTGAATTATTTACCATGTATAAGTTTATATACGACAGTGTCTTGAATATCCTCAAAATACGACACATATGCTGGTACTTAAGAAGCTGAGGGTCTCAAAATAAAGAAATATTACTAACTAGCTTAAAACCCGCACTTCGCTACGCAGTACATTCAAATTAAATACAACGGTCAATTAATTCCAAAACAAAAACAAAAAATATATTTATAATAAATACTACTATCAATTTATGCGATTGATGTAAAAAAAAACAAAAAATATATTTATAAAATAATGGTAAGGGATATTTTTATAGACAAAACAATGTAGAAGAAAATATTCAAATTAAATCTAATAGGACATACTAAAGAATATAGTACAGTTAATATCGTACAGTTTGAGGAACATATCTTTTACTGTATTTTAATATTTTTTTTGGATGATGTCAATCGTCTGCCGCATTAGCAAGGGAAAAAATATTTTTTTGCCTATTTCATTGTTATGGACGTGACGATAAATTAATTTAAAGTACCAGTAAAAGAAATCACGTGATCAGCATTTAATAAATTAAATTCTAAAAATTAATCTTTAAAAATCCCCCAAAAATCAGAAAATGGAGGTAAAGATTCGAAAAATATTTCATTTCAAAGGAATTTTTATGATCTTTCTCGTGATATAAATTTTATAACCCTCAAATTATTATTTTAAATACAAACTTAAAAAGAGTTACGAAATCAACCTAAAAATTTAATTTAAAAAAATCTAAGAAGAATTTTTCACAAAACTTTCTTAGTGCACACCTACACTATAAGAAGAATCGCCATGCAAAATTTCAGCCCTTTAAGTCCAGCGGTTTGGTCTGTGCGTTGTATGTCAGTCAGTCAGTCAGTCATTAAGAAACTGTTTTATATATATAGATTACGTATGATGTATATTTTATGACAAAAACTGAAATTTAAATCTTGACTCCAAAAAGTTGTCTCATTTAATGTCTTTTCATATGAACTAATTACCGCGCTGTTTTATAATTTTTGCGGAAATGATTAGGGCTTCCTATTGGCTTTAATATCAGTTTTCTGCAGCAGATCACTTAATATTAAAATTTTTGGGTCATCGAAACTTCGATATAAAAAAACTTGTAAAAAAATGGCTTAATATTTTTTGCATAGTACCTGAGGTACCTGAAATACCAGAATACGAGAGGTTTAGAGAAAATAAGATAGCAACAATTAATTTAACACGTTTGTGGTAATGGAACACGAAATGTTTAGAAAAGAAAAGATCCAATCTTTGTGCTTGAGGTATAAACAGGAAAACCAACATAAATAAAGCACAAATAGCAATAAGATGCAATTATTTTGCATACGGCCTTTCGAAGCTACAAAGGAGCTTCTTCATCAGTGCAACAAACTTAGTGGCAGCTCCAAAGTAAGCTCGCTTAGTCTTCGGCTTTTTGAGCTGCCACTAAGTTTGTTGCACTGATGAAGAAGCTCCTTTGTAGCTTCGAAACGGCCGTATGCAAAATAATTGCATCTTATTGCTATTTGTTCTTTTTTACGCTCGTTTTCCTGTTTAGTTCGACAATGTTTAGTTCGACAGCAAAGGTCCGAATTTGTAAAGCAGGAGTTTAGTAACGCATTATCTACAACAGTAGGCTTTAAGATTACATTAGTTCTTCACACCAAACGTGGAAACTTACAGAAACTTGTAGCTTCTATAAATTTAAGCACTTTCTTCCAGAAAACAATAACAGAACGTTGCTTATTGAAAATAACTAAGAATAAGGAGCATGTCGTGTCTCTGACATGTGTGCCTTAGTGGCTGTCGTGTTGCCTGTCCTGTTATTATTTAATTGGGCGTGATTCGCATTTACTTGGGTTAGTACATATAGTATGGTAGTTGGTTGCGTTGTGTTATGTTTATTTTGTTGAATCCAACCCAAAGCCCTAGACATTAATTGGCAAACGAACAAGTTGAGTCATACCAAAACCTTAACTAAAAAAAACTTCTATTTCGAAAAAAAAGACTAAAAACCATTAATAACAATTAAAAAAAACTAAATAAGTTTAAATTAAATCTTAGTTTATTTACACATATACATTTTTACAAGTTATTTTTATCATACTTTTTGATGGGCACACTTAGCCATATACAAAACCATTTATCGTTATCTTAACATTAAACTCAAACTACTTAACGAGTAAATAGGGAGAGCACGACACTAACCAAAGCTCATTACTTATTCGAATAATCTCTTTCCTATATTCTCCTTATCTAACCATAAACAATACTCATTCAAAAACAAAAGGGACTGAGCTAAACAAATAACGTAGACCACTCACTCAATTTAGATGACACACTTGGGGATCATTGACTTCGTCCACTCGTCTCGCTGGGGTCCGTGGAATAACTCCTTACAGGGCAGGGGCAATCACCTCTTGCTTCTCGTTTGGGATCAGGCCGTCTAATTCGTAAAGCACAACAACCTTGACTCATACGTTTCTTCAGTCGCCTCTGTATTTTAGAACACTCGTAATTCAAGGCAACACTCTCTCCAAAAAGTGCAGGGAATCTTTTGCACCACTCGACAAAACTTATTTTTAATGCAGAGATGCGGAACCCAAAGTTCGACCCGACTACGAAACTCTTAGTCAAAGCAGGAGTTCGGGAACCTTAGCTCAACCCGACCAGCAAAGTCTCTCTCTCTTCTAAATTCAAAACCCCACATATATATTTATCATCAGTTCTTTCTCTTCCGTGATCCCTCCTTCTCATAAAACTTTTTAGCCAATCCGGATCCTGCAACATTTCTATTTGCCTGGTCATCTCAATTCTCATCTAATTGGATGCCCCTCTTAGCCAGCGTACGCCCTCAATAGACCCGCACGCAATACCTCCCAAGTTGTTTGCGGTTCCGCACCCCGCTCCGACCGCTATAAATTGTTATACAAAGCGTATTGTCTCATAACGTCAACCCCGGCTCCAAGTCCTGCTTATCTCGTCTAGAATCAAACTTCCCGTGCACACCGCCGCCATAAAAACTCTTTCGTTAACCAAGTCATAAAACAGGACCGCTCCGCTCCATAATTGCACTGTCTTTCTCAGCCGGCGTTTGCAATCTTAACAAATAAATGTAATGGTGAAAGCCTTCGATCAATTTAACCTCTTAATTTTTATGTAATTTTACACACATTCGAAGGCGCATCATTACAGTGGCATAGAGCAGTTATGGGTTTTGAAATTCTATATGTTGCACCATGCTCTGGAGGAACTTTACATCTTTGATCTATGTCATAATGAATCCATTCGAACCCACATCGTGTCATAATAAGCCAACAAACATCTAAGAGATATCTCATGAAATACATGTATCATGGGGATCTGTAGATGGATGTAATATGGATTGCTGGAGGTTGTCCTATAGAGCCTAGAGTGCACTAAAAAAATATGGGATGTGAAATAAGAAATACCCCGTCCGCCAGGAACAACTGCATTGGCGGTTCTGAGTGGGTTTGTTGAATAAGGAAGCAAATCAAGGCTTCGTACATATTTTTGGGGCCTATGAGTTCTATGCATTCAATATCAGGAAGAGTATTTATAGTATTCTGACCGTTGTTCAAAGATTAGTTTTGTATTTTTACTGAGTTAATTAATTGGAGTCTAATTACTTTTGACTGAACATTGAATATGGTATTTAATGTAATATTTTAGGTCAAGTTCATCTATTCAATAGCAAACGATAGCAAACCTAAAAAATAGCCTAAAAGAGGGATAAAGAATATCAATTTATTTATGTAATTAATAGGTGCCAGAAAAAAATTCTTTTGACAACGTTCGGAAATATCTGAAAAAGACACGCTGTTACAAGTATTCTAGGAGCACTTTTATAAAACTTTTGAATTTTAGAGCTTGATATTTAGTTTCTTATTAAAATTTGTTCCATAAGTTTTTAATTATGTCTACAGAATGTATCGTAATCGAAGCACATCAAAATATAAAAGTTAATGATGCGTAAAATGTTTAAAGATTTTTTTTATGCATGTCATTTAAAGAAATTTATTCATAGCAATTTTTGTATATTTTCACCCATTAATGCTTTAATACTTTCCATAATTAGCAACGGACTTTCTCGCTGGAAAATAAAAAGAAGGCTGATTTCCGTAAAGTCAATTACATTCTCTTTTCCCTTTAGAATACAGGTCGATCACTGGAAGATTACTTTTTACAGCTTTACAGATGATGCGTTACTAAAACTAACTATCAGCATTAAATTTATAAAAAAGTTAAATACAAAAGCTACATCATTTCAAGATCTCTTTTGGGTATTCACAAACAAAGTAAAGAGTTTCGAAGTAAAGTTTCCTGAAAAGAGTTTAATGGCATGTTGTCCTCTCTTTTAATTTTTCACTTAAGGATTTTGTTTCGGCAAAATTTCTTTTACTTTTTAAAGTTTTATAAAGCAGTGACAATACATGTATCGAGTGGTACACTTGAGTTGAAGTAGGAGGAAAATGTAGCTAGTTATTTCATTTTCTCCTCTCCTTAAAGGAGCAAAATCTGGATTGTATAACAGTGTGTAGTACGAAAAATTTGCTAATATTTCTAATATTTCTCTTAATTAGTAAGAATATTGCTATTTTAAAAAAAGAATATCGGGTGCATAATTTAATCAGTGAACTTTACTGCTATCCCTGACTAAAGATTTTTATATTTCGATTCCTTTTTATAAATAGCTTATATTTACTTCAGATTTGACAATTAAATCCCATATATTCAAGAATTTTTGTTAAAGAAATTGATACTACTGAAATAAAAATAATATCTTTAAATAATACCCCTAAAAATCCAATATACTTACGAACTATTACCTCTCGAATTTTGTTAAGAGGATTTGGAACCATCAATTTGACAAAAAGTGATAAAAATATCGATTTTTCAATATTTGAAAAATATATGTATCTTAGCATTATATTGTAAAGAAGTTAAGAAGTGATCTGATATTTATAACTGCAGTACAAAAATTTTACTGTAAGACTTATCAGAGATTATTTTTTAAAGGTGAAGCCTTTGAAGCACGATTTTCCTCAGTTTGTGATTTTTAGATATGTTGCTACATTCAAAATGACGGAGTTTGGAAAAATATTTAAAAGATAATTTGAATTTTTTTTATTTTAGTAGAGTCTATTCCATCGACATATAGATAATTATTTCAATAAAATGAAAACAAAATTTAAATAAATAAATACATATATTTATAAGTAAATATTCTCCCTAGATTAGGTTTGGTTTGGTGCGCTACGGTCAACGTTTTGCTACACGAGGGCTAATTAGACCGGGACCTACATTTTAAATCCGATTCCGAATGGTTACAAACATCCCTGCCAACAGTGGGACTCGAACCATAGGATCTGAACCGAATGCCAACACCCTAGACATTCAGCCATCACCTAGTCTCCTTAGATTAGGATAGCGGTTCCCAACCGGTGGATCGCGGAAGGGTTACAGGTGGGTCACGACTCGATCTTAAAACTATTAAAATGGTCTTTGTGTAGTTTTATAATTGTAGTTTTTATCTTCAAAAAGGAACACTTGTTAGTGAGTATGAAACCACTTATTGCATATATTGGAAACGTATATCTATTGTTAAATAAATAACTGTCTTGCTAGAAAGTGCTTATATTTTGTCAACCATTTTCAAATTGGAACACAAATTGTTTATCTGAAACCATCTGTTACCGTCAAATATTTGCAATAGTTGATGGTAAATTATACATAAGGAAGGGATGCGATTCAAATAAGATATTTTACTCCACCATGGACCTATGGACCGTGGAGGTATTCCGATAAGGAAAGATGGGTAGCCAGCTGAAAAAGGTTGGGAACCACTGGATTAGGACATTATATTATTCTTCTTATGGAGGAATCTATTTTTTTGAAAAAAACTATCTCTAAAGTTATAAAGAAATATTTCTTGAACATAATTAAACTCTTCAGTTACAAATTTATAACCGTTTATCGAAAATATTTGTTTTTATTCTTGAGATATTTAATTTTCTTAGTACTATTTGATAACAGGTAAAAGAAGTATTAAATAATTATTTAAAAAAGCACCAAATAATCTTAATGAATACAGTTTATATCCAACCAATGTTAATTCTTTTCCTATAAAACATTAAAAACATTAACTATAAACCACATGGTTTGACATTTCCGCCAAATGATAGTATTCTAAGACCTATACATCACATAAAGGTCTGAATTTATAAACTTTGAAATGAGTAGGCAATAAACTAAAATATCTTATTTATTCAAATACTGAATCACTTTTAAGTTCCAGGAACTACATTTATGTGATAAATATTTGCACTTCATATCCATATTTACTTCACTAGAACTTACAATCATATATCTCTCTGTCTTTGAGACAAAGCATTCTTCAACTTTTCAACCATTAATGCTTACTTTATATGACTTTCCGTTGTACCATTTTGCCATCTTCTCACGCTGCTGTCACCAAATGATATGAATTCCTTAAAAACAGTTACACAATATGATAAATGAACTGAAAACTAAATAGGAGTTTAGACTTCAAGAGAAATGACTATTACGTACGCCACTCTAAAGAACGTTCAATAACGAATCATTTGCAACACCAGGGCAAAACATTTCGATTAAAGCTGTTTCGAATGACTACAAACTCCGATACCATCCACATGATCGATTAAAAACCATAGAAATTGAGAGTAAACTTGATTGGTTTTTTAAAATTGGAAATTTAATTCCTCTAATAATGTAGTACAAAATATAATTTAAAATATTTTTTAAAAAAATCATATATTTTATTCAAAAATTCTTATTTTTCAGCAGTTTATTCAGGTGAAAATGTAAACTTTTTGCTTTTGATTCTTCTCCAAAGATCTGATTTTTTTAAAAGCTTGCTTACCATGACAACAAAATATTAGTTTTTCTATTTACATTTATATGCTAGATATTGAAAAATCCATGCATTTTTCATTAGCTTATAGGCATTTAACTGAAAAGAAAGCATAAATAATACATATATATGCTTTTGACTTCTATGCAAATACACGCAATTGAGACATCTTCCCTTCCAGATGGATGAAACATGATGGATGTTTATAAAAACACATTTCAAAATTTTTAAATTCAATTTGAGATTGAGTATATGATTAGTGCAGTCTTTACCGACAGAAAATTTATTTATTACATTAAAATTTCCTGTCTTAAAGAAGTCCAATTTTTCCCCTTCAAAGTTATTTTACTTTTCCTAAATTGTGTCTATAAAGAAAGAATAAAGACATTTGTTTTTTATCTTAAAAGATAATTATTTTCATAATTTTTTGCTTACGAAAAATCTTTTTCAGAAAAGAAAACTATTTTATAACCATAAAATTTACCTATCTTCTCAAAATAGTTGTATTTTATTTGAAAAGTATTAATATAAACATGGAAAGGTTAAATTCTAAAACTAAGCATTGGAAACTGAACGATTTGTAATAGATAGCGTGTCTTTTATAAATGTCACAAAATGAGAAAGAAATGTGTTGTGAAAATAGTTGTTAACGCCGGAGATTTTTTTCCAGAAAAAAAGTATTTCACGTATTTTTTCTTACAAAAGTTTTTCCCAGAAAAGAGTTGAAATTTATTTTATAGGGATATTTTATTTCCTCTGCGAATGTTGGAAGCGATTTTGTTTTTATTGCACATTGTTATATTTCTAACTGCCTAGTATATCTTGTTACAAGGTCATAAAAGTTTCTAAAATCTTTCTGGAAATGTTGGAAATAATTGAATAAGATTTTTTATAATACTAGTTTCAAATTACCACGGACTACGAGATTACAGATATAAAATGTAAGAATAAACTTTTGGGGAAAAATATTTCAAGAATATTTCAATGAGCGTCAGCCACATACATTTTATTAGTTCTCAATTCAATTTGATCTGAATGTGGATAAAAATCAATGGAGATCGATTATTTTTGTTTCGAAAGACAAATTATTATTAAGGTTGCTGTATTTGAATCATCCTCATTTCTCCAGATTTTATTAGTGTATGCTCAAAGGAAAATTAAAGGAAAATAAAAAAAGATAAAAAAATTAGCAGTGATTCATCAATTTTAGGTTTGATGAATCGTTCGTCATAGGTTTCGATGATTTATAGCGGTTTAGGCATTCTGAGAATCTAAATAAAAAAGAACGCAAAAATATGTGTATGCATATATATATATTTATCTATATATTATATATATATATATATATATATATATATATATATATATATACATATATATATATATATAAATATATACATATATTTTTTTTTTATATATGTCAGTATACGATAAAAGAATAACGTTCCCTTTTAATGCAATATCATTAACACACTGGTCATCAAACATTGCGAAGAGAATCTTTATCAACATTATCTTATGCCAGATACTAAGATTTTGCAGAATATGTAATCCTAAGGAAGCTATTAGTAAACATTTTTTTATTTTCAAGGCGAAACAATATTATGATAATAGCATACCGTTGGACGAGCTCTGAAGCCTGGATATGAAGATTTTTATTTTAATGCAGTTTATTGTGGTATGACTTCTCTTTCATCGTTTATTTGCAGGTCTACAAGTGGTCCCGTGGGGTGGTGCTCATATTTCTTTTATAAGCGGTTATTTTGTAGCACCTACCTAGGACCGTCGTGTCATAATAATTTCTTTTAGTTTTTTTGTCATCTGATTTAGCCATATTAATTATAAATGCTTTTTGAATATGGCACCATGGCGAAACCACTTGTGTTTGGTTATGCTTCTTTGCTTTACTCACGGCTGATGAGCCAAGCAAAGACAGATGATTTTCTTGATCTTTTTGACTTTTTTCAGTCTAATTGCTTGACTTTTTGTCTTTTGGGTGTTCATTCACTTATATTTCTATCTTTGGGTGCTAATGCACCTGTGTTTTTGTTCTTTTTGTGTTAGCTGCTAGGCTGCTCCATGCATATGGCTATAGTATTTGCAAACTTTAGATAAATGATGTATTCGTGCTTTGTGGTTAATGGCTGCTTTAGCGCATGGCCACGAAATCTATTTTTTATTTATTTGTTGTTTTTCTTCACGTTGTATATATATATATATATATATATATATATATATATATATATATATATATATATATATATATATATATATATATATATATAATGTCCCTCTGCGAGGTTAGAGAGGGTGTGAGATGGTACGTTCCCTGTAGATGCCGCCCGTTGGGGTGGTTGGTGAAAATTGAGGTGGCACCAGGATTAATCGGACTCCGAGCCTTCTGGTGCCATTATCCCTTACCCCGATAGCATTTATGTTCCTGGCATGGAATAAATTCTGGCCATGGGGCATTAGAAACAACAAAAACAAATATATATATATATATATATATATATATATATATATATATATATATATATATATATATATATATATATATATATATATATATATATACTAAATGTATCACCCGGCTTCGCTCGGCATTCAGTTTCTGTTTTTTTTTTTTCATGATTAGCCTCATGATATGATGTTCTAAAGTTTTCACTAAAATTCTTTTTCGGTAGCAAATAGCATTAGTTTGTTGTCGGTGCTGTCTTTGTTCATCGCTTTCCTCTCTTTTCGATGTTGAAGCTCGAAGACAATCGTATGTTCGTTGCGTTAAAAGTTTCTTCATCAGTCTCAGTGCTTCGGATCACTACAATTCAAATTCTGTTACCTTCGAGCTCTTGGGAATGTTTTTTCTTCAGATTCTTGTGTGCGTCTAATTGCATTTTGAATTCTGTTGGCTTCACGCTGTTCTGTTTATTTTAATCACAGTGCTCATTTCTCAACAATCTTTGATATTTTCCCCTTACTTCTGCAGGATTAAAAGTTGCTCTCCTCTTTTGGGGCATTTTAAAGCATTAATTTATAGCTAGTCAATAACGTTTGAATGGATTTATTATTATGGAAAAAATATCAATAATGTTTGAAGGGATTGAGATCAAATCCAATATTAAAACACAGCAAATCTGATAATTATTATAGAAAAAGTATATACACGTATTTCATGCTCGGAATTCTTTCTCAAAACTAAATCGTCTACTTCGTTTCAATGCCACTTTCAGACTTTCTTAATTATAATATACACGTATTTCCTGATTGTAATTCTTCCCCAAAGCTAAATCATATGCTATGCTTCAATGTCACTTCAGTTATATAAATCATCGCGGCAAGGCTAAACGCAAGCTAAGTGAACGTGTTCTTCAATATATTTGAGTTTGAACAGATAGCTTGGGATAGTTTCGATTCATGTAATGGATAGATAGCACATTCATTGAAAATGAATGACTTTCCATCCTTATATTTTCATTTTTAAAAAGAAATATTCCGGCGTTGCCACGTACATGAAAATAATAAATAAAATTCATTCTTGCATGCGCCAATATATGAATAAATCTCGTTTTTAATTAATGTCTATTTATTTTTACGGAAATATTATAGCTAAGTGTGTAGCTAAGTGTGTAGCTAAGTGTGTAGCTAAGTGTGTTATAGTAAGTAATTTAATTGGCAACAATAAATGTTACAATGGCTTTGAACAAAAATATCCGGGGAGAAGTCCCATATCCTGTGTTGGGAAATTTGGCGTTTTTTTTTGGCGATTTTCAATATCCGTTGATACCTCGCAAACTTGTTATAACATAATTCGGGAATGGAACGACGTAGCGGGATGAAAATACTCTAAAACCTTCGCGCGAGTTCAAGAAAAAAGTTGACCAAGTTTCATCGCAATCGGATGAACAGTACGGCAGCGCATAAAATACGAACAAACCAACAAACAACCATTTATTTATATATATATATATATATATATATATATATATATATATATATATTCTATGATAATATTACTAACTACCTAAAATCGCCCATTCTGACCTTTATCTCTGTCCTGGTAACCCCTCTTTCTTCTCTTTGGTGTAAAGGCCTCGCCTTTCCACACACGGACTCCCTCCGCCAATTCTGGCAACCTCCCTGAGCTAATCGTATTTTGGCGCTCTTAAGAAGAGACGCTGGACTGACTCGAAGCGAATAAGATGTGTTGCTTTACTCGTTAGTAAATTTGTTTGTTCCTGAAGCTGACTTTATTATTTTTCGGCCACGGTGTAAGCTATTTCATGAGATGTCCATTCCGGACATTTCATATATATATATATATATATATATATATATATATATATATATATATATATATATATATATATATATATATATATATACATATATATATATATATATATATACATATATATATATATATATATATATATATATATATATATATATATATATATATATAAATATATATATATATATATATATATATATATATATATATATATATATATATATATATATATAATATATATATATATATATATATATATATATATATATATATATATATATATATATATATATATATATATATATATATATATATATATATATATATATATATATATATATATATATATATATATATAATATATATATATATATATATATATATATATATATATATATATATATATATATATATAAATATATATATATATATATATATATATATATATATATATATATTATATATATATATATATATATATATATATATATATATATATATACACATTCAAGAGCCAAAACATTATGACCACCTGTCAATAACGAGCTGGCCCACCTTTGGCGCGCAACACAGATTCAACCCGTCTTGGCATGGATGCCACAAGTCCTTGGTAGATGGCCGGAGACAGATTGTACCAGATGTTTAAGCAACGGTCACGCAAATTCGAGATATTGCGAATTGGTGGTCTTTGAACTCCGAGCTGCCGTCCCATGTCATCCCAAATATGTTCTATCGGATTGAGATCCGGTGAGTTAGGCGGTCAGGACATTAACTGGAATTCAGCATCATGTTCCTGGAACCACTCCAACACAATTTTAGCCTTGTGACAAGGGGCGTTGTCCTGTTGGAACATTCCATTTCCAGCTGGAAAAACAGAGGCTATGTAAGGGTGCAACTGGTCCTCAATGATGATCAGATACCCTGTAGCATTCATGGTCTGCTCTACCACAACCACGGGTTCCAGAGACGCCCAAGAGAACGTCCCCCAAAGCATAATACCACCACCACCGGCCTGTGTATGACCTACTGTACATTGAGGGAGCAACAGTTCGCCTGGAAGACGGCGTATCCTGACACGGCCATCAGCGTGATGAATGACAAACCGTGATTCATCTGACCAGGCAACTCTCTCTCACTGATCCATGGACCAGTTGCGATGTTCCCGGGCCCAGCGCAGGCGCAGTTGGCGATGACGCTTGGTCAGCAAAGGCACACGAGTGGGACGTTTGCTGCGTAGCCCCATATCCAACAGTGTCCGCTGAACAGTGTGCTGCGATACTATTCTACTTGGCCCAGCATTGTATTGGGTGATCAGCTGAGCCACTGTCTGGCTCCGGTTTTGCTTCACCATGGGAGACAGTCTCCGACGACCTTTTTCTTTGATAGCGTGTGAACGTCCAACACCATGTAGTCTAACGGCTGGTTTCACCGTCATTCATCCACTTTGCATAAGTACTAACAACTGTAGGTCGCGAACAACCCACGAGTCATGCAGTTTCGGAAATACTTGTTCCGAGCCTTCGAGCCATTACAATCTGCCCTCTATCAAAGTCGCTTAGATCCGCAGCCTTTCCCATCACACACAGAAGTAAATGAAGGAATGATTCTTCAGACTATCCAGCAGCAGTTAAATACCACTTCCACGATATACCTGATCACGTCCTTCCACGTCATCCAGGCGAATTCATTGCAAAATGTAGGATTGGTCATAATGTTTTGGCTCTTGAGTATATATGTAGTACACTGATTTAAGGGTGAGATAGTTCGACAATTAGCTATGGTATTGTCCGACAATCCCCTGGTGCGGTAACATAGTCCGACAGTCAGCTGTGTAATATACAGTGTAGTCAAGCCGTTTTTGAGAGATAAGTTAGTATATGCTTGACAAAGTTATACAGTGTGTACTTAGTGACGTCGTGATTCTAGAAATAGGTTTGAAGAGGAAATATGAAGTTCCATTAGCTGGTTAAATGATACTGATTCATACTTCTGACATTACTTAAGTAGAGGTTTATACAACTGATCTGGCATTATTTTTTTCTGTTAACGTTAGACTTCAAAATTTAAAAATTGTGAATTTTTTTTGGTGAAATATAAAATAGAATATTGAGTTTTGAATTAAATACCTCAATTTTCTGCTGACTTAAATGACTTTGAACAGAATAAGGAAATAGAAAGGAGTTTCTGGTATTGTGTTCAATAGTTCTAGTGTATAATGAAGAGAGTGTGAATATTATTTTATTTTCTTATCTCATGTCATTGTTCCAAGAACCTTGAGTAATCAGGAATGAAGAATTGCGTCTTTGAGATATTTTGGAGATCCAAGCATTATAAAAAACTAAACTTTCATTTATTTTTTATTATTATTGGTATTCGGAATAGGTAATAGAAATTTATGCAAAAGATAGCACGATAGCAAGTTTTTAAATGATAATAAAAATTCCTTTTGAAGATACAGTCAGTAATGCTATAGTAGTTACATTCATTTCATGTTGAAAAACTTTTATATGGATAAGGAGGTAGTACCTCTTTATCCATAAACACATTTAAATGAGAGAAAAAGCCAAAGTTCTTTTCTGTGGCTATCTTATCAAGGTTATTATTACTGAAATGATAATAACTATACTTATAAATATATGTACAGTATGGATTTTGTACGTTAGATCATATTCAGATCAAAAATCATTCCTAATCCTTTCATTATTTCTCAGAATAAATAATTGAAGAACTGGTAGGTATTACGTACTATAGAAACATTAATTTAGTACTAAACTTTATCTTATTTAAAGAGTGTCAACATTAAAAAGCTATTGATAAATAGAATAGGAATATCACATAATAGTTTAATTAATTTTTCTTAATATTTGAACTAGAGAATGACATGTACAGCAATTTTTGAGCAATATTCAGCAATATTTTTCAAAAATCAAGTCTTAACGTTTAAAAGAAAAACATTTTGATAAAGATTGTAATCTTCGCGATCATGCGTATAGCACAAGAAATGCAAAGAAAAGTAATTTCACCCAATCAATCATCATTATACATTAACCTCAATATCCTAATAAAACTGCCTCAAACAACTACACTACTTACACCAAACTACTATATTTTTCGGACGATACATTCTAGATGGAACTATTCCTCTGGCTTTCGCTGATGTTAAGAATGAACATTTGGCTGGTTGAGAGGGAACCTGTATACAACGGCCAATAGGATTAGTGTTTAATGGTTGTAAGGTATACACAAGATTCGATTCACAAGAATCGAACTTTTGAGTGAATTAAAGAAGCTGCTTTAAATATGCTAATTTCGGCATACGCGCTTAGTATAAATACCACGCAGCGTCATTAATAAAAAAGGGGAGGTTGTTAAGGTTGAAAAGGTGTTATCCTGCACTAGTGCTTAGCAGGCCAGAAGTTTACATGGCAGTACTGCTGGTTTGACTTACTGTTCGTGAGTATAAAAATATATTGTTCTTGAAAGCTGTGTTTATACATTCCGTACAAGTAGTACGCATGCTTATTGCTGTAAAAGCCAATTATATGTGCAACGAATTCAATAAACATTGTTTCATGTATAAACTGTGTTTGCTTCAAATTCAAATAGAGTGCCACTTCAAATTATATACACCCAAGTCTGGGTAGAAGTGAGCATAGATACCCTATTTGGTCTAGTATTTGTAACTTGCTCTCCCACCCCATTTTAGTCGGCACACAGTATGCTCGTCGTCTGGGGAACGGATGTGCAACACTATAATCTTTAACATTAAAGGGTCTTTTGTTCCGTACTTGTTCTGAAAATTGCCTTTCTTTGGGTTTAGGTGACCTATAGTAACGTGATGATTTAGGACGGATAGCTTGAACATTGTAGGTCTTAATGATGTTAGAGTTTATTATACATAACACCAACTTAGATACTTCTAAGATTTAATACATTAATTTGGAAGTCTCGTTCATTACAACATCGCATGCCTATATTTACCAAGCAAATGTAAATTGGTACTATCACTTGCTAAGTTCCACCTTTACAAGAGAGTTGTTTCCAATATTACAAAAGGGACAATAAAGAAATACGAGATAAAGTTACCATACAAGGCATCGCGTTTTGAATGGATATATTCTTCATGACAAAAGTTTCAGTTGCTCAAACTACTCTATTGAAATTCTCTTGCCTCCATCGATTTGCGAGATTTTCCTGCATGTTTCATATCTGACTCAGTCTAATACGTCTCCCATTTACTCAGCACACCACAAACTGCTGACTTAAAGATTCAAAGAAGACTGAGATGGTTCTCACAAAATGATCGCTGATAAAGCATACCACTAGAATTCCGAGAAAGAATTTATTTAAGGGGGCACACCACCTTTAAAACTTCAAAAATAGAATTTTTGGTTTTTGCTATATTCTGATTTTTGGGACATTTCTGAACAATATGCAAAAAACCGCATAAAAAAATTCGCATTATTTCTCGAGTTGTGAGAGTTTATGTAAAGCTCACTCTGTTGCCATGACCATGTATATTCCAACTTTAACTTCAGTTTTCTCAAATATGTAAATTTTTGGATTATGCGCACTGTTACTCCCAAACTATGTGTGCTAGACACACAGAATTTTTATCAGATTTGTATTATAAGCTTCTTTACATACTAAAATAAAAAAGATATAAATAAATTTATAAAAAAAATTTACACTTGAAAATGGCTTTAAAAAATTGCTAAATTTAAATTTTTAAAAATTTTTATGTAAATTATAGAGAATCTATGCTCACTTCTACCCAGACTTGGGTGTATATAATTTGAAGTGGCACTCTATTTGAATTTTATACAAACGCAGTTTATACATGAAACAATGTTTATTGAATTCGTTGCACATATAATTGGCTTTTACAGCAATAAGCATACGTACTACTTGTACGGAATGTATAAACACAGCTTTCAAGAACAATATATTTTTATACTCACGAACTTTAAGTCAAACCAGCAGTACTGCCATGTAAACTTCTGGCCCGCTAAGCACTAGCGCAGGATAACACCTTTTCAACCTTAACAACCTCCCCCTCTCATTAATGACGCTGCGTGGTATTTTTACTAAGCGCGTATGCCGAAATTAGCATATCTAAAGCAGCTTCTTTAATTCACTCAAAAGTTCGATTCTTGTGAATCGAATCTTGTGTATACCTTACACTGGCCTCCCTCGAAAAAAAAAAAATTAGGTAACTGAGGTCTGAACGGCTTCAGTTAACTAATTGAAAACGCGTGCTGGTCTGACTTTTGACATAATGGGTGGCAAAGTCAAAAAAACCTTCCACACGTTGTGTGGAGGAAAAACGCCACTACCATTTTACAAAACTAACCCCGAAGGGTCAAGGTGACACCATCAAACAGTGGATTTGCAGAGTTGCGGATACTGGGCTGGCCAACTGCGCCCTAAAAAACTTATTTTAGTTAAAATTGTCAACACAATTGCACAGCATGACATTTCTTGACTGTTTGTATCTGCTCTCCCCCAATTTATAATGCACATGTGTCATGATTTGTGAAGTTAGTACATTAGTGGTTAATTGGTATATTGTGCAGTATGTATTTTTTTCCTAGTCACTACATGTCCCCTTCAAAAATTTATAAAACAACTGTATGCCGTATTTTTTTTTCAGTGGCTCACCCCTTCCCCTCAAAATGTTTACACAGTATATACACTGGGGAATTTCAAACCAATTTGGTTCGGTTTTATTAAAGGGTGGGAGTTAGAATAAGAAAGTTGATACAAGACTTGTTCCTCATGAATGCAGCAACTTCCTTGCACCAGTCTGTCCAATCCGTGGAACCTCTCTTGACGGTCGCAGTCCTAGTAAAGGGGTTCGTTGACCGTGTGGGCATCCTTCGTGCAGCAGGTCGTTGGTCCCGAGGCGCTGGTCCGGCTTGACGATGGACAGGAGGTCTCTTCGGAGGAGGCCAACCTTGCTGGGCGGCTGATATCTTCCGTTTCCTGTACTTATGCAAAGGAGCTTTAGAATTGTCATCTATCCTTTTCATAACCTTGTGTACCTTATGTGTACCACGTTCATCCTTTGATAGAGTTTTTGTAGTGCACACCTTACTTTTCTTCGTAGTTTTGCTTGTATCGGTATTATATTTTAATGCAGATTCTATTTTGTCAAATTTATACGCCGCACCAACGTGTTTGGTTGCTGGCTTTATCTCTCTACTTGTGTCATGTTTTTCAACAAATTGACTCTGTTTTTGGTATTGGTGCTTATGCGACTTCTTGTTTACCGACTTAATTACTTCAGTATTAGCAGTTTTAATGCTGGAACCTGAAGGCACTTTTTCACGTTTTTTATCCCCCTTAACTTTAGTTTTATCCTCTTTTGACGAAAAAGTCTCTTTGAAACTTGCGATATCAGAATCGTGATCATTTAAATTCTTTAACACTGCTTCAGTTTTAGGAAGATTAAGCTTTTCGTACTGGTGCGTTTTAATGCAACCTGCGTCTATAACTTCCGAAGCATCAGCTAAACTACTTACAGTATAACTCTGTGTCAACTTTTCATCCTGATTCTCAGTCTGGTTTTCATGTACTTTATTTAAAACCATATTATCAACCTGGCCTACAGCATCCTCATTCGGATGGAAACTTGAAATAATATCATCATTACCTAGCGAGTTCCTACTATCGTTTAAAGAATTTTTATTGTCGTCAACTAATAAGTATTCACTAACTTCCGTAACGCCTACTTCGTCATCTACTAAATTTCCTTCATTAACAGATGTGTGAATATCATCTAAAATATCAGGTATAGCATTAATAATATCAGGTATAGCATTAATAGAAGTGTCAGATGATTTATTTTCTAAACCACTAGCATTAGTATCGGCACTATTTTCAGAAATTTGTACTGGAATTACCGCATTATTCCAGCTAGACTCACTTTCTTTATAAGCCAAAAAAATACCCTGACTTTCACTATTCTCAAAATAATGATTACTGCTCGGACAAAATAATACATTTGACCACACAGTTTCAACAGGTTGAACCATATCATGTGAATCAACTTGCCAGTGCAAGTAAGGTGCTTGCATTTTATTTACTTTAAGTGCACTAATTTCATTATCACGCCGTGCGCTTCTATTATTTTGCCTGCGGTACTGCTTACGCTGCTGGTTTGAAACTCGCGAAAAATTTTGGCGCGGCTGTATAAAACTTCTCGTACCTGAATGAGGGTACGGGGTAGCGAAGAAATGCCTATTGTCATGTTTAGCTAAAGCTTGAAGGAGGGTAACCTTGCTTGTAATTGTTTGATTATCTAAAAAATCTTGAACACTTGGCTTCAAACGTTGGATAACTATTTTTAAGATTACCGCTTCCGTTACCCCTTCTAAATATTCCTCACACTTGGAAATCTTTTACGTAGCAAAATCTAATGCAGACTGACCTTCACGTTGCCTTAGCGAATAAATTTCCGCTTCAATTTCACTTTGATTAAAGGTCTTTGGAAAAACGCTAAGAAACTGTTGCTTGAATGACGAATAGTCAAAAATCAGATTACTGCTTTTCATACACGTGTACCACTGATATGCACTACCTCTTAAAGCGGCTAGAGCAATTTTAAGTTTATCCCCCTCTGGGGTGCATTGTTGCTGAAAGTAATGCTCAATTTTCTTTAGGAATTGGCTTGAGGGGCCGCCATTGAATGTGGCTTCGAACGGCGCAATTTGCTGAACCATAATTACCTGAGGAAAATTTCCAGCAGGATTTTGTTCTACAACACTCATTTTTAAATAGTATATAAGTACTTGCAACAATTTTATCAATATAAGTACACAGTACACAGTTTTTAATTTCAATTATGTTGTTCGTTACAAATGTAACGCTAACTACCAGGGTATATATAATTTCGGGCGCCAGTATAGAGATTCTATGCTCACTTCTACCCAGACTTGGGTGTATATAATTTGAAGTGGCACTCTATTTGAATTTTATACAAACGCAGTTTATACATGAAACAATGTTTATTGAATTCGTTGCACATATAATTGGCTTTTACAGCAATAAGCATACGTACTACTTGTACGGAATGTATAAACACAGCTTTCAAGAACAATATATTTTTATACTCACGAACAGTAAGTCAAACCAGCAGTACTGCCATGTAAACTTCTGGCCCGCTAAGCACTAGCGCAGGATAACACCTTTTCAACCTTAACAACACCCCCTCTCATTAATGACGCTGCGTGGTATTTTTACTAAGCGCGTATGCCGAAATTAGCATATCTAAAGCAGCTTCTTTAATTCACTCAAAAGTTCGATTCTTGTGAATCGAATCTTGTGTATACCTTACAAAATCTATCAATTTAAACTATTTTTTTGTATATTTTTTGATTTTACATTAAACTTGAGTATATTATTAATTTAATTTAACCAAAAATAGTTTCTGTATGCATATTTCTTAATTTTATCATGCGTGAAACATCCAATGATCTTTTATCCTTTTTAGTAATGTGTACATTTAAAAATAAAATCTAAAAATTATTTATGGATTTACAAGTTCTATTTTTGTGTAAAATACACTGCTGGCCACACAAATTGCAACACCAAGAAAGACAAGAGATATCACAACAAAATTTATTTTGTAGATAACATGTTGACCAAGTATCAAATGATTAAATTTATAGACTTCTGTGAAGTGTGGTTCCTGCCAAAATCAGTAGCCAGAGTAGCCGCCATTGTTGGAGATCACCGCTGCCACACGCCTCGGCATTGATTCAAAGAGACTTTGGATGAGTTCTTGGGGTACAGCAGACCAAGCAGCTTCCACACGTTGCCAAAGTTGATCTGCTGTGGCAGCTGGGGATGGAATCTGGGTCAATCGTAGAGCAACCATGGACCACATGTTTTCTATCGGCGAAAGATCCGGAGAGCGAGGCGGCCAGGGAAGCAATTCAATCTGGCGATTGACGAAGAACCGTTGGACAATGCGTGCCACGTGTGGTCGCGCATTATCCTGTTGAAATATGGCTGTGGGCAAGCCCTGAAGGTAAGGAAGGACAATTGGCTCCAACACCTCGGAGATGTAGCGCTGGCTGTTTAAAGCACCGGCAATGCGTACTAGAGGTGTGCGAGAGTATATCCAATACCGCCCCATGCCATAATACCCGGTGCAGGACCAGTGTGGCGGTGCATAACGCAGCTGTTCAGCATCCTCTCTTCACGGTGTCTCCAGACTCGAATGCGACCATCGTGGTGTTGCAGACAGAAGCGTGACTCGTCAGTAAAGACAATTTCATTCCATTCTGCAGTCCACATCATTCTGTCATCGCACCATTGGCGGCGGAGACGTCTGTGGTTCTGCGTCAAGGGTAGACAAAGCAATGGACGTCTTGCGGACAGACCACTCTGCTGTAAACGGCGTCGAATGGTACGCGCAGACACTGGATGATGCGCTACAGACTGCATTTGCTGTGCTATGGTTCGTGATGTGACTGAGCGATCCGTCACTGCCATATGCACAATTTGCCTGTCATCACGTGAAGTGGTGGGCTGAGGTGGATGCGATCGAACACGCCGGTCCGTCTTACCCTCCTGCATCCACCGATCACATATCCGCATTACAGTTGTTTGGTTTCGTCCAACACGACTACCGATTTCCCTGAAAGATAATCCACAATCTCGGTAGGCCACTATCCTTCCTCTGTCGAACTCGGATACTTGATCAAAAGATGATCGCTGTTTTCGACGAGGCATAATTGATCGTTTTTATTTTTTAAAACCACAAGAAAAACACAATTGCCGAACTTGAAATCGTCGAAATCTCCAAGCCTTAAATAGCGCTTTGAAGTGGCGCCACAGGCGCGCGTGATGTGCGTCTGCGCTGAAATTCTAATCATTTGCATATCTCACCTCCGCTAATGCATGTTGTAAATTTCATGTTATTTGCATGTTTCCTTCAGGGTGTTGCATTTACAGTGGCCAGCAGTGTATAACAGAAGAATTGTAATTTTGATATAAAACAAAAAAATTATATATATATATATATATATATATATATATATATATATATAATATTATGTCAGTTTCAGTAGCTCGAATTTGATCATGTTTACGGTCATTTCAGTGTAGTCAAAGGTAGTGTGCCCCGTTAAGTCAACATCCGTCAGCATATTGTATGCTGATCTCTGATATAGTCTGTTTGATGTCAAGGATTTATAGATGGTGAATTCATGAACTACTTACGTTAATTTATGTATAATATAAAGAGGTAATATCTGTAAATAAACGGATATTAAAAGTACATATATCTAACTAAATTAATTTACGTT
Source organism: Dolomedes plantarius (assembly GCA_907164885.2). Classification (NCBI taxonomy): domain Eukaryota; kingdom Metazoa; phylum Arthropoda; class Arachnida; order Araneae; family Dolomedidae; genus Dolomedes; species Dolomedes plantarius. Next base: position 79,432,163 of record OU015500.1, on the reverse strand, counting down.
GAAATATAATACGGTAATATTGCTTTTCTAATTATACTTATGGATGCGTTTTACCATTTTACCTACTATATCATACTGAAAGGTGATGAAAGAAATTTTTGGTTGAATGATTACTATTAAAAAAAAGCGTTGAGAATTTTGAAAATAACACCAATTTCCATCACTGATTATCTATATATATATATATAAAATAGTTCTGTAACTGACTGACTGACTGACTGATAGACAACGTACAGACCAAACCGCTGGACCTAAAGGGCTGAGATTTTGCATGGCGATTCTTCCTATAGTGTAGGGGTGCACTAGGAGAGATTTTTGGGAAAATCTTAGATTTTTTAAAATTGAATTTTAAGCTGTTTTAGTAAGTTTTTTAAAGTTTGCATTTAAAATAATAATTTGAAGGTTAAAAATTTAAATCACAAGAAAGATCATAAAAATCCCTTTAAAATTAAATCTTTTTCGAATCTTTACCTCCATTTTCTCATTTTTTGTGAATTTTTGAAGATTAATTTTTAGAATTTAATTTATTAAATGCTGATCACGTGATTTCTTTTTCTGGTACTTTAAATTAATTTATCGTCACGTGCATAACATCGAAATATACGAAAAAATATTTTTCTTCTTGCTAATGCGGCAGACGATTGGAAATCCAAAAAAATATTAAAATACAGTAAAAGATATGTTTCTCATCTTTACTATATTAACTGTACTATGTGTATTCTTTAGTATGTAAGATCTCCGTAGCGAATTACGGGTTTTCAGCTAGTTTTATTCATATCTTGTTACGAAAGTTAATTTATGCAACTGACGATTTTTAAATATAAATTTTTCTGCTAATGAAGTTTAATAAATACGCATTTAATACAATGAATTAGCAAGATAACAAGCTATTAAAAAAGATCTTCTGCTATATTAAAGACAAAATATTTTTTAAAAGTCAATGAAATTTTTTAAAGTAAGCGAAAATGCTACATAAAGAAATCATAAAATGATGTAAATATCCCCCATCTACTGGCTTCATTAAAAAAAGCTTGTTGTAAATGCAGTAAAGGTCTCTCTCTATGTATGGATCTAAAGCAGATTCAAACGAGTAGATAAAATAATTACTTTCATTGATTCTAAGAATTGTAAAAACCGATTCAGTTATTTTTTGAAAGACTTGAAATCCCATTAAAGGTTGAATATGCTAATCTTTTTTTTTTTAAATTCTAATTCTTGATCGCTCCGCTTTTTTATGTCGCTTTAAAAAGAACGAAGTAATGAAAAATAAAATGAATGTTAGAGGACTTGACTATCTGACAGCATCCTATTAGTATGCTCCAAATGAAAACTCAAAAGTCCATTTATTGGCTTTATGGAAATGCTGCATTAGGATTCATTGATAATTCAGAATCGAAATACCATACATTTGCATTTCCTTTTGCTTAAAGTTTCTATAATTCTTTTCTAGAAGAGAATTTCAGGTTTGGGATGCATTATATTTATAATAACGAAAAGCCATATATTTGTGAATCTTGGTGATAGAGAACGCAAAACCATTAAAAGCAATCACGGATTTCCCATAACTGTATGTTGATATACTAACGGAAGAATGTGCGTTATTCATTGTGCGTTATGTTTAAAATGGAAAAATGAAAATATTCATGTATGTCTACTGTTAAAGGGAATTAATTCGATATCTAAGGTATATTCGATATCTATCGTAAACTAAGATTCGTTATGCGCCATATTTGCACAAAAGTTTGAAATGTGCAATATATCCATAGACTTGTATACATAACTAGCTGAAAAACCGTACTTCGCTACGGAGTACATTCAAATTAAATACAACGGTCAATGTATGCAATTAATGTCAATAAATAAATAAATAAATAAATAAATAAATAAATAAATAAATATATATATATATATATATATATATATATATATATATATATATATATATATATATATATATATATATATATTATAATAAATACGACGATCAATGTATACATTTGATGTAAAAAAAAACAAAAAAATATATTTATAAAAAAATCGTAACAGATATTTTTAATAGACAAAATAATGTAGAAGAAAATATTCAAATTAAATCTAATAGAACATACTAAAGAATATAGTACTGTTAATATAGTACATTTTGAGGAACACATCTTTTACTGTATGTTAATATTTTTTTGGATAATGTCAAATCGTCTGCCGTATTAGCAAGAAATTTTTTTTCTATTTCATTGTTATGCACGTGACGTAAAATTAAAAGAAAAGAAACCATGTGATCAGAATTTAATAAATTAAATTCTAAAAATTAATTTTTAAAAATTCACTAAAAATCAGAACATGGAGGTAAAGTTTTGAAAAAGGTTTCATTTTAAAGGAATTTTCATGATCTTTCTCTTGATTTAAATTTTATAACCCTCGGATTATTATTTTAAATTCAAACTTTAAGGAATGTTACAAAAAAAGCTTAAATATTTAATTAAAAAAATCTAAGAAGAATTTTTCAAAAATCTCTCTTGCACCCCTACACTATAAGAAGAATCGCCATGCAACATTTCAACCCTTTATGTCCAGTGGTTTGGTCAGTCAGTCAGTTAGTAAGTCAGTTACGGAACTGTTTTATATATATATATATATATATATATATATATATAGATGAGAAACTTTCCTTAAGCGAAATTCATATTATAATTATCGATAATAACAGAAAGGTAAATATTTGTACCAAAAGTAAAGAGTTGGGTATTTGTTAAAGACATAGAGGAATTAAACCCTTCTATTTAGTTTAGGTCTCTATTTTACAAGATATCTTAATTAAAAGAATTCGTAATAAAGATAACTAGGTGAATAGAAATTAACTTTATTCATAAAATCGCAATTTGAAAATTAAAAAAAGGAAAACACTTAATTATTATTTATAGCAAAACTTTATTATTTAAATAAATTCTCTCGAAATTGAGGGAAATTGAATTTATAAATCAGATGATCATGGTTACTTTTTTGTTTCTGAGTCCATTCAAACCACATACTGCGTTATTCCGGACCCAAAAAATAATTGCAAGAAAAACTGACGAATACCGTTAAAAAACAAATTTTCTGCCCACTAAATTCCAACGAAAAGTATATATAGGGGGAGTGGAATGTGACTGTAAATGATGACATAGAATATGAAATACTGACAGACGGAAAATACTGTTATTAATCTGAAGCCAGATAAATTTCCGAAGACACATTGCGTGTAGAAGATGACGGATGTTATTGGTTCAAGATGAAACTGAGCGACTTAGAAAAACAACTGAACCATGTTAATAAGACTGCTAAAGGTTAGACAAATATTCTAACTATAATCGCTCATGAGGCATTCTTGAAGATCAGTGGAAAGAAACTCCAAAGTCTCACAGCAGAGAGATGATAATTTTTTAAAGACATGGCCATGATTATCTTGATTCGAGAGTGGCAATTTCTAGGACCGTAATAAACATCATAATTTTGAGCAAAATATGTTATCTTACAAATTTTTGGTAGTTATTTGTATCTTAGTCTAACTTGACATATCGTTTTAAAGACTACGTCAAAGCAAAAAACTACATTTCCAGCATACAGGTAGCCTTGAATATAGGTTTCATCTTAATAATAGGCTCCACAGTAAAGTATTGCCCATGAGTAGGCTGGAGGGAGAGAAATTCCAGTCACGGAATTTCTCTAAATTTCTCTAAAGTGCAGTCATCCAGTCCACATCGAAAAGAAACCCATCATCTATTACGAATTGTGGTACAAAATTTAGAGGGCTTGAAGTTGACGAAATGTATGAGGAACGCCCTGGTGAGTGGAGCCAATTGCAAAATTATACATTTCCAACGTACCAGGCAGCCTTGGACCTAGGTTCATGGGATGATCAGCAAGGCATAGCCGATGAGTGCGCTGAAGGGAAAGGAATTTCAGTATGGAATTAATCGATATTTTCAATGCTGAGTGGCAAATTACCTCCAGGCACAAAGGCTCGAGACTTCAAAATCATCGTCCTATCCCCTACCCTATGTCGGTGATGAAATGATCTTATTAATATCCCTTACAATTTCCTAATGTTTATCTGAGGCGAAAATATAAGATGTTTGTGCCATGAAACTTCTCTAAGGCGGTCAGTCATTATTCCGAAAAAAAGTGGCCGTTTTGAAGGGTGAGGGGGGGGGGCGTCGAAGAGGGGTGGCCATAGAGAAGTTTTACGGCATTTTATTCCAACGTCACTGCATATGAGCCGCATTAACATACCCACTGGCACAACAGCGTGAAAGTTTGGTTTGTTGTTTGGTTGAAAGTGCTTTGATTACCTTTGGCTGCTCAAGATCTGTTTAGACTAAGAGCTACAGTTTAAAGGCGATTTCGGAAGGAAATATCGGCCATCATTTCTATACCTATATGTATATAATTATTTAATCTATACCTATATGTATATAATTCATACCTATATGTATATAATTAAGGTTATACCAAGGATATCCCAAAATACAGTGTCAATAATCTTTTTTGTTGGAAGGGTTTTTGCTTTCTTTGGTACACGATCATCTGTTTCAACCCACTATTTTGATTGATTTTCCGTTTCTGATTCTCATTCTTCTTTCGTTTGATGGTTCTTTCGTAGTTATATGCCCGTGTTTCATCAGCTATTAAGGACGACGGCAAAGTTTATCTGGATTTATTCTAAACAGCTGAAAATTTTACTTCGAAGTGTTCATTACTTCCCAATTTTGATCGAATTTTAGCAAGCAGGACAACCCAACTTATCAACACCTATCTCATGAACAAACATCCCGGAAAAACATTATGTATGCGTTCTGATAAGAGGTAAACAGCCTCAGAAATTTCATGCACTTTTAATCTCATTTCCTTCGAAAGAATATCATGGATTTTTTCAGTAATTTCTGGCTAGAGCGACCAGAACGTTTCGCGTAACTTGTAATCATTTGGCTGCAACGGAAATCAACAAATCACTTGTCAATCATTCTAAGCAAACAAGCAGACTCGCCATAATATACGTCAAGCCTGGATTTAGATTTTGCCGCACTTTAAACCTTGAAAAAGTAATAATTTATAAACATCACACACACACACATATACATACATACATACATATATATATATATACATATACACATATATATATAAAGGAAATAGTTATAAAAATTCCCCTTTTAACAGTTAGGAAAAAAATTTGTAGTATAGGAATATTTATCACAATATGAGCATTCATTAGCACGTAAGAAATAATCATAATAATGGTTCTGTAGAAAATTTCGTTACATGGAAATTTGTCATTTAAAGACTTCGTGGTAAGAACAAGAAGATTAAGGCTGTCACGAAATTCTAATTTAGTGCCAAATGCAGATGATGGTTACTTAACTATTTCAACCATTAGTTAATTTTTTAAAAAAATATTCGACATGTAATATACTAAATAATATTTTTAGAACCAGGTAGATTATTTTCTAATATTCTGCTTTTCTGTTCTCATTTTTTTTTTGAAAAATGTTTCTCTAGTTTTAAGAACATAAATAGAAATTCGAATGCTTCTCCTTTGAATTTCATTTACTTTTATGACTTTCTTGAGTGTCATTCTAATAATTTCCATTTCATCAACAGCGAAAGAAAAACCTTGCTCGATTCGCTACATTAAAGAAAAAGCGAAGCGAAACAACTGCAGTAAAAACAACAAAATATAGCTTGAAATAAAATAAATACTCACTGGAAAAGGGGGAAAAGTTTCAAGCGTGAAAATAGAAACCATTAAAGTGTGATCGAGTAACTCCTCCCTTCAACTTTCGAAGTCTGTTTTTGTCAGTTAGCAGCTTCCATTATCACACAAACGGAGAGATTATGTTGCTTCGCCTTGAGATCAAGTTTCAGACACAATGTCCTCCATTTGTGTTTGCAGTTCACAGAAAATAACAGTGGCGGTTATGTACTGTGTCTCAGTTAATTAGTTTTTCGAAAAAAAGGAAATATTTTTAAAACACAAGTAGAATTCGCTTCCTCTGAAAATGAAAGAAATGATGTTTCTACGGGTTGGAATAATTTTTTCTTGGAAGGAAAGGGGAAATACACAAAAAAAAAAATTTCACAAAAGAATGAAATAAATTTTTTTCCAGATTCAGCAAATCAGAGAATAAGTTTTTCTCATCAATACAACTATACGTTGTTCCCCTCAGAAATATGATTTAAATTAATAGAAATATGATTTAAATTAATCAGAGAATAAGTTTTTCTCATCAATACAACTATACGTTGTTCCCCTCAGAAATATGATTTAAATTAATAGGAAAATGCGGAAGAATTAATATTAAAGGATAGTATAGTCCAGCAGAGATTTACTCCAGTTATCTATGATATATACAGGAAACACATTGTTTTCGAAGTTTTTCGAATATATTTTTTAAAAATTTCCACTATCGATGATAGACTAATGAGAAAAAAGTAAACGGTTATTTAACTTCCTGTCTCTGCCTGAACACCTCATCCAAGAGGGCATTTGTTTCTGCATGACAAGTTATGGTATACGTATATATATAGTATACATATGTATGGTTATACACACACACACACACACACACACACATATATATATATATATATATATATATATATATATAAATAAATATATATATATATATATATATATATATATATATATATATATATATATATATATATATATATATATATATATATATATATATATATATATATATATATATATATATATATATATATATATATATATATAATAAAAGGATATTGAATCATTGTGTAGAGTAGAAAGACAATATTAATATCAAGATATATTATCCGATTATATCTGTTGGTAGTTCAATTTTTTTCTAAATAATAGACTTTCGCTATTTCAATTAACTAGATAAATATTTTACTAGATAATCGTCATAGAAAAGTAAGTTATGTTGGAGGGAAAAAAGTTTCATAATAATTGGCTTTTAAAATACATTAAATAATTATTTACTGATAAGACATTAAGTAAAAGAAACGAAAATTGTAAGAAACGAAAAGTGTAATTCAGCAACTGACAGCAAGTTGCTTCAATGTTTCTTTCAAACAATGTCAGATAATATTATTTTTCCATCTTATCAATATTTTGAAACTGGAAGAGTTGGCATGTATTTTCGAATGTAGAAAAACGGAACAAGTGAGGTGGACAGAATACTTAATTATCTGAGACGATATAGTGTCCATCACACATGAAAACTTAAGTAATACTGTATACTATTTGTTGGAAAGGTGACGGATATGAGTATAGCTCGTAAATAAAGAAATATTACAAGCTTTTTTTGCAAAAAAGTTAAATCAATGTAATTTCTGCCATAATTTTTTACTAAACCCCATTAAAGTTAGTATGAGTTGTACATTCGAAATGACTCCTGTGAAAAGTAAATTTTTCATAGTGTATAACGTTATTTTTTAGTTATGTATTATTTTTTAATTATGTATTTTATGGACATAATATTTCATAATGTTTTCTGTGCACATTAGGCATTAATAGCACAGACTGTGAGAAGTTTAATGAATTTTATTTCTACATGGCTTCATGAAATAATCTTTTGAGTTTACGTGGGGAGTACACCTTCGCTAGACTCAGACAAACGTAATGAGCTAAGCCAAATCACCAGCTCGGAAAACCCCGTTTCCTCAGTAGACAGGGAAAAAAAAGATTACCTAGTAAAAAGAAACGGAGCAGTATACAGAGAGGCTTTATGAATGAAATTGCAGAGCGAAATTGATCAAATACTGTGAGGCGTTATAAAAGTATTCTCTTATGTATATTTACTTCAATAGATTATGTATAACATATAATAACACAAATATGAGTCAACAAGTAGGCATACGTAAATTAGAAGACGGTGTATGTTTTCATCATAACATTAATAAAATAATTTGCGATCTGCACCCTTTTCACTGACAGGAAAGGTGGTTCTGACTGACTAGATTTCCCGATCAATGCAATCAATATAAGCTGAGCTTACTGCACAGGAGATCATGTTCGTTAATAATGTTCCAAAATATAATACGGTCTAATGATGCCCATATGTCACGGATAAGGGCTTCAATTTTAATAACGAGCGTTTTGTGTCATTGCCTCCTATCACACGCACTGGAGGACAAAATATCAAAACGATCATAATTAACTCCGGTAATGGTTCGTGAAGGGGAGTGAAAAAATAATACGTGAACCATGCTTTTCAAGGATTAGTTCAATACGGAAATTCGAGTCACTTTCGAGATTAGGGGAAATTATATGAAAAATGAAGACCCAGTACGATAGCTTGAAATATGGTATAAATATTAATTAATCTGAAATAATGTAGGGTTGGTAATTGAGCGAAATAGGGTAGCATAAAGATTTCAAGTGATTGTCAAGCTGTAATATAAAATCAAACAGAATATTAATAAAGAAAACCCTTCTGGACATTGTAGTCTGATGAAGACAGTAACTGTGTCAAAAGTCAAACTGGAAATCTTATCAGGCATTAAAAATCTTTTCTTAACTAAGATTTTCTTCACTTAATGGAAATTTTCGATATTGAATCTTTGCAAGTCCTTAATTGCAAAGTTATTTAAAACATTTAAAGTCGGACAATAAAATGATTATAAGTAAATAAAATATACAGTTTGCTCTCACCGTTGTTGGTTCTTAAATTTGTTTTTTTAATTATTTTGAAGTTTTTCAACAATAATTGAACAAGAACAGTTTGGAATTTTGTAGACTTTCGGCGTACTAAAATTATTAAAATTTGTAAAACATACAGCTGTACAGAACTCTAAAATACATCTGTACGTCAGAGGTAAACCACCATAAGCGAATTTTCTTCAGTGAATCTTACCATTTTTCAGAAGAGGTTTGTGATGGTTACCTCTCATCAGGACTTAGATATGCGATAGATTTCTTTTATTTCCAATGCAGAGGGCGAAGAACTCAATTCGTTCTCCACAATGTTACATAAGACAAGTAAGAATTCAAACAAGTACAAAAAACTGAACTATAAAAGATAAGGGAATAATTAAAATGTAAAACAAAATAAAATATAATATGATCAAAATAAGAGTTCCCTTGCCTCAGTACGGGAGTAAATAGAACTCTCTTTCAAGGCTGGGCAAAGAGGGAGGTGGTCCGCAGTCATCCCAGCGTCACCGCAGAGGAGGCAAGTAGGCTTATCGACGATCCCAAATCGATGCAGGTAGGCATAAAGGCAGTTAGGCTTGGTCGTCATTCAGAAAGCCCATATGTGATAGTTTATAAGTCTATATTTCACCCACCATCTTGCCTTGCAAATAGGACTGTTTTCCTCAAAGAGGCTTCATCCAAAAGGAATGACTTAGAATAAAAGTATCGAAAATGAAGAAAATTAACTTATGATGGTTTACCTCTGGCGTACATATATATAATTGTATTTCCCAAAGGCACTGAGTCAAATACTTCACGTGTACTATATTGCCATTCTCTAAATGTTAGATTGTTTATGCCTTTGGCTGCACTAAAATCATCACAGTTTTAAATTTACATATCATACTGCATGTGCACTTTGTATAGATTTTATAAGATTAGAGTGCCAAGATTTAGGGAGTGAGAGGAGCTATATTAGCACACATTTTCCAGTTTTGTACAGTTCCGATCTGCATAACACTATAAATGCGAAAAGTCAACAAAAAATTTTAAACAGAAACTAATTTTTTTTCATCGGTCAAGATTAGTAAGGTTCTCTCTGAGTTTCATGTGAACAATACTTAATATCTAATGAAGATTTTTAAAGAGTTATTAGAAATAGAAATCAAACAGACATTCAACATTTCTTGGGGTCAAAAAGCTGAGGATCATAACAGCGAAATTGGCATACATCCAACATTTTAAGCAAAATGAAATATTGTCCCCTTAAAAAGGAGGCTACAGAGCGAAATTTATGCATTACTTTTTTTAATACATGCGCATAAACATAATTACAAAGCAAAGTACTATATATATCCCAACATTTGTGATAAAAATTAGTGATGTTTAAATTTACCCAAAATGTTTTATACAGTTATTTGAATATTATTAAATTAAATAAACTATAATTATTTTATCATGTTGAATGCCTAAAAAAATTTAATGTTTTTTTGTTGTTTCTGAAATAGAAAATTCTTGCAACGAAAACACGATATTTGGCTATAGATACTGCCTAGAGGTTTCGATTGATATTACTTATTACATCTTTACACGCGTATCAATCACTTTTTGGCCATTCCTGTGACTATATTAGTCCTAATTTAGTCGTAAGTGGTGACATACCTACATCTTCAATAATAGCACAAACGTTTCTTACAAAGGAAAATGGTGCATAAATTAAATTGACATACATTCGTGCACATAAGTATACATTTATTTATGCAAAAAAAAAACACTCAAATTCTCCTTGGCGAACATGCATAGACATGTGAAGCATAGTCACAACATGACATAATGTATCATATGCCCGATACCATGGTTTAGGATTGCAATTTTAATAGCAATCGACTTCATATCATTACTTACTCTGTCACATACAGTCACGAACAAAATCGTTCAACGTCCGTAATGAGATTTTCAACAGACCGTGAAAAGGATAACAAGTATGGAGCATGTATGGTACCAGGCAATGTCACCAGAGTTTTGTTATTCGTAAATGAATGACATTTCCCGAATACTGATGCTCCAGATTCTGTTACACATGGTTCGCGAGTTTTAATTTATGCAGCGATCAGGAAAATCAAATTCCAAATATAGAATCCTTTCACGTTTATATGCAATAAGCGGGCATAATTTTGAAATATTAGTTTTCAAACCCACATATTCAAGAGTGAACGTATAAAATGGATTGTTCAGAAAATTACATGATTTAAATTTTACTCGTCAAAAGATTAGATATAGCGTTTTTTTCAAGCTATTTTGCCATGCATAAAACTTGCTCCAGATTTAAAGTATATTGTTTTAAGTACATAAGCTTGAATATTTATAGGGAATCAAAAATTAATATTTGTTTTACAACTTGAAGTCATGAGAAACAAGGAGAATTTCTTTATCACTTTATTTGGAGAATCCAAATCAAGTGTTTTACGTAAATAGTTGCGAGGTGTATCAATGATTTTGGGGGGAAAATTGCGAGTTCGGAGCGACAATAAAAAGTTTATCCATTATTCTAGTGTACGGACAAATGAAATCTGAGATATGTAAGTTCAACCTTAACTATTACATAATTTAAATTTTACTCGTCAAGAGATTAGATGAAGCGTTTTTTAAGCTACTTTGCTATGCATAAAATTTGCTCTTGATTAAAAGTGCATTGTTTTATGTACATAAGCTTAAATATTTATAGGGAATCAAAAATTAATATTTGTTTTACAAGTTGAAGTCATGCGAAACAAGGAGAATTTCTTTATCACATGCTTTGGAGAATCCACGTTTTACGTAAATAGTTGCGAGGTATATTAATAACTTTGGGCTCAGAAACAAAATTTGCAAGTTCTAAGTAGCAATAAAAAGTTTATCCATCATTTTAGTGTACGGAAAAATGAAATCTGACTTATGTAAGTCCTACCTTAACTCACAACTTTCAGTTAAATAATTTGTAAATTCTTTGTCGAGGATTCAGACTTACCATAATGCTTATTACTGTTTATCCCGAACAAACCTTGTACTTTGGACTTACTTCAACGATATTACAATTACTCAGTAGCTGATTATTCCACCTTCTTAAATTTGCCTTCTTAAATATTCTCCGGTTTGCTAGTGACGTGTTTGTTGGTTGACGAAAATTGTTGCTTGTTGAAAATTTAGTGAAAATGTCACTTAACTTGACAAACATAGGTTAGAAACAAATAAATTAAAATTCTGTCATATCATAAATGCTCTAAATTTATTATTAATAATCTATAGTCATGTCTTTATTTCCCCCAGTCAGCTTAGGTAAGAATGGGAAAAATTACTTATGTAAGTCCCTCGCCGATCGAAATGGATTATATCATATAGCGGAATTTTTCTTTTGTTGCTATTAACCATAAACTTATTCCTTGATAGTTAGCTTCCAAAATAACCCAAAACATGTTGCAGGAATATAGATATATATATATATATATATATATATATATATATATATATATATATATATATATATATATATAAATGTATAATATAATATAATATACTTTTAGATCAGACAACTGCGTTGAAAAGAGTGTGGGAATATTTCTTACATCCAGATAAAATATTAACCACTTAAGATAATATCCTGATTTATTACTGCCTAGTCTTTTAAAAGGAAAAACTATCTATATAATTTTTATTCCTCATTATTCTTTCTATTGCCAAATGTTTGAAAAAAAATAGACTAAATAATTAAACTTATGTTTCATCGCTCTATAAATCTAATAAAATATAAAAAACTACAGATAAAAAACTAAGCATGGAATCCATATCTTATGAGTTTAAGAGAAATATTTTTCGATGTAATTCTGTGACAGAAATTGCCTAATTGAATATTGCGATTGAAATTTGAGTTTTTTGAATTTTTACCTTGAAATCTTAGGTGGCTTTGTAAACGATTATTCAGTAATTAACTTTTAAAGTCAAAAATATTTTTTTTTGTTTGTGATTTGCAATTCTACATGTACATGTGAATTGTCCATTTTTGTAGAATTCACGTGAGAGCAAATATACAGAACAAATACAGAACAAATTAAATATGCAAAACAAATTAAATATGCAAAAAATGTTAATAATTCGTAAATTTTGGAATAAACTTTTACCATACGCATCAGTCACCATTATGGGCTTGATTCTCGTTTTCTTAAACTAAAAAAACCCCACAATAATACTTAAAATTTTATTATTAAAGTATACAATACTCTAATGAAAATTTGTCTGTCTGTATGTATATCTGTCTGATTTTGTATAGAAATCCACAGTTTAAAAGTGACGATCGTGAAATTTTACATACAAGTATCGTTAAACACAGCGGTCGTCAGGAAGAACTTCCGGAATCGAAATTAATTACCGTTAATTTTTAATTAATAAAAACCAACAATTTATAAGGGGGTGCTTACAGTAAATGGAAGCTGTTACAGTTTATGGAATCACCACTCTGGTTAAGGCAGCCCCGTTAGGGTTAACTAGCAAACAGCGAGCGAAAAGATAAAAATAAATAAAATCGAAAAGTTTCAAGTCATATATTAAACCAGAATAATAAATGAAAATAATAATCTTTCAAATCAGCTTTTATACTCTAAAATAGATCAGATCGAACGGCATATTGACACTCTCGACACGTGATGGAAAATTCGAATCAACCACGAAAGTATCACGCGATCTTTTCTAATCGCTACTGTAATTCCCCTCGCCTATATCTCTGCGTCTACTGAAGAGCCAACGACTTATTTTCTAATCTGCTAACTTATTTCTAACTTAAAACTGCTACCACGTGTATATTTAATACAATATTAATCATACAAGAACTTTCTAATAATCACAGCGCGAATATCTTTCCCTTTACTCTTGATACCACTGTCACATCGTAGCGCAGGTGGTACGATTCGTAGACGCTTAGCAGCGTACACGATTATTAAGTTTTCGTTCCCAGTTCGAATCTGAGCCGTGGTAAGTCATGCTAAACCTGTGACATCAGGTTTTATTTTATTATTTTTTAATTACTTTTTTTTTATTTTTTATTTCAGCTCTTTTATGATGAAAGGCTGAATCTAGCTGAATTATAAGCAGTTTATTATAAATTTATATATTTTTAATTGTGTTTTCATATTATTGATGTGAATAATATTTCGTATGCTTTTTTTCTATGTTATTTATACCGTGTTTAGTTTTTTAATGGATTTTGGAAAACAAAATTTTTTAAAAAAGTTCCTTCCAACATGCACAGTACTCAAGGCAAAAATGCAATTTGACCTTCTTACTTTTCAGCTTTTAGTCGTACAATGATGAAAGGCTGAATCTACCAAATTTCCGAGGAGTTTATTATGGAATGAAAAGGAATTTAATATGTCGAGGATGTTTATAGGAGTTTAATGTGGAGAGGAGTTGTAAATTGGGTTTTCATATTATTGATGTGTATAACATTCCGTATGCTTTTTTATGTTATTTATACTGTGTTTAGTTTTTAATGGATTTTGATAAACAAACATTATTTTTTTCAGTTCCTTCCATCATCTACAGTTCTAAAGGCAAAAAGACAATTTGACATTTTTACTTTTCGGCTTTTAGTGGTACAATGATGAAATGCTGAATCTACTTAAATTCGGAGAAGTTTATTATGGAGAGAAAAAGAAATAAATATGTCGAGGATGTTTATAGGAGTTTAATGTGGAGAGGAGTTGAATGGTTTGCAGCCCTCAATGAAACATTTATATATATGTACATATATATACATATATATATACAGTGGAATCTCGATCTATCGTTTTCCAAGGGACCGATTGAAATGAACGATAAATGCGAGAAAATATATATATATATATATATATATAAATTAGTGTGGAAATTATTATTTACATGTTTAAGGTTTTTGCCATGGTCTTAATTAGTTCATTGATTACACTTGCAAAAGGAATACAAAAGGAAATGTTTGAATACTTTCACATCTTTTATTTTCAAGTTAGACATTACTGTTAATTTATCTGTACCATCGAATGTAGATCGGTATTAAAAAATATTTTTATAGCAGTATTTTAAAAGCTTTCTTGTGAGTAACGTCTAAGAACGTTTAAAAATTAGGTTATAAATTTTAATATAAGAATCTTGAAATACCGAAGCAGCAAAAATATTATTTTACATTTTAAAGAACTCGCTATGGAAATGAATAACATTTTAGCAACTAATTAATAACTTCATAAATGATACATTTATGTTTATATGAAGAAAGATATAATTTTGTTTCCCAGCTTTATAGCATTTAAAAGAAATTGGAATGGGTAAATATTCATCTAGCCTTTAATTTAAACTAAGGTTTCAACAAATGAGCCAGACAAAGTAATTCTTTTCTGGGTTTGTTATAAGTATAATTTGAAACCTCTAAATTAAGATATTTTTTGCGTAATATTATATTTACAGGATTTTTAAACAGATACATATAATTTCAGAGATTCTTTTTTTTATTTTTAGCACAGTATTAGAATTAAATTATAACTGAATCCTTATAATAAAATCCTTCACTTTCATATTTGCAAATTTGATTGCTATACTCTAATGTTTGATTTTAAGTATTTAGATTAGGTAAAATTGCATTTTATTAAAATAAAAAATTATTATAAAAGATAAGTTAAATATATGAAAAAGATATTGTAAAAATTGAGTTACTATAAAATAGGGTACTTTAACGGGGTACTGTTATACTTGTGTTTACATTTGTGTGAATTGCGGATTTCATAAAACCCAAGTCTATGAACTGCTCCTCTTGCACGTAAATAGCTTTTAAGCCTTTAGCATTTCTCGAAAGAGACTGAAGTACATCTTTCTTGTGTGGCCTTAAAAAAAATTTTTTTAAGGTTAAATATCAAGTTTTTATTCGGGAGGTTTAGCTAGCCATTCCATTTTGTTAATGTCATCGCTTTGGAGGAACTCGCCAACCACTGCAGATGTTATGGCTATAAAAGCACGCGCCACGGACGGTCTAGTTACTAAGTGTAAAATAAAATTTTTTGAGTTTTCATATAAAAATTTCTTTTATCGAAATCATCTCGAATTTAACTCTTAGAAATAGACGATGTAATAAAAGAGGATTTAATATGGTACCTCAAAAATTTAATCTACTAATTTTAAAATAATCCTATGCCGACATTTATTAAAAGGTATGGCTACAAAATATTTGAAACAGATATCAGAATATTTACTGAGGTATATAAATTAAGGCAAAATTTTGAGCTAATTAGCCAGAAAAATGTTTTTTCAATTATTTGGCAGAAAGTAGTATAAATTTAACTGAATTATTAACTTTTGTGAAAAAGTTTTTAAGTGTAAAATATTTTGTTTACAGCTTTTTTCCCCTTTCTGATCTATATTTTTTATTATCAATATTATACCATATCTTTATTCTTTTAATGATTGACTTTAATTTTAGTTTCATTGTTTAATTTGCAATCAGAGTTCTTAACTGTAGAACATTTTGCTTACGGCTTTTTTACTTTTCTGATCTACATTTTTTCATTATTGATACTGTACCATATCTTAATTCTTTTGATGATTTACTTTAATTTTTAATTTCATTCTTTATTTTGAAATCAGATTTCTTAAGTGTAAAATATTTTGTTTCGGCTTTTTATTTTTTTTTGTTTTGTTCTGTATTATTTCATTATAGATACTATACAATATCTTAATTATTTTAATGATTTAATTTAATTTTTAATTTCTTTCTTTATTTTACAATCAGAGTTCTTAAGTGTAAAATATTTTGTTTACGGCTTTTTTATTTTTTTTTCTGTTCTGTATTTTTTCATTACCGATTTTATACGATATCTAAATTCTTTTAATGATTTACTTTAATTTTTATTTTCATTCTTTATTTTGCAATCAGAGTTCTTAAGTGTAAAATACTTTATTTATGGATTTTGATTTCTTTTCTAATCCATATTTTTTCCTTATCGATATTATATCATATCTTAGTTCTTTTAACGATTTTCTTTAATTTTAAATTTCATCCTTTAATTTGCAATCACACTATTTAATTTTTAATATTAAAATAAAACAAAAATACATTTAAACAGATCAAAATATCATTAATTTTTTATAAATAAAAAATTTTTAAAGTATGTTCAAGCAGTTTTTCTTGGCTATTTAAATTACAAAACTCTTTCTTAAATACATTAGAATTCCTTATAAAATAAACTAAAGATAAAATAATTATGTAACCTTGCCGAAGAAATTCAGTATTATGTCCTATGTGACATAGGCAAAGAATTTAATAGATATATTTGTTTACCCTTTGCCATTCAGAAGCTTTGTGGGTTTTTTCTCGCTATCTGATCACGGTGAGAACATCCGCCGAGAGATTTTCAAGAGCATTTATCAGCTTCACGCAGGGTCATTTATTCCAAATCATTAAGCCACCAGCTCCTGAGGGTGCTCGTGCGAGAAATTTCAGTTTTAAATCCTTACAGACAACCAATTATGGGAGAATTCACGACAGAAAAACGGGCATCGTTATTAAGATTGCAACGTTGATTGGGGAAATTATTCAGTGGTTCATTCAGCGGCAATTTTTAGAGTGGCCTTTGTGCCTTATTCAGAGCAGATTTTGCTGGAAGTAATTCCTTCAAAATATAAAGCTTTATGTTCTAATTCAAGACTTTTTATGGACGTTATTCGAATGCTTATTATTATAAAAAATCAACAGACAATGCTTTAAATAAAACCCTAATTTACTGGGCAATTTTAGTAAATTATCTGATCTCACTCTTAGTTCTGAATTAATTCCTTAGACCAAATAATTGAAAATTTACTACATTTAAGTGATAAAAACCGTACTGAATTATAGTTAAAAATTCAGGCATTTATTTCAGTACTTTGGAAATACTGTTATATACACCACTCATTAATTTATCATTAAGGTCACAAATTTATAAATATTTAATTAAAGCCGTTATCTGTTTTTCAAATATATTTCAATATCACATATTGTCCTGAGTGCAATGCCATTATATGGCATATTATTTGCTCCTACAACCACAAAGCACACATCTAAAGACATTGTCTTTATCTGTTTCGTTTTCTCCTTTTTAACTTTAATTCATTTGTTCTCGTCTCTGAGACTTCTGTTTGTCCTTTTCATCGTTGCTTCTTTTGATTAACTTATTTGTTTTCGGCCCTCGTTTTTTAGCGTTTCTATTTTGGTATCTCTTCCTTTCATGATTTTTCATTTGTGTGAAGTGGCATCGTTTTCTTTCTGAATAACAAGTTGATAGTGAATGTTTTATCTTTCAGATTATGACAATGAAAGAATTTTTTAGCGAAGTGTAAATATGTATTGAGTTAATTTTTTTGTCTTTTACCTCCATGCATTTTTATGTATTTTTTACCTCCTATGATGAACGTAACTGATCAGTTCAGTCCACGGCAAGTTTTTGTTTGTTATTATTTTCTCTTTTAAGTCTAATAGCTCCTTAGAGTGCCTGAAACAACTATTTTACCTTTTAACTGTAGAGTATCTTTGTCTAATGTTACTAATTACTAATAGTTGCAGATTATTTATTTTATAACTTGCTCTGTACTATGAGTTCCTCATAAAGAAAAATTACAGCTATGAATAATTGCAGTTTTATCAGAATTACGCCTTAATTTAGATAATTTCCAACAGAATTTTCATTTAATACTGTTTTATTCCAAACTTTTATGACTGCTAAATTGTTTGTCCGTTTCAAGTTTTAAAAATTTTCATTACTGATTTTTTTCTACGAAATTTATATATTGTTTATTTTGTAGTACATTTTGGAAAGGAATTAGTTCTCTACAATTTTATAATCTTTAACTGTCCGCAAGTGAACTTAGTTCGAGATAATAACTCTAATAAATGATGTACGTGTCGCTTGAAACAGAGCTTTTAAACAATATGTCATACGAGGTGCTGGAACATCATTATCGTTAGCGA
Organism: Dolomedes plantarius; assembly: GCA_907164885.2. NCBI lineage: Eukaryota > Metazoa > Arthropoda > Arachnida > Araneae > Dolomedidae > Dolomedes > Dolomedes plantarius. Next base: position 79,413,507 of record OU015500.1, on the reverse strand, counting down.
TTTTGGGTATATTAACGTGGTTAACGTTTGCTTTGCCTTACTTTGTCTTAATATGGCTTTAATTTACCATACCATTATTTTAAATATTCATTGAAATGTCGTGTGTATCATTACGTAACATGTAATGTATAACAGTTCATAACATGTCACAGTGTGACCTTACGAACATTCTTATTTATCAACATTCTCATTGAGAAGAAAAGTTATAAATATAAAATATCTAATGAAGATAATATTATATTTGCTTTAGGGAGGGAAGAACAAATATGCACGTACTCGATGCTGTATGAGTATATAAAATAATAAAATATTGCAAATAAAATTAAAATATGAATATACTATTGAATTTCAGAGCAGAACTAAATTCAGATTTAGGAACTTAAAAAAATTCAGGAATTTAAAATAAATATTTCTAAACGTAGAATCATTTAAAAGAATGACTTTATTATTTTAAAAATGTATATTTGATGGGAAAATATTGGGAACTTCTTTATACATCATTATATTCCTTATTTGACAAAAAGACTTCATGGATATGAAATACTTGTCTTTGTGTTCTTATTAAAATGAATGAATGCACTGATGTAAAAATGCAGTTGCAATAGACAGGACAGTTTTGGAGTTTGATCATGATTCTCGTTAGTCTTAAAAAAATCTTGAAATTCTAAGAATATTTTTTCGATATTTTAATCCACAGTTTCAGTGGTTTGAAAGAAAATGTAGCTATTTCAAATTTGTATATATTCAGGGGAAGCGAAATTATGTTTCAGTGGTCAAATTTAATTAATATATTGTATATATGAGAAAAGTTAAATAAAGTTATTTTTAAGCCCATAAAAATAGTTATGAGTATGATATGTATATATTCAAGTATAGATTTCTTTTACGCAAATGAATGAATATGTATGGTGTTGGGCTATGAAATAATTATTTAAATTGCAAGACATATGAAGTTAGTTAGTCACTTAACATGCATGCATTCAAAAAAGGTATTTTGAGTACAGCCTTCTTTTTTTCTGAACTTAAGTTAGGAATTAGTAAGTTGTGAAATGAAATTTATAGCTGAACTATTGAATTTATTTAACCTTTAATCGCAAGTTTATATAAATAACTTAAAAACTTCATAAAGTAAAAAAATGTATATATCATTTTTGTTGAAAGAAACCAATATTAAACTTTAGTATTTGCCCATGCGATAAAATATTAGATTAATTCCACACTTAGAGTAAAAAAGTATGAAAAATCAAAGTTTAAATAATGGAGGTCTTTCAGAACTAAAATAAAAATTAATTAAAAAAGAAAATCATTTTTTCAATTATTGAAAAGGTAGATGAAAAAAATTACACCGAATTCTAATTAAAGATGTATTTGAAGATACTTATGTAATATATCTATAAAGAAAATTAAATTGATGTGAACTGAAATGGAAACAGAATTTTTTTTCTAATTATCGAAAAATTAATTGAAAAATTCAGTATTCAAGTAATACTATTTTTTACGAAATATGAAGTCCATAAAAATATTGAAGTAAAAAAGGAAATTTAGTTTTTCTTTATTATAGGTTAGATGTTGCATGAAAGACGTATTACCTAAAATGCTAATCAAATACCCATAAGAAAAATACGTATATAATATTATAATTAAAATATGAATCAAATTTTTTCAATTCTAGTATAATATTAGTTCTTAACCAATGCACAAATATGTGTTTGCTGTGTAAAGAATGTCAAGTTCAAAATCGTAGTTTTGAGAAAACCGGGATTGAAAACTAACATGTTTGTGTTTTGTTCCACATATCCCAAACTGGAACATCAATTTTCACTGATGAATAAAAATATTTAGGAGTGGAATTGAACTTAGCTTTCTGTACAGTGCAGTAGCCCTTGATTTTTCAAACATGCCTGGTGTGATACTCAGCAAACAGAGAAATATTACATGGTAAAAATATTGCATATAAACCATATTAAACTTTCATTTGTAATATACTAAAACAAAACATATGGTAATAATAATGAATACTGGTGATAAAAAGAGTAATAATGAATCTCTCTATTCTAAAAAAAAGTAACTGGCGCTGCTGCAGCCGCCGCCGCTGTCAAAAGCTTCTCACGCTATCTCCTCCGAAACCGCTGGGGGTATGGGGTCGAGACCGATACCAATCGATGCAGAACAATGTGAGGAAGAAAGTAAAACATGTCTCATATTCGTAGGACTGTAAGTTTTTTTTAATTTTATGTTTTGTGGGAAAATATTGACTTTTTCATGTTCAGATTACGATAACTCGCCAAAAAAGGATCGTAGAATTTTTTTTTTACAATCTAAGACTACAGACATTTCTCCTTCAAACAAGACCTCATTTGTTTAAAAATAATTTAAAACAGACTGATAATTTTATTAAAATTGAAAACCCACTTTTTGGAAAAATTTATGCGTTTCGAGATATATAACTTCGATGCTCTCAGACTTATTATGTTACAAAGAAAATATTTATATCAACTGGAAGATGAAAGCTTTCTCATTCATATAAACTTCATTTCAAGTCTCTATCTTAAAATTTCGATTTTTTAATTGAATTTTAAAGAAATACTTAAAAAAAATCTTCTCATTCGCTTTCTTTGCAGAAGGACATGAAAGAAGATCCAATTTTTCACCCATAGGCGGGCTTCATCCATTTCGCCGGGAGGGAGGGGGAAGCTTCAACTGTAAACAAATGAATGACTCAATCGCTGTAAACAACTATTGAGTCATTCATTCACTTGATTCACCAGAGGAGCGAGCGTAGCGAGCCTAGGGGCGAAGCCCCTAGTTAATAAAATATATGTATGAGTCAAACGTCGATAATCTTAAAAATATAAGAAAATACTGTAAGTTTTTTAGTACTAAATGATTGATTTAATTTTATATATTTAGATGAGATCTCATAAATAATCATAGTGCATAATATTACAAATATAATTTAAAAATAGATAATATTTAGTTCCATCTCCTGATGCGAAATTTATTTCGTTGTTGATTATACAAAGTAATAAAATGTACGCCCACGAGAAAGATAATTTATGTCATGATAAAATGTTCCCACGTACGGAGGAAAAAAAGTTTTTGATGCGCTATCTGACAACGAGTCATCAATACTCTCGCAGTTCACTTATGCATGTCTTTGGAGTGTTAAAACTGCACAGGAAGTTCACCGTTCCGCTGGAAAAGAATCTTTTCTTCTTAATAATGAACTTCTTGGAGTTATAAACTACACACAAGGCCAAATATGTTCTCGAAACTGTTTTTGGTGGAATGACTTCGAAGACCACCACCACCAACAATAACAAAAAAAAATAATAATAATAACGGGGGACTTACGGAGTGCTCTGTATATATGACTCCTCTTCAAAATCTCGCAATTTAGGTATTTTCTAGAACCTTGAAGTCTGGAAGTTTTTAATACTGCCATTTTCAAAGACTGAACATTGGGATGAGACTTGCATTTACCGCAACAAAGATGAGACTTGCATTTACCGCAGCGGTTTTCATTTTTCTTTTCGGAAATTTCCCGTCGCGAGCCATAACTATTTTTCAGTATCTGTTGTATCGCTTGCGTTTTTCTAGCATAGTCTTATGAACAATTAGTAGAGAGAATAAACCCACAAAATAAAATGTTCTGAACAAAGTTACTTGGGAGTATTCAGTATTCAGCCGGCTGCTTCTTTTGGGGGGCTTTGAAAAGCTACGGACATCTCTTGTTTCCCGTGAGAAAAACAGACCACGGATATCCCTGAATTAGAAAGCATTTTTACGTTTCAGAAAAAATAATAGAGATTCATGGTCGTCGAATTTGAGAGATAAATTCATCGAGTCAACAGTAAATCTCGACGAGGAAAATTTAACTTTTGAATTTGAATTCGATATACTTTCTTTTAGAATGCGAATCAAATTTCCCTCTTGAATTGAAATAAATTTTCCTCATTTGCAAACACAATTTGGTATTTTTATAAACAGTGATATAATGCACTTTCAGTTCTCTACCTGGATTCAAACACAACTCTGTTTTCAAATTCATTCGCATTTTTGATGAATAGTGAAAGAATGTAAACTGAATTTTCCCCTAAATTAAAAAAAAAACTATTTGTAACCTGTCTTCGAGTTTTAAATGAACAGATATAAAAGAAAACTTAACCTTCGCCAAGGTTTAAATATAACTATATTTATGAATTCCATTAAAGTGTTAAATGAATAGTGATGGCACGTGATATCAATTTCCCATTTGATTTCGCAGATACCGCAAATAAATATGTAGTGCACAACTTTCTACATTAAAAAAAGGGATAAAAAGACATTAAAATACAATAATACATTGGATTAATTTCAGAAGCAGGTAATTCACAATTCTGTGTGGAGAAAGATTCGAAGATGAAGCTTCCGCTCCTGAAACCTAGGTGGCGCAATTGTTTACGCAGGTGAAAGTTCTATCTTCTCTGTAGAGGATTTCTTTAGTTTCTAAGATTTGTTTGTTCGGAAGTAGCACTGCCTAATAACAAAATGAGGAATGCACGGATGTAGTACCTAATTTACTGCACCTCAGGAGAGTTGATCCCTAAGAGGATAGAATGGGTTGCTATTTCGGGATAGTTGCTTTCAAAGTCACGGGTCGAGGACAGTAAACGTAGCAAGTGTGGGTATCCATTAGAGGAAATTGTTGCTGTTTAAGCTATAAAAAGCTATGAATTTCTCTTAATGTAAACACCAGAACTATGACTACTAACTAGAAACCCACGTCAATTTCAATTTTTGAAATCAATAATCATTTAACATCTCGGTCACTCTCTCTCACTCTCTCTCTCTGTATCTGTCTCTCTCTCTCTCTGTATCTCTCTCTCTCTCTCTCTGTATCTCTCTCTCTCTCTCTCTCTATATATATATATATATATATATATATATATATATACCCCTTTCATATGGTAACTTAATATAATATAATTGTTGTCCAAAAAACCTTAATAAAATTAATTATCTTACTTTGCTCTTTGTCTTGATAGTTTTTTTACGGAATTACAGATTTGCAGTTCTTAGTCTGTACTTATTAAAACGTCAACAAATTTTTTCAGTGGTCTGAACTTTAAGTTAATGAGTGTCGTGAATTGCATTGAAAATTTGCTCATGAAATAATTGAATCAGATAAATTCTCGACGGCATCAATAAACAATAATTTTTACATCCCTCCCCCAAAAGTTAATTAATAACACATTATTTATTAGATGTATAGAAGTATCATTTGTAATACGAGTGACGGCTTTTTGAATGGAAGTATTTACATGTCCGTTTTTTCCAAGAATTTTATTTATATTTGTAATAAAAAGATGGCAGTTAGATTAAAAAAAGAGAATCACACTCTGACGAGATGATACTTAAGCAACGAAAAATTGTTAAAGGAAGCAAAGATGCAGTCCATTTATCTTAAAAATGCAATAATTCTACCGAATAGGAAATTTCAGGGATTTATAAGATTCAAACAGTTTTTCAACAACCACACGGGCAGTATTGGCGGATAAGATAAGTAAACACATTTGAATCAACAAAGAGGTTTTTAAAAATATAAAAACAAAATCATTTGTAACAAAACATGTAGATAATGGATAAAAATTTGGAAATATTGAACTATCTGGTCACTTTATCAATGGTATCAAAGCAGATGCACAAGAAAAAATCGTGAATGCTGTTAATATACACACTTAGTTCCAACATATCTACCAGTGTATTTATAAAAACAAACGAAAACTTACACCCGTTTATTGAAGTTATTAAAGAATCATTAAGAGTATCTGTGGGTTTGAGCGATTTAAGAATATCGAACGGTCGGTGAAAAATAGTAAATCATATTCAAAAGATCGTCAAAATATGTTTCAAGGAATCGGTTTTCAATGTTTTTATTTTAATATTAATGAGTGTGATCTCTAGAACTCTGGTTCTCTTAAAGAAACCAGACAAGAAGATGACCCATGCTTAAGAGGATCCGAGACCCTCCTACGCCTGGTATAGTAAAATTTATTTATTTTTTACTAGCCGGGCTTCGCCCGGCTATGCTCGGGCCCCACAAAAGAAAAAAGGCCCTTTTCAGCGCCATACAAATGTATGAAATTCCCGTCAATTTTCATTCCTGTCGCTGCCGACAGATGGCTGCACCATACTGCTTGGAGAGGCCTGCTTCTCCGGTGGAGCGCTTTTTTAGAATTATAATATCTTTAAAACTATTAAAGTAACAGAATAACTGTAAGCAGAAAAAGTTATCAGTTTTCAAAGCTCTTTCCAAATATGTAAGATTTATGTACTTTCATGAGAAAAAAATACACCGACCAAAACAAAATGGCCGCCAAAATCGCAGTCTCAGGATGAGTGAGACCCAGAGACGTGACGTTCACGTGACCCGACAAATACGCCTGTTACTTTATTTATATATATTTATACGAAAGACTTTTTTCTTACAAACCATTCTTTTTTTTATGAAAATTATAATTTATACAGGTGGATCCAAAATTCCCCCATAATTCTACAAATCACTTTTTAAGAAATGAAGCCATGTACTTGTTACTAAAGTTGTACATATTTCAGTTCGGACTTTTTACTTGGAAATCCCAGTAAACTCCAAAAGTTCGATCCCATTCTCTTATGCATAAACGAACACTAGGACATATATTGATAGAAACGTTGCAGCATTTTTTTCACCATGACGATAACTTCAATTCGAATGATTTTCTCTTAGTTTTTCGTTAGCGGGGGATTTATTTACACATACCTGCTGGTATAAATAATCCCACTAATAAAAGAAAGCCAAAGTTCCTTAAACGTCACTCTTTCTTCGAGAACAATTTGACCCATCACCATTGAAACGAAAGCTGCTTGTGGAGTTGCATCTTCCTGTCGAAAATACCATTCTTGGCATCATCCATTTGCTTCATCAATTCCTCGAAAATTCATCTGTAACATTGAGCTCAGAGGCTTGAAATGAATTATGCTCATCTGAAATTACAAGTTCATTGCTGAAAAGTAACTTGTAAATTTATGGGACTTTAAGTTATAAAAAATATTTCGACAATTTAAAGTTTTGTTTAAAAAATTTGAAATTTGAAATTTAAAGCATGTTTAGTTTTTAAGACATCTGCCGATTTATTATTCAGTTTTCCTAACCCTTTCACTTTTGAACATAGGAAACATTTAAAAAAAATAACCGTCGTGTTTTATAAATATTTTTTTTCTAAAATTTTTATAAGGGAAAAAAATTATACACTGCTGGCCACTGTAAATGCAACATCCTGAAGGAAACATGCAAATAACATGAAATTTACAACATGCATTAGCGGAGGTGAGATATGCAAATGATTAGAATTTCAGCGCAGACGCACATCACGCGCGCCTGTTGCGCCATTTCAAAGCGCTATTTAAGGCTTGGAGATTTCGACCATTTCAAGTTCGGCAATTGTGTTTTTCTTGTGGTTTTTAAAAAAAACGATCAATTATGCCTCGTCGAAAACAGCGATGATCTTTTGATCAAGTATTCGAGTTCGACAGAGGAAGGATAGTGGCCTACCGAGATTGTGGATTATCTTTCAGGGAAATCGGTAGTCGTGTTGGACGAAACCAAACAACTGTAATGCGGATATGTGATCGTTGGATGCAGGAGGGTACGACGGACCGGCGTGTTCGATCGCATCCACCTCAGCGCACCACTTCACGTGATGACAGGCAAATTGTGCGCATGCAGTGACGGATCGCTCAGTCACATCACGAACCATAGCACAGCACATGCAGTCTGTAACGCATCATCTAGTGTCTGCTCGTACCATTCGACGCCGTTTACAGCAGAGTGGTCTGTCCGCAAGACGTCCATTGCTTTGTCTACCCTTGACGCAGAACCACAGACGTCTCCGCCGCCAATGGTGTGATGACAGAAGGATGTGGACGGCAGAATGGAATGAAATTGTCTTTACTGACGAGTCACGCTTCTGTCTGCAACACCACGATGGTCGCATTCGAGTCTGGAGACACCGTGAAGAGAGGATGGTGATCAGCTGCGTTATGCACCGCCACACTGGTCCTGCACCGGGTATTATGGTATGGGGCGGTATTGGATATCACTCTCGCACACCTCTAGTACGCATTGGCGGTACTTTAAACAGCCAGCGCTACATCTCCGAAGTGTTGGAGCCAGTTGTCCTTCCTTACCTTCAGGGCTTGCCCACAGCCATATTTCAACAGGACAATGCCCGACCACACGTGGCACGCATTGTCCAACGGTTCTTCGTCAATCGCCAGATTGAATTGCTTCCCTGGCCACCTCGCTCTCCGGATCTTTCGCCGATAGAAAACTTGTGGTCCATGGTTGCTCTACGATTGACCCAGATTCCATCCCCAGCTGCCATAGCAGATCAACTTTGGAAACGTGTGGAAGCTGCTTGGTTTGCTGTACCCCAAGAACTCATCCAAAGTCTCTTTGAATCAATGCCGAGGCGTGTGGCAGCGGTGATCTCCAACAATGGCGGCTACTCTGGCTACTGATTTTGGCAGGAACCACACTTCACAGAAGTCTATAAATTTAATCATTTGATACTTGGTCAACATGTTATCTACAAAATAAATTTTGTTGTGATATCTCTTGTCTTTCTTGGTGTTGCAATTTGGGTGGCCAGCAGTGTATATTTAGTGTAATTTTTGTCTGTATGGAAAATTTAAGAATCCTTGATCCCATTAAAAACCCTGAAGACAGTTCAGTAAAAATATGGGAGAGGAACAACGAACAAAATTTCATAGGAATTTATAAGGGGATGTAAATGTATCCTATTAAAGATTGCAAATCATGGAAAATTTCTTCTGATACCAATAGACTTAAAATACTCAATAATATATTCGACAGATTACACAGAGATATTAGAAATTTAACATGTTGTATCTGCTATTATATTCATTGGGAAAATATTCGGTTTTTTGTTTGATTCTAAAAGTTTATACTATGTTTTAACAAAGGAAAACACAAATGTGTTTTTTAACGAACTGAAAAGATTTGGACCATTTTAAATGACTGCTCGATCTGAGGTCAACTCTCCAGAGGTGCACTATAATTGGTTTTTATATATACATGTGTATATTGCATATTTAAATTAACCAACGAATTCAAAAAACATGAATTTGTAAATCCAGACTTTCAATTAATGTGTAATCACTTAATTCGCTGCGTTACTTTTGGGAACCTAAATCAAATTTGTTTGAAAAATAGGGTCAGATATGATATATAGCCAATTTTATCTTCGAATTCATTTTGACAATTAATCTGAAATGCTAGAGATATCTCTCTTTCAACAACTACTCATTTTTAGCGTGAAATGGAATGACAGCGCTTGTAAATTAAATTAGAGAATCTATTCACATAAACAGAACACATTCGTCTCTAAGCGATGTTCATTATTAATCGAATGACACATTTTGCAAAGTGACTCGCCGTTGTATCTTTAAAGTAACGCAGCATATATTCCAGTTTTAGGCCTACTACACAAACTTAAGTCCCAAGGCTGTTATTTTAAGTTATATTTTTTCATACGGTTAAATTCCCTGCATTAAATATAAAAAATTAAGATAATAAATATTATTTTAATTAAAAAGGTACATTTTATTTATTGTTTATTTGTTACTTTTTTATTTGTTTAAAAATAAGGTAACTTAAAATATTTAAGCTTATATAATCAAGAATACATTTTAATAGTTCAGTTTCATTTAAATCAATTAAATATATTTTTTTCAGCTAAAGGATTTTTGACGTCAGTGACTACTGATTAATTCACTAATGATTAATTCTAATGAAAAGAGAAGCTAATTCAGGTTTTAAGCAATTTTAATCTAAAGGTCCTGAGATAGCTGGGAATTTTAATTTTTTAAATCAGCAAAAAAGTATGTTAATTTTAAGAATTATGTTAACAAGAATTAGGAATAAAAAATATAATATAAAAAAATTATGTAAATAAAGTAATTATGTTAATTATAAGAATTATGAATTGTAACATAAAATGTTTTTCAAAAGTACATAAAAGATATATACAGGAAATACAGGAAGTCTGATTTATTTATACTATCCTTTTCCTGAGGACTCACATGATGAAATTCCAATGAGATAAGAAAATTTACTTACTGCCTTTTTAGATTCCCCTACTTTTAGTGAAAATTATCTAAATGCACACGAGTACTCACATTTAAGGTATCTGTAGAGACTTTTGAGTGCGATCAATTTGTGTAAACATATTTTTAAGAAATTACATTTCTTTTGGACTCCCAAACCATGAAAAACTTTTCCTACAGGGACACAACAACTGTTCATTTTCGCAGTTCCTTAGGGTATTTCTCAGAGAACAGAATAAACGGCTTTAACTTCAAAAATCCCGGCTAAGAAAGATGTGGAAGCCAGAGAATTCGTATTATTTTCTTAAGCTAGAAAAACCCCTTTTCTGCCTCGAGCTGAAACAGGTGCAGCTCCAGGCTATTTTAATTTTTTCCAGAAAAAGAGAGCTGACAAAAGAGAAGAGAACTGCACAGATCCCTTTCATTCGTAGCTGCCAGAAATTCTGATTTTAGGTATAATACCTTTCGTTTACCACGTAAAAACCTTAAAAATAGCAAGCTTTATGATTCAGATTTAGAAGTAATGCAAAATATTAAGTGTCCCATATTGTAAATTGTCTGTAACTTTTAAAAGTTAAAAGAATAAATTAATTGAGTTTTAAAAACATTTCTTAGGGAGAGAGGCTGAGACTTAAGCTCTGCAACTCCGAAACTAAGAGCCATCGCTGGTGTTAAGGAAATGAGTAAAATTTTAAAACCTGTCGTGACGAAGGGATTTTAACCAAAACTCAGCTCCGGGAAAACTTTTTTGTCAGTGACAGGAAAGTTGGTTCTCACAGTCATTTTGCCTTACACAGAAGCTTTGACAACTCTCATAAACGCAGGTCAAAACGTGGACACAACAACAGTAGAAGGATGCTATTTCGTATGATGGAACCAAGTTCTCAACTCTTTAGTATGCAGATATATAAGTGTGAAATCGTGAGAGAAAAATTTATTTGTGAAAGTTCCTGTTTCCAGCTACTTGTGCTTCGTTAATGCTTTCACAACTTGGATTAATTAAAAAAAAATAGTTTGGGTTCATTTGTATGGGAAATGCTGCTTATTATCACTCAATCCTGAAATGCCACCTGCACCCTTGTTAACATATTTTTCAATGAGCTTGAACTGTTTCAACGAAAAATGATTCGATCGCTACGAAGGGATACTGGAATATGACAGGGTATAGTGCAACCTGCCGTGGCCACCGCAATCGAATACCAGCGAACTCTTTAAGGCATTTAAAGCGAGTACTCAAGCAAGAATAACAAACTACAAGGATTAAATGAGAATTGATCGACATTGATAACAAACTGCGTGAAATACTGTTGTTGAATTCCAATCACTATAGCTGACTCTCAAAAGAAGAAAGGCAGTATTTACTCTTTGCATTCGGCTGATAAAGGCTTACATTGAATAAAATGTGCCAATATTTTCATTTTGTGATGTTGAAGTCTGATACCGGTGAGATTTCGTCAAACAATACGAATATCGTACTTCAACTTCAGAAAGTCTACCAATCAGTTATTGTTTCTCATATAATTGTGTGCTTCTTGCTGGTGAGTTTTTGCATACTTGATAAAGTTAGTAAAGTAATCACAAGAAAAGCCACGACTATATACCACTTTTGAATCTCTCACGCCATGCTCTAACTTCATCAGATTATTTCGTACATTTAAATATAGGCCTTTCTTTCCACTGGAAATACTTCTGCATTGTCTTTATTTGCTTCGTTTATGTGCAGCGAGGAGGAAGTGAAAGTTTTTTCTTGTTCCATATAAGTAACTTGTACCGGTGTTACAAAGGCATTTCCTGTCACCTAGCGACCGAAATTCACTCTGGTATCATCTTTCATAGTTCTCAGAAATATCTCTCAGGATCTATGGTCGATAAACAGTAAATTTTCCTTTGAAACAAATATCGGGTTCCCGCTTCTGTAATAATCCGTGAAAACGATGAAGTCATACATTCGAAACTGCTGACTTTTCTATTCCGGATCCAATAAAAATAAAATTATTCGGAAAATTCGACATACTCTTGGCTGGAGGTCTCGGAGACCCGGTGGAAGCAATATTTTGCTAAGAATATAATTTTCCCCTATGTAGGGGACGATCGCAGCTCCGACACCTCCACGAGCGCTGTTTGGATCGCAAAATCCGCCACATAGCGGCTACAATTCAAGTTTGTGATTCAAGCTGTGTGAAAGTATTTCTAAAAGTTATTGTATGCCTTAAGTTTGATGAGCAGTCAAATTTTTCCAGAAATTACTATCGGGGTCCCGGTTCTGTAATTTTCCGCAAAACGGTGACGTCATGGAGTCGAAAGTACTGGCTTTTTTGTTCTCGATCCGAAATAAGTGAAATTATCGGGAAGATTCGACATACTCTTGCGTGGCCAGCGGTCTCCGAGACTCGGTGTACCCATTTTTTCACGAAGAATATAATACCCCTTGATGTAACGGATGATTGCAATTCCGACACCTCTGTGAAAACAACGATGTTACGATCGCATTTCCCACCCCCTAGCGGCAATAATCCACGCCACTGATGGCATGAAAGTGTTTCTAAAAGTTGTCTTATGCCCTAAGTTCGGTGAACTGTCAAATATTTCATGCAACAACTATCGGGCTCCCGGTTCTGTAATGATCTGCAAAACGGTGACGTCATAGATTCCAAAGTACTGACTTTTCTGCTCCGAAAAAAAATCTGGACGATTCGACACTCCCTTGCGTGGCCGGAGGTCGCTAAGACCCGGTATACACAATATTTTGCTACGAATATTATGACCCCTAACGTAGGGGGCGGTTGGATCTCCGACGAGAGCGATGAGTGCGATGTTGAGATCGTGTTTCCAGCCACCTAGCGGTCAAAATTCACACCCGTATCACCGTTCAAAGTTTTCAGACCTCTTAGTTCCTAAGTTATATAAATTGTCAATTTTTCCTCTAATTATGTAGTGTATGCCTGGTTCTGTAATTATCCACAAAACCCTGACGTCATAGAGTCGAAAGTACTTACTTTTCTGTTTCCGATACGAAAAAAAAATTGTCTGGACAATTCGACATTCCCTTGCATGGCTGGAGGTCGCTGGGATGATTCGTCGATAAACAGTCAATTTTTCCTCAAAATAAATATCGGATTGTGTAATCATTTAGGAAAATGATGACGTCAGTGGCGCACCCAGGGGGGGCAAGGGGCCCTGCCCCCCGCAAAGAAATAGAAATTGCATTATGAACATTGATTTTGCATTATAAATATTTTTATCCGTTCACCTCGGCCCCCCATGCATTATAAATATTTTTATCCGTTCATCTCGCCCCCCCCCCCCCAAGAATAAATCCTCGGTGTGCCACTGGATGACGTCATACAGTCGGAACTATAGATTTTTCTGATCTCGATCCAAAAAAACAATAAAGTATCGCGATGATTCGACATACTCTTGTGTGGCTGGTACCCGGTGTATCGAGACAACAAGTATCTCGTACCATGCTCTTTCGAATTTTCGAAATGAGTATCTACGACGCCATGTCTTCGCGTTCAAAATATGTAGTTAAATCATGCTTTGGACATTCATTTCAATTAGTGTATGGCTCGTCTATTCCCTATTCCGTGTAAGTAACTCGCAAAATATGCTCGTCATTTTTTTCTAAAAATAAAGTGCAGTAGAGCTTCTTCGCTTCCTGAATATACAGGTTGCAGAATCCTCTAGTAATTCTCAATAATTAGTACGTGAGACGCAAATTCTTCCCGTTCGAAATAAGTAGCTCGTACCAAGCATAAGTAATTTCTCTTAATTAGTATCTAAGGCGATATTTGTTCGTCTTTTGAGATCATACTGAAGGCCTAGTTGAAGAATAGATGTCTGTAGAATTTGACAGATTTGAAAGTGAATTTAAAAGAATTGCCTAGGAAACAAAAATTACAAAGTAATACTTTACAAGAGGTGTATCTATTTTTCCAGAGTTACCTTATCCAAGAACAGAAAAGTAATCATAAAGTAAATTCTCAATATGCATGCATCAAAAATAAATTTTAAGTGGTCCTCTCTAGAACTTTAAAATGTTATATACTGCGAACATCCAAATAAAAATATGTCCTTAAATAAATATACTTAGTTCTTACAGAAATGTTTAAGAAAATTACAAATTTCATATTTGTCGCTAGAAATTAATTATTCTCAGGCCATTTTCTCCTAAAGTGTTTACGACATTGAATGCAGAAAGCTTTAACTTAAAATATATCTGGGGATGTTAAAAATGTTTCTTTTTAATACCATACTTTTTAATTCATTTCATTGGGAATAAAACAGGAAAGTGAAAAGATAAAGTAAAGGATCCATTGCCATCTTTTTATTGAATTACTAGAAAAATTTTCTAAGCTCCTTTTTTTGTAAGTAAAGTAGCTGAAGGCAAAACAGAGCCAGGTGTTAAGTAGATTCCTGAGAGCTTTTGAATATCTCTGAAAGTAACTAGATATAAATAAGGCTCTGAAGATTTAGAAATTTTTTCTTAGTAAAAAAATGTAAAGACTTCCTTATTCTAAGAAACGCAATGGATTTTCATTACTTTTTGAGGATTTAGGATTTTCGTCAAAAAAGAAAAACAAAAACACTGATGAAAATAACTAAAAATGTAAAAGAAATATATGAACTATTTTCGTATTAAAACTAATTACCAGGAGTATTTTCAAATAAAAAAAGACATATATTATTCATGAGTTTCATATGAAAAATGACAACAGGGAAGCTATAGCTGAAATGTTTTTCTTCTATATTGAGTATGGAAAGTAAATAAATTAAAAATATTGCTGTTATCTTCGTTGAAGTCGAAAATATTTTATATATTAAAGTAAGAGAAATATATGTTTTATTGCTTGAAATCAGCATTATATATATATATATATATATATATATATATATATATATATATATATATATATATATATACACAAATATGCACACACAAATTAATGGTAAATAAATTAATGTTACAGTCAAAATAGGCTTTTTGTTTTGATTCAAATATAGATAAATTTATTTTCATAAACATAACTAAAGGCAAATTATTAAAATTAAAATGTTTGCATTATAAATTAGAATCAGAGATGCACAATCATATTAAGTTAAAGTTTAATGAAACACAATATAATCAATATATTGTAAGCATACTCCGGAAATTTTCAAGAGAAAAGATAGGGTAAAATCAAGAGGAAGGACTTCTGCTACGTAGTAGATAATGATGCAATAGATAATGAGACACACATAGCAGAATAAAACAGCTAATATCTGAAAACTTTGCAAATAGCATCTTCTCTTGCAGAAATTATTCAGAAAATATTCTTCATAATTTTAAGCATTGTCTCTCATATTATTTGAAAAGTAACTTGTGTTTATTTCCTAGAAAAACGAGTATATTATTACTCTGAAGAAAGTATGTTATTCCAAGTTATTTTCCGTAAGAGTGATTTTTCTTTTTCTTATAATAAAAATTGTCAAACTGCTTCATGATTAAATATTTAATAGTTGTAAATATTTATGCGTTTTAGGTTTTTCACTCCTGTTTTGAAAAGCTGAAAAGTTTATCTAACAATACCAAAACTTTTTGGCAATATGAACAATTCCTCAGAATTTTATTATAAAGAAATAAAGGAATTTACGAATAAGAGCTGAATTCAGACGTGAATAAAAATACGCAGAGACCTATTTTATACGTGTAGTTTAATTTATTTTCAACCATACACTATTTTAAGATATATTGAAAACATGACAATGACACTTTTATTTTCCCACGATAAAAAAAGATTTACATTGCCAAATCATTCCGGGTTTTTACAAGCTTACTTGAAATTTAAAAATTTCGTCTGGAATACTTGAATAATTAAGATCTCTGTCCTTTAAGCGATGTCAGGAAATAACAATTTAAATTTAAAAGAAAGATAATGAGATTCCCGCACGAAAAGCGAAAAATAAATTCCGAGACGCGTGAATTGAAGCCATTAAAATGATGAAAGCTCTATTTCCTGTTCCATCTTGTCTCTTACAATAAAGCAGACGAGGCCCATTATCTCGAATGAAAGGATTGTTTCCATACCCCCCCCCCCCCTCACTTTCCAAATTGAAAGTCCTGAGGAATTTTACTTCTAAGTGAAATTTGGATGGTCGTCTCATAAATGTCTACTACCAAACACTGTAATTTTCTAAAGTGATGTGTCATGTAGATCTACAATAATTTTATATTTTATATTGCAAACTGCAGTTGTTCTTAATCCACTAACTTAAAATAATGTATATGGATTTTAGTTGGAATACCCTTTAAAATTATCAGCTATTAGTTTAAAATGTTGATTCATATTGAAATCGCTCAATAATTATACAATAATCACACAATTTTTATACATATACATAACTAGCTGAATACCCGTAGTTGGCTACGGAGTACATTCAAATTAAATACAACGGTCAATGTATGCAATTAATGCCAATATATATATATATATATAAAACGATCAATGTATTCAATTCATGTAAAAAAACAAAAAAATATATTTATAGAATAATCGTAACGGATATTTTTATAGACAAAATAATGTAGAAGAAAATATTCAAATTAAATTTAATAGAACATACTAAAGAATATAGTACAGTTAATATAATAGAGTTTAAGGAACATATCTTTTACTGTATTTTAATATTTTTTTGGATAATGTCCAATCGCCTGCCGCATTAGTAAGAAAAAAAAAATTTTCGTCAATTTATTTCGTTGTTATGCAAGTGACCCAATTTAGTTTAAAGTATCAAAAAAGGAAAGAAACCACGTGATCAGCATTTAATAAATTAAATTATAGAAATTAATTTTTAAAAATTCACTAAAAATTAGAAAATGGAGGTAAAGAATCGAGAAAGATTTCATTTTAATGGAATTTTTAAGTTCTTTCTCGTGATATAAATTTTATAACACTCAAATTATTATTTTAGATGCAAAATTTAAAAAAGTTACAAAAACAGCTTAGAAATTTAATTTTAAAAAATCGAAGAAGAATTTCTCAAAAATCTTTCTTAGTGCACTCCTACACTACAAGAAGAATCGCTATGCAAAATTTCAGCCCTTTAGGTCCAGCGGTTTCGTCTGTGCGTTATATGTCAGTCAGTCAGTCAGTTACGGAACTGTTTTATATATATAGATTACAAAATTGCACAAAATTGCATAATTATGTAATCTCGTTGAAATGCTGCGGAATATTCTGTTATTCTGTTTTTTTAATGGCGTTAAAAAAATTAAAAAAAATATCAACGCGTGCTTGCTAGGACCGTGAATATGAATGGTTTACAGTTTTAGGTTAGAAAACTTTTTTCTGTCGGTTGTCGCATATATGTTAAAAAATTTCTGGAAATAAGTAATTTAATTTGTTCATTAGACAAACTAATCTATAATTATTACTATTTTAGAATGATAGATTTAAAAATCGGAATAATAGACCTTGTAGAACAAAAATATAATATTTCAAAATACGTTAATCTAAAAAAGAAAATAATGCATTTAATTTATGAAATGTATATTATCTTCTAACTAGAGCATAGAAATTAATGTGGTGTGACATTTTTGGAATGAAATTCAAGTTATAAATGAGGGTCTAAAAGTAAAATGGTGTATCTGTCAACATCCATTATAATACTTAGATCTGAAATGAAAAGCAATCACAAAATTTTAATTCGGAAAAAGTTATTGTTCCCTAATTTCAAGAGCAGCTTATATTTTAGAATTGTTATGTGTTAATTACGCATGTTACTGCTATTAAGTCACCTGATTGCGATATTATGTGCGAATTTTAGTCAAAGTATGAACATATTTTTTTTTTGTAATGTGTATTAAAGTGATTGCACAATAATTTTAACTTTTATGCAAATTTGTAATTTTATAAATATGTGATTTCGCAAGATTTTAAGGTTGAAAATTTATGTAATTGCGCAGAACTGTATCACATAAAATATGATTTGCTATTCAGTTGCAATTTTAAATGATTATTCTACCAAAAAAGTAAGAAAACTATGAATATA
Source organism: Dolomedes plantarius (assembly GCA_907164885.2). NCBI lineage: Eukaryota > Metazoa > Arthropoda > Arachnida > Araneae > Dolomedidae > Dolomedes > Dolomedes plantarius. The sequence goes on along the minus strand of OU015500.1, from coordinate 79,395,327 downwards.
CGTTAAGACGGAAAATATGACCTCTTTGTTATTTTATGCTTGGTGGTTTACATGTGTGTTATGGTTACCGTATCTTTTGTATACATGAGTCTACATTTGGGGAAAATTTCTCAGAAAATATCTGCTTTATCATATGTGTTATAGTAATAAAAAATAGAATATTTATTATTTCTATAATTTTTACAATTAGAGCAGGAATAATTCACATAAAATCAAATAATTCATGCAGTTTGGTAAACTTTATTATATAAGATATTTTGAACTGTTGGAGCATGATATATTTTAATGAAATTAAAAGTATTTGTTATATTGAAATTTAAAACTATAGCACAGACTTAAATTGCAGGAAGTCCACATATGTAATAACCACTGCATGAATAAAAAATTATCTAAGATGCATGCTTTTTAACTTCTGATTATAAGTGGATACAAAATTTTAAAAAAGTGCTACTGTTTATCCAAAAATACGAGTATATATAAAACGTCTTACATGAGGTTTGTTTTACACAATGAGAAAATTGATTTACTTTGCAATTTTATTTCTCTTAAAATGTGTGTGTTGTATTTTCTTGTTTAGAGTGATGACACTTGTAAGAATTCTATTTTTTTTCTAGCCCTTTTTTTGGCTATTTCTAGCCCTTTTTGGCTATTTCTAGATAGTGAAATCAGAATCAATCTAAGCACACTCATCTGTAATATGTACTTACAATTCATTTAATTTATTCAAGAAAAATAATTTATATATACATATATTTATTAAATAGGATAGTCCACTTATGTATATTCAAGAAATCACTATAAATCTAAGGACACGCATCCTTATTATGTACTATATGTAAATCATTTCATTTATAAAAGGAAGATAAATTTTTGTACGAATGTATTTATTAAATAGAATGGTTCACTTATAAAATCAAGAAATCTGTATAAATCCATGCTCATACGTCTGCAATATGTACATTTAATTCACTTTATTTATCCAAGAAAGATAATTATTGAAGCAAATATATTTATTAAATGTGATTTGACATATACAAAAGGATAACTTTTATTATGTTTCATTTAAACATACTTAATTTTAAGCCGGGTTTATGGTAAGTATGTTTATAAGCGTGTTTCAGAATGATATTCTAAAATTCGGCCAAACATTTATCTCACCTTCTGAAACCATCTAATAGTTTGACTCATTAAGTATAATTGAGCTTGTGTCAAGCAAAGCTAAAATCAAATTCACATTGCACATTTTTGCTCTTCTCCCATTGACAAAGTTAATTATAGTCGTTTAAGCACTATATTATGTAATAAAATTGTTCACTGTTAAAATTGAACCATTTATCCTTGACGTATAGACACCATTAAGGAAGAGAGTACTTAGGGACATTATTAAGGAACATGATCTTTTGGAATATGTTACCTGGAAATTGGTTGTAAAAATCCATAAATTTAGTCACTTAATTTTATAGCCTCTTTATAAGGACGATGATGTCAATATTATCTTTGAAGATTTCATGTAACAAGAACTAGGAAAATGTTTTTTAAAATACTGTGGGAAGTTTTCTTTAAAAAAAAGAAGAATTGAGCTTATTTTACGGGTGATGAACATGAGTGCGTGCTATGCAAAAAGAGTGAATGGGTGTGTTTAAGAGGACGTTTTATCATTATTTTATTAAATGGAAAATTTTTGTTGCGGTTAATTACGGTCGTAAACTTAGAAATTAATGTGATCATGTCTAGGTTTGTTTATTAAGCTTATAAAAATCTAACGTCCAAATCTTTAAAAAAATATTTTTCTGTATATATATATATATATATATATATATATATATATATATATATATATATATATATATGTATGTGGTGTGTGTGTGTGTGTGTATGTGAGTACGGTGTACAACATCGACATCTTTTCAATAAATTCTATTATTTTTAATTTTGTACCTTTCTGATGAAAATAACTGTTTATTCAGGAAAAAAAAGGATGAATGTTTTGCTTTTACCTCAGATATACTATTTAGAGTACACATTTCCAATAATGTTCATAATCTTTTCTAATATGCATTACAAACATAAAGTATTATCATTATGAGACCGAAAGCGCTTTCTCTAGAGAATATTTTGAGCCAAACAGTGAGAAATGAGAAAGGGAACTTTAAATGCATTTAAAATAGGTTTTGATTTTTCTGGCTTTAATAGATTTATATGCCTCATAGTCATTCAATTGCGTGGTAAATTGTCTAAGGTATTCGATACTTACTTGTAAAATGACAGGAAATATAGTCCTGCTTTTAACGACTGCACTTATTCACGTCTAATCAGCGAAATGAACTTTGGCGTTTCACACTTTAGACTCTCATACGTTATTCATTAGGGTTTTATGCCTATGATCCTGAAAATAACATACTGAGTGCCAAAATGCTATCATTGTCGTCACTAGTATCTGCTTGTTGGCATGATATACTTTCTAATACAGTAAATTTAACACCTATGTATAAATATAAAAATGTATAGCGCGTGAGTAGAGAAATGAATTTATATTATTTTTAATGTCCAGATTATGGACATCATTATACAGGTGTATATAGTGAAAATCACACATTTTTATCATGCTCTAATGTGACATCGTGTCGCATAATACATATTAGTTTAAAATTTATTCTCTTAGGAATGTTTGTTGTTATTTTCCCTGATCGATGTCGAAACATAATAGATGTTTAAAAAGGATTAGCGTATAAGGTATCATAGATGATAGGTTTAGTTCAGGAATTGTAATCCGGTTTGGTCGTCTCCCCGAAATGGAGGTATCATCATTAGTTATTTAATTAATGCTAGAGAACAAACCAGAAAATATGTCTGGAAACGAAGTAAGGTGGAACTGTGCGGTATTGACTAATGTATCTTCGTAAAGCAGTTAGAGTTTCACTATTCAGGTTGCACTATTCGGGAACTATTCAGGTTGTGGTATCAGGTTCCACTATTCAGGAACTATTCAGGTTGTGGTAATTTGTAACGGATTACCTTAAAAAATCTTCAGTGAGTTTTATTTTCATAACAAATGTAATCTTTTATTTATCTTTAATTCGACGTCAAAATTGTTCACGTGTTACATACAACGTCCGACACATGAACACATTACCATTTATTGATTTAATCTTAGTCCGTTCAACGCATGGAACTACAATCAATCAACACCGTAAATCACAGACTTGAATGTGTTAACGTTTGAACGTAAGACAAATCTTCGTTTGTTACTGGAACTATCTTTAGATTCAAAATAACTAGTTTATAAGCCTGTAGAAAAGCTTATATACAGTACAAAACCCGTCAAAAAAGGCAATTAGTAATTTGTACGGGTAAACTGTGTGATTGTAATAACTCCTTCTCTCCATTCATGTATTAAACTCCGAGGATTTGAATTAATTTTTCTTTATATATTTCTTATAGAAATACGGTTTTCAGATGAATTTTGTGTAGAACAATTTTTAATATTTTGACTTGAAATATACATCGCTTTGAAGGTGTGGCAGACTTAGATTTTTAGGAAAATGTTTTAAAGTATGGTTTCACGAAGAATATGTAATTTTGATTTTTTTTATTTAAAAAATTTAGTGTTGTAATAAACCACATATACTATACTTTGGAGTTAACTTAAAAAATATGTATAACAAAGTGTTTAATTTTTTTTTACTCGAAATATTGTTTAAAGCATTTAGCTTTAGAATAATTTTAAATAATATTCTATTTTATTGAAACATTTTAAAAAGGAAGAAAAACTTTAGCCAAGACTTTTTTTTTCCTAAAATTTATCAGTCTGAAAGATATTTGTAACTATGTTCTTATTAAAAAATTTTACTTCTATGAAACTCTTTAAATTTTTGATTTAAAAATAAATATGAATATTAAAAAATATTTTTGGGTGCGTTTTGAAAGAATCAGATATCAAAAAATAACAAAGCTGTAAGTTAAGAATTAAATAAAGTTTAAATAAACAGTATGAATTTTAATAATCCTGAAAAAAGGTATCTTTTAATTTCATAATGTTTTTTCTTGTATTGATTATGTATTATTTACTTTCTATATAAAACTAATTAAAATTGGCCTGAGTAAATATTGCCAGTCGTCAGAATCAATTAGACAAGCATTTGGCGTGTAGAGGTAAAACTCGCTAAAATCGTGCTAGAGCGCGGTTGATACCGTATCCCTGTCGATAGTTATAGGTATATATTTACTGTTGCATTTCTAATGTTAAATTTATTTTTCCAGGTACAGTAAGTTTAAGTTTCCGTCCGAGTCACAGTGTTTTTATTTTACAACGATGAAGAAACAAATTATTTTCAGATTTTAACAAAACTTTAACGAGATTTTAATAAAAATTCATTTGGGGTAAATAAAATATTAGATAATTAGATTTATAATAAGACTTTAGAAATTTAAGAATAAAAGCATTATTCGTTTTCTTGTATTAAAACGATTTACACTGAAAAAAGGATCTTTCATTCACATGCTATCTATATATATAGAATCTATATATATAAAACAGTTCCGTAACTGACTGACTGATTGACAGATAACGCACAGACCAAACCGCTGGACTTAAAGGGCTGAAATTTTGCATGACGATCCTTCTTATAGTGTAGGGGTGCACTGAGAAAGATAAAAAAAATTCCTAGATTTTTTAAAATTAAATTTTTAAGCTGTTTTTGTAACATTATTTAAATTTTCATTTAAAATAATAATTTGAGGGTTATAAAATGTATATCACGAGAAAGATCATAATAATTCCTTTAAAATGAAATCTTTTTTGAATCTTTACGTTCTTTTTTCTGAATTTTAATGAATTTTTAAAGATTAATTTTTAGAATTTAATTTATTAAATGCTGATCACGTGGTTTCTTTTATTTTTGTGACACTTTAAATTAATTTTGCGTCACATACATAAGAACGAAATAAATGGGAATAAAATATTAAAAGACGGTAAAAGATAAAATTTAACCACTAGAATAATTGAGATGGAAGTTTTTTAAGAATTTAATTCAAATTAGTATGTTTTATGGATATTAAACATGCAAATTAATTGCATACATTGACCGTTGTATTTAATTTGAATATTTTCTTCTACATTATTTTGTTTATAAAAATATCCGTTACGATTTTTTTATAAATATTTTTTTGGCATTAATTGCATACATTGATCGTTGTATTTAATTTGAATTTACTCCGTAGCGAAGCACGGGTATTCAACTAGTATTGTATATAATAACTTGCACTATAGGAAAAGCGATAAAATATTAAATATTATTCGCTGAATGGAATGCAAACAAAGAAAAAATTAATACCCTGTATATTTTCAATAGATTCTGGGAGAATTAATCCGCTTAGATATTTTTCTATTATGTTTTGTTTATACTGCATTACAATTCGCCTTTTATATTTTCCCGGTTAACTCCGAATCTTTTAAGTTAAATGTCAAACGCTTTGAATAAAGTCGCAGACTACTTCCAAAGAGGCGGATTTTAGGAGTAATGCGATTAGTTTTAACGGATTCTATGAATGAAACTTTCTGCGTCTATTCATTTGCGTGTTTGAAACTCCGAATAAAGCGCCAAAGTATTAGAAGCGTGAAATTTCATTCATAAGAGGTGCAACATTTCTGTAAAAGGGAGACCGATGTTTAATCTGCTAATTCAAAGTTTCTCAAAGTGTGGAAACGCTTTTATGATGCGTTTTGCAATCCCAAGATTATTTCATAAATAACTCGCGATAGATAGCAACAGCTGATGCTGTTAAACAAAGACTAGATGTAGAAGGAATATAAAAACGGTATTATACAAATATGTAAGATGTATTAAGTTTGCAAGACAATATTTTTTTTCTGTTTCCGAATAGTTTGTTTACGATTTGATCTCATTTCCTCGCTATTATATCGACATTATATTTCATTAACCTTTTGCGGTCCTCTTTCAGATATTAAAGAATAAAGAATTATAGCACCGCTAATTAAAAAAAACATGGCGTATCCAAGCGATGAATTGTTTATAAGAGGAAACAGTGAGTCGAAAGACAGAATAAATGCATACTAGCAGTGAAGAGATATTACTAGTAGATGCGGTTTTTGGCTTAAAGGAATTAAAGAATGTTCAAACCCATCGAAATGATATAGACAGAAGATTGATTAGAGGTTTAATGCCAAATTTCTGGATAACATAGCTCGCAATTCACTTATTGTAGATAAGTGTACTGTTCTTATCGTAGACCAGAGGTAAAATATTTGCCTCTGGTCTACGATACATGGGTTGGAACCCCTGCCGATAATCATTAAAATGGCACCAGAGCGTCAAAAAGATTGGTAATGGATAGTTAAGACGCATACAAGAAACATTTATTGTTCAGAAAGTAATGAAAAAAACATATACTAAGTAAATAGTGATAAAAGTAACAGTTGAACGTCCATCACATTTGGGGTAAAAATAAGAAAGGAAATAAATTGGTAATGGAATTTGAAAAGAGATTTTTTTCTTATCGATGGGATAATTTAGTTTGTAGAATACCGGTGAATGATTTTCAGATTTAACCACAGATCTCCGTCTTTGTAGATGTTAGTTTTTTTAATGTGTAGTAAATCATTTGTTCATTTTGAAGTTACATTTAACTTTATACTGAAATGTTTTACCGCAAGAACTTTGAGTAACACGCAGCAGCATAGGTTAAACGTTTAGTTTTCTTTACAAGCTGGCTTAACCATTTATTGTTATATTAGGTCAGTGATGTCAAAACTTAATTTATAGAAGATATCTTGGATGAGAAACTGATGGAAATAACACTCTCATTGTTGGGCCAATTCTGTTTGTGGAATAGCGGTCTTAAGGTTTGGAGACATCAGTCTGAAACTCACTAGCATTTCATCTTTACATGAGAGCCCAGTCCTTGAAATAAAGGATTATAGGATTTATGTCAATCGAATGACAAAAATTCAATAGAAAATAAATCGGTGCCCTCCCAAGTAATAAATAAATTAATAAAATTTTATCTAAGTAAATATACTATGTCCTTAGACTAAGGGCTAAATCTGTTGAGATAGTTACTGAAAATGATGACATTTCCCCAAATTCGCCGGCGTAATTCACTTGATAAAATGTCGGCCTGGGAGATTGGAGACGACAGTCCGATGTTGAAACTTGGCAGCCGCTCAAAAATTGCTTTTAAGTTTGAAGTTATCCAACAGACATTTTACATTATAATACAAATAAAAGATTTAAGCATTCCTGATTTTAATTATCGTTGAAGTAAAAACATATAAAAGAAACGAAAAAAGTCACATCTCTGTCATTTCTTGGTCTCTAGAATTCACTGAAATTTTGTCTTATTATTGTACGAATCAATCTAGGTATCGGGAAGTGTCTGAACTATTGCACTATTTATTTATTTAATTTTTTTGTTAACACATTTTCAAAATCTCGATACATACCGGTACGTCTTTATGAATGACCTTAAAAACTTGGTTTTTCCCGTTTCGATAAATCATGATCATATATGTCATACGAAAACAGCAGTCATGGAAAATTATTCTTTTACGGTGTATCTAGTAAAATTTAAATTAAAATTTATTCATTTGATCCTCTTGTCTCTTCTTTAACTTTTCATGGGACTTACACCTAATGATTATTCCTCAAATTTGTATTTCATTGATAAATATTTTTTAAGAATGTCTTTAGCTCGAAAAATACTTTAAAACACGAAAAATGCTTAAAATTATACTGTTGCACATATATCAATAAAATTTCTCAGAAAAATACTTCATCTAACGGAAATCCAACATAGTTTCGCTGAATCCTTTTTCGGAAAAATGGATAAAGAGATTTTGTAGGAACGAAAAAAGATTCTATAAACCGCTTGAATTCAATGACATGCATTTTTCTCCTCTCAAATATCGTTATATTAAAAATACTCCAAATTACAAACAAAAAAAATATTCATTTTGCATGCATATTTAGAAAAGAAAGATTTTGAAAAACTTTGCTGTGGTCGGATTGGATCCAACCCGATGTCTTTTTTGATGACGTATTTGGTTGAGATAAGTACACAATAAGCATTTTTGTTGTAAAATAACATTTATTGATAATATTTTACATGAAATAAAAATATTTTTGTTGAAAAAAAAAGACCAAGGAATTGAAATTTTGCTAAACAAAGAAAATCTCTCATTTACATAGAATGTTGTATATATTAGGTCTAATATGTTGTAAGGTATACACAAGATTCGATTCACAAGAATCGAACTTTTGAGAGAATGAATTTAAGAAGCTGCTTCAGATATGCTAATTTCGGCATACGCGCTTAGTATAAATACCATGTAGCGTCATTAATGAAAGGAAGGTGGTTAAGGTTGAAAAGGTGTTATCCTGCGCTAGTGCTTAGCAGGCCCGAAGTTTACGTGGCAGTACTGCTGGTTTGACTTACTGTTTGTGAGTATTCGAAATGTGTATTTCTATTGAATGATAATATATATATTCTGTACAAGTAGTACGTATGCTTATTGCTGTAAAAGCCAATTATATATGTGCAACGAATTCAATAAACATTGTTTCAGGTATAAACTGTGTTTGTTTCAAATTCAAATAGAGTGCCACTTCAAATTATATACACCCAAGTCTGGGTAGAAATGAGCATAGATTCTCTATAATGTAATTAGTCTTGTACATAGCTTTAGAAATTACTGAACTAAATTTCCGAACACAAAATTGTTTTTCAACGTTTCAAATTGTTTCAAAACGTTTTTCAACAAAGACACTTATATTTACTGAAAACTTATAACTGAAAACACTCCATCACCTGTTGCAAGACTGGCTGGTAGGGTTCCTTGTCACTTTGATCTCTTGCAATAAGAGGAGAGAGTACGGGGGGAAATACAACCCTGGGTCGGATTCGACCCCCACCGTACCGTTAGAGGGTTAAAATACAATATGCTATCATTATTAAGTTTCCATTCGTTATTATTTCTCAACAAAATAAACACTTAGAAAGGAAAGCAATATTTGTGTTACGTATAATATTGTCTTATATGCTCCTATGAAATCAATAAATGTTTTAAATTACATTACATTTTTTTCCTAAATAGTGAAACGCCATTTAATTGTTACTTCTGTTTCAAAGGAATGTTTCTAAAAGGACACTTTTTAAGCAAATATAAAACACATTTCCATGCAATAGTGAAATTTACATTTATTTAACATATGAATACTGAATTTCTCAAACAGGTCACGTGAGATTTAGTATGTGTTATAAATTTTACATTATCTCTTTTGTTAAAAAACTAGAAATATTCCTTTTCCGTCCGTATTCTTTTGATCTAATGGAGCTATAAAATTTCGTGAACACTCTACAAATTTATTGGGATTATGTATTTTATGTATTATTGTGTTAGAATTTTTTTCGATTTTGATTCATGTAATAATCTGCAGCTGAAACGGACTTAACTGTTGAAGAAAATAAGAGTTATTCCCACTATTTTATTTTTAAATTAACAGAGATGGCAGAAAAATGTTACAAACAGAAAACATTTGCAGCAAAAAGCTTTAAAAGTTGTTTTTGAAAATCCTGTATTAGAAAATATAAATCCCTTTTGAACCGAAGGAAACGAACAAACACTTTTCACTTTGATCAGCAGAAATACGAAAATTGAAACATGGAAACTTGCTGACAGGGAAAAAATATTCTCCGAATGTGGAAGAAACCAATTTCTAACCGAAAATATCTCCCTTATATCTTTAAATGCGTAAGCCTTGTAGAATTTGTGATTCGGGAATATTTTGTGGTGATGTTGTTTAGAGCTTAGTTTCAATAATACTTTGTACATTTTACACAAATTCTTATTTTTTTTTTGGAATCGGGTCAGATGTGTACGTCTTTATTTAATTTAATTACAAAAGTTATCAGAAAATAATTTTAAAACTAATTCTATCCATTCAGAGTGTTTACCAATAAAAGGAAATGAAGTCCTTTTGATCGCTAATTTTTTATAAAAACGTATAGACTTACACCATTTATAGTTATTTTAGTCTGTAGTCTGTACTTTGTTAGCTGTACTGTCTAGGTTTTATGTTATGTTTCAGAACTTGGCCCCTTTGTCTCTTATTCCAGGTTAATAACCTTCTATCACTCCATCCGTTGCTCTTTTTAGAAAACTGATTTACAGCCAAGTAAAGCCGAATTAATGAAATCTTTTTCTGTTTACCTATTCCAGTATGTATTGAGCGGATTTTACTTGGCATAAACGGTGTTTAGTCTAAAAAGGAAAATGGATGAATTAGCTGTTAATGTCTTATTGCTCTTTGAAATAAATTTACATACAATTTTATTTTTAATTAATCCTTCAGCAGCCGCGCCCGTGCACAAAGTGCAACATTTTCGTAATTTTGAATGGTTTGTTTTTACATGTAAGGTTTGAATGTTCTAAGCCAGCGGTTCTCAACCTGGGGGGCACGCCCCCCTGGGGGGGCGTAGAAGAATTTCAAGGGAGGCGTGATTAAAAAAGTAAAATAAAAAGTAAAACTAACTGTAATTTACTGTACTCAATTTTGCGGTCACAATGTAATCATAACCTATTTTCGACATACGAACACGAATACGATAATTGTCGTACGCGATAATTGTCGTAATTGTAAAATCACTATAATTGTCGTACGTCTGGACGTTGAAAGTGACCTGACGTGTGCTTTGTAACAGTTACAACCTAATATTCAAAAACTTGTCAAGGACAAACATTGTGAGCCCTCTCATTAATGTTGTGAAAGTGACTTTTATTACATGCCAACCTCATCTAGATCCTTGATTAGCTCAAATATATTTGATCTGTATTTAATTCTTTGATTTCATATGTTCTAATAATGATATGGTCCAAATTAAGATATGTGTAGTAATATTAAATTTTTTGTATGAAATTATCAATTCTATATTTTCATTTAATAACCGGCTTCAGTTTCAAATTCCGATCGTACTACATGCATTGACCACATATGGGGGTAGTGGTGGTGGTGGGGGAGGGGGAGGCGTGACCTAACATCACTGTTCAAAGGGGGGCGCAGAGCCTGAAAGGTTGAGAACCCCTGTTCTAAGCAGTTTCATTTATAGCTACACCCTATAAATGAAACTGCTTAGAATATTCAAACCTTACATGTAAAAACAAACCATTCAAAATTACGAAAATGTTGCACTTTGTGCACGAAAAAATACTTTCCTTAAAAATACTTCTTTACGAAAAAATACTTTTTGAATACTTTCCTTGCACTTTGTGCAAGGAAAGTATTTGAGGTATTCCCTAGAGTTTCTACGAAAAGACTGTCGGCAGATTTCCTTGTTAATCAAGCAATAACTGAACAGGGCTGTATAGGAGTCTATCAAAACAGATTTTTTGCTAAAACAGATCTTTGTGAGTGTGGCAATATACAAACTATAAAGCATTGTATATACAATTGTAGCAAATCGGCTGAAGCACGAAAAAACCTACCTTTGGAACCTACCTTTCAAGATTGGGCCCCTAGTAAATTATTTACGGATTATTATTGTAGAAGGTACATCAAGAATATTATGCAGGAACTTATGAATATACACTTCCCCAAACAAGGGGAAGGTGGATAGCCCCTCAGATTTAAACCAAAAAAAAAGACAGGTAACCGAATTGCAAAAAGAAAAACTTCGGGACCCGGTTGGGCTGGATTGCCGTCGGCATGATTAGTTTTATTATTGAAGGGCCGTATAACCTTCGGGTGTGGACGGCGGCTATATTACTTATAGCTACACCCTTTCTAATGCAGGTATGATTTTCTGACAGTTGTATTCCTTTTCATTCATTGTTAGTCGGGATTTAACCAGCGATTATATTGGATTACAATAGGCAAAAGAACAAGTTGATGTAGTCGACCAAATGTCCAGTTATTTAACGGTATCCCGCATATCACGAAGATGGATGCTCTGGTTTTTTTTAGATTTTTGTACATAATAGGAATCAATTCGAAAGTTGTCCTTAGATCCATTAAACCGGACAGTTTTGAAATAAGTCCATTGTATCTGCATTCTTTGGCCTTTAATTATAAATATATCTCAATATTATCAACATTTCATATCATGTCATAAAATGCAGAATTATTATTTTCAATTTGAAAAAGAAATGTTTATTACAAAAGGAATATTCAAGGTTGAAAGAGACGTTGCACTTTGTGCCACTCTAGCCTGCTCGTGATCCAAAAATTGGCGCGACCGCTGAAGGGTTAAGAAAACTTTAAACATTGTTTAAAATGTTCGTAATGAACTGAGTATGATTTTTAAAAATCAAATAATTTATGTTTTATGTTAAATTTTGTTTTTGTTTCATCGACAATAAAAATTACTATTTCTTCCCAAAGAATATATATTATAATTCTAGATAAGAACAAAATCGTGTCAAATAACCGGAAAGCTTGATTTTGGGGGGTAGGGGAGAGGAATTTGTTGAAATTGCCGTTTTACACGCAAAAAAGGTGAATGATATGGTTTTTACATAGATTTGGCCGTTCAATGGGTAATAAGTCATCTCGCTTTAACATTTACTCAAGTGACTGAACATATCGTCTCTTTGTTATGTTATCATGACAGTTTTGTACATGGAATTTCCTATATTGTAAGTTTAACACAATGTGCATAAGACTTCCAAAATGGAATAAATTTCTACTCTATTTGCTTCACGTTTAAAGCATTTGTACGTCCTAGCTGTAAAAGTAAACTGGCCCAAAACGATTGAAAATCAATAAATACTTAAAGCGGCTATGAATGCAACAGTCATTAGGATATGACTAGAATAGAATTTTAAGTACTGAAAATCGTTAATTTCAAATTAGCAAGAAAATTATTTGCCTATTTAAGTTATTTTTTCTAGTAGAAACTAATTAGAATATTTTAAAGATTTTTTTTAATGTCCCTACATTTGAGTTAGATGAGAAAGTTAAATTAAACAAACTACAAAGAAAAAACTAGAATTGTCTTTAATTTAAAATTTAAATAAATAAATAAAAGTCGTTATTTATTAATAACGATGTATAGTGAAGCATTATATACCTAAATGTGAGACAACTTAAAACTGCAATGGGGAGAAATAGTACTGCGTAACGTTAATGTTAAACGACAATTTTACATCATCTAATTTTAAATAAATCTGGCTGCTTTCATTTATTCTTTCCCGTTCTCTTTTGATTTAATTCCGTTTTTCCATTTAATTCCGTAAGCTCGGCAAATGTTAAATTTAGCGAAATAATACTTACCTTAGTTTCAGCAAATACATCAAGAATAATCATGAATTTCTAGCGTATGGAGGAATATAGACTTCTTTTTTGGGGAGAATTGCTTTCCATTCGGATACTTACACACCAAGCAAAGTTAATTGATGCAATACTTTTTCGTCTGGAAATGCATCTACTAAGCACTTGTTTTTGGAATTTTTTTTTCTCGCCGTCAAAGATTTCTACCTGATCGATTTTATTTGCATCTTTTAATTCATCAGTTGTAAAAGCCTTTAGTTTGGTTTAAAATTCAAAGAATTTCATCTGGAATCAGATATCACGCACTTTAACCCTTCTTTTTTTCGGTTTTACTGTTAATTCATCGAGGGAAATATCAAAATGTTGTGTTTTATAAAATGTTTAATAGTTTTGCCTGGTATGTCAGTCAAATAAGATATATACGTAAAAAAATAAAACGACAGTTACAAATGATCTTGGTGAAACATAACAAATTGCTTCAAATGTAACATTTAAAAAAAATATTTTATAAGATGGACTGAATCAAATCACTGCACAAAACATGACTATTACACAGGAACGTATGTTTTTCCATCTCTCACTGTCTCATTTTTCAAATGGAATAAAAATCGTTTTTATTAGGAAAATAATGTTGCCAATTTTATTCAGATAAATAATATTTCAGAAACCAACAAAACCACTGAGTCAGGAGTTCAGAGTACGTGCTGCTACATGTGTACATAATCTTTCAACTGTTTCTCAAAAGGGAGTATCTGTTTGCCTAAAGTATCTTTGTTAGTGTGATTGTCCATTGTTTTGTGAACTGGTATTCTATAATACCTAAATCAAAACTAGCGAAATTGTCATAAGGGATTATGAATCAGGTAAGATATTGTCCACGGATACGCTGAAATGTTTAACAGGGCAATCTAGGAAGACCATGCTTTAGAATATGTGAACAGAATGAAAATCTTGAAGATTTGAACCATACAACAATATTTTATGATCGATAGTTCCAGATCCTACGCCTTTCTGTTGAAGTCATTAAAGGGATATTTAAATAACACTTATCCTAGAACACAGACTAAGTGTGAAACATGTCTGGATATTAATTGCTTGAAGCTCGTTATCTAAGGTCCTTCCAAATAATGCTTTCGTGGGGCACAACGGATTTTTTTTTACCACGAATTTGTGACTTATTTTATTATTTTTTGTCCCAGTAATTGGCATATTTTCTATTCCCATTGTTTAAGACGTGTAACGATCACTTATTTTTGTTTCAGCTCAAATTTTTGTTCCTTTGCAAGACAATTATGTACTTTACTATATTAAATTAAAAGAATATAACACTTTAAATTAAATATATCAGGATAACTCAATGATAAAACTTTTCTTGTCAAAACTATTCAAGAAACTAATATTTTGTATACTGTGCTTATAAAATATTTTTAAAGAAAGTAGTATGTAGGCATGTCATAAACAAATTGTTTGAACGCACTAATTTCAAAGAAACTTTTGTGGGATTTTGAAGGCATGTACTATTACTTAAAACTACCAAGAGTCTCTGAGTTTGTTAATAGTAAATTAGGACCGCAATATGATCCCTCTTTACGGATCCTACAGCTCTGATACAGATTACTGATATATGGAAGATTTCAGTTTTTGAATGAGCAAGTTGTTCAGTTTCAAACAAGCAAGTTGTTTTTTCATACCAGCTCGAGGATTTTAAGTGGAAGACATGGTCTGTTCGAGATGACTTGGATTTGGAATGTCTAAATGTGATTACTGATTTAATTTCTATCAATATACATACAAAAATGAAATGTTCCAAACCAAATGAGATCTTCATGGAATTTTCCCCATTTGTCTGTCGATTTAAATTAAATTTGAAACAAATTATCGTAAAATACAATGTACATGAGGTGCCTGAAGAACAATGTTCTGCAAGAAGTAGAGTTAAAAGACGAAGAAATAGAATTAATGTGAGGTAGAATGATATAATTCAAGTTACATTAATAAAAAAATTTAGCGAAAATTTAAAAAAAAAACATATACCGTCAGACATTATAAAAATAACATCGTAGATAATTAATCTATAAAATACTAGCAATAATTATTACAATATAATTTTATACAGCATAATAGTGCCCCATTCCGTAGGAAACTGCACGTAGCAGAACGTCCAAATGTTAAAGCACTGGACTGCAGACCGACAGGTCGTCTGTTCGAATCTGTTCAGAAACTTCTGGTTTTACTTTCATTCTAATTTATGTTACCTTTCGAGAAAGTTTCTGTTTATGTTAATTTTTTATGCTAATTTATCTAATTTCTAGAAAGTTCTTGAATTGTATATAAGATAATTCCCTCAGGCTGAGTACAGTCCATTAGTGTGATTGCTTCTTGCTCGCATTTTGTTAATAAGCCTCTTTGACCGTAACAGAGTGTTGGTTTATTCCGTATAACTCCCATTTCTTCATGATAATATAATTCATTAATATTATATTTACGAATATATCATAGATTATTAAATTTTTTAGGAATTAGACAACAATCAATAAAAGAATAATTCAAAAAATATTTATACAACGAGAGTTATAAACAGAACTTTTTAAATATCCTCCACAAAAAAAGAATATCTAATTGCATGAACATGTATGAATTCCGAAAATATGCAGACACTGATCAAGTAATGAAAAATTCGAAATGTACCATTATATACTTATTCTTAGTCTCTATCTTTGTTATTTGTATTGGATCTAAAAGAATTCCTAAGCCCCTTTTACGCTCCAAGGAAGTTGAATTGCATAAAATCTACCTATAACATTTCATAAGGAAAGAATCTTTGACATCATTAACGACAGAAATCGAAAAGTGAATAGAATATTTTTGCCTTTGTGCTCTGTAGTAAGCCAATTAAGGAATATTTTACATTTGAGACGTTACGAAAAATATAAAGGACTGCTATTTCCTAAGTCTTGAAGCGCGCCGGCCATTTTTTGTCACGAAATCCTTAGAAAATATTAAATGAATTCAGTTGGAAAAAATCGCATGATTTGATATCGGAATAAAGTCACTATAATGCGTAAACGTTAATCCCTTATCTTTTTAGTTATTTAGAATTATTCTGATTACAAATTTTTCAATTTTAAGAAATTTCGGGTTCGAGGGTAAACTAATCGCTACTATATTACTACTTGCCTCTTTAAAGTTTATTGCGAAAAGAAATATTGCTTTAGAATTCGAATTTAAATAATTCCTTTGCTGTTTAGATCAGTTAGATTCTGCTTGATTTTATCAAAAGATTCTAGGAGAATTAATTTTGTTCTTACAATATAAAAAATTATAATGCATTCATTTTTCTCATTTAAATTTTCGTACACCATTAAAATATTTGTTCATCCAGAAGGTAATATAAACGTTAGACTTAAGCTTAAAATTACAACATTAAACTTAATTTTATGTAAATTGTCTTATCATTATATATTTTCTGTAACAATAAAATTATAAATTTTTAAAATATACTCCAAATTGTATAAACAATTTCTAAACTACAACAATTAAAATAATATTGATTGCAATGAAGAAAATTTTTTTTCAAAAGAGGGTCCGATTTTAATATATCAGCATGAATATAATTTCAGTTAAATGTACTTTCTTATGGATAATTATCACTTTTTTATTCAGTTGCTGTCATTATTAAAATTTTATTTTAATGTAATTCAACCTTCATTATACAACTGAAATAATCCTCATATATACATTAAGCGGATATAAAAAAGATATATAAATTTATTTAGATTCTTTCAAAAGATTTCGTAATTTTCGTAATTTTTTAGTTTAATGGTTTAACTCGTATAAGGTCTATTTTATATTCATATTATGCTGTTGTTTATTTTAATGTTGTATAAATATATTTCTTTGGCTTGAATTATTTTTTTTTACTAATCCCAGATTGTCTAGCAAGACTAGACAATCTCCATGAAACCAAAAATATTTAAAAAGTCTAAAAACAGTATAGGGTCAAGAAGGACCTCGTCCTCTGTAAAACCTAAACTAGCTAAATGATGGGCAGGGGAGGCCATGTCAGCAGAGCACCAGTGGCACTCCGGGAAGATCTTCTGACCCTGCCGAAAGGTGAGTGCTCTAATATGACCACTGATGAAGCGCGAGAAGGCTGTTTGATATTTTCTGGGCTTGAGCTGTAAAGACCCATCCGGACTTTTCCCAAAGTACCATGGGTGGCACGGAGGAGTCTTTAATTATATAACACCTTTGAAGTATTTTTTTTCAAATTATTTTTCAATTCCTACTATTAGTGCACACTCTCTCTATATATATCTTGTTCAAATTTTCAATCGTTCATAAAAGTACTTTTTATTCATCCACTCAAGTTCAAATACATTTTTTTAAACTTGTAGTGGATGACACTTGATGTTAATACAGTTTTTTAAAATATTAATTAATTAATTAAATTTAATTAATCAATTTTAGTTTTAGACCATGTTCAAATTTTCAGTCGTTCATAAAAGTACTTTTTATTCATCCACTCAAATTCAAATACATTTTTTTAAACTTGTAGTGGATGACACTTGATGTTAATACAGTTTTTTCAAATATTAATTAATTAATTAAATTTAATTAATAAATTTTAGTTTTAGACCATGTTCAAATTTTCAATCGTTAATAAAAGTACTTTTTATTCATCCACTCAAGTTCAAATACATTTTTTTAAACTTGTAGTGGATGACACTTGATGTTAATACAGTTTTTTCAAATATTAATTCATTAATTAAATTTAATTAATCAATTTTAGTTTTAGACCTAGAGCGTCTGTTGCTCTTGAATAGTAATTTCCCTCTTGTTACTGTGTAAACGGTATCACTGGGGTATCTCTGGCTTCTCCCGTCCTGTAGGTTGCGATATCGAATCCCCAACCTGACAAACTTTTTCTCTCTCTTTTCCCCCCTCCTAATCTCGCACTGTAGGCAAGGTTCTGGCAGGCAATCCTTTTTTTCCATTCCTACTATTAGTTCACACTCAAATTTTTCTTTGTTGACCTAAGTAGGAATTGACTTTAAATTTTTTTTTTATATATTACTTGTTCTTATTAAATATTGTAAATTTATTACGAGGTAAAAACAGACGGTTTTGTAAGAGTCCTATCTTAGAAGCTCCTTCTTCAGTGTTGAATGAAAATTACAAATTTAGAAACTAAACAAGGTAAATTACTCTCTAAACAGGCTATTATTTTAAGCAGCGGTTCTCAATATTTTTAGGTCCATGACCCCTCCAAACGAAAAGTGAAGTGAAAGAAAAGAGCATTTATTGATATTTCCAAATTTCATTTTATTGTTATTTACAAACGAAAAAGAAGTATAAGAAAATTAAAATGAACACTTAGCGACCGCCCAAAAACTTAATAACTAAAGCTTAATAACCAAAACTTAATAACAGTAATATCAAAAAAGTAAACGAGCGGTTAGTTCAAACTATTACTAGTTGAGTTGTAATAATTTCGCGACCCCCACCCCATGCTTGTCACGGCCCCCAAGTTGAGAAACTCTGCTTTAGAGAAAAAAGGATTTACCTCCCTGCGAACATTTTGCGCCTTTAAGCCTTCAGCGGGTGCGCCAATTTTTGGAACACCAGCAGGCGTGCGTGGCACTAAGTGCAACGTCTCTTTCAACCTCGATTATTCCTTTTGTAATAGAATTTTCTTTTTCAAATTGAAAATAATAATTCTGCGTTTTATGACAAGATACAAAATATTGATAATATTGAGATATATTTATAATTAAATATATGTTGATTATATATTTATAATTAAAAGCCAAAAATTCAGATACAATGCCTTATTTCAACACTGTCCGGAATATTGAATCCAAGGGCAACTTGCGAATTGATTCCTATTATATCCAAAATCCTAAAAAAAAACAATGAGTTTGTCCATCTGCGTGATAAGCGGGATACCGTGTAATAGCTGCACATTTGATCTACTATATCAACTCCTGCTTTTATGGTATTGTAATCCAGTATAATCGCTGGTTTACCACGGTTAAATCACGACTAACAATGAATGGAAAGGAATGCAAGGGTCAGAAAATCATACCTGCATTAGAAAGGGTGTAGCTATAAACAGAATCTGCTTAGAACATTCAAACCTTACTTGTAAAAACAAACAATTCAAAATTACGAAAATGTTGCACTTTATACACGAGCGTGCCCGCTGAAGGGTTAAACGTAAAATACTCAAATAGTTATTTTAATAATTACATCATTTCAAGCACATCATTAAAAAATTAATTGCATAAGAGATTATACATTGGTTATTAATATTTAAAGATAATAATTGGTTTTTCCTTAATTACATTACCTTGAACACACTTTTGGCGCTGTACTTTAACTAATATTCTGACCGAAAATTGAGTTGATCACCACGGCTTACATGGTATTAAAACATAAGCATTCTTGCTAATACGTCTGTACTCTTCCTAGTTTTACCGTGTCATTCACAGACAAACTAGCGAAAATATACGAAGAGCTTGAATCATCAATAACCTCTCACTACAGCTTATGCTACGCTTTTAAGTTGTCAGCGGATTAGAATACGACTAGGGCGATTACTTTGTTACGTACAAGGCGCTTGTAGAAAATGACACGAGGATACTAGGTTATTATTGTTACAATTGGCGAGTAGTTACGTGCCATGAGGCTGGAGAACCCTACATTAGAATCTCACGCTATTAGATGTGATTGTTTCACAGGAAATTTATGATTTGCTAGGTGAAACAATCGCATTTAATATTCTGAATGCCTGTTGAAATATTACACCTGTTATTCTGTAAATATTAGCCAACAATGACAGTTATTGCGTATTTAAGAAGCTTTCGTATTCAACTAGTTCGCTTACGATTACGATTAATGTTCTTTTCTGTTAAGCCGTTCAGAATTCGGAAGAATACATGAAATAAAAACAAATAAAAAGTATGCTTCAAACGTTAGCATACAATCTATAATCCCTTTGACCACTGATTATGACATGTAATGTATATTATGATGCATTGATTAGTAATATGTGAAAGGTAAATGCTAATTTATTGTCATTAATATTTCATAAATATTTGTTTATTTACACAGATAAAAACATATTCTAGATTGAAATTTATTTATTTATCTGTAAAACTTCCTAAAATATTCTTTAAGTAAAAATCGTGAAATATTTATCAATTATTTTTACTCATTTATGAGCATTTTATGAGATACTTGAATATTCTTTTGATGATTTAAATTGTTATTTTGAATTTCATGAATTTTTTCTATCATCAAAAAAAGATAGAAAAGGTTAACCTGAAAAACTGTAATTTCTTTTCTGGTTTTCACTTGGACTCGAGTGTTCACTTGAACTTGCAAGACTTTTATATTTTATTCTCTAAAGTCATTTCTCTTCATTAGAGGTGACACCAAAGAACTTCCAATATATTTTATGATTCGAGCTTTCAATGAATAGAAAGTAATAATGCATGTTCATCTGAAAAACTTCTCTAAACATTTCCCGAAATTGAAAATACACTCATTTGTCCAAATGGGAAATAGTTTGGGTTTAACATATATTGTTTCAACATATCATTTGTTGTCATTTTTTGTACCCACCTTTGAAATGAAAATAAAATGAGAGATTTATTTCAGTGAGTAAGGGTTATCACCATGGAAGATTTAAATATCTTTCTTTGTATAAAATTTCCTTTTTTCTCTTATAAATTTTTTCCTGCTTTTCAGTGTGTCATGGAACCACTGAATAATTTCAGAAAGAGATTTTTCCGAAGGATTTTGAGAGAGGAAGGGAAATAAACAAAAAACAGCTATAAAATGGCTACCTAAATATATATCGGTTTTTAAACACACATAAATTGATTAGCTTTGAATATAAGAGATGGATACTAATTGTCACAAACCGAAAATTTCAACACCTCTCAATTCCTGATAGAGTTGATATCACTTTGAAGAAAATTTTCGATATTTTATCGAAATTGACATTATAATATTGTACTACCTGGCTTATTAATTTTATCACTTCCCTTATATCTATGCAGTTTGCAAATAGTTCCGAAATAAGACGTAGAGTATAAAATAACAAAGAGGAAATTGGTGAAACAAAAATAAAGTAAATAAAACGCGGTATTCGACTCTACCAATATGGTAGCAGGACTTAACTTTAATTCCCACACTTAAATATCACACATCTAAAACAATTTGGTTGGCCCTGAAATGAAGGTTTGAAACCAATTTTAACTATCCGTTCACATCTGCTTTAGATCATTCAACTTAAATTTGTCGTATGGTGAATATGCTTAATGTACAATTTGCGATGAATTGTTTTATCTTCCGTAGAAACAAACTGGAGGTCAGTGTTTGAGGCATTTTGAACTATTTAAACTACCACCTTAGTATGCATGTGATAACTGATGGTATAAATCTTGAGTTCTAAAATGAATTAATGAATCACTTTTGGGTAAGCGGCGCGACACACAATTAAATGAGTAATAAATTTGTGGTCCCATAAAATATGTCATAACGAGTGTATTTGCGGTATGACTACAGGTGATGTTTTAATATTATTCTGAAACAAATTTAAGGCAGCGTTATCACAAATCGAAACAAGTATACGTTGTAAATTTACACATTACAATTTTTAGTTTCTGAAAAAATATTCTATAAGGTGGTTTTCCATTCAGGCTTTCTTCAAAAAGCCTTACAGTTGTCCTCCTCAGCCTTACAGTTATCCAGAGGCCTCCGTAGGGGGAAAACCTCTGTATTGCGAGCAAAGAAACTGACCCAAGACCCATATCAAGTTGTGCAGAAGGAGGATTACTAAGTAAAACAAAATGATAGATTGACCATACCGAAATATAAAAGATTTCTCAAATTCAGAGGCAATAGTGGAGATCAAAACCTTTTAAATTTGGTGAAATCGGAGTCACAGCTAAGTTTTAATATTTCGAATTATTTCTAACTGTAGATAAGTTACTTGTCCCAAAGTAGTTTGTTTAGGTCATATTTACTGATCGGAGTTTAGCATTCGGTTAATGGTGGGATCTCTGGTATGATATTTAACGTTGTTTAGAGTGTTCAATGAAATTTTAAGTACTTATTTACAATGTCATTAGATGAACATTGAAAGAGAGCTGTCAACTTCTCAAGTAAAACCGCCCACATAAGATAGTGGTTATCGATATGGGCTGCTACGCAGTGGACATGGGTTCAAATCCCGAATAAGGCTTGGTCCGGAGCTTTCCGTGTCGTCCCACTCATCGGCAGTAATGCTGGTTTACTTAAATGGTGCTCCCATAATAAAGTAATTAACAAAACTTCGCGGTTCTTCATGGGACAATTTTTAGAAGAAGAAGTACCTACCGCCTGAGGACAAGTGTCTTCTGCGTTTAAAAAAATCTCAAGTGGTTGTTAAAATAAAAATTCTTACTTTATATGTTGTTTCTTATATGTTTTCATACACTATTATAAAGTAATATTATTTTAAAAATCATATTTATCTTAAAAATTGCTAATAGAAAAAACATTTGACAGCGATAAAATGTATAATGGGGAAATATTGACTTTAGAATAAATAGAGTGTTATTTATTTTTCATTATTGTTAGGAAATGCATCAAAAATTAACCGCTTGTTGAATAAAGAAAAAATTGCTTTATTAAATATGTTAGACTTCGTATAACAATACATGTTTCGGTTTGGTTTGTTTTATCAATTACTTTGTCGTCGATAAATAAATCAAGCGATAACTGTAAATAAATTGATTTATAGATAACGAAACATAGATATTTGTAACATAGTTTTATTTATAATGAAATATATTTCAACAGTAGACTCATGTCTTTTGTGAATGAAAGTATTTAATGTTAATATATCGAAATTATATCGAAACTATTATTTTGCATAATAATGAATGCTTTATAGTCGTGTTACACAAGGTATACATGTTTAACGGTTTGATATGTTTATCCAACTGCATTTGTTTGAGATAAAAAAAGTAGCAACTAATTAGACTCAATGAGGTGAAAGAAAATGTTAATAATAAAATTTCAATATAATAAGATATTTGGACTGGTAAATCTATTCCTTTTGAATACAAGTATTTCTTTCAGTGAATGATTTGCATCAAAGTTACTGTTTTTTTATAATTATACAATTTCAACCTATTTTAACACATTTTTGTAAGATCTTTGAATTATATTTTATTCTAACAAAAAAAGATACTTATTACAACTATAGTCTATATTATAAAGAAAATATAATATCTAATGTATTTTTAAACTATCGAATATCTTTGCAATACTAACCATGTTTGTTTTTAATTGAAACACGGATTATGAAGAATTATATTGCATTGCAATTTTTGTTTTTTAATTATGCATATTATACTTAGGTTTTTGTTAGCTTTAATCTTCTTATTTATAGAAAAATTAAATTGTAACTACTGATCTTGTTGTCAATAATTAGTACCTTATTTATTAAATAAAGTAACAAAAATGTATTAAATTTGCTTTTCAATATAAAAAAAACTGTTGTAACAATAAACGTATATTTAGAAAAATATTTCACATTTTACATATATTTCAAACTATTCATTTAACTATTATTCTTAATTCTAGTTTTGCTTCATAGCTAATTCCAGCAAGTCTCAAGACAAATAGCTTTACTTTTTTCGTAAGTTGTGACATTTTCCTTTTCTTCAGAAATTAGATACCAGTTATACCCAGTGTGTCTACAGATTAAAATGACATAAATATATGCATTATTATAAAAACTGTTGCAACAATAATCCTTTCTCATAAAAGAATTTTAAAATTATTTAAAAAAAATATTTTATATTCTAACCATCGTTTTACATATAAATTCATATTAAACTAGATTTCTTTCCGAATTGCATTTTCTTCGATAAATTTATGCTTTTCATAGCTAGTGTGACTATAAAGAAATTAAACATAATTTGACCTATAATTTGTTTTTGTACAAAGATTGCAACAATAAACCTGTTAATTTTATCAAAATGCATTAATTTGAAAAATCACATGGTAACCATTACTTTTCATAATAAAGTATATTATTAATTTAATATCAATCACGCCCAGATAGGTTTTTCTAATTACATTTTCTTTGATAAATAATCGATGAGCAATCGATTTCATCGATGTTTTTATTCATTACAGTCCTTGTGATCTGTAAAGAAAAGTAGAAGTTTCTGACATTTTTTTTCCAGCATAATAAAAACTTCTTTCACCGATAAAATTGTATATTTGAATGAGAATAATTCATTTTAAAGAACTTTTTTATATCCGATTTCCAGTTTAGCGTAATAATGCGTGACACACACGGTACAACATCTTGCCCGCTTTGCTTGATTTTCGAACTCCATTACCTTAAATTTAAACATAAGAAGAGGGTTAAGAATTAAATCCTGTTTAAAATTCTTAGAACATCCTCATTGTCTTCGTTCTTTACTGTCTCACTCATTCATTTTCTTTTCCAGCCCAATAAAAGGATTTCAATTGTACGGCTAAATCTAATTATCTACAATGGCACAGTTCAATATTGAAAGTTTAGATTGAATTCCTAAGAAGATTGTGGTTTCCAAGTTTATTGAAAAGATAGCATAGTTCTCATGAATAAAATGATATGTGAGACTCTTGATCTAATTTTCTAATAATGATATTGAAAGAAAATATGGTTAGGAAAATTCGTAATATATTAAAATTTAGATATCCGTCATATGATGGGGCATTTGCTTCCAATTATTTTAACCCGTCTAAGTTTTATCTGCAATTATTTAAAGAAACGTTAGATTGGATGTTAAAATGCTTTAACGCTAAAGAAATACACAACTTTTTGAATGAGAATTTTACGCATTTAAAATAAAATATCATTATTGTTTGACATTATTTTAATGAAACTGCTACATTTAGAAGGCTTTATTTATTGCAATGGAATTTATTGATATTTGTGAACAGAATTAATTTTCTCTCGGTAGGAATTTTTGTAATATGTGTTAACCTCATGAAGGATGGAATAAAACAAGGTTAATAAACATTTTAAACCGAGAGGTGTTGTATTAATAGGCAATGTTATGTAGAGAATATTTATTTAGTCAGTAGTAATTTTATACTACTGTGTTGTGTTTGCATGCATCTAATTCATTCCTTAAACGCTTGTTTTCCACCGCCCTCCTTCCATCCTTTTTCTCGTAAAACCTTACACAGCTTTCACCAGAATGCTTGCATGGAGATTTAATCCAGGTTTTGGTAATAAGAGAAGGTGGGAGAATCAGATATAAAGTAGAATAAAGAAGTGAGACAAATAAAACGGTTTTGCTAAAATCTGGGAATACAGCTTATAGAGATTTGCAACTTTTACCCTTACTTGGGTGTGTATATATTGAAGTGGCACTCTATATAATTTCATTCAAACACAGTTCTTACACAAAAACAATGTTTATTCAAGCATTTGCACATATATCTATTCTTTTCAACGTAAGCAAGGTGTACTACTAGTACGAGATATATACAACATTCATGCAAGGGAAATACAATTCAATATATTCACTTGTATAACTACTCATTCAAGAAAAATACACTTCGCAATACTCACAATACTTTAAAAGTCATTCAGCAGTGCTACCACGTTAACTTTGGGCGTAACAAGAGCTCGCGTAGGTTAGCATCAACCTACCTCCTCCCTCAACACTTCGTTTCTTTAATCTAGCTGCTTGGTATTTATACCAACCGCGTATGCCGCAATTTGCGTATCTTAAGCGGCTTCTTTAACTTTATTCACATAAAAGTTCGATTGTTGTGAATCGAATCTTATGTAAACCTTACAAGCTTATACTTCCAAAGTAAGCTCTCAGAAACCGTTCTAAAGCGTAGTGTTAGTTGAAAGATGCTGGGTTTGGAGAGAAATCTAGATTTGAACCAAATTAGTGACAAGGTGCTACGTAGTGTGAAAAAGATTCTATCATTTGAAGATAGGATTAAATTAATGGCCTTAGATATAAAGCAGAGATAGTTACATTAAGTTTGTTACATTTAATATAACTATTTAATTTACTTCAGGGAACAAGTAACCTTCAGTCTCATTTTTAAAATTTTCAATATTTTACTCAATATACCATATGGTGCAAAATTGAATTATTTTTTACTGCATTGAATTCACTAAGAATTCACAAAAAAAAACATTTTGTTGGAGAATAAGACTTGTTTTACAAATAATTCTTAAAAAATGCGAGTTTTTCAAAATTCTTCAGACGCATTCATTTGTTTTCTGATTTCTTCGAAATTTCTCAGGATTGTTATACAGCGTTCACTTGAGAAATGAAAATTTTATATACTTGAGAAAATTTTGTCACACTTGAGAAATGAAAATTTTGTATGCTTGAGAAAATTTTGCCACACTTGAGAAATGAAAATTTTGTAAGCGATTTCCTCCTAAATCCAGCGTTGCTCAGTTTGTAAAATACTAGATATATCGTTGAGAAGGCTATAGTTTCAGGGCATGCCGTGGGAAAACAGTGTCACAATCAAGCATATTTGTATAATTTACCTGTGATCGTTATTATCGATAAAGAATACTTATTTGGGAATCATGAAGTGGATACTCGCCCTATGTTGGTTTTCGTTAAAGTGACTTTGGAGAATTAGGAAAATCATAGCAGGACAGTTGGAAAGTATGCAAAAATTTTAAAAAAAGTCATCGAGGTAAAATACAGATACGTTTAAAAAAGCGCGACCGACAATTTGCACCATTCGGGTAAAGATCCAAAGTTTCCTGTGTTTTCCTTAAAAGAAGGAGAGGATGAACGAAACAAACGTAATTCACTATGTAAAATTCTATTTCATCGCCTGGACAGTTCAATGGTGATATAGCTCGTTTTAAACTGCAAATGTTATTCGACAGAATTCCAAAAAGGCGGCCCTTTACAAATATGGTTTACTAGATGGTTCTAATGTTTCACATTTATATTAGAAATTTTAAGCATTCTAGGTATGATTTATTTGCAACATCTTACTGTGATTGAAGATATGCGCTCTAAGTTTGAAAGAAATTCTTACATAAATATCCTCATAAGCTTTTAAACCTTAAGACTATGATTTTTGTACATTTCAGAAAATTTCATTTTAATCATTTTCCTCAGAGTTAACAAAAAATTAAAATTTTTCTGTTCTACCAAAGCCAATTAGACCGAAACAAATGAAGGACAGCAACATCTATTGCTTCTTTGCAAATTGCTTAAAGCAAGTGATAACGGATGATTTGGGCGTGGACTTGAGCCTGGTTACATGTCTAAACTTCCAGTTCCTTAAATTTTACATTGATTAATCTCCCCACTTTTGTTTCCTGTTAAAGAAAACTTCTTCGTTTGTGTAATATATCGCGTGAAAGAAACAATAAAAAAATCCTGAAACATTCAACATAATTTACAACCATAATCTTTAAATTCACACAAAGAAAAATCGTGAGCTCAGGAAATTTAAGTTATAATTTATAAAGTGAAAGTCTTTATAAATTATATCAAATTATAATTCTTTATAAATTATATCAAATTATTCTACACCAAGTACTATGGTATAAAAATCTCATAGTTTAAGTATTATTGTCAATAGAATCCCGATAAGCAAAAATTGAATTTTAGAAACTTCGTAGCAATATTGTTTTATCATAAGTCTCCACTCTTTAAATAGTCCTAAATATGCTAATTTTATTTAATGCAAGAATACTATCGTTAGTACAGACAAAGTGCAGCCAAAGTCAAATGCATCAGACAGTAAAATACTGATATCAGTTAAAAAATATTTCTTTATAAAGAGGAAATATTTATGAACTGTTAAATTATATCCCAAAACTCATTTTTTATAAATCCTTTATTCATTAAGCATATTCTGCCTCGCTAAGTTCTAAATACGTTTCAAGTGACAATTTTTTAAAATTATTTTTTAAATACAGCACTAATGTGATTCAGTTTTGTATTAATTGATATTTCTGAAAGTTCATAAACATTGTTTAACTTAGAATGTCTAATTTTAATTTAAAATAGTAAATGTCTTATAAAAATAAGGAAAAATACACAAAAAATTATGTATTATATTTAGAGTATGTATACGAATAAAAACTCAGTTATGATTTTTTGTTAGAACTATCAGAGTTAATTCCGATGAAAGTTTTTAGGTAATATTGAACTCATTGTTTTATGTAATATTTAAAAGCTTTTAGCAATGTTAAAAAATGCATGACTACCGTAAAACATTTAAACATTACTTTACGTATTAAAATTGTACCTTCTACGTGGGATGATTTAATTATGTTATAATCACTGATAAACTGTAAAATACTGAAAAAGTACTGATAAAATTTCAAATCTGGTATTCTAAATGATCTAAACAATGATTTAACCAATCTAAAAATGGCAAAAGGAAGGCGAATTTAGTAATTATATATATAGTATACAAAAAACAAACACACATAAAAGTTGAATGTACAGGCTAGTTTGGGGATTGCTGCACTTTTTACCATAAAACTGAGGCATCATTAAAAAAATGATAAACTATATTTTAAGCATTATTTTGAAAAATAATTTTAATTTAATTTACTTAAGCAGTTATTCAACATTTATTGCATAAACGTCACTAGTTTTATAAATAAACGTAAATAATTTAACAAATCCTAATCAATTCAAGTGTTATTTGTTTTAAACGTAGGAAAATTTTTAAGCTTTCATGAATTTAATATTTACATTTGTAGTGACCAACGGAAACACGTTTTTGTTATAAAAATAATAGGTTAAAACTATTATATAGGTTTAAACTAATAAAAATATAGGTTTAAACTATTAAAAAATCTGTAATGTTATCAGTAAGATTTATAAAAATGTTTCATGATAAAATCATGATTCATTTTAAAATTTTTTTATAAAATTAAAAAAAAATAATTTGAGGGAATATATACATAAAATATATACATAAAATACTCGCCTCTAAATTTTTTTTCTCATCTAATTTATTTTTAACAGCATAGAGAATAAAATTGTGCTATTCATATAACTGAGTTTTTAAAACATAATGTTTTGCTAAAGAGAATTGAGGTTGAAATTATGTTTTTAAATATCTTCAGTGAGCATTTAAGTTTTAAATTATTTTTAAAGCTTTAATTACACAGATGCTGCAAAAACTGTGAGAAAATTTGAGTAAACTTAGAAAATTAAAAACAGCGAAATAAAATCGAATTTTATAATAATTTTTATCACAAACAAGTGATTTATAAAACTTGGATTTTAACTATAATAGTGTGCTAGGTACAGCTGCATTTTGATCATCAAATGTTGGCATTCGAATAAGATGACAGTAAGATTCGAATAAGATTTGACAATATTCAGATCATAGATTTCGGCTGTTACAGAGTTATTTTTATTTTTATTTTGTCAGGTCATAAGCATGTTGTTTCCTCTGACAGAAAGTGCTTAGTTTCAGACGTAAGTACTACCAGACATCTACTTCTTTTTTGCTTTTGTAAAAGAAATATATAAATAATGATTAGAGTAATTCTTTTCTCTGATAAGCAGATAAAAACACAGTGATTACTTCATTGATATTTATTGTTTGTATACTACAAGTTCGATGGATTTTAGCTTGCGCTTATCTGTTTTCTTTTAATCTTATCTTGCAAATCACTGAATTTCTTTCTCATAGGAAATGTTTTTTGTATCGTATACTTCACATATTTTCATTAAATGACGTTCTAATGTTTGTGTTGAAAGTTCTCAAATACGAAAATGGTCATTTCTGTGACCTAAACATTAAAAACTCAGATAAAATCACACCGAATATAATTAAAGGGTTCAAGTTCTACAACGAAATTACAGGTTTTTTGTATTAAATTTAAAAATAAAAGAGAAATACTACACCTATCAGTTATTTGTTATACTCCTTATTTAGTAAAGTGAAAATATTTTATTTAGTAAACTTGATAAATAGTAAGTATAATATAAACTTTTTTCATCAAATTTGTATCTTCAGTACAAGAGAATTTTGTCAAAAATTACACCCATTCATGGCAAAAAATAATTACTTATTACTCAAAAAATTCAGGAAGGGGTTTGAGCGAAAATACGAATAAGAATTTTATTAAATTTTAAAACTGAAATAGAATGTAGCCTCAAAACTTTTTAATTTTCTATTCGCAAAATTATTACATTAGTTTCGTTGAAAGTGAAAACACATTTATGGAGTCTCAACACTTGTTATTACTACATCTCCTTTTAATTTTGCTAACAAATATTCTCCCTAACCTGACTTCATTGAATACATAATATTATATAAATCAAAACATTCCATTTTTATTTGCGTTATATATGCTCATAAAAAGAATGTAGTGAAATAGATAAAAATTACATTCGCTCCGTGCGGCGAGAATTTCTTTCATTTGTAGAATAAAGCATGTCGAAAAGTAATGAATAAAAATTTTAGCGGCATAGTAGTGTGTGATAGAATTACTACGAAAAAGCAGCGGTTGCATAAAAAAAAGAACTCTGATGCTTTTCAAAAGAGGGTTTTTGATGGAAGGAATATTAATGTTCTTTCACGGATGCTCCAGAGTAAAATGAAAGTTTTAGTGAGAATGGTTACATTTCTTTTATGAATTTTCCTGATATTTTCCAGAATTTATAACGATAAAAAGTATCTTTTCTAAATACATTCCACAAAGTGATATTTTGTAGAAAATGAAGCGTCAATAAAACTTCCTATGATGCCAAGAAATTTAATTTCTGTATGAGTCATTCTGTTAAGATAATCTAATTCTGAATGAAGTTTTGCTCCAAATTTTCCTTTCTTTATTACTCCTATGTAAAATTATAATTCAGTGTTCAGTTTGATAAATCCATGAATTTTTTTTCCTAAATATAAAATTGAATTTCTATAATTTTTCATCAAGAGACTTCGTTTCGTGATAAGTGCATACAAAACTTTCTGCGTCATCAGAAATATATTTCCAAATTAATAATTTAATTTAGATTAGCTGTATTCAGGAATATTCCTTCTGTTATTTTGGAATTTATTATTTCAAAATAATTGATTCAGTACATAGTAGAGAAAAGTTTTCGTTTTATATGAGAATCAATTTTTACAATATTTCTTAATAAAAATTTGTATTGTTTGGGTCCTAGGCTAAGCTCTCTGTTTCATCAAAAAACATTTTTCTGATTATATCGGGTAATTTAGTTTATGTTTTAGTAATCTTGAAGGAAGTTTTCATCATACTACATGTTATTTACAACTCTTGCAATGTTCATTAATGAGCAAAAATATAATTCATCTATTATATTTTTGCTCATTAATGAATATATAAAACAGTTCCGTAACTGACTGACTGACTCACTGACATACAACGCACAGACGAAACCGCTGGACCTAACGGGCTAAAATTTTGCATGGCGAATCTTCTTATAGTGTAGGGCTGCACTAAGAAATAATTTTGAAAAATTCTTCTTAGATTTTTTAAAATTAAATTTTTAAGCTTTTTTGTAACTTTTTTAAGTTTGCATTTAAAATAATAATTTGAGGGTTATAAAATTTATATCACGAGAAAGATCATAAAAATTCCTTTAAAATGAAATCTTTTTCGAATCTTTACCTCCATTTTATGAATTTTGGGGAATTTTTAGATTAAATTTTAGAATTTAATTTATTAAATGCTGATCACGTGATTTCTTGCTCTGGTACTTTAAATACATTTATCGTCACGTCCATAACAATGAAATAGACAATATTTTTTCCCTTGCTAATGCGGCAGACGATTGGACATTATCCAAAAAAATATTAAAATAGAGTTAAAGATATGTTTCTCAAACTGTACTATATTAACTGTACTATATTCTTTAATATGTCCGATTAGATTTAATTTGAATATTTTCTGCTACATTATTTTGTCTATAAAAATATCTCTTACGATTTTTTTTATAAATATATATATATATATATATATATATATATATATATATATATATATATATATATATATATATATATATATATATATATGTATATACACTGCTGGCCGCTGTAGCCACTTCAAAGCGCTATTTAAGGCTTGGAGATTTCGACGATTTCAAGTTCGGCAATTGTGTTTTTCTTGTGGTTTTTTTCAATAAACGATCAATTATGCCTCGTCGAAAACAGCGATCATCTTTTGATCAAGTATCCGAGTTCAACAGAGGAAGGATAGTGGCCTACCGAGATTGTGGATTATCTTTCAGGGAAATCGGTAGTCGTGTTGGACGAAACCAAACAACTGTAATGTGGATATGTGATCGTTGGATGCAGGAGGGTACGACGGACCAGCATGTTCGATCGCATCCACCTCAGCGCACCACTTCACGTGATGACAGGCAAATTGTGCGCATGGCAGTGACGGATCGCTCAGTCACATCACGAACCATAGCACAGCACATGCAGTCTGTAACGCATCATCCAGTGTCTGCGCGTACAATTCGACGCCGTTTACAGCAGAGTGGTCTGTCCGCAAGACGTCCATTGCTTTGTCTACCCTTGACGCAGAACCACAGACGTCTCCGCCACCAATGATGCGATGACAGAAGGATGTGGACGGCAGAATGGAATGAAATTGTCTTTACTGACGAGTCACGCTTCTGTCTGCAACACCACGATGGTCGCATTCGAGTCTGGAGACACCGTAAAGAGAGGATGCTGAACAGCTGCGTTATGCACCGCCACACTGGTCCTGCACCGGGTATTATGGTATGGGACGGTATTGGATATCACTCTCCCACACCTCTAGTACGCATTGCCGGTACGTTAAACAGCCAGCGCTACATCTCCGAGGTGTTGGAGCTAGTTGTCCTTCCTTACCTTCAGGGCTTGCCCACAGCCATATTTCAACAGGATAATGCGCGACCACACGTGGCACGCATTGTCCAACGGTTCTTCGTCAATCGCCAGATTGAATTGCTTCCCTGGCCGCCTCGCTCTCCGGATCTTTCGCCGATAGACAACATGTGGTCCATGGTTACTCTACGATTGACCCAGATTCCATCCCCAGCTGCCAAACCAGATCAACTTTGGCAACGTGTGGAAGCTGCTTGGTCTGCTGTACCCCAAGAACTCATCCAAAGTCTCTTTGAATCAATGCGGAGGCGTGTGGCAACGGTGATCTCCAACAATGGCAGCTACTCTGGCTACTGATTTTGGCAGGAACCACACTTCACAGAAGTCTATAAATTTAATCATTTGATACTTGGTCAACATGTTATCTACAAAATAAATTTTGTTGTGATATCTCTTGTCTTTCTTGGTGTTGCAATTTGGGTGGCCAGCAGTTTATATATATATATATATATATATATATATATATATATATATATTTATTTATTTATTATTTCTTTTTGGCATTAATTGCATACATTGACCGTTGTATTTAATTTGAAAGTACCCTGTAGCGAAGTGCGGGTTTTCAGCTAGTTACATATAAAATAAAGGTCAATTTATATCAGTATTTTCAAAAACTACAGTTTCTTAATACAACTCGAATCTTCCCATTTTTGTGTATACTATCGAGGAAATTTTCATTTCTTGGTGAAAATATCTTTATCGATGATAGAAATTTCACAAAATAAGGCAACATTTCAGAACTTGGCTGGTATTATAGTCAGGCAAATAAATATATAGTTCATTAAATAGACTATGAACAGGTGTTTCTTGGTAGCTAAACGTAGTAACTAAATTTCAAATTTTCCTCTAATCCATTAAAATTATTGTCCATTCGATAAGGCTGAGTCTCAAACCATGTATATTCCAGTTTACAGATGGTATTTTATTTAATTAAGTTACCCTGGTTCTGTGAGCGTCTTCATTTATACTTTGTATTCTGTCTTTGAGCCGATAAGAAAGTTGATTTCCTTTACATATTTCCTTAATGTCATAGTTTTTTAGTTGGTGGCATGATTTAGTATAGTGCTAGGCAATGATACCATTACTCTGAATTCTAAATAATACAGTGATTTATTAACATAAACACATATATGATTACACATTCAATTATATTTCTGATAATTATTAACATAAATGAACACTCATTATATCAAGGGATTATTCAATTATACTATTTCAATCATTTAAGTTGATTTCATTCTCAGTACGCAATATATTATTTCTTAACTTTAGCCTATATTATATGACTCGGGGATTTATTGACTCTTTGGCAATATGTAGTTAAAGGTTACCTCCATTTTTGTTGACTGCAGAGGGAACAATTGCCGGCATATCATCTAGCATCGGTTGGGGTACCTTTTTCGGATGTAATTCTCTCCGGTGATGCATTCATCAAATTTCGCTGGATGGCGCGGGACGAAGTTTGGCGATTAGCGGGCTGGAGAGACAGGACAGGTTTTACTCCGATCAATTATCGTCGCTGACTTGCAGAGGTCAGGGAATCTTTTTCGGCTCCGATGTCATTTATCTCCTTCTCATCATCGGATTGCAGAGTTCCGGCAATCTTTTAGGCTCGGGCGCCCACCTATTTCCGCTCATCGTTGGCTTGCCGGATTATAGCGATGCGCTGAGTCTGGGCGCAATCTCGCATATATTCTTTTGAGAACTTCTCTCTTAGGAGGCTACTACTTAATATTAGTGTGCTGAGTCTCAGCGCCAAATCTAATCATAAATTCATTAATACTCTCACTATCTCTATTTTTTTATCTTCTTCTCAACGCTCCTCCCTTTTCATTTCATTCGTCACTCATGTTCTATCTTTTCTCTCATTTCCATTTCGATTCGCTAATTTCCACCCCCTAAATCTTCTCTCTTGACCATTAAGAGTGAGGGGCGTTTCACATTAAAATAATTCAGCCTTCGACTCTTCCCTACACTTCTAGGAATCTTGTTTTCCCAGAACATCCCAAATGTGTTGTGTCGTTTCCTCTTTTTTATTTATTGTCCCCTTTTTGTAGACCCCTCGTTGTTCCGTCTTTTAACTGCTCTTTTCGATTCGTTATCCTTCTTCCTGTTTCTTGTATAAACTGGCGCCATTTCATTCTTTCCTTTTCCATCCCGTTTGTTCGTTTTAATTAGTTTGTCTGCTTTTTTCTAACTTTTGATATGTCGTACTCCACGACACTTTATTTCTTTAGATTACACTAAATTTCTCTCTTTGAATATTTGTCAAAAGTTTGCCTGTTGGTCTAATATTGTCACTAACAGCTGTGATTCAGTCTGTAAGGTACTATAAATGGGTTACTAATATTTAAAATTTGTATATATTGTTTTCTTTTCCTATATTCTCTAAAACTCATTTACCTTTACAGCCAGTTACGAGGAGCGAAGTATAACTGTATAATCGCAACCAAAGTGTTCGAAATCTATCAACACAGTTTATTATTGTTACCATCAATACAATGAATGAGGAAAGGGCTTTTATGCTCTGGTGTGTGAGTGCATAGTGGGACCCCATGTGTAACTGAAACTTTGCTGCCTACGAGAGTGTAAAAGAACCAGGATTTAGACTAGAAATATTACTTAAAACTGTTTTGTATAAGGATATATGTATTCACTTAAGATATTGGAATAGGTAAGCTAGTTTTGACAGTCCTGTTACAGCGGAGCGTATAAAATATTTGCCTTGGATGACTAAATCAGAGCTTTTATTACTTAAGATTGATTTATAATTCGAGTTTATTCAATTTTTCTAAAGCTATACTTTACTAAAATTTTTACTAAAGTTCAGACCCTTTGAACATTAAATTGCGATAATATCATTGTCGAAACTGGGCTGTTTATTTACTCATCCTCATGGCAATTCTAGATTTCCAAACACTGGAATCTGTAAAGAGCGACTGCCAAGGTTAGATTTTGATAAACGGGTGACACAATACACGCATCAAATATTGTATTATCTTATAATAGCACCTTAGATTATGAGAGGATACCTAATTTCAAATGCAATTTATCTCATTTGTGTAAATTTTACTTCAGTCTTACATTTTAGAAATAAATAATGATAGAATTTCTCAACTCCTTTCTTTTTAAACTTTTTTGGTATAACAAAATTAACTATTTCTTAAGTTAAAGATTTACTAGACTATGATATTTAATAAAACTCATAAATACTATTTCTGATGTGATAAGAGTGGGTTTAAAACTTTCTAACTGAAAGACAATCTTTCAACAACTTCGAAAGTATAATGTTTTGCAGTACTGTATAAGTATTAAGAAATCAGACTTCCATTTCTGAAATAAATATATATTCCTCACTGTTAAATGAAAAGAAAATGAAGCAAACGTGAAATATTTGATAAGTGGAATCTACAATTCCCACCCTAATAAACGCTTTTTTGCTCTATAAATATTTTCAATTTTTATTCTCCTTGTTCATGAGATAATCAAACATAATTAGCGATAAAAAATAGAGAAATATCATACATTTCCAATATAACAGGCTTCCAAGATTATTAAAGTTTTTCTTAATGGTATTTGTAAATGTTCAATCATGCAATACTAATGGAATATTTGTAAACAAATTTTCTGAATTAATATTACGAATATAAAAATATGTATTAATAACTAAATTACAAAAATTTGTATTCATTTTAAGACCCGTCTTCTATGCGAAAGTAAAATATTACTAATTTAAGTTCATATTTTACTTACACACACAGACACACACACACACACACACACACACACATATATATATATATATATATATATATATATATTACAGAATCTTGCCTCTGGTGCGTTGCCCGGTGTGCTTGATTTCTGTAAATAGACTGCTTTCTTTTTGTACTTGTATAGCTCATTAGGGTTTTGTAATTATAACTATATAACTATATCCTTTAATTAAGGTGTACTTAGGTGTTTATTATCTTTTTACTTAGATGTTTATATTCTCATTAAAAAAAAATTATAAAATGGTTAAAAAATTCTTTCACTTTTAGGGCAACTTTACTTATATGTACCTGTAAGTACTTAAATTGTAACGGGCTTCTTTCATGTGCGTGTGTTTTTACTTTCAAAGATGTATACCTGTCTCTTTGGTTATTTGGTTAAATATCTTTTATTGCCATTCTTTAGGTTAATATATTTATTTACCTTTTAACTTCTTTATGATTTTATGTAATTATGTGTAAATCTACAAGCTAAAAATAACAAACATGGAAAGGTCTTTTAAATTTTTAGCGACTGGCAATGTTGATACTAATATATCAATTGCTCGGTCTGTCAATAATAGGGTATTTGACAGATCGTCAGCATGCAACCCTAGTCTTAGTGCCCCTAGTCTTATTACTAGTTATTTTACTAAATCCGTGCCTAATTTAGGTGAAAGCAAAAAAAGTGTAATTTTTAATACTTCTCCCGCTTCCTCACTAAAATTACCTTTATACACGAATAGGAGTTTTTATCCTAACATGGGTCTTTTCAAATACCGACGTTGTAACGACAAAAGATGTAAACTGTGTCCTAGCGCTAACCCTTCTCAGGTTAACACTGACTAAAATCTAAAATCTTTTGCAAAGTTTATAATTGTGTTTACAAATTGACTTGCAAAGTATGTAATTTATCTTATATAGGACAAACTAAGAACACTTTAAACATCAGATTAAATCAACACCGTAGCAGTATTTATCGCTGTGATACTAATACTGAAGATTGTTCTTTTGAAATCATACATTTTAAAAATCGTGGTGTAGACAGTATTATTGTGTCTATTATTGATGTGATTCCTGACACTAAAACTAGACTTTGGTGGGAAGGTAATCATATTAGATTACATTCAACTGCTTACCCTTACGGTCTTAACACCAACGTTTACGATAAAAATTACAATTGGAATTATATTGTTAAATCCAATACACAAAGTGTATTGAAACAGAATTCTAACTATTCCAGTAATAATATCTATCTAAAGCGTAAGCAAAGAGGTGGCCGTCGTAATAAATATAAATATAAAGATTATATCGACTCTTTCAACAGGCTATGTAAAACTATAAATTTAAAACAGGATTATCCAATAAAATGGATTAAAAACATCATTTATGGTTGTAAAAAAGTTTGGCTAAATAATCTGTGGAAGTTGGTTATTGGGAAGTCATTAAAACATCTTATTCCTAATAATACACATTTCATTCCTATTATTATAGATCTAGTCAAAAATAAGAGCTCTGATTGTGGCATAAATTTACATGAATACGAGACTAAAAGCTGTAGCAATATTTATTGTATAACTGAGTATGCAAACAATGGTTTCGATAAAATACCTTTTACAAAAATTTTAAATCAAAATATGCAATATTTTCCTTTGAACAATATAAAAATATTTAATAGCTTCAAATATAGTAGACCGTTTGGTCGCTATGTTTTCAAGTATAATAATATATCTAAAAATGTTGTTGATG
Source organism: Dolomedes plantarius (assembly GCA_907164885.2). Taxonomy (NCBI): domain Eukaryota; kingdom Metazoa; phylum Arthropoda; class Arachnida; order Araneae; family Dolomedidae; genus Dolomedes; species Dolomedes plantarius. The sequence continues at coordinate 79,356,599 of OU015500.1, read as the reverse complement.
CTTCTCCTGAAAATTGTAATTGTAAACATAATATGACCGGTTACAATGAACATTACAACCACATTATAACAGGAAATACTCATATTACTGACAATACGGCTTTGTCTAATTTAATGAATTATGGTACTGGTTTTCGCATAGGTTATAAAAAGAATGTATTCCAAATTTTCAAACGTAATCTTGATGAATTTATTTATAAAACAGCTATAAAGCATAGTATACCTGTAAGTACTTTCGAACAGTGGAAATTTCATTATTTAAGTGATTTTAAAATTGCTTATCTGAGAACTAAACCAAAAAATCTTCATGTAAATTTGAATACCTTAAAACCGGCTATAACTGCTTTACAAGATCATTTTGCTATAACTTATGTTGATAAAGTTTCTGCTAACTATGCATTTATATGCAAAAACTTTTATTGTGAAAAACTATTACAGTGCTATAATGATAATACTGTTTATAAAAAACTAGATTCTACGTCTTGTACTATACAAAATCGTATCAAAGCGTTATATCGTCGTGCAGGTTATGATATTAAAAATCTTAGGTTTCCTTATTTAGTCTTAATCCCTAAATTTCATAAATCGCCTGTTAAATTTAGAACTGTTACTGTGGGCTGCAATACATACTTAACGCTTGCTAATAATAAACTTTTAAACATACTTAAAATAGTTTATAAAAAAATAAGTAAAGAGGGTGGCTATTTCATCAATAATAGCTTAGAAATAGTTAAACAGATAAAAGGTAAAGGTGATATAACAAACGTTAAAAGCTACGATTTTACGGATCTTTTCAACTCTATCGACCTAAAAGATCTCTATAGTATTATTCATGGATTATAAGATCAATATGATTTAAAGACGTATATAACTGAAAATAAATATCGTGCGTTATTAGATCTTGTACTTTATGAAACAGTTTTATATAATGGTAGTAACTTCTTTAAACAAATACATGGAATACCAATGGGTGGAGGATGCTCATCTGCTTTAGCAGATATATACCTTCACTTTTATGAAAGAGGTGTAATGATTCTAAATGAACTTATGTTTTTCCGATATGTAGATGATATACTCATATGTTTTAATGAAAACTTAAATGAAATAGATATTAATTTTTACCCTAAAAATCTTAAACTAGTGGAGACTGATAAAGATAACTATGGAAATTTGGTATTTTTAGACTTGAGTTTAAATGTTAATCAAAATCTAATATCATACTGTCTATATGATAAACGCGAGTTTTACAACTTTAAAACTGTTAGGATTATGAACTGGAATAATGCTCTACATTTAAATATTAAACGCAATATAGTTACTAACCAGTTAATACGTTGTCAACGTTTACATTCAAACAAAAAAACTATGGACGTCAGTATAATTAAATTCTTAACTATAGCTATTGACCAGGGTTTTCCAGTCAATTTCCTCGTATCTATTCTAACCCAGTTTTTTAATTTAGACAATAAAGATTGTATGAATCGTTTTAAAATAAGTTGGCAACACTAAAAAAATTTCCCTAATACGGCGATATTTATCCCTACTATGTCTATAAAATGTGAGTGTGCAAGGGTTTCGTGTCTCTTTGCTTGGTGGGAGCTAAGTATATTGTATATATATAGTGTATATGTTAGTGAATAATTATTTAGTTAATTAGTATTATTCTATTTCTGTAACTTAGTATTAAGATTATTTTCATTCTATTCATCTTGTAATTATGTTTTAGTTGACTACATTAGTAAACTATCTGGTTTAACTTATCTATTTCACCTAAAATTTTTCCTCTTCATAATTTTTTATTACTGTCTTGGTGTTATAGCCGACCTCCGGGAGTGTTGCCTGGCTTAAAACATGTTTAACCGGGGTTGGGGGGTCACAACCCCCCCCCCCCAGTCATCAACTATACCACCTCCAATTCCGGTTTTTTGCTTATTTATATATGTCTATCTTATTTCAGGTTAGAGGCGTATTAAATGGTCACATCTGCCCTTTTAATTATCTTAATTTTAAATATCTATATATATATATATATATATATATATATATATATATATATATATATATATATATATATATATATATATATATATATATATATATATATATATATATATATATATATATATATATATATATATATATATATATATATATATATATATACATACATATATATATATATATATATATATATATATATACACACTGAAGAGCCAGAAAAACTGGTACACCTGACTAATATTGTGTAGGGTCCCCACGAGCACTCAGATGTGTTGCAACACGGTGGGGCATGGACTCGAGTAATGTCTGAAGGTATCCTGGAGGCAATTCACTCCATGAATCCTGCAGGGCAGTTCAAAAATCCATAGGAGTGCTAGGTGATGGAGGTCTTTTCTGTACAGCATGTTGCAAGGCATCCCAGATATGCTCCATAATTTTATGTCTGGGGATTTAGGTTGTCCAATGGAAGTGTCTAAAGTCAGAGGAGGGATCCTGACGCCCCTCGGTAGCAAATCTCGACGTGTGGGTTGTCTGCCGCATTGTCCTGCTGGAATTGTCCAAGTCCGAAGGAATGCACAATGGTCATGAATGGGTGTGGATGATCGGACAGAATGCTTATGTACCTGTCACCTGTCAGAGTCGTCTCTAGACGTATCAGAGGTCCGATATTTCGCCAACTGCACACGTCCCATACTACCATAGAGGCTCCACCAGCTCGAACAGTCCCCTGTTGACATGTACGGTCCGTGGATTCATGAGGTTGTCTACATACCCGTACAAGTCCATCCGCCCGATACAATTGGAATCGAGACTCGTCAGACCAGGCAGCGTGTTTCCAGTTATCAACAGTCTAATGGAGGTGTTGTCGGGCCCAGGCAAGGCGTAAAACTTTGTGCCGTGCAGTCAACAACGGTACACGAGTGGGCGTGCCGCTCCAAAAGCCCATTGATAAATTAGCTATCTATTCTAGCCTACCCGGCTTCACAGGTTCTTTAAAATTAAACATTCAAGGCTTTCCAAACGAACTTTCTTTATTTCAATCACAACTTTTAACTAAAAGTATGTCATCGTATATATACACTGAAATATCTATAGAAGTTGCCACTTCAATACTTGTAAAGTAGCAAATAACAAAAAAAAAGAAAAACAAGCACGCAAACGATTCTAAGTGCAAGTGCAGCATTACGTCATTGGTAAATGCAACTTATACGGAGGCCGGAACAGGGCACCATCGTTTCCCTACACACTCCCACCTTTGAGTCGTGAGAATTACGACTCAAACGCACAGTTGACATTAGGGAGTTTATTCAGGGTATCTGACGGGACGTCTCACAGTTCTACCATATCTTGTCTGTACTGTCTTCTTTCTTGGTTCAGGCTTAGACAATTCTTTTATTTTCTTTGAGTCACACATGACGCTCTCTTTACCTGAAACATTTGCTTCATGATGTTCATTTCCCATTTTAGTTTGATGTTCTTTTAAGGATGAATCGGAATTTTCTTCAGGGCAAATCTCTAACGGATAAATTCTCTGAAGTGGTCTGAAGAGTGTACCTGACACGGTTTTCAATTTTGCTATACGAACTTGCCCATCTTTTCCAAGGATGAGTTCCTTCACAACTGCAAGTGATAGAGTTCACAACTGCAAGTGATAGTCCATTCTTTTCCGATTTTCATTCTCTATCAATACAACTTCATTGAGGCAAAGTTTTCTGTTCAGTTTCGTTGCAGCTAACTTCAGTTGTCCTAGGTACTCCCGTCTAAATCGCTTTCGTAGATGTTCTTATGAATGTGTCCGTAGACAAAGATGGTGCTATTTCTAAATGAACTGCCCGATATACGGAGCAGGTAAATAAACAAATTCATACTTTGCTACTGTATCTTAGATACAAAGGTCCCGTGAAGTCTACACCTGTGCTTTCAAAGGCAGATGCTTTGCGTACTCGAGGTTCAGGCAGTGGTGATGGGTTGACTATAGGTTTCGATTCGTATCTTTTGCAGGTTAAACACTGGTGAAGGATACTTCTAATCGTTTTTCGACCCTTCAAAATCCAGAAATTCTCTCGTAAAATACTCAACAGTCCTTGAGGCCCAACATGACAGGTACTTTGGTGTTTACTCAATACGAGTTTTCTACAACAGGGTGTTTCGAGGGTAATACTACGGGCATTCTAAACGTCATAGAATCCTTCCTCTCGATAATTTTGGTCTTCAGACGTATGATACCTTCGGAATAGACGATAGGGCGTAATGTACGAAGTATTTCGTCTTCTACACCTCTGAAGGCTTCCTTTTGAACAAATCTGATAATCTGGTTTTCAGCTCGCATAATCTCATTAAATTGTAGCTCTTTTCCCGTACGTTTCTTATTGTTCTTTTTACAATTATTTACAAAACGTTGTACCCAAGCCAAAGTACGTACTATCTTCTCGTAATCATTAGAAAAGGTATGGTACCAGCTCGCACTTAAAGAATCCGTTTTAGATAGAAATGAACATATGTTACCTTTTGACTTTTCTTGTACTACCTCTTCTTCATTCGGATCAGGTTCCTGGGTTGGCCATTCGTCTGGAGCACGTTTTAGCCAAAGCGGACCCTCCCACCATTTAGACCCTAGAAGTTGTTGAGCAGTACAGTCACGGCTAGGCAAATCTGCAGGATTCAAATTTCCTGGCACATGCCTCCATGAATCTTTCGCTGTTACTTTGCGGATTTCTTGTACTCTATTCCAAACGAAGACTTTCCAACGCTCATCTCTTCTGATCCAAGCTATCACAACATTAGAATCACTCCAGAATACATAATTAACAGGTTTTTCAATTTTCAAAAATTCTTCTGAAACCGAATTTGTTAATCTGGCACCTATATTTGCAGCCAACAATTCCAGTCGCGGTGTTGACATCCGTTTAGATGGGTCTATTCTGCTCTTAGCTTGCACCAATTCAACATTGACATAAGAATCATACTCAAAACGAATGAACACAGCCGCAGCATAAGCCAGTTTACTTGCATCGCAGAAAGTATGAACCGTGCAACTTATTAACTGTGCATCTATTCCACGTAACCAACGTGGAATCTTAATTTCTTTTAAAAGCTCAAGTTCTTTTAACCACTTTAAAAAGACCTTCTTTATGTCATCTGGAACCTCATCATCCCATCCACCTTTCATTTCGCAACATTGTTGTAACAAGAGTTTCGGACAAAGTGAATTTGGGCAAGTGAAACCTACGGGGTCGAATAATTTGTCTGATCTACAGATAAAATTCTTCTAAGCGTAATCTTATACTCATCAGCATCTTTACAACCGTTCACAGAAAGGGTATCTTCTTTTTTGTTCCATTTAAGTCCTAGAACCTGAGTATCAATTGCTTCGTCTAGATGGATATCAGAGAATTCCCACCCTCTTAATTCACATTTAGCTGTCTCAAATAACTCCGTTGCTTCTATCATAAATCTGTACAATTCTTCTGCGTCATCAACACTTGAAATCCAGTCATCCACATAAAAACTATTCCTTAATTTCTGAATCACATGTGCAGAAAACTTATTCTCTCAGCTCTGAAAAGCTTCCCTCAAATGAAGATCAATCACTGCACCTAACAAGAAGGGACTACAGGATACTCCAAAGACGACACGTGTGTGACGAAATATTTTCAGGTTATCGTTTTCATCTATCCACAAGAATCTTAAAAAGTTTCTATCATCTTCATTAACGCTAATCTGAAGAAACACCTTTTTGATATTTGCAACCACACCGATTCAATGAAGTCTAAAACGGAGAATCAACGAAGGAATAACTTCGATTAAATTGGCACTTTTTTCTAGACACTGATTAAGAGATGGCCCACCCTGTTCACTTGCTGACGCATCAAATACAGGTCGCACCTTCGTGGTGCTATTTTCTTTGAATACTGGTCGGTGAGGTAAATAATGCCCTTCATCCCACTGAGATACTGGCACTTCTTCAATTATACCTTCTTCATAACATTCTGATAAAACGTTATAAACAGACATCTTATGATTATCTTTCAGCTTTCGAACTACACAATCAAGTCTTTTCTTGGCTGTATTAAAATTTCTGGGCAAAGGTGGGTGTCCTTCAACCCATGGTAATCGGATTTCATAACGTCCTTCGTTGTTTATACTAACAGTTTCACTGAAATATTTCGGAGCTTCATATTCTCGGTCTTCCCTTTTTCTCTTCTGAATAGGGTCTTGAATACCAATAACTTCTAATGCCCAAAGATTAGCAATAGATTCTGTTCGCAGTAACAAGGAAAGAGATGTTGTCGCTAAACTCAAATCCCTCTGTTTCTTCGAATCAATCTTACCCATTATTGTCCAACTTAATCTGGTTTTTATTGCAACCAGTCCACAGCTTAGTTGTTCAATTCTATTCGTAAACAGTTTTCCAGCAACATCCGCACCAATTAGGACATGAATATCTTTCGGTACGTCTTATTTATATGAGTTTGATCGCAAAGTAAAACCCCCCACTCTTTAGCTTCTTTCATCCAAGGACCTGTTTCTACTCTTGGAATTTCTTCATAAATTTTCTTTTCATCTAGTACTTCAAAACTGCAAGTGTAATCTCTATCTAAACTGCTAACAACAATTTTATAACATTGATGGTTTTGCCGTAATTCTTTGCACCCGAAAAGATTGTGTACTACACTTTCCTGTCTAATTGGCTTGTACGCCATAGCAACGGCTGCTTCTTTAGTGACATACGATCACTGTGACCCTGTATAAATCAACGCCCAAACGACACAGCTTTTACCTTCTCCTTGAAGTAAAACTGTTAAAGTTTGTAGTAAAACATCTCGAGTACATGTACGATTGGATAAATTAGAGATATTTTCTTCCTTTGTATCTATAGTTTCTGTTTTCTTATTCTCAACGCATACGGAATCCCCTCTATTAACTTCTGGGCACAAAATGGCGAAGTGACGTCTAAGCAGCAACTTATTTCAAGCAACATTAATCTAAATTTACAATCTTTTGCAAGATGACCCGTTTTCAAACATACGAAACATGCACCTGATTTATACAGCCGCTTCTTTCGTCCATCTAACGCTATATTTGAAGCGAATTTACAGTCTTGAGTATTGTGCATTTTACTACAGAACAGGCATCTTTATCTCATGAATCCGCTCAAATTTGCAGAAAATTATCCAGCAGCAGTTGGTGAATTCTCTTTAAAATTTCTTGCTTTATTTAAAGATTTGTCTTTACTCGCTCGTTCTAAGCCAAAACCACTTTTTGCTACTTTTATTCTTTCTTCGTTTTCGACCTCGGCTTTCAAATATGCCATTAAACTATCTAATCGCATTTTACCCACTGTTTTCACATTTCTAATATTATCACTTCTTTGCCACGCTTTTAAAATTTCTTCAGATAAACATGATTCTACAAGTGGGTAAAGCATTAGTGCATATTTTTCATTAGCCATACCTAGGGACTCTAACTCTCTCAATTGTATTTCTATTCTGTCATATATCATACTCAGACTAATTCTATTATCTTTAAAATTCATTAGCAATGTTAGCTTCAGTAATTCTCTTATGTAATATTCCACTAATAAATCCTCCCTTGCAAATCTAGTTTTTAAACTGTCAATAGCGTTTTTGTAGTTACTACCAGTCGGCGGGAAACTTTCCACTACTTTCCGAGCTCTAGTACCCGGAACTGTAGATTGTATCAGATACTGAAGTTTGTCTGCTTGATCTATATCTGGGTCTTCATCAATTTTCTGGAACTGGCCCCAAAAATTCAACCAATCCTTAATTTCCCCGCTATATTTCTTCAGTTCTAGGGGTGGTAATTTAAATTTTCTTTTAGTAACATTTAAAAGGGAACTATCTTTGTTAACAACCTTTTCACTTACAGTTTCATTTAAATGCTTCTGTACTAATAAATAAAGACTCTTGTACTTACTTGAATATTCGTCTGCAGTCTCTATTTACTTATGAAGGTCACTTTCACTTACATCTTCTTTCAACAGAAGGTCAAGAATTTCAGTATCGAAATTAGTCAGTTGCGCAAGAAAATCAAATTTCAGTCCTTCGATATCCAAATCTGTAATACGTTCACTCAAATCTTTATACGCCGTTGTAAAAGCTGTGCGTATAATACCTCGTTTCTTCTTTAACGATTCCATTAGTGCTATGAAATCAAAATTTCAAATACCTTCTTATCCAATATTTCCAAATCCTGTCACGGACGCCAAATGATAGTTTAGCTATTTATTCTAGCCTACCTGGCTTCACAGGTTCTTTAAAATTAAACATTCAAGACTTTCCAAACGAACTTTCTTTGTTTCAATCACAACTTTTAACTAAAAGTATGTCATCGTATATATACACTGAAATATCTATAGAAGTTGCCACTTCAATACTTGTAAAGTAGCAAATAACAACAAAAAAAGAAAAACAAGCACGTAAACGATTCTAAGTGCAAGTGCAGCATTACGTCACTGGTAAATGCAACTTATACGGAGGCCGGAACAGGGCACCGTCGTTTCCTTACACCCACATAAATGAATGTCAGTTGAACAGTTCGCACGCTCACACTCTTTGATGCCCCAGCATTGAAGTCCCGATCAATTTTAGGAAGTGTTGCCCATTTATCTAGTTTAAGGATTCTCGTCAGTCGTCGACGGTCCCGTTCATTCTAGGTCTTTTTCCCTCCGCACTGCTCTCGGAGATTTGATGTTTTACCGGATACGTGATATTCACAGTACACTCGTGAAATGGTCTTGCTCATAAATCCAGATTACATCGCTTCCTCGGACATTATATGTCCCATCTCTCGTGTGTTGACTATAATTCGACGTTCAAAGTCGTATAAATCGTTATATCTTTCCATTGTAGCTGCAGGAACCAATCTAACATGTTCGCCAAACACCTGTTTTTTTATATAAGCAGGACCCACCGTACCACGTTACGCTGATTGATTGCATACCTCCTTTATTTGCCTACGCGCAACTGTACCTTTTTTTGGCTCTTCAGTGTGTGTGCGTGTGTGTGCGTGCGTGTGTTTCTCTCTCTCTCTCTTTATATATATATATATATATATATATATATATACAAGTCTGATTGTTAATTAGGAAATTTCTGTATAAGATAGTTTACGTTTTGGAAATAATGAAATATTTAATTATATCTTAGGAGATAAATTTAGTAAAATAATAAATTCTTGTCTCGTTCTATATTCTAAATTATAAGAAATTATGTTGTACTGTAAGTGTGATGCTTTTAAATAACATATATGTAGAAAAAACATATATGATATCTATATAAATATAGTGTAAAACCTTTGTTTCACCCACATACTTGTGCTCTTAAGTATCATACTTCCTAATGTAAAATCAATTGGTCTTTACTTTGAACACTTTTAACATATCCATCCATCAAAATTCAGGAAACTGAAATCTTACCGCTGAATGTACGTAATATAAAGTATTAAGAGTAAAACACTTAGACCTGCCCAATCATTCATCATTACCATTCGATTTAGTTTAAAATCAAGAAAAGTTTAAAATGTCTTAATGTAATTGAAATGTGAGAAGGATTTAAAATAGTATTTTAATCTTCTTTCTAAAGCAATTTATTTATGATAGACATTTTTCACGTCTCTCCCTTCGTAGAAAAATTTTAAATGAGAAAAATGATGAATAGGTATATTTCAATCAATTTTTGTGTATTAAGCGAAAATTTTCCTCTTCCTGTGCTAAGCTGAAGATTTATTTTCATGATAGATGATAGGAAATCATTCTATAGAAGAAATTTTATGTTGTTAATTTTTTATACTTAATTAAAAAGTTCGATTTTTTATATATAACTGTTATAATAATAATTTCTTTAAGACAATAACATTCAATTAATATATTCTGAAAAATTATAGATTATCTTTTAGACATGCAGTATAAATAAGTTTGTTTTCCTTAACTGTATATTACCCATGTTAAGGCTACGTAAGGGTTTATATGCATTTAGACATATAGCACTAGTGTATATTTTGTATTTTTTCCCTGGTGTGTGTTTTAAATTCAGCATTATATTCATACTAGGGTTTCTAAAAACCCGAACGTCTTTAAATCTGCGGTTTTCTGTATCTAATTTTCTAAAAACCATGGTTTTTTTTCGGTTATTCGGGGTTTCCAGGTAAAATAAAAATTGAAATATGTTGTTCATATAAAGTTTTAATACATGTTTTTGAATTCAAACAAAATAAATTAAAAAAAAACAAAACAAAAGATAGCAATAATTAATATTTTCAATTTTTCTTCAAATAATGGAACTTCAAAAATGACCAATTCTTGTACAGAAATTAGGTGCGACGGAAAACACTCGGTCACTTTCTGTGGATGTAGGCTTTATACTTTTAAGATTGCAATATTCTGTATTGCTGAAGCAGGCTTCTCATTTGGTAGATTATTAGCTATTTCATTGTTGCACATGGACAGTATACAATCTTTTAAGCCTATCTGTAGCATAAATCAACGCGGATTTTGAGAGCTGTTGATTTGGTGCGTGAAGATGTTTTGCTAAAGTTATTAGATTTGTATTTTTTGTATTTATATTCTTGTTATAGTCATTGACAGGTATTTTGAAGTTATGTCATTATTTAGTCGTTCCAATTTGTTGAATAGAAAAGAAATTGCACCTTCAGCGATTATAATAGTTGGCATCTATTCTTATTAATGCTTCAACAGTTAATTTTATTACTTTGGTATATACATGAATTTTATTATTTAATTTGGCATTAAAGGCGTAGAGAATAATTAAGCTTAAATAATAAATAATAGTCGTTAAATAATAAATAAACTTAAGCGTGCAAAATTTGGGATTCCCAGAAACACAAAAAAAAATGTATAAACAAAACGTCACCACGAACTTTAGTTTGAGCTTTAATGCTTTTTTTTAAAGACTTTTAGATATTTGCTATGAAAAAACTGAATTACTGAACCAATATTCTACGGTTTTGGGTTTTGGTAGTTGGAGGTCAAAAACGCAATTTTCGGTTTCAATTTTAACCCTAATCTATACCCTGTTGAAGTTTTGTACTGAATAGTGTAAATAGTCTAGCATCTTAAGCAAAAAAACACCAGCATCTATAAATAAAATACGGGTCTGAAAGAAAACTGCATTAGATCCCAGCCCATGTCGATATCGGGGAAAATTTATGTCCAGATCAATTCTTTATGGATGCACATTCTCATTCTTACTTTTCCAGGCGCAGTTGCGGTGACGAAGAAAATACACTTCCTTCATTTTAGCATTAAACTACTTATAACGGAATTAATGGGCCAGAGACTTGCTTCAACGTTAATTAGACGTAGGACTAAACTCTTCATCAGAATGGCAATCCAATCTAACAAAACCACAACCAACAGCAACTGCAAAAACTACATAGACACCCAATCACTCCAGATCGCATCCGATTGCTGAGCCATCACTGTTAAAAAGTTCCCTCAAGTGAGCTACTTTCCACTGAGAAAGCTCCTGAGGTCTCCAGTATGGTGCCCCATAATTTTGGACTTATCTAGACTTTAGTGACACAAATATGAACACAGCACCAAGAACAAATAAATATTTTTGCCTTTCCATTAATTGAGATCGGCTTTTTCAACGCAAAATGAAAAAAGAATAATGATGAACAATATTAAACCATCTCAAGTAAGGTTGAACTGCCAACTTAGAGGTATGTTTTGCAAAAAAAAAATTATAACGCCTCAATAGTTAGATGCCTCGGGCAGGAATAATCCATGCAAGAATTTATATACGACATTAAAACGGCTGGATCTGAAAAACATTCTGTAAATCAGGAAAAAAAAGTCATTGCGTAAAAACTAGAAACCTTTCCTACACTAAAGATACACACACACACACACACACACACACACACACACACATATATATATATTTATATCTATATATATAAAACAGTTCCGTAACTGACTCATTCATTCACTGACTGACTGACTGACTGACATACAACGCACAGACCAAACCGCTGGACCTAAAGGGCTGAAATTTTGCATGGCGATTCTTCTAATAGTGTAGGGGTGCACTAAGAAAGATTTTTCAAAAATTCTTCTTAGATTTTTTTAAAATTAAATTTTTAAGCTGTTTTTTAAACTTTTTTTACGTTTGCATTTAAAATAATGCATTGAGGGTTATAAAATTTATATCACGAGAAAGATCATAAAAATTCCTTAAAAATGAGACCTTTTTCGAATCTTTACCTCCATTTTCTGATTTTTGGTGAATTTTTAAAGATTAATTTTTAGAATTTAATTTATTAAATGCTGATCACGTGATTTCTTTTTCTGGTACTTTCAAGAAATTTATCGTCACGTGCGTAACAACTAAATAGACAAAAAAAATATTTTTTTCTCTTTCTAATGCAGCAGACGATTGGATATTATAAAAAATAAATAAATATCCCTTACGATTTTTTTATAAATATATATATATATATTTATTTTACATCAATTGTATACAATGATCGTCGCATTTATTATAAATATATATATTTATTTTTTTGGCATTAATTGCATACATTGACCGTTGTATTTAATTTGAATGTACTCCGAAGCGAAGCGCGGGTTTTCAGCTAGTATACATATATAAACAGGCCCAAAATGTAAAAAATATATACTTTTTCTAGGGGGAGGGAGGACAAAATAACATTTTGTTTCGTTAAAAAATTTTTAATGCCGATGAATACTTTAATTCTAAAAATATGAATGACAAAGAAAAGTGATTAAAAATATATATTGAAGAGCTTTTGCTTCCATAACATATGAAAAACAGCATTAAGTCAAACACTTTTTCGATTGAAATCTTTTATTTCCATACTCCTTACGAAGTATCTTAAGCCGATGTTCAAAAGATTTCACAGAAAGAAATATAATAAAATATATTACGTCTTTCGGTGTTCTATCTTTTAGGATAATAACCATGTTATATGCATTTTAAATGTCAACAAAGAGCGTAGTATCTAAAAAACAGGTAAATATTTTCTTTTGATGTTCTGAAAGCGATGTTTGTTTTTCAGTACTTCTAAGATTTGTCGACAACAAACAGAACGAAAAAAAAGACTAGATTATCTCGACTTTATAAAGATTTAGATGATCTGACAGTCTTCATGAATTGCGTGAGTATGCATATTTTGGAAAATTAAATGAATATCAAGTAACCAGCATCAAATTTATGTGATAACATTCCTTTTAAATGAAGTTTTCAGATATGCATTAATCTTCCGGATACTTGTTTCGGGAACAAAATATTTAGCAACATGATGACCGTTGAATTTGGGACCCTTTCAAAATTAGTTAAAATCTGTTATAAAGAATCAAATGACTCGTGCGAATTTGAAGTATAAACAATATTTTATACTTTTTCTTAAACAATCTATTACTATGTGGTTTAAGATATAAGAAATACAAAAATTTATAATAAAATATTTCCAGACATGTATCAGGCAAAAAGTTCGAAAGGGGCATTTTAAAATAATACTTGAGTATATTTTTAATATAGAATAAATGTCGAAAAGGGTAAGTTTGATGATTGGTATGTAGTGGTAGTTAAGTGGAGAGAATGATGTTTGCTGATTGCTTTTGACTTGTATTTATAAATATTTTGGTAATTTTGGATTTTATTTTGAGTATATTATAAATTATTGTTACCTTTTGAATGAAAACTATATTAATGAAGTTATTAACTGCCTGACAAGGATTGAAAATGTGTTACATAAACTTTAATAAGCCATTAAAAATCTGAAAAATGAGGGGTTATTTTCTTTATAAGGAAAAATGGAGTAAAATCTATTAACGTAATGAATACGTGTCGTAACGAAAAATGATATTTTCCACTTTTTTGTTCAGCTCCATTTATAAGTAGTTTTTGTATTGAATTTTAGAAACGTGTTCAACTGCGACTGAAAAGGATGAAATAGGTACTAGTTATTTTTGAAATCATAGGCTTTCATTTCACTCTCATTTGCAGCAGATCTGCGATCTTAATTAAAGATCTTTCTATTCGATCTTTATGAAGATATTCTTAAAGTAGTGGAATATATTAATGAAGCACTTTCTATCCTTTGAATGCATCTTCGTTTAAGTACTTTTACTAAACACTTATAAGACTTATAATAACTTTACACGAGAAAGATAAATTACTTACATTTCTAAAATAAGTTTCAGGCTTATGTGGTGCTAAAAGAGTAAATTTTGGGATTTCTTCTCAAATGAAACTATATATATATATATATATATATATATATATATATATATATATATATATAGTATATATATATATATATATATATATATATATATATATATATATATATATATATATATATATATATATATGTATAGATATAGATATATATATAGATATAGATATATTGATTGTTTAATTTTTATTTTTAAATACTTAAAATGTACAGGAATAAAGATATTATCAACTATGTATCAGTATCAGTAACTGAAAGAAAATGCTGCAAAGTATTAAATATATTGCAGCACTTTCTTCGTTATCTCGATCGATTTAAACATGATCAGCTAATATCTAATGCTAGTGGAATTGGAAAATCTATGTAAATATGTTAGGACCAAATCTTAAAACTGATGATACCTCGAAGTTAAATCAATGTAGATATAGGTAATCGTTCCTTTTATGTTTAACATTCTAAGTCGGTCAATAAAATCCCCGGTATCCTGTTTCGTTTTTCCAGATCAGTGCGATCTCGCAAAGGGGAACTTCGTGTAAAAAAAACGCGCCAAAATGGCCCCATGTTTTTCAAAAGCAACCTCTGAATTGAAAATAAAGAACTGTTTTATTGTTGTGCTAAAACAGTTGAAATGCTAGTGCATTTATACTGGTTCATTAGTGATACTGAAAATATTACATGTATTCCAAGACCTCCGAGACTTGTATGTAGAAAGCATGAGTTTTCTTGAGTCGATTCCTACAGTTAAGATTTAAATAATTTTTCACCAACTTGCTTCAATTCCAGTGAGATTAAGTTCCAGAATAGCAAGATGAATGTTTATCAGTAACTTATTTTCGATTCTGATTTATTGACATTCGGAATGGTAAGTGAAACTTCAGGTTTAAGTCGGATAGCAGATAATTTTTGTTTTCTATTCATACGTATTATCATAACGATACTTACAAAGTCATCTCTGATTGATTCTGTATACATGGGGGATAAAGTCACATAGAAGTCAGACTTATCTTTCTTTAAATTCTTACCGTAACCAACGCCTAAATAGTTTCTGCGTTTTAAGTAACATACGTTAATGCATTATTACTGACATACCATAGAAATATGTAAGCAAATTGACGGTCGTGAGTCCCGAAAGATATTTCTGTGGAGTCCGTGCAAACATTTTCGTGCATAAATATTGGCCGAAACACTGGATAATATAAGCAAAACAACAAAGTTGGCTGTGACAGTAAATTTGGGAGATGTGGTACTAAAATGTCATTGGAAGAAAGGAACTCCATATCTTAATATCTAACGGATACACATATAACATGGCCAGTGCTGGTCATTCTGAAAAAAAAGGATAAAGGGTGACAGACACAAGTATATGAAGTACTTCGGATTTATTTTTAAATTTAAGTTAGTTAGAGGAGGCTTAAGGCCAGTGGCTTATTGCCATTTACAAATAGAGGTACATGGTCGAGTATGGTCTCCGGTCAGCAAGGATCAGGCGGGCGAGATGGCGTCCAGTAACGGCATTGGAATCGCTTCTTCCAGGGCGTCGGAAACAGGAGTAGTAATGACTGCATCGTCCTACGGAAAGGCTCCCCAGAGATTCCTCTGTCTGTTTTTCTTCAACCTTTTCCCAGTGCTGGGACGGTCACGTGACTTCTTGATTCAGACACCACCTGGAGCATATCACGCCAATTCCAGCGCCAAGGCGCACGGCTAGTTCTGTGGACAAAGATTATTGATGTGTCTGCGAGTAAAAAAAGGGATCGAAGGAGAATGCTATCGCCAATCGTTAGGCAACCCCTTTTAAGGGATTTACATTGGTATTTTCTGTTTCCGCTGATAAGCGATGAAAGCAGGCTAATTTTTTTTTCATTGTGGAGGCACTTGTCTTCTGATGGTGGGTACTTCTCCTTCTGACATTTGGGCCATGAAGATCTGCGAAGTTTTGCTGTCCACTTCTTTATTAAAGGAGTGCGATTTTAGGTGAAACAGCATAGCTCCCTATGAGGGGACATCACGGTAATGACCAAGCTTTACTCGGGACTCGAATCCAAGCCCACGACATAGAAGAGAAGGACGCTATCCACTATACCATGTGGGCGGCAAGTGGGATTAAAGTTACATTTATGTATCTAATATATTTCACAGAATCAAATGGGTGATATCATATGGATCTGATGTATTGGTATCGCCCTCTACGAATGTCATATCGCAACCCAAAATTAAGCCACATCATGAGTTAATCTGTATTGGTTAATCGATGAAAACTATGATTTCTAATTTAGCAAATTTTATGCATATGACTCTCTCAAATACATTTTTTTCTGTAATATCAGAGAAGGGCGGCTTCTAATTATAAGTTTTTGTGGATCCATTCATATTTATTGATTTCATGCATGATACATACGACACTATGCGTCAAAATATAATAACGGCATTTGACGGAACGTTAATTCATAACTCTCTTAATTTGAGGAATTTTGAGTGTTAAGGAAGATATTTCGGTTTAGTTTCCATATCGGTTAGATGTTTTTTATATATGATGCATAATTTCTTTGAATAAACATCGGATAGTGTTAGAAAATTCTTTGTGCATGTTTATTCCATACATTCCATACTTATAATATGCAAGTATTTTTTAAAAAGTATCTTTCAGATGAAAATAAAATATTTCGCTGTTGTCTTAAAAATGTACAACATTCGAGGAAAAGTTTTTTTTTACATTTTTCTCATTGATAACTTTTTTTTTCAGTTTCCCGTTTAATTCCTTCTTATACAGTTTGTATAATATTCAAATCAGTACAACAAAGAAAAGTCTCTCGATAATTTGCATGAAATGTCACGTAGAAAAGTGAATGCAAATATTTGTAAAACATTTGAAGTACAGTTTAAAATAAATAATCCGTCAGTTTTAGAATTCATAAAAGTTTTTCAGAAATTCTAAAACAGCAAAATCTAAAATTATGTTTACACAAGAAGTTTTATCTTCAAAAACGTGGCATGAAATAATTAAATGTTTGTAGTTACTTTTATTACAAATTGATTTTTACTCTTTTGAGTATTTACTTAGTAAAACAAATTTACAAATGAAGTGGTTATTATTTAAGAAGAAAAAAAGATAATTAGGAGGTTTATGCGTATTTAATAGAAAATACCGAACTGAAAATGTAAATTATATGACTTAAGGGGTAAGGGGAGCTTAGCAAAATCCTAAAGTAAAAGGAAGTATTTCATTGAAGTAGAATATGGAGGGGAAAAAATTGTAAACGGAACCTCTTATATTTCCCAAGAGAATATAAAAATGGCAAGCAGTTATAAGGATCAACTGTATTTTCTGCAAAACACATAGCAATAACATTGGTGCGTTTGCGTCCCCGCACAAATTAGGGTTAATATATTTGATGTTATATAGTACTGTGCAAATTAATTGGGGCAAACTTCATTTTACATAAAATTCGTCCTTTCCCAGGGTCTTCCTGTCTGCAACCGGTTTCAACTACATTTTGCTACGAAGAGAGGTTGGCCTTGACTAGTCTAAACGAGTTTGACCACGTGATCATTACACATAGAGCATTTTTGCTTGAGTTGCCTTTTAGCTGCTGTAAGAAGTGGTCGATTGTGTGGGTTGTCTGATTCTCACGTGTCTGAAAAAATGGATATCACTCCCAGGAAAAGGACTGGAATTGTTACCCTTAGTTCGCATATCTCTATGACTGTGAGAGACATTGCTGCAGCAGGTGGAGTTCAAAAACCCAGTGTTTCCAGGATTATTAATCAGCGAAATAAGTTTGGGACAGTTTTTCCAAAACGTAAGAGTAAATGTGGACGCACACGATAAGACAACACTTCGAACAAACAAATTTCTTTATGAAATAGTGAAATGCATCCTCGCAAGACAAGTTCAGATCTTCAGAGAGAATTATTGGTTGCTGGTGTGACTGTTGATTCAACGACATTACGATGAAGGCTTATTGAAGAATGCAGATGGGCAAGAACACCACTCCGAAAACAGTTTTTAACACCTGAAATGAAGAGAAAATGTTTTTATTGGGCCAGGAAATATCAATCCTAGACTGCACAAGACTGGAATAAGGTTGGATTCAGCGACGAAACTCCTTTTTTGTGCAAGAGTTTCGATCAACATTTGTCAGGCGAATCGCTGGAGAACTCATCAGGGAACAACATCTTAATCAAACAGTTAAGCACCTCAAAAGCAGATTTTTTTGGGTTATTTTACATCTGGAGGACCTGGAAGCTTAGTACAAGTTGAAGGAATGATGATCTCCATAAAATACATTTCAATACTAGAAGACAAAATTAGGCCTTTTATGCAAACGTTCGCTAGCAGTGTTGGTGTGTTTCAACAAGATCTTGTTGTATGCTATAATTTTAAGTTAGTAAAGAAATGTTTTCAAGAAAAGAAATTAACATTTTTGAATTTGCCTGGTAATTCTCCAGATGTAAATCTCATCGACAATTTGTGGAGCATTGTTAAGATACGTGTGAGTACGATGGACTGCTCAACCAAAAGAAAAAAATGACTGAGAATGTCACAAAAGTTCGGTTTCGTGATGACGACGTCAAAAATTTATGTTATAAAGTAGTGGAATCCATGCCAAAACGTGTGCAGGATATCAGTAAAGGTAGAGGAGGACATATTTACTACCAGATTGCTATTCCATGTATGTAAGTGAACATATTCAAATTAATCAACATATATGTAAATTTTTGTGTTTGTCCCAACAAATTTGCACAGTACTGTATAAAGTGACAGCAGCTTTTGAAACTCTCAGAAAGATCTGTTTCAAAACTATAAATATTATATATAAGACATGGCCATTGATAAGATGTGGCATGGAGTCCTTGTTATGTTTATCCATTAATCTTGCTGTACTTTCCAGTTCGCTAAACTACCAATTTCCGTGGGTTGTTTATTTTTACTGAAGGTTAGATGTTAAACATTAACAGTATAATTAGAACTTAACATAAAGAAGAGAGTATTACAGATTTTCTCTGAAGACAAACTGAAAATTTGTTTTTCACGCCTTATAATCTCATTTAAATAGCTTCACCTTGATTGCTACGAAAGTGGAGTTTTCTTTAAGATTCCAGATAATTCCATTAAAATTAAAGAAAAACCAGAATCCCTGTACTATATTCCAATACGAACCTATCGCAAAGACGAGAGATTGAACGATATTTTATATTCGACACTAATTTTAATCATACATAGATTTTATCGGTCAGCCGCAGCACAAACCAACATTTATGTAACTGGAATGTAGTCGGGGATAGAACCGGAATTTCGCAACTCTAGATAAACTAAGGCAATAATCTCTGTCTCATAATGCATATTTACAATAGATTACTTCTCATATGGACCTCTGTGGTAATGAGATAGTTGATGGTCTGGCGATAAATATTACTGCAAAGTGTTAGATCTTTTTTTTCCCTCTATCTTTTCAAGAAAATTACTGACCAAAAACTATTGGAAAATTCCAACAGTTCAAAATTGATGTCCTCCAGATCTTCCTGGCGGCGCTCTCAATTTTCAGAGAGACAAGATGTTCTGCAGACTGCTTACTCTAGGTTCGCTATTAAGCATTTTAAATGTCTTACAAATGTACAAGGCCGTAAGGTTTCCTTGGCGTGCAGAAAGGGCATTACTAAATAAGTCTCATCAAGTCATCTCCTTGCCTGTCTGAGACGGTCTATAGATGAATTTTAAGAACCCATGCTGGTTTTGGATATCATGAGGGTGCATGAATTTTCAGATCTGGGGTTTTGGCTTCAGACAGATTGGGAACAACAACAACAACAACTCAACAGAGATTGAAATGCCTTTCTTGCCAGTTACATTTATAAGCCTGTTTCATATTAAAAATCTGAACTGAAAAAAGTTTTAAGAAATACATCATATTTCTGATTCCTTTGCCTTACAACCAACCTTTATGAAAAAATGACTCTTTTTAAAAAGTATCTAGTTGTCGGCAATTGTTTTTGTATCTTAATCGTTACGTCTCAACTTGTTGCATCTCAGCCTATACTTTGAGCAACTTCTTATATATATTTAAACGGATGTTATTACCTCTGTAAATACCGCGTCTGGTAAAATTCAAGAATTCACATGTTAAAATAAAAGGCATGAAAGTTTCCTGGTCGTTAATTAAGATCGCAACAAATAACAAAAACGTTACATGACTAGGCAGACAGATTGTCGTAATTATATTGTTACAGCGGTCATTAACATGGGTAGGAGTTCATGTTTAAATTAAAAGCCTATATAGAATTTTCCCTTAAATAAATTCGCTTTCCCTAGTATATAAATTGTTCCGAAATTCAAATACATACCAGTTAAAAAAATAATTTACAGTTAATTTAAATATTTTTTATGTTACGAACATTTTAACCAATACATATTAATAGGCCAACTTTAAAGATAAAAACTTTAGATTACTGATTCCCCTATCAGTTGAAATTTTTCTAGAACGCAAACTTAAAAATCAGTTATAAGGTTCATTTCAGAAGGGTTTATAGGACGTGGCTAACAGTTCTTTCTTTTTAAACTAGTATTGGATTTTTATAACTAAACGGTTTTAAAATTTTTTCGTGACTAAAGATTATTTTTCAGAAAGAAAGGGAATTCTTATTTCATGTATTCTCTTTCATTTCATTCACTTCAGGAAGGAGAAAAGAAGAAAACATACCTAATCATAGTAAAAGAAAACGAGCTTGCGATTTATTTGTATGGGTTAAGAACTATTAATAAATTTGAGCGATTTTAATATTAAAATTTTCTTATACAAAAATCAAAGTGTTGAATGACGGATCCTGTGCCAATGAAAGTACAATGGCAAAATACATTGAAGTTTTAAAAATTTAAGATTACATTACTTTATTCAATTGTTTTTACTATTTGGAGAAAAACTCATCGCTATCTAAAATTACAACTGGGTTTGTAAAAATAACTAATATTTAATAGCTAGAAAACATTACTGATTAGAAAAATTTCAAGTCAGAAAAATAAATGAATTATTTGTTATTGATTCGTTTCAACAAACCGCAGGTATAAAGATTTTCTCTATGAAATTCAGTACTGTATTTTTAAGTATTAGTTTAAAGAGTGCCTCCCCCTTCCGTGGGATGAAATTAAAAATGTATTGTTTGTTATTAAAACAGAACTATTTTAATGAATTATTACAAATTATTTAAATGTTTTAGGTCTTTTTATAAATTTTTGGATAGTTTATGGTTAAATTTATAGAAAATTTCAATACCTTGTTTCTATGTTTCATTAAAATATTTTACTGATTTTATGTTAAACATATCTTTTTATATTTAATTCATCTAAATTTTTCTTCAACGTATTTTTTACGTAACTTTATATTAGGTAAAATGTTGAATGGTTTTGAAAATTCAGAAGTTTTTTTATATGATAAAAGTAATTACAACAAGTAGTACTGCTAAGGTGATTTTTCACCCGCGTTAAAGAAAACATTATAGCTCAAAATATTTTATTTGAAACATTCCTTTAAACTTCTAGAGTGTCGAAAAGATTGAAATGAATATCTTCAAGCTGGTTTCTGTTTTTCGAGAAACAAAATTCCTTACTTATAAGGACATGTTTTTCAACTGTTTTAAACACTTTATCCTATAAATTTTAATTTCAACGCTCTCAGTTTTATTTTAGAAATAATCTCTTTAGAAAAGGAAGTGTTTTACCGATCAAATTCTATTTTTCAAAGGAAAAAAATGTTATTTGTTTCACACGATATTTCAAATGCAGTTTAAAATCGAAACAACTTTATTGTCTAGAGTTTCTTTTTAAAAATGTTTGGAGTAGCAAATAAAAACGTAATGTACTTTAAGCCAGATATATATTTATATAAACAGTAACTATTTTTTTACAGATAAAATAAATTTATCAGTATTTGTATTTTTTTTATGAAGGGAGTGATTTCCGTTGAAAGGTAATTGTATTATGAGAAATAACAACAATTATTTTATTAGGTTCATTAATGAAATAAAATCTTTATATTCAAATAAATGTTTGAAATTTGAAAAAGTTACAAATTCATCATATTGTACCGAAAATAACTATGGATTTCCGGAAACATGTTATCGAAGCTGATATATTTTTTACACACAATTGCTTTACCACGAAATTTGTTTTTATGCTAAATTCACAAATAAAATCTATAACTGTCCGCTTATAAATTTACCAAATTTTTAATGCTTAATTTGGAAAATATATGCTTTTTTAAAAAAGGTTTCATCTTTAAGGCATTCAGTAGACTATTTTTGCATGTTATTAACATTACTTGTAGGTTAGCAATTGAAAATGTATTTATTGTTAAAAGATTAAAATTACCTGCCAGCAGTTCATATGTATTTATTGTTAAAAGATTAAAATAACCTGCCAGCAGTTCAAAGATAAGAAAAATGAGAAAGAAATGGAAAAACTTTAAGAAGGATAAAGCGAAGATTAAAAAGTTTAAGGGCTTAAAAATAGCCAAAATGAGGAAAGGATAAAAAGAATTAAAAACTACAAATGATTAACTTTATTTTGCTATTTATTTACATTAGATTTGATGCAAAAATGCATGTAAGGCAATATAATTAATAAATTGAAAAGCAAGAGGTAAATGTAGTTTAGCTCATGCTTTTACTAAATAATAGAAAAATCTATAATTTAATTGCATGACATTATACATTATAATATTTTTACCCATCATGCATAAATTTTTTACCAATATTGTGTCATTATTTTCCATACCTAAATCAATTCATAAATACAAGTGGATATAACACAGATTCATAAATACACGTGGATACAAAGAAAACATTGAAAAATTTATATGTGGACGGGGAATCCTGTGTTTAGTAATTGCAGTGTTTCCGAGTGTATTCTTTAGATTAATAATTCGTTATGTATTTAAGGAGGGTTAAGAATAACGTACGGTGTGTAACAACGAAACTTTCATGTAGATTACTGTGATTAGTCAAAAGTTTGCAGTAAATAACACCATTATATATTTTCAAAGTTTGTTCTTCGTTGATGCATGCATTTTTTCCATTTTTTTCCATTAGTTTCTATATAAAAGGATACATTTACATAGATGTACTTGCACAGAAGCGAACGAGATGCACATACTTCTATATGCGTACGTAAAAGGAGTGTGAGGAATGGAGTTCTCCCTATTATATTCTGTATACAAAATGGATAATTTTGTATGTTAGGATAATTCGATAAGACACAGTTAAAGATAACATTGTTACAGATAATTCAAGTTTGGATTTTTAGATCAAACACTTCAAATACTCGTCCTCAATAAAGAGTTACATGAACATAAAATCAGAGGTATTGTCTTAAACTTCTAGAGCAGTGGTCACCAAATGGCGGACCGCGGGCCGTATCCGGACCACAGGCAAATTTTGTACGGACCGTGTCGAAATTGTGCATTTTCAGAAAATTGTGACTCAGCAGTGATCCAAAATGAAATGAAAATTCGATATCCTACCACTGTAGTCATCAAAGTTGTGCTGCAGTCTGAATCCCAGTCTTCAGAATAAAATGCAAACGGTGATACAAATAATTAACTTTAAACGGGTAAAATCATCTCTTAAGCACCCTCAATTAAAATCATTTCTTGGAGAGACTGATTCTGAATTTGACGACTTGCTTCTCCACAACAATGTGAGATGGCTAAGTAAAGGGTTGGTGCTTGAAAGAATTTTTGCAGTATTGGAGGACATGAAGGAGTTTTTTCAAGTAGTGATCAAAGAGTAGCAAGTGAGCATTTAGGCTTCCTCCTCGACGTTGAAGAAAACGTGGCAACCATTGAAATTTTGACTAATCTTTTTAGGCAGATGAATCTTTTAATCCTCAAAATATAAGGCAAAGGTAAATTTGTGTGCGAACTTCTCTCAGAAATAAAGAGTTTTTCAAAAAAGTTTGACCTCTTCTTCGAAGATATTTGCGGTGAATGTTTACACTTTCCACACTTTAAGTCAGCTTATGACAGTAATGAGGGTATTGACATCATTCAATTCAAAGATTTTTTGGAAAAACTTAAATCTAAATTTCAAGAAAGATTTACTCACTTTGAAAAAACTGAGAACGTTGTGCAGCTGGTTAACAACAATTTTTCACTTATGCCCAGTGGTGTATGGACCAGTGAAGCGGCAGATGTTTTCAAGAGCAACAAAGCTTCCCTACAGTTGGAAATAATCGAGTTCCAAGAAAAGGTTCTTTTAAAGGACATTTATGCTCAAGTTCTAGAAACTCTTGGGAGGGACCAATTATCGATTAAAAATGTGTGTGGAAAAAAGTATACTCACAGCTTTAGCATAATATTGTGTACCATGTTTGGCTCAACTTATGTGCGTGAAGCAGCATTCTCAAAAAGGAACTCCATTAAGAACCGGTACAGATCTCCATTCACAGATGACCACCTTAACGGCTTGTTGAGAATCAGCTGCGAAAACATGACCCCAAATTTCAAGCAGGTTGTTGAAAATAAAACTTTCCATTTTTCCCATTGAACATTAACCACGATGAACTTTGTGAGAAGTCTTTTTGAATTTATATGTACTTTAAATTGATTTTCTTGTATTCTAAATATCATAATAAAACACTTGATTTGATATTTATGCACTTCATTTCACTGGTATCCATTGAACATAAGGTAACAACTGATTCCAAAGAAAAGTTTTACTAAGCAAAGCAAGTGGCCTAGGTTAGTTTGGTAACATGGTGGAAGGGGGTGGTAGGATGAGTTGGGATGCTTAAGTTTTCTGGACCGCGAAATTTGACAATGTGTTGAAATGGACCCACAGGAAAAATAATTGGTGACCACTGTTCTAGAGTGTCAAAAAGATTGAAATGAATATCAAACTGGTTTCCGTTTTTCGAGAAACAAAATTCCTTATAAGAACATGTTTTTCAACTTTTTTAAGCGGTTTATCTTATAGAAATCTCTCGATATATTGTCTTCGAAATAAGGAAATGAATGCATACAAATTAGTCGTTGTGAGAAAAAGCACTATAAATAAGTGTTTTTTCTCGAATCAAACAGTTCCTTTCCTATAAAATTTTGAGAGCTGTTGCCATTTGTAATGCATAACGGCCTTTGAGGTGCTATGAACCTGAAATAACGTATTGGCCATGGGAAATAATTTCTCGCCTTCTGTTACATTTTCTGAATTATAATTTTATTCGTTTCAACTATATGATACTAAAATAGTAACAGAGAATGAAATTCAATAATCCGGAAATGGGATCTTAAATACCAGAAAATGTATATTAAATAAACTTATTTGTGCCTTTTCAGTAAAACTGAATAGGCGATAAAAATGAAATCACATTTCTAACTACAGAATAGGGTTACTGTGAATACAATGTCTTGAATTAAATATTTTGATTATTTCCCCTCCAATGCAATGTAATTTTCATCTGATAGATGAAAAGTAGTCTTCATAGTTCTGCGAAGAAGCCAGTATACAATAAAAATACTTATAAAACAAGGTATATCTAAAACATTTAAAAAAATATATATTTAAAATTATTTTGAGAGTTAAAAATTTGTTTATTAAAATAAATATATCATTCGTTCTGAAAAATTGGTTTTCTCGGGTTCAAATGTACGACTTAGCTTTTAAAATCAAATGCGAATTTGCCTTTTTTTTCAAGATGGTTGCATTGATACATATAAGATTTTTGATGCTGTAATGCTGATCCGTTAATAACTCTACATGTGTACTTTAAGTTAGTTTCTTGCGAAATTTAATTAATTAAAAGGATTCATCTGAAATCCTTCTAGCACATCTCTATGAAATTTTTAACACCGTTCATTTGTTCTCTTCTCCTTCGACTACCAACAGAATTTTCTTTGGAAAATAACTTTTTCGCACGTAATAAAATGACTAAAAATATTTCATAAATCTTGAAGGGGACTCACTACCTTTAAATCTTTAAAGCATTCGATTTTTTGAAATATATATATATATATATATTAAAGTCTGATCATGTCTGAACAAAATAAAGCAAACCGCATGAAAATATTCCGCTTAGTTCAGGAGATATTGATATTCTAAATATTTAATTACTGATCAAGTTTATGGTAAGAAAAATTTTAAACTCATTTTTCTCAAAATGTAATATGCATCATTCCGCAACTGATATCTCAATAAACTATGAAATATAATTCCATGAAATTTTTGTCACTGCATAATCATGGTATTTTATTGCGTCTGAACTAGAGTTATTGCAATCACTGCACATTTGTTATTTATTCAGGGGTAAATAAATGTAAAAATTTAAGGAAATTTTAAGTATATTTTGAGCAATTTAAAAAAATTTTTTAAATATGTTAATGTTGAATGTTTTATGTTCAATTGTATTTTGAATTATTTATTTTAAATATAAAACAGGAATTATACATTGAAGTGTAAAATTAATTTCATAGTTCTGAAGAAGCCAGTATACAATAAAAATACTTATAAAACAAGGTATATCTAAAACATTTAAAAAAATATATATTTAAAATTATTTTGAGAGTTGAAAATTTGTTTATTAAAATAAATATATCAATTTATCATATACATAAAATTTGGAAAAATTGGGAGTAAATTGAAATAGTTACAAAGAGTCAAAAAGTATGAAAATATGCCTTATTTCCTCGACTTATGAGTCGTGAGTCCCCTTAAACGGCTTACGTTTAAAGCCAGATGATGGCCAAATGGCTAGGGCGGTGACATCCGATTTAGATCCTGTGGGTTCGAGTCCCACTGTTAGCATAGATGTTTATAGCCATTGGAATCGGCTTTAGACTGTAGGTAGCTGTCTAATTAGCCTTCGGGGAGCAAAAAGTTGACCGTTGCGCTCCAAACCAAACCAAACGGCTTAAAGCCTTTCTATAAACAAAATAAAAAAGCAATATGCAAATGTAGAGATATCTCTAAATAAATGCACTTTAAAGTTATAAATACTTAACTTTTTAAGCAAAATTAGTTGTACAGTCTTACATACGGTACTCGTCGAATTTCGCCGTAAAAAAGAAGATTCTGTACTTTACGTTTGCTCGGTTCTCGTCGCATATGCTAGAACATGTATGAGACAAGACAATTCCCCTTCACCTGACTGACGGAAAGAAAGACCGTCTGGCTATTCTCATAACAGTTTTCTATCTGCGCGGAAAAATACATATTTCCCGGTGCACCTCCTCTTTTGTGCTTTTTCATTTGGTGCTTATGTTTTTTTTATATGGTCTTTGTGTTAACACGCTTAAATACACTGCTGGCCACTGTAAATGCAACACCCTGAAGGAAACATGCAAATAACATGAAATTTACAACATGCATTAGCGGAGGTGAGATATGCAAATGATTAGAATTTCAGCGCAGACGCACATCACGCGCGCCTGTGGCGCCACTTCAAAGCGCTATTTAAGGCTTGGAGATTTCGACGATTTCAAGTTCGGCAATTGTGTTTTTCTTGCGGTTTTTTCAAAAAAACGATCAATTATGCCTCGTTGAAAACAGCGATCATCTTTTGATCAAGTATCCGAGTTCGACAGAGGAAGGATAGTGGCCTACGGAGATTGTGGATTACCTTTCAGGGAAATCGGTAGTCGTGTTGGACGAAACCAAACAACTGTAATGCGGATATGTGATCGTTGGATACAGGAGGGTACGACGGACCGGCGTGTTCTATCGCATCCACCTCAGCGCACCACTTCACGTGATGACAGGCAAATTGTGAGCATGGCAGTAACGGATCGCTCAGTCACATCGCGAACCATAGCACAGCACATGCAGTTTGTAACGTATCATCCAGTGTCTGCGCGTACCATTCGACGCCGTTTACAGCAGAGTGGTCTGTCCGCAAGACGTCCATTGCTTTGTCTACCCTTGACGCAGAACCACAGACGTCTCCGCCGCAAATGGTGCGATGACAGAAGGATGTGGACGGCAGAATGGAATGAAATTGTCTTTACTGACGAGTCACGCTTCTGTCTGCAACACCACGATGGTCGCATTCGAGTCTGGAGACACCGTGAAGAGAGGATGCTTAACAGCTGCGTTATGCACCGCCACACTGGTCCTGCACCGGGTATTGTGGTATGGGGCGGTATTGGATATCACTCTCGCACACCTCTAGTACGCATTGCAAGGTACTTTAAACAGCCAGCGCTACATCTCCGAGGTGTTGGAGCCAGTTGTCCTTCCTTACCTTCAGGGCTTGCCCACAGCCATATTTCAACAGGATAATACGCGACCACACGTGGCACGCATTGTCCAACGGTTCTTCGTCAATCGCCAGATTGAATTGCTTCCCTGGCCGCCTCGCTCTCCGGATCTTTCGCCGATAGAAAACATGTGGTCCATGGTTGCTCTACGCTTGACCCAGATTCCATCCCCAGCTGCCACAGCAGATCAACTTTGGCAACGTGTGGAAGCTGCTTGGTCTGCTGTACCCCAAGAACTCATCCAAAGTCTCTTTGAATCAATGCCGAGGCGTATGGCAGCGGTGATCTCCAACAATGGCGGCTACTCTGGCTACTGATTTTGGCAGGAACCACACTTCACAGAAGTCTATAAATTTAATCATTTGATACTTGGTCAACATGTTATCTACAAAATAAATTTTGTTGTGATATCTCTTGTCTTTCTTGGTGTTGCAATTTGGGTGGCCAGCAGTGTAGTTTAAAGTAATTTCTAAATTTAAAAATATCTTTTAGTGCATATTACTGAAAATACATGAATACAAGGTGGTTGCAACTGAAAAACTTCCAAGAATAGTTTTCTCCTTTAATCTTAACTAGCTTATAATCCTCCGGATCAAGTATAAGCATTTTTAATTTAGAAATTGATCAATACTATCCACACTCCTTAATACAGAGATTTAACAAATAAATAAATATATATACGTAAATATATATATATATATATATATATATATATATATATATATATATATATATATATATATATGTATGTATATATATATATTTTTATTTTTACATATATATATATATAGTCATGTATATGTCTATATATATATATGTCTTTTTCTTTTTCATGCTTTTCATAAAAAGTTATCATTGACATAGTAGTCAAGTATGATTAATGCCAGTAAAACAACTCTCTAATATTTTACAAAAAAAAGCTTTTTTAAAAATGTGTTTTCGGATGTTAAGTATTGTGAGATCATGCATGTATGGCATTTCATAGTAGATATTTATACTCAAGAGAAGCTTGGTCATTTTTTCCATTCTCATGTCAGCTTAAAAATTTTAATGTCAGCGTTGAAATTTCGATTTATTTCTTAGGAAACAGGAAAGCGTAGACGATAAGAACATAAGTTTTATTGTGTATACCATTATCTTCAAGAAAGCCTTAGTTATTTTCGATATCTTCAATACCAGTGTTCTTTTAGAATTTCTCAGAGTTCGAGGAAGAGCTTTGAAAAGTCATTCTATTCTTATTGAAAGAGGAATACTTTTTACAAAAATGAAAACAGTGGGCACATTATTTAAATAACAAATACAGTTTGCGTAATGAAAAAATAAATTTTTTATTTGAAATTTTACTATACATTTTCGAGGAAACAAAAAATAAATTTATTTTTAGAAGACTTTTTCCCTAATGTAAAGAATGTTCTGTGAAAGCTATCGTGCAGGATGTTTACAATAAAACGCGTGAAGTAGAGGATTGAATAACTTTTGTATAACTTGTTTAAATACCCATATTCATGCTATACTTATGACATAAAAATTGAATTGATTTATGAAAATTAAATGCTATTTATGAAAAAAATGGCTCTTTGAAAACCATTATTGCTAGTGTATTTTAAATTATTACATTGCACTGGTCGAAAAAAATTAGAATATTTATACATGGAGCTAACGGGCTTTTAACTTTCTCTATAATAAGAATTTCATTTGCATTTCAAAGAAATCTCTGGTAAATGTTAAAAAGTGGGTATCCATTGGAGCGGTTTGGCGAAGTTTTCAAAATTCGCCCAAGTATCACTAAATGATGATGGTTATTAGAGAGAAGTTCATATGCAGAAAGATGTTGAAATAATTGCAGAAAAGGGCTCTTGTAAAGAAGTAGAAACCCCTTTTCACGAGGGCCATAAATGCGGCTAAGTTTTGCTATCCTATCTATTTATCTGACTGACTACAGAACATATAACTTTGCATTTAGAGTATTTATCTTCAGTGACATAGATGCCAAGTGTTTATTACTGTCAGACTGAAATTAACCTTCGACTGATGATCTTTTCTTATTAAGGCTTTTAGTTTTATTGTTTGGATTAAAATGTTCTGTTCTTTAGTTTCAATTATGATGAAATGATGAAATTTAGGGTTTATTCCGAAATATTTATGTTATTAAAATTGTCTAAACCTCGCTGTACATTCTCTATATACACGTAATTTTGTTGCCCGATTTGTTCCTGTTACAGTTGCCTTTTAGTGGGATTTTGATGAATTTTGAAAAATTATTATAGCATAGATCATTGAATTGGCATGTGTTTCATTTTCCTGCTAAAGTAAATGGTTTTCTCGCCTCTTAAATTTAACCTTTTGACGTTTGGAAAATTGAAAACAAATTATCAGTTATAGAAATAACATAGTGCTAATTTACCCTTTTTCAAAAACAAAGGTTGAACGTTTGTACTTTTATAGTAATGCGCAAAATGAAACATTTGTAAGTAAAGTGAAGCAAGAAGAAAAAAATAATTAGTAAAAACACTTTAAGGAGGTCCAGGACACAAAATTCTTCAAATTTTTGGGAAAAAAATTTATTGCATTAAAACATTTTGTGTTCTATTACTCTTAAAATAACGTTTAAATCATGTTTCTATATATATATATATATGTTCATATATATATATATATATATATATATATATATATGTTCATATATATATATATATATATATATATATATATATATATATATATATATATATATATATTGATATATATATATTGGCAACATTCTAATAGCAGCCAGTCTTTGTTTAAACCTGTAAATGCGTTTTTCGGCATGAATTTTTTCACCATATAAGTGAAGAACCGTTAAAGATAAATGGTTAAATTTTTTTCAATTATTTTACTTCAATTTTGATTCAGCAAATTTGAAAAAATTATTTACTTTTCAAAATATGATTTTTAAAAAATTAGTTATATCATTTAAAAAAATTTACTCTAAATATTTTTTTATTTTTTTAAATAAATATAAAAAAAACTGAATGAAAATTAAAACTTATATATTTTTGTTTAATGAAATTAAAATATTTTGAAATTCGACAAATAATATTTCGAGTTATAACGATTTTAAATTACCCCATTTTTTTAAAAATTTTAAATTAAAATTTTTTTAAAACTTTATGAGAAGTTTTATGAAGTGATTTCGTTTAAAAATAATATGGTTAATCATCAAAAAAAAGTTCAAAATTCTAATTCATTAAATAAAAAAAAATTAAATGTGTCCCGGACTCCCTGAATGGTAAAATCTCAAATTTTACAAGTCGATTTTACATGTCACCTAATATTTGGTTTTTTGATAAAGATGTGATAGTTAATACTCCTTAACATGGGACAATCTTTGAAAAATGGTGGAATAGGAAATCTTCTAGTACAGCAGATCCAATCTGCTGCTTCGTAGCCTACCTAATCACTCAGTAGAAGAAGAAAAGTTACAGCTGAGGAATTTCACTTAGAATCGATGAAGCAGAGAGCATAATTGTATGCAACAGTAAAGAAATATAGCAACAATGCTTCATCAATCAAGAAACTGGAACGTATTTATAGAGCGTTAAATGATAAAATACAGAGAAACTGCCAAGTATAACAATTCAGTTTTTTATACTATATCAAAATTTTGTTTAAATTTATACTATATTTACAACTATAAGCTTCTAAAAATTATTTCAGTTGCTTAATGTACTTAGTAGGTAAAAAATACTTTAACAATTATTTCTAAACTGTGCAAAATATATAAAACAAAATTCATAAAAATACACAATTTAATAACTTTAACCGGTACTGTATATTGCAATTCACACATATGTATGCATATATATTTATTTATATATATATATATATATATATAGGGTGAGCCAAAAGCTCGTTAAAACTTTAAAAATTCATAAAAAATGAAGAAATCATGATAAAAAACTGCGGTTTGCAAGAAAGAGATCACAAGGAAGTCAGATTTTTTTAACAGCCAAAAAAGTTTTAAAAGTTAAAATTTTTTTTAAAAGTTTAAAAAAAGTTTAAAAGTTAAAAATCTACAGGTAGATGGCACTGACATGAGAGAGATTCAGCAGAATTATGCAAATCAATCTTGCAATAAAAGACCGTGATACACGAGGTATTGGAGGATCGGCCACAAAGTGGAAGTTGGCGGAGGGCCGCATTACTGCGGTGGAAACCGTTATGAATAATATGGCTGCGAAATCGTCCACGGGGAATAGCAGTACTCGCAAACGTGGACCAGTGACTCTACCAGTGACTTTTTTAAATTTTTATTTTGTTGCTAAAAAATCCTTCCTCGTGAGACCTTTCTTGCAAACTGCACTTCTTTATCATAATTTCTTCATTCTTTATGAATGTTTAAGGGGACAGTGGACTTTCAAACCTAACTTTTTTTGTTTTGAATGGATTTGCTTGAAATTTGAATATGTGATTAGTACCATAGGTATGTTAAACTTGTTAAAATTTAATGATGAAATATTAATAATTTATAAATTATGAATTATTAATTTTATCAAAAATTGGCCAAATTAAAAATGTGCCATGCGCATTTCTTTTGCATATAATACGGTAATTTTTATTTACAGGATACCTTACAGAAATAACAATGAAACTTATTTCTTATTATAAGCATTCATTAAAAATATAAACAGAAAAATAATAATAGTGAAAACACCCTTTTTATTACGCAAAGTACCTATAAATCCTCTTTTCAAGTACAAAATTTAGAAATTCTGAGCTACGAAGAATAATTATTTTCAATAAGATTTATTTGATATATAGTTAAGTAAATAAAACTTAAATTTCAGAGCAATACTATCATTAGAAATGCGCCCGGAGCAATTTGAATATTCGTATGACACGAAAATTTTTATTTTGAGAAAAATACATTTAAAGTTATAGCTATTAGTAACCACATAATATCTAAATTAAATACAAATGCCTATAACTCGGAAAGTAATCACAGAAATTAAAAATTATTTTTGCAACCCATTCCTACTCGTCCGTAGATTCACAATTCAATAAAATTAAAAAATTGAATTTTTGGACAAATTTCACAATTTTGAAAGTCCACTGTCCCCTTAAGCTTTTACGAACTTTTAGCTCACCCTATATATACACATATGTATGCAATACAATATACAGTAAAAGTTTATATCATATTTATATTTAATTTTATTTAGAATTTTTACTAATCCTTTATTTGAAATTTATAAAAAATAGACGGATACTTATCTGTAAATCTTAAATTACCAATTATATGGTTAATAAAGGCTCTCCTTGAAATGTCTTTCAAAGTTTAGTCCTATTTGATTCAGAATATAATTTATCTGTTCAAAAGTGTTTATCAACCTTATTCTTTCTAAATGCTAAGTTCTTAAAGCTTGATTTTCAGCAATATAAAAATTATGATTACACCTGCTATCATTCAATTCAAATTTAGACTCATGTTCATGTAAAATAATGTTCAAATTAATGAAAGTGACTCTAAGAAGATAGCAAGTATTTAATAAAAGTTTCGGGTACTAATTTAAAATTAATCATTTTCTCTTATTGAATTATTGTAACTTTTATGTTAAAACGTCCATTCAAATACAAAGAAAGGTTTGATAGCATTACATTTTCGGGGTAAACTTTTAATTTATTGTTATGTTTCATTCTTTTAAAGGTTAGAATTGTGTTAGAGGGGTGAAATGTAATAATTTACTTCTGAAATTACCACTATAATTACCATTATAATTTATTTGCTAAATTAATGTTACTATTAAAAATATTTTAAATTATAGATTGAAATCGATGTAATAATTATTTCTATTTTTATAATCTGTATTTAAGTATATATTTATAATACGACAGAAATATTATTTTGTGTTAAAATTATATAGATATATTGTGTATGAGACAGTGCAGTATTTATTTTCACAACATAGGGTGTTATGGCCATTATTCAATTTGCATTTTTTAAAACTTTAGAAATAGTGTAAGACAGAGAAAATTATAATTATCAGATTTAGACTGTAATTGCTTATATATTTTCATGAAATTTTCGTCTATAGATTCGCCTATAGATATAAAATATTTCTTTCGAAAAGAAATATTTTATTGTTATTTTATATATAAACCTTTCAGTATCAAGACGTTTTTATAATGCTTTGGACATTTTAATTATATGGTATATTATATCCCAAAAGTTATTATTTTAAAAGAAAGATCAATTGCTGTATGCAGACTGAAAGAAATTACCTAAACATCTTCAAAGTTCATATAACTAATATATTTACGAAAAGAACGATTTCAGTTTTTTTTAAAAAGATGGAAAAAAGTTGCGGGATATAATGCAATAAAGGGGGATTTTCTACCTTTTTATTGATGTATAATTTATATGGATGTACCTTCCAATGCATTGAATATATTATTAAATTTAAACATATTAAATATATTTCGTAAGTCATAAATAGTTATTGATTATATTATTAAATTTTAACTTATTTACTGCAGGATCACTGAAAGTGATAACTCTGTAGGAATTCCAATTTAACTGATTTTATGTTGTTACATTTATTATTATATGTGTAGGTATTTATGTAATAAGCAAGTTGTTGAAAGAGCGAATATATTAAATTTTGTACTGAGAAGAGTACTATTTATAATTTTTATGTACTTTATTCGAGTAGAAACAGTTTTTAATTTTTCACATGGATATGTGTTGTTAAAAGTTCAAATATTTAATGGGAAATGATTTACAATATAGAAGTCATAACATGTTTTATTATAGTTGTCACCTTTTTTGTACGCTTTAAATTTTTATTGTTTTTCTTTTTGCAATTCACTAAATATATCTTTGACATTTTCTTAAAGAACTAGTATTTGGCATACTTTTTAGCTTGTATGATAGAGTTAGCCCATATAAAAAAATTTAGAGGGTCTTCATATAAAGTTTCAAGTAGTATAAACCTATGCATTAATGATATCGAGGATTATTACTGGGTTACTTTCAAATTTATGTTGCTCTGAGTAATGAAATTCAAAATTTAATGTTCTGTTATAATTTCTTGTAAATTTTTCTAGATTGATGTTGGAGTTTCTTTCAAGACAATGTATGTCCTTACGGCGTTGAAACGTGATGCAATAGTTATGCTCGGGTAAACTTTAGTATTTTTAACTAAATTTTTGAACCTTAAACATATAAAAAAATTTCAGTAAGTACTTTAAACTAATGTTTTATTTGTATCAGTGGTTTTGAGTTAGGTAAAAGGAATCTTACTTTCTGTAACTCATGGGGAAACAGACCCTGACTATTCTTGTGAGGTCCAGCTCAAAAAGTACATACGAACTCAAAAGTGTAGTTCCAAACAAACAACATTCAAATGCGTTTTTCGAAAGAGAAACCCACTTCGCAACTTTCTTTTAATACAAAGTGTGAGATGTCGTTTCTCCCTCTTGCGTCGTTCGATTGCGCTTAAATATCCCAGCATCTTCCTTTCATGCGAATTTGGCGTT
The DNA here is from genome assembly GCA_907164885.2 of Dolomedes plantarius. Classification (NCBI taxonomy): domain Eukaryota; kingdom Metazoa; phylum Arthropoda; class Arachnida; order Araneae; family Dolomedidae; genus Dolomedes; species Dolomedes plantarius. Next base: position 79,320,592 of record OU015500.1, on the reverse strand, counting down.
TGTATTATCCCTCCTTCATGCTGTTGCAATTTTAATGGCGAGTAGTATATACACTGGTGTAAGAAATTAAGAGAATTTGCAGACTTGGTCGATTATCTCTAGAACTACTATACCGATTTTAATGAAATTTGATATGTACATACATTCATACAATACAAAACAAATAACCATTCAATAATTGTAATAGACACGCATGATCGTGCGTAACACTTGTTGGAGTCGGAAGGTATGAAACAGCGGTTACAGAATAAACAAAAAAATGGATTAATAGATGGGTTAATAGGGGCTATGGTCCCCTCTTACAGATATACAGGTCTCGCAGAGTGATTTCATACTTGAAATAAGGCAGTTTATCATTACCTGTAGCAATTGGCCCCATTCGTTCAGCAACGCTGTTTTCATTCCCTGGATGTTTCTCGGAGGGGGGGGGATTGCGAGTAGCAATTGCCCTCCCCAGAGCGTCTCAGACATGCTCTATTGGGTTAAGATCAGGAGATCTGGCTGGCCAATCCATCCGGGGAATATACTCACTCTCTAGAAATTCGTCGACCAGAAGAGCTCTATTTAGCCTCGCGTTACCGTCCATTAAAATGAAATCAGGGCCAACTGCACCCCTGAAAAGGTGAACATAGGGCTCCAAGACCACATCCCTATACCTCACACCAGTCACAGTGCCTCTTTCAAAGAGATGGAGAGGTGAGCGGCCATCCAACATGATGCCTGCCCAGACCATTAAACCTCCTCCTCCATAATGGTCGATTTCGCGGACATTGGAGGGTAGGTAGCGGATCCCTGGTTCTCTCCATCTGAACGTACGGCGAGAATCGGTGTTTAGGCTGAACCGGGACTCATCAGTGAAGAGAACGGTCGCCCATTGATCCATACTCCAATCTCTATGCTCTCTGCACCATGATAAACAAATTCTCCTGTTCGTAGAAGTGAGCGGGACGCAAACAGTAGATCTTCTTGCAAACAACCCTCTCTCATGAAGTCTTTTGGAAACAATCACCCTTGATACATGGGTTCCTGTGGCTGCATACAAGTCACGAGAGAGCTGAGAAGCTGTAGCACTCCTGTTACGCCTCGCTATAATCGACAAATGGCGATCTACCCGGGTCGTCGTGGTTCTTGGACGACCTTGCCCAGGCTTTCTGTCGATGGATCCGGTATCCTGGAACTGTTTCCATAAGTTACACACGACGCTAGGCGTTAAATTGAACTCTCTACTAATTTGGACTTGAGATTGGCCTGCTTCTAGCCTCCCCACAAATCGCCACCTCATTCCATCATCTAAACGTTGGTGGTTACTCATTTTTACTGTTACAATTTGAAATTAACCGATTGCTGCAAAATAACACCAAAAAATTCGCCGAGGTGTGCTAGCGAACGAAATGCATCTTAACTTACGCGCGCTTATAAAGGCCGTTTCTCTACTGGCTCCGCCTACACAGACGTGTACGCTTACGTATTTGACGTAAAAGTTTTGCATGTTTGTCTAGAAACAGTGGTTTTATATTCAGTTCAGTTTTTTTCATGAAATTCGATAAAATATGCAAATTCTCCAGTGCATATATATATATATATATATATATATATATATATATATATATAAATAAGTAAGAGAATGTATTGTGAAATTCTTTCAAGCTGTTGTAAAACTTATAAATTTGACTGTTCCAAAAATACAATTCCTTTCATTTCTTATTTTCCCTGGGAAATACTTTAAATATAAAAAGAGAGTCCCTAGAAAGAATCTTTATCGGCATTTCCTTGGTCAAATGGCCCTGGATTTTTTTGCCAAAATAAGAGCACTTCTTTTAAACTGGTCTCCAAGGGAAGCACTCAGTTGAATGTTTACAGAGTGTGGTTTAGATAATGGAGAGGATAATGTGAAAAATGAAGATTTTTCTACTTGTGTAATGGAGTCTGAAAATGATTGTGACTGGACAAGAAGGAACTAAACTTTTCCCTAATGCAAGAGATTGCCTTATGCACTTAAATAATACGTCTTACTAACGATGAATACCTGCCATTGAATTATTTATATTTTCCTTGTTTCGTGTTCATAAATAATGAAGAAGGATTGACTTATTTGGCTTAAAGTGTTCTACGTAGTATTGTATTCTGAAATTATTGGAAACTTGCGTATTAATAAAAAAAGTATTTCGTGAATGATAAAAAATCATTGCATTGTTATAGATATTGCGTTGATTTCACTTCCTATAGTACATCAAATCGTTGCAGATATTAAACAAGATTAAGAAGTATTTTATTTACATTATACACTTTTCTGCAACTTTAGTTACAGAATTTTTGTATAAAATGCGTACAGGACTTATTCAGGTTTCTAAGGAGCTAAAAGCTAATTTTTCCTGAAAATTTCCTATTTAAACAAGTTTGGAAGGAATAAACTATACGGAGCAATTATTCAAAACACGTTAGTTAACAAATAATTGCAAATGTTGGCTTATAAATAATTAAACATACTTTCCTACTGTGTGGCCATCAAAATTTATAATTAACATTCTTTGTCAGAATCGTGCAGTTAAAACTCTTATGTTTATTTTTGTAAGTCATAAATTTCTTCTGCATTTTTATAAATAAAGTTGACTAAGATTTGCTACATTGTTCCTCTATAGCTTGAAAAATATTTACGTAGCAATTATTACCAAAATATAGGCTTAGATTAAGGGTGAGATAAAACGATCTTTTTAACTCTTCAATAGGTAATATTTTTTTGTTTGTGTCATTGAATGTATCATTATTTTACATTAAATTCCTATAAATGAGCTAAAAACTGCATAAAAGAGGTATATAAGGAGTTTTCTATGAATATCTCCTTTGCAAAATATGTGAGAAAAAATTAAAAGTGTTTTATGTATAGCAAATAAAACTAAATGAAAGACCTTTATAATTACATTTAATGCTGTTTGATTAACGAAAATTCCTCTAAATGCATGTATATTTTAATCTTACACTGAGGTGATAACTTTGAAAACCATGTGGGCTGACTTTATTTTTCTTCTCTGACCAAGTATCTGAACCTCAATAATTTTTTGTGGTATTATTTATATCATTTTACATTAAATACATATAAATGAGCTTAAAAACTGCGTAAAAAAGGTATACAAGGAGTTTTATATGAATATCTCCTTTGCAAAATATGTGAGAAAAAAATTGAAAGTATTTTATGTATAGCAAATAAAATTAAATGAAAGACCTTTAAAATTACTTTTAATGCTGTTAGATTAAAGAAAATTCCTACAAATGCATGCATATTTTAATCTTACACTGAGGTGATAACTTTGAAAACCATTTGGGCTGACTTTATTTTTTTTCCTCTGTCCACGTATATAATCCCAATATTTTTTTTTGGTTGTGGCATTATTTCTATCATTATTTTACACTAAATACATATAAATGAGCTAAAAACTGCATAAAAAAGGTAAATAAGGAGTTTTCTAGGAATATATCCTTTACAAAATATGTGAAAAAAAAATTGAAAGTATTTTATTTCTAGCAAATAAAATAAAATTAAAGACCTTTAAAATTACTTTTAATGCTGTTAGATTAACGAAAATTCCTATAAATGCATGTATATTTTAATCTTACACTGAGGTGATAACTTTGAAAACCATTTGGGCTGACTTTATATTTTTTCTTCTGTCCCAGTATCTGAACAAGGAATATCGTGTTCGAATAGTTAGAAGTACTATTTACAGAATGTTCTTACCGCAATAGAGATAATCATTACGAATAAAACCCATGTAACACTGGTCATTCTCTCGTTACATATCTCTAATTCCAGAAATAGGGTAGAATGTAATGTTTTGATAATTTGCTTATGGAGTCGTGCTGAACATTATTCGAGGCTCATTATAATTTCAAATCACCGTTGTGAGTTAGGATTGTGTTATAAAAGTATCCACGACAGAATAAATGCAGGGAAAGAAACTAATTGACTTAAAATGGCACGAGATATACTTATTATAATTTTTTTCCCATTACTATCGAAAGTGGTAGTAATTGCCGTGATACCGTTTAATTTGAAGTTCATAATAGATGTGAATTGTAGAATATTTTACTAATATTTCCATTAATTTTAAAAATATCAAATATATACAGGGTGATCTTTTTTTAAACTGACACTACTCATAGCCATCTTTAGCGTGATCTATAAACCTGAAATCCGCCAAAATTGATAGAGGAACTATAAACGACATGGGAAAGAGTTTCCATGAAAAAAAAGTTCCAAAAGTCACCGATAGGGGAAGATATGGCGCTGTTGTTGTCGGCGCATCAGAGAATTTGAACAAAACGTAAGTAAATCATCAAAATGCAAATTCACGACTACGTAGTCAACAGCAGCGCCAGTATTTCGGGCTATAAAGACAAGGGGTGAATACCGATAAAGTTGTAATATGCAGACAAATGAATAGCAAAAAAATTCACTGCTACATCGTTTTATGCAGCAAATTCACTTCTCTCTCCTTCAATGTGACCACCATCTTGGTGGACGACACATTGCATCCTGAACATTACCTTTCCAACTGCCAAGAGTCACATGTCACCAGGAATGTTCATCACAGTACTGGATATGTTGCCCTTTAGGACCGCCAAGTTAGAGACTCCAGAAAGATATACCTTGGAGTTTAAATATCTCCACAGAAAGAATTCACGTGGGTTAGATTCGGGGATCGATGTGGCCATGCAAGTGGAAAAAAAAAGCGACTGATGACCCTTTCTTCTGTAAAGCGACGACGCAACAAATTCCGCCCCGATGTTTATAGCCCAAAATACTGGCACTGCTGTCGACTACGTAGTCATGAATTTGCATTTTGATATTTTACTCGCATTTTAGGCAAATTCTCAGGTGTGCCGACATAACAGTGCCATATATTCCCTTATTGGTGACTTTTGGAACTTTTTTTTCACGGAAACCCTTTCCCATGTCATCCTTAGTCCCTCTATAAATTTTGGGGGAATTCAGGCTGATAGATCGCGCTACAGGTGGCTCTGAGTAGTGTCAGCTTAATAAAAATCCCCCTGTATTTAAGTACGTGATGATTCTACATAAATGCAATATATATGATATAGCATATATATAAAAATAGCATTTACGATGGAAGGATCGGAGAAAATTTACTAAATGACTGACTGAAATTAACATAACTGCTACTGTTTATCTCTTTGAAAAATCATTGAAATTTTAGTTCACCTTGTAAATCCTTACAAATTGTCGATGGTGTTTAAATTTGCAAAGACTGCCTATCAGAAAGAAAATAAAATGATTTTTCTGCCGTGAAAAAAATCCGTGAACTTAGAATTGCGAAACAAAATCGAATATTGTTGAAAAATGAACTCAAGATCACATTTATATTCTGATGCCGATAACATAAAAGGCCATACCATTTCTTGTTGCACTTCGATTCTCTCTTTCGTAATCGATACTCAACCTATGTGAACTCTCTAAAATCACACCACGCCAATAGTTACAAATTGTACTTAGTCTAAACCAAAATTCTAATGCTTAAGGCACCAAATTTATTTTAAAATTGGTTATGGAAAAGAAGAAACATACTTTTATTTCAAACTAGTTTTTTTTCATTCCTTTTGCTATCCCACTATATGTCTTTCTAATAGCTCTCTAAACAACCATTTTCTTCGAGTCAAAGGCCAAATTTCATCATAGAGAGACGTAAGTCAGAAGCTAACAATTATGAGAAAGGGTTACTAATTACATATCATTATTTATTGGGATTTCTATTTTTGGAATAATTTATTTTCAAAATTTTAGTTTCCTTTTCTTAAAATATATGTATTTATGACTATATGCACTCTTATAAACATGTAAGGGAGCAGGACTTACGTATTTTGTATTATGCAATTCATTTCTTTTAGGATATAGATCCTTAGAATTTAAAAATGAGAAGAAATTTGTATCTTTTCGTGAAGTCTCATTATAAAAAAGACGATTTATCTTTGTTAGAAAAAAATGAACCAAAAAAATCATGAGAAATGTTATGGGCCTGCAACGAATGCTAAAAAAATGTTAAAAGATCTGCGGTGACATAAAAAAAGATTCTGTACATTCGTAACTCTTTATAGAAGTTTTTTCTTTGGGTTCTTTAATGGTGCAAGCTGTTTTTTCGTGAAAAATTAGGTTTCTTTTTATGTATGAAGGTATGATTTTCTTTCGTCACTTACTGTTTACTGGGATTAGTTTTTGCGGTTGCGGGTAAAACTTGTCAGAATATATTGTCTTTACATTTATAAATCGTGGAGTGTTTCGGAAAATAAATATATTTGTTTTTCTAAAGACTTCCAAACATTTTTCTTTGCTATATTTGTGTTTCAGTAACAAATGTAGAAACTGCAACATATGAACAAAAAACATAGTGTTTGCCTTAATAAGAAACATAATTATCAGTTCGAAACCAACTATTAATTTTAATCTTTACTCTTAATTTTTAGGAAACGAATGATTTTTTTGTACTGAATATGAGCCTGAGCTGTTTCATAATAACAAACAAGAAAGAAAAATGCTACATCCTTTAAAATTCAGACGAAGTTTAAAAAATTTGTCTTAATAACGAAAATGTTTAATGACTAAATTAGTATTTTAAAATTTAAAATCCTTTTATAATCTTTGCTAAGAATAAAGGAAAAAATATGCATCCAGTAAAAAGCGAATTGCAAAGAAAACCACAAACTTAAATTTTGTTCAGAAATCTAATTTTAAGTCTATTTTCTTCTTTAAAAATATGCAAATTAACCAATTTTCGTTAAAAGTCTTAAAAAAAGATTTTGAAACCTCTAGAGATTTAACTTTAAACTTAAATGAAACAGTAAAATTAAATAAAGCTTGAAATTTTTGAGTGTTTAAAATGGAAACGGCAGAAACATGGCAAAATTTTTTGTTGTACTCTTGAATGAATTAAAAAACATTATGTCTTGCGTATAAACATCTCAGTTCTCTAAAATTTGTTTAAAATACAGAAAAAGGGAAAATAGGATTTATTTAAACAAAGAACATTCTCGAATACAAAACTAACTATAATAAAATACGTTGTGAATACCACTTTTTTTGAGAGAACTGAAAATAAAATTGATAACAAAAATGGGGACAGATTGTTACTCTTCTGATGGTTGAATTTGGACGTTGCTCCCCCAAAAATACATCACCAGCAGTGTTCCTGGAAATCTTTCTCTTCCAAATAGCTCCTCCAAGAAACATGTTTCTGTTGTGTCTGTTGAATTTGAACCTGTTCGCTTTTCAATTAGGGTTTGAACTTGGTTTGGATTACGCAAGGTCTTTCTAAAGATTTTGTTACGGTTCCTAATCCAGACACAGCAAGTATGAAGACTAGGATAGAAATTACGAAAATATTAAAGCAAAAAATCATCAGGTTTAACCTTTGTGTGTCGCTAAGATCCATGGGGGGTTGACTACTGTCACACGCCAGTCCAGTGTATATATGAATACAAGGAAATAGAAATATAAAACACACAATCGTAGAAGAATATTTTATTAACAAACGATGACACTGGCGATGGATTGCAGCTCTCATTTTTAGACGGGGTTCCTTTTGCAGGCAGAAGACTGACGCGTTTCCCAGAATACAGCCAAGTCTTATTCGGGAATCGAACCCGCACCCTCGGCGTGGTAGGCTGATGACTTAACCAATTAGCCACTGGGCGGCACTTTAACCCTTTGTGGGATGTCCTTTGCACATAGCAAACCCCTAAATCTAGTCTTTTTTTTCACTTGCATTCAATGTATTCCAGTTAAATGAGCAGAAAAATGGTTAGTACTCCCATCTGTTATCAGTTTAAATAAGTAAAAATATTTTGCAACCTTTAATTGGAAATTTTTTTAATATTATTTAGGTTAAAAAAAATCGGGGGAAAATCTGCATTGTGCAAATGGGGGAGGTTGTTGTCCCTGAAAGTGTTAACATTTAGGTAGCATTAGCAATATGGTTACTTTAATGCTCTCATGTTACGATTGTGAGTGAGGGAACCAACTGAAAGAAACCAACTAAAATATATCAACAACTTTACATAGCCAATTGGACAACTTAAGAAAATAGGAGCAAGCATTCTGAGACTCAAAATAATATTTAGACCAGTATTCTTCAGATAAAAGTGCATCTTGTCAAATAGATTATTGAAATTTTCTCCGAAATAATAATGTGATTTATGTATTTTTTAAAAAGTTTACTCAATAACGAAAAGTCATGTTAAAAGACATTTCCGTTGGAGCAAACATGACAGGACCTACGACAGAGGAAATTTTTTTTCTATGACGCAGAATATTGAAAAACATGCAGTTTGGTTACTAGTTTGCAAGAAGTTATAGCGCCATTGTTCATATTTACGACAAAAGTTTTACAGCAAAAATAAAAACTTTGAGATACTCTATGAACACTATGATTCTCTTCTTGTTAACGCATATGAATATTTCTTCGAAAAATCTTCTTTTAGAGAGGAAACAAAAAAAAATTCTGGATGTTACCTAAAATAATTAAAAAAGATAAAGTATGACGCACTAATTAATATGAAAGTTTGATATGAAACAGAAAAGGGAAAATCTGTTGCTCTAACTTTACATGCGAATAGTACGATTTAAAAAATTTTGCAAATGAGTAATTCAGTATGATACATATTGGATTTAATCAGTTTTCTGTATTAGGTTAAATAAGCAGTATTTTCTGAACGAAAGTGTGCCTCGACGTATTTTGGAAAAGTATTGAAAAATGAGTGATCGAAAAAAGTTAAAATCGCTTTTAGATTCAACATATATATAACACCCTACACAATTTTAAAATTCTATAAATACAAGTGATTAAATGGAACAGATGGCTTATGGGACACATTTTACCTATTCTTAACTCATCTTAAAGTAAGATACAATTATAATAATTATATGGGAAATTTTTTACAAGTTTTAACATTTATTGCACAGGCCAATGATGAAAAAACTTTTTGAATAAATTTGCCTTATTCTTGTGGTTTTTTGTGTGCTGAAACCGAATATGACAATAAAAAAGCCGTATCACCCACCATTTTTTCACATTTCAACACTAAATATTTAAAGAAATGACATTTTTAGCGAATTCAACGCCATAAGCTAACCACAAGCAATGTAGCTTTACCAAATTCGCATGTTTCTTATGTGAATGGGACAGTGGGCAAGGGATCAACATTGGTCCAGAAAAATCTGGCCTTCAAGAAAATCTTTAAAGACTAGAGAGAAGAACATTCTGCGCAAGAACCTCATGGACCCGGAAACATTCTACTGCCATCTCTACACATAAAATTAGGCCTAATGAAAAAGTTTATGAAAGCCTTACCCAAAGCTACAGAATGTTTCATGTATCTCTGCGAGAAGTTTCCCCATCTATCAGAAGCAAAATTGGAAGAAGACATGTTTGTTGGTCCTGACATCCGAAAATTGATTTTCGATCCCAACGTTGAATCAAAAATGACTTTAAAAGAGAGGGAAGCTTGGGTGACATTCAAGCAGATTGTGACCAAGTTCTTGGGCAACAAAAGGGCCCACATTATATTTCTATTGTAGCCAACACGCTGGAAAAGTTCAAAAAGTTAGGCTGTTCGACGAGCCTCAAGATTCCCTTTAAGAACAGTCACCTTACTTTTTTCCCAGATAATTTGGGTGATGTCAGTGAGGAGCAAGATGAGCGGTTTCATCACGAAATTAAATTTAAGGAAAGACGGTATCAGGGCGGGCCTGTGGAATATCAATATGATGGGAGACTACTGCTGGTCACTTCAGCGAAAAGTTGAGCAAGAGATTCACGGGCGAAAAAGCAATATCAGGAGCTTTGAGGAGAAGAGAGAAAGGAAATGTAAGCCAATGCACACATAAAACATATGTGATAAAAAGGTATTTTAATGTTTATACTTGAATAAAAGTTTGTTCATATTGTAACATTTATTTAATTTTATTTTCTATGGTATGTTCTGCTAATTTTCTAGTTTCCGACGAAGTCACATTTGGGACGACACTGTAGGTGATAGAAAAAAACTGAGGTCAGATACGGATTCAGCACCGAAAATTGCATAAGAATCAGCTATTAGCGTTAAAAAGTTTTCAAAAAGTCATTTTTCGTTGGCCTGTGTTATTAAACAGATTACTGAAATCAGTAAAGAAACCTCTTTATCTTTATACTAAGGAATTTATATCTGCATTTGAACTTGAATTTACATACCTAGAGGAAGTAAATAAATTTAAATTGTAATGAAATTTACATGAAAATCCCATCCAAATCCCATTTAACAGAAAATTATCAATAGTGTACACAGGGTGTCAGAATTAAAATTTCCAAAAGTTATGGCTTATTTTTACGGAACTTAGAATTTGGAAAAATATTAAATAGAAAGAACATCTCACCAAGTTTTAATATCAATAGATTTCGATGTGTGCACCTTTGGAAACACGACAAACGTCTTAACGATCATCCAGTTCTCTCCTAGTGACGAATTACTCTCCAAGTTATTAGACACTAAGTTATTAGCCTCTCCAAGTTAACAGACGAATTATTACTTGAATGATAAGGCTTCTTCAACTCATCCACAGTTTCAATCTTTTGTTTATATACATTTTTTTTGTTTATACACTAATAACTCCTGATATGCTACGAAACACTTGGAGAGAACTAGATTACCATTTAGACGTTTGTTGTGATACAAAAGGTGCATACATCGAAATCTATTGATATTAAAACTTGGTGAGATGTTCTTTCTATTTAAAAAAACTTTTTAAATTACCAATGAGTAGTTCCGTGAAAATTAGAAATAACCTTTAGATACTTTTAGCCCGGACATCCTGTATATATTTATTTTTTAATCATGAATCAGAGTAAAATGTTAATATTTTTAATGGAAATAAATAGTGTTTATTAAATAGTGCTTGAGATTTTAGGAAGTAGTTCAATTCTGCTTAAACCTCAATGTCAAAATTAATCGTTATAGTGCTAAAGGTTTTTGGTTGTCATCGGAAGTAATGTATGTTTTGTATTATAAACTTTAATTTAATTTAGTTTATGTACATTGATAAAAAAAGTAGTCAAAAAACGATCAAGACTTAAAGATGTTCAGCTGTTGTTGCCAAATTTTTAAAAACATATTTGACAGAATTGCTTTATAAAACATTCATGTATTCATTGACGTCCATTTTCGTTGTGACTTGAATAAAAATGTATAAAATGTATAAAAATCTAAACATTTTATAAGAAATTTATTCATTATCTAACTTTCATGTTTCAAAAACTAAGTGTGTAGAGTTGCAGCATCAACGAACGATAAATAAAATTTCAGTTTTAGGAAATATTCTGGATTAAATATTTATTAATGTCTTATAGAAGGATATTTAATGTTTGAAAAGTATGGTATTATATGAGCATTACATTTTAGAGAAAATTATTTATATTCATTGCAGGATAATGCATTTTTTATGTTTAAAGATTACATCCTTAATTTTATTGTTTTTTCTACGTAAGTTATGATTTTATGTGGTAAGGAACTGTGTTTATTTTTAGTTTTTTTGTCTTTAAAACATTTACTTGCGTTTCACTTTTTCTCCCATCTCCTTAGTGACTTTTTTCCAGTTCCAAAAAAATAATTTGTTTCTTAAAAACTGTTATGCAACCACAAATAAAATTGTACAAAAATGCATTTTTCAAAGCCAGATGATTACAGATGATGCCTGATGATAACCATATTTGTTTATTTTAATAGAAAAATCGACAGAAATCGAGTGTAGATTTTAATTTAGCAATATGTTATACACATGATTAGGTAAGTTTTTAAATACGAAGGTGTATTAATTAAAAACATTCATGTATTCATTTAAAAAGTGTTTAGTTTTTAACTAGATGGTTAACAAGAGATGGTTAACAAGTGCTTGAGATATGCTAATTTCGGCATACGCGCCAAGCAGCTTGATTAAAAAGGTTGATAGATAAGCGAGTTAAGAGAGCTACAAGGTAAGCAGCTCCAGGTGTTAACTGTTGCTTGTGCTTAGGGGGCCCAAAGTTTAGGTGGCAGAACTGCTGGTTGACTTACTGTTCGTGAGTATTGAAAAATATATTGTTCTTGAAAGCTGTATTTATATATCCGTACAAGTAGTACGTATGCTCATTGTTGAAAAGCAAAATCTATATGTGCAAACATTTAAAATAATCATTGTTTCATGTATAAACTGTGTTTGTATACAATTCAAGGAGAGTGCCCCTAAGCAATTCTCTATACATGTAAAGAATACGTGGAAAAATATGAAATGAACCTGATACTCACAGTTTCATTTTGACCAAAAGCATTTAAACGATGGCACCAGAGACCTTCTGATAACCAGAGTATTAGGGATGCCGATAACACCTCGTAGGCCTTAATGCATCGAAAACACCACCTTATAGTTATTTATATAATCGGCGAAGGATTTGCGCAAGTTGGAGACCCTTGGACACAACAGACCAGCCGAGAAGATTTCTTGACGATTAAGTACAACGTCGGTTTCACTATGATTTTTAATTACTGTTGAATAACGACGTTGATATTACTACTGCCAAATTCATTTATATAGGTCACATAGCATCAAAAGTTGCCGTCTTAGCCTACAGGTAGTCCAGAACAGTGCATTTACTGTGCTACGATTTGTGTCATGATTTAAAATTTGATTTTTTAAAATTTTAAATTCGATTTGTATGAATAAACTGTCTTTAAGCATTACCCTAACAAGTTTTTTAACATAGGGAATTTTTTTCAAAAAGATTGTTTTTCATCAATGCGGCAGACACGTACCTTCACACATCGACTAATACACACCACGTGGTAATACACACCATGTGGTACATAGACTAATACACACCATTGTTGGCTACTTTCTTAAAGGAGTATCCAACAGGTGAACCTATGTGACATGTTATGGGCAGGGGAGGGGGAAGGGTAAAACATATTTACATCCATGTCTCAGCCATGTTACAACGAGCCTAGGTTAGAAGCCGGTAGAAACCTTTAATGATAGCCATCATTAAATTTGGGTGAATTACCTGGAAAAGTGTTTTTAAGTCATTTTGAGGTTGAAGACTCGAAATCATTTTCTTCGCTATCACTTGAAGCTATCACTTGAAGCTTCGCTAAATAAAATTATTTTCTTCGCTATCACTTGAACGATGCAGCCAAATAGAGTTGTTAATTCAACTGTCTGATGAAACATTATATTGATACATTTTGAAGAAACAAGAAACATATTTAAATCTATCGAGGTAGACTGGAACACTGAAGGAAAAAACAAATATTCTTTAGTGTTTTCACTCATCACCGATCTAGATGATGACATCTACAGTTACAACGACGTTACCTCGTGCTGTAAGCTATCTTTGGCTTTCAAGAATGCCCGTAACAACTCTCATTTTCCAACAATGAACCATAGTAAAATTCAGTTAAGGCAATATTCTATGTAGCCATTGTATTTCTCTTAAAACAGTGGTAGAATTCGATCTTTGTCAATAGACTAATTTTTTTTTCTTTCAGTTCGCAAGGCTGTTCTTGAAACAAAGTGTTCTACTAATTATTTCCGTTGTATAATCGTAGAGAAAAAGGGAAAGTAACATTATAATAATGATCAAATTTCTAATGAACGATGTGCTGATCTTTAGTGATGAAAAGGATTTTGCATTTTATTTTCGAATACATCCTACAATATTATTAAAATGAAAGAATATTGCCTTCTAAAAACCATTGCATTTCTACAAGTTCCCTCAGAGAATTATATTTTTATGTATACATTGAATTTTGCTTTTTTTCCCTTTTTAATATACATAGCAATTTGAGAAAAAACTCTTATTTAATAAACTTTTATCTGATCTATTACTGGCAAAATAAAATATAGTACCGTTATAATTATGTACTTCTTTATAACGATTTGTTTTTTTTTTTTAAGATTTCAACCACACTTTCAGTTATTAGCATGAAATAAATAATAATCTAAATGCATTAAATTTTATGTTTTTTTTTATTTTAGAACCTAATTAAATCGCCATGCTATTATCTTCATCTATAATGGCAAAAAATAATAATCTAATGTTAAAACGATATACTGCTCTATGTTTATTTTCATTTTTTTAAATTTTCGAACTCATTTTCAATTATTAACATAAAATAAATAATTAATAATCTAAATGTGTTTAATTTTCTATTTCAAAATACTTCAAAGATTAAACAGATCAAAGGAACATTGTGCGTCTAATTTATGGGATTATTTTGTAAATACTCATGTTTTTCCACCTTTTATATTTAAATGAAATTTTATGAGTTATATTGAATTAGAACGGTATATCTTGAAATTTAAACACCTCTCAAATACATTTCATGAAAACGAACAAAATAAGTAAAAATCGATAAAATTTTATTAGATTTACAAAACTGATTTCCCCAATTTGCCTTTCAAGAATGCAATAACGTGCTTTAAAATAACTTTTTTTGGGTTCTTATTTCACGGAGGTATTGGGCCATTTCATCCGAAAGAAATAAAAAGACCTTCTTACTTATTTGAAAAAAAACGACCTTTATTTTGCTGGAAAAAGTGATAATTTAAATAAAAATTCAGTTTTTCATTTCAGTTCTAAGAGAATCTCTAAGGGTTATAGTCAGTTTTCACCAAAGAAAACACTTTTGCTAAAGTCAAACATATTACATTTTGTACAATAAGTGAAATATAGCTATTAAAGATATTTACGATCTAAATCTTATCCAAATATATATAAAAAATATTATAAATAGCAGTTTAGTTAGTATAGTTTAAAAAGTTCTATGTAATGTTTTTCCATCATTCATATAAATTCTTTCTCCATGTTCCTCTTTAATACCTCTGGTATGTGTATTTTCCCATAAAGTTACTATGGGAAACCTTCTTTACTAATACTACTTCACAGCATAAAAGAATGAGAGACATTTCTACAAGTGGAATGTTTGGGAACGAAAGTCAAATCTGATGGAAACAATAAGAGAGTAAGTGTGAGAACTTATCCTCAACAATATCACTTATGGCTAATGGCTAAAGCACTTTCCTTCGCCATCAGTTTTTGTCACATTTAGAGTGCGGTTTTGATTGCTTTTTGCCGATAAGTTGAAGAATCTCTAGAGTATTTTTTTGGTGTTGATTTAGATGATTCGATACAAAAATAAAAATATGAAAACAGGGATATGGTATGAAATATTATATAGTTTATAAAGATAGAAATTTCTTGCTAATGGCTATGAAAGTACCTGCCGTTAATTGATTTTTATTTCTAGGTATATTCCTTTGATCATGAGAGAATGAGTAATATTAATAAATTGTTTTGAACTGAACACTAAAAGCATATTATTTGTTGAAGCAACAGTGAGATTTATTTTAGCTATCCTGAGTAAAAAAAAGTTGCTAGCTTCAAGTAAACACACATGTATCAATTTAATTTGGGAGGTATTGAATCAAAATTAACCCCCTTGGTTTAAATAAATTGCCGTTTGAAGAACTAGAAGCTTCTTATGCAAACGTTCAGCACTTTTCTACTAGATGCGAATCCCCGTGAATAGCGAACACGTACGAGGGTGAGAGGTAAAAACACTACAAAGCGAGGTCGGTCGGAGGCGAGCATCGAACGAAAAACAATTGGAGTGATGATCGCTTGGCCGTACAGCAGCCGGACATTATCAAGTTTACCGGAGGTGTTTTGAAGTTAAGTACCTTTCCAGGGACCTAGTGATAAAGTGAAGACAGAAAGGCTAGTGTGGCGTATGTACAAGCAGTGACGTGACTGAATTCTGGTAGGGTTTCCGTAATATAACTACCGGGATTAACACACGCGATAAATAATTCCCCGTTGCCTGCTAGCAATAGAGTACGGTATTTATACAGTCTAAATGTGTTGCAATAAATAGTTTACAGTAGAAAACCTCGTCGGACCTTGTTAATGGTGTGTTCATTGTTTAGTATATACATTACCTTAAGGGTAAACGAAACAGTAAACTTCACAAACTGCTCAAAAGTACAGAGAAAAATGTTTTCCTTATGGATTTTTTTTCAGATTAGTTTTGATAACTTCTGAAGGACATGCAAAATTGTAATATACCTTTAAAATTCTTAACAAATGCGGATATTTTTATTTACCCAGAAAAATTAAAAGAATTCCGATGACGACCGAAGACCTATTTTGCAGCTTACCTCAAAAGACCTTTACGGCCTAGAACGAGAAGTCTCTTTCTCTTCCCCCACAGACTACCATGACTATTGTACTGAAATTTGTAAAGGTGGGGTTCGAAGAGTCCGCACAATTAGCATCAGGTCATAAAGTACGCCGGGATCGGTTCTAGACAATAAAAGTAGATCGAACAGATAAGAGAACGACTCTTCGGTGACGTTGAACTATTGGTAGAATGACTACCCACCAGTCACTATGGGGAGAATGCAATCTAGCACAATTCCGACCGGCTGTCGTGACTTCTCAATGTTCTTTCTTCAAAGTGTTAAAGGTTATGATGTAAGTAAAATTTATGGTTTGGATCACAGTAATGCGATTTATGCAATCCTTTCAAGAAATTCTGAAACCGCTTCATTCATTACACAAAAAATATCCCGTTGGTGTGCTTTAACACATATATTTTCATTACTTTGGTTGTCAAATGAAAAATTATCTATCTTGTAAATACAAATTGTTTATAAATCTGAAAAATCTTGTTGTTTGATATTTAATATTCTATATGTTTTTCTTGATTACAATGGAAGAATTAAAGCAAAGATTGAATAGAATGGTTAAAGTTTTGAAATTCGGACGTAACCATGAGGAAATATAATTGCATTTCGATGGATTTAATAATCTATTTTAAGTATTCTATACTTGGAAGATTTTCATTAAAATAATTTTACCTTTATTTCTTTTTTATCATTCTGTTGACCCTTTTTGATAAATTTTTAAATCCCTTATAAATGTTCTCTTTAAATATAATCAATGCTTAAATGAATTGCGTCCGATAAGTAACGACACATAATTTAGTATTTTATATTCTTCATCAAAGCAGAGCCCTATGTAGCTTACTGAAGATAAAACAAGACAAAAATTTCGTGATTTAAAATAATTCATTTACTAAAATTTACACTTTATACATATATATAGTACATATTATTTATAAAAAGAATATACAAAAAAAAACACGGTGGGAATGGCTACTCCCCGCAACCAATTATGATCGGTTGCGTTATGGGGCAGTTTGCTGTTAATACATATAATACGTTATTTAAAGAATAAATTAACATGATATACTTCTGAATTTATCAGGAGTAAATTGTACACATTGTAAAACAATTTCGGATAAACATTATGAACTGAAGTGAAGTTGCAATTTAAAAATAGTAATGGGAGATACATGGGTTTCCATGACTACGACGTTGACGGTTCCCGTAATTTTTGAACACGTAATATATTAACCCACTTTTCTTACAAAATGGTACTGCAAAACACAAAATTTATTTTTAAGTGAGATAATGCAAGAGAAAAAAGGACTGCTTTTTAAAGAAACGAATGGGTTGGATGTAATTAATATGGTATTAAACTGCGAATTTAGTTATTGATACCTTGCTTAATTGTACAATTATCTAGATCAAACATTATTTAGTATTTATATATGTTAGACTTGCGTCCGACATTGGGACTGATTTGAGTTTGATCGACAGGATCATCAATAAACTCAAAGGAGCACACCCAGATGGCGAGGTTTGAATGAACCTTTGAAAATGACCAATACTAAGTGAAGTGGATACAACATTTAAAATGATTAGCAAAAGACGGTTAGCACAGAAAAGTGCGGCATTCAACAAAGGGACGGCCGACTAGAGATCTACGGATGGAGAAACCGCAAACGAGGGCCGGCAGCGTAGAGAGCCATGGTGAGTGGTCCAGGTGCAAGAAAAACCGGAAGGGGTGAGACTACCAAGAAGCACACATCGGGCTCGACCTGGCAAAATCCCAACTGGGATAACCCCGACGATGCGGATAGACCCGCAGCAGGCAACTACTCCGCACACGACCCAGACAAGCCCCCCCGCAACCACCACCCACAGGAAACCCCCCACAAAGCCAGAGACACAGACGTACTCCATGCAGAACAGATGGATAAGCCTATGAAAAGGTTTAAATTTAGAAGACGTAAAAGCTCTACCGGAGGACAATCGAAAGGCCAACCTTCAAGAGGACGTAACTAAGAAGAGAAGGAGGCAAAGAAACCCAAACGAGCGACTGCACATAATTAATGGCTGTAAGCGTGAACGCGAAAACCTTAAGAAAAAAAACCAAAAAATGAGTCACCAAAATTAATGGCAGTGTGACTCAAACAATTAAAAAAAATAAAAAAGACGGCGCTCGTTGCAAATCCCAGATAAGAGACGACTTGCAATTATATTGGGAATGGTCAATTTCGAGAGGGAACAGTCACAACCCTGGGCGCCGAACCAGCAACATGGTAAAAACCTCATCGTTGTTGTGCAACCCACCCTGCGGAACCTTCGTGAGTCGGCGTGACCTGTGTTCGCCAAAGGGCATCACCACAATGACGAGGACCGTGACCTCTAGGGTTGGACCAACTCAAAGAAGGCCCAGCTAACCTAACAAGGCTGCAGTCGGTAGGTCAGAATCCGAGGACACGACCAAATCTCCTGACTTACGCAGGCCCCATGCCATTTCGCTTATCATTGCAGGCCGTAACCTTAGCCCTACCTTGCCTTCAGATTTCCTTCTCACCACAAGTGCTGAGCAGTTCCTCCTCGGGGAGTCCTATCAGTAACGATCTGGACCATTCAGATCAACTAAAACAAACTAATTGAACTAAGCTTCAGCCGGAAGATAAGTTTTAAGACTGACTGAAAAAGGGTGTAAGTTAGGGGTTAGTCAGTAAGAATCAGGCTCAACTACGGCTTACTAATTAGATTTGGCACCAGGTGGAGGAAATTTAGTGGGTGATATGGTAATGAAAATACTTACATACGACCCCCGGCGTAGAAGTAGAAATTACTGGTAGTAAGCCTGCTGAATCAGTTGTCTAACGCATGCTAGCTGCTTACTTGTTGTCGTAGTTTCTCCTTCTATTAAGCTAATTATTAACCGAAACGATAATTTAGAATCCCCAGCCAAACTGAAATTCTTCAAAGGAGAAAATCTTGAACACAATCCTTTTCGGCCGTGATCCCGGCTAGCGTTCCTAACAAGTCCACTAGTGTGTGCGCCGAAAATCCTCTTGCAATAATGAAATTTATGTTGAGCCGACAACAGAGCACAACCTAAAAGGGGAGAAAAGGGAGTGATTCCTATCCGTATTTTGGGGGGTTTAGGAATGTTTTTAAAATTTTAGTCAATTATTAGTGTTCGTGAAACTAGGGGAACCTTACTGTTAGTTGTTAATAGGTTATTTGCCGGGGAGCTGAAAGAGGAAGGTTATATAAGTTATTACTTGGAGAGTGATGTAGTGTATTAAAGTGTATAGAGTATTATATGAATGGTGTGTTTAACTATTCTTGTATTGTTTGTCTGGAAATCACCTATGTTGTCGATATTCGAGTGCAGCCAACACAATATCCTTCTAAACTTACCTTTTATCCATTTATTATTAGCTACTTGTTGGTACTAGATTTTAATATTCTTTTCTGTTGGGCATTTTAGATGTGGGCAGTTATGGAGAGGGCAATTAAGTAGATAATGTTGCCAGTCTCCTAACTGCCCACAAGCGCATAAATCGGTGTCCCAAATTTTGAACCTATGTAGGTAAACCAGGAAAAAACCATGACCTGTATAAAGTTGATCAAAGAGACGGTCGAAGGATAGCCTATCATCTCGGACAACTGGGAATAAATTGTTTGTGATTCGCCCGGTTTTGTTATTTGACCAAATGTACTGCCATTCTTCCTTAATGGCTACCTTTAGGCTTTTCTTCAGTAGTGAACGTGGCCAGGGAATTTTAGTCTCTGGTAAAGTTTGGGTATTCGCCGAAAGTTTGGCCAGTTCATCTGCACGTTCATTGCCTTTTCTGCCAACATGTGCTTTTACCCACGTTATACTGAAATTACTGCCCAAGAGTCTAATGAGGTTGTGGAGCTCCGTAAGTTGTGGGTTTTTGGAAAACGATGTATTTATAGCTTGGATAGAATCGACTAGCCGTTAGAATTCTGAACTGATAATTTTGACTTTGGCCCACATGGTCGCTTGGATAATGGCGGGGAGCTCAGCTTGATATACGCTATTACCGTTGGCCAGACGGTCGTTCCAGGTGTGAAATTCTTGATCATCAAGGTAGGCAACAAAGGCTGAGCCTGTACCGTGATCAGCTTTGGAACCATCCGTATAAATCTCGCCTAGGAACTTCTTTCCTGGCGATAGAGCTTCCTGGGAAGAGACATGCCCGCAACAATAACCGTTTCAGAAGGATGATCTTGCCAAATATTAACGTTTTTCAAATAGTTTTCTGCGTCATATAGCTTTCCAAATAGTTCCTGTTTCACACCTAGTCTAATCACTAGACCTAGCACTGCCTCATATTTAACAATTAAGTTTAATGGAGATAACCCTGCGAGTACTTGCAGTGCTGAAGTAGGGGAGGTGCGGTTGGCCCTGGTGATCGTTAAGAGGAAGTGGCGTTGACATTTTCCTAGCTCTTCCTCGCACCTTTTTTCCGATTTTAACCCCCATATTGGCGCTCCATAAGTTAATATCTTATCTGCAACCGTCTTATACCAAATTTTGATGAATTTTGGGTGGGCACCCCAGCGCTTATTCGTTAAATTACCCAGGAAATTAAACGTTTCTCTTACCTTATGAATTTGAGTTGTTACATGTGTTACCAATTATGAGAACTATTTATTGTTATACCTAGGTATTTTAACGAGTCTACAGCCTGAAGAATTTTGTTTTTAACCTTAATATTTTCGATTTTGTCTTTAATTCTTATACCGAGACCTCCAGGGATGCGGGGACATTTTATAATATAGAACCATAGTTTTGTCCCAATTAATTTTTAGTTTATTTGACTCCACCCAGTTATTAAATTTTCCTAGCGAATGATTTAAATTATTAATTAATGTTTGCTTATCTGGGCCCTTAACTATCCGCAAAAGCTTGAATTCTAGTGTGGTTAGGCCACTGCTGCGACAGGGCTGTGTCCGCTACTATGTTCCAAAGCAGTGGACCTCAGCAACTTCCCTGCGGGGTGCCTCCGAATGCTTCTTTTGTCGTTATTATTCCATTTTCTTCCAAGGTGACCGTTCTATTCTCTAGGAATGAAGATATTACGGCTTTAATATAGTTTGAGCAGGGGGTTACTTTTAACCCTTTCACTGGCTCAATTCAAAAGAGTAATTCACCGATCCTGGCTTCTGACATCTGTACGATTCTACCCTTCAACCGGCCCAATTCCCCTCGTGAAAAGTTTGTTTTCTTGCATAGCATTTCTTTCCCCCCCTTTTCAAATGTCGGAATGTTTTGCTTGTCAGACCGCGGCCCTCCTTCCTCACACCGAGGCCGTAATAAAGTTTACCACCCCCTAGAGTTTCCCCAACGAAATCGTTGGGGGCAGCAATCCCCCCCCCCAACTGCTTCCCCAACTGCAGGAGAATTCTTACAAAGAAACGGGTTTTTACTTATAAACGGGTACGTGTAGAATAGAAAGACAGAAGTCTTCCTCTTACCCGTGACTTTGTAGCGTACAGAAACTTTTATCGCTTTCGTAAAAATGCAATCTATGATTTGAAATTTAAATAAATACTAACACGCTAAATATCATAATATAAATATATTTACTGACATATACAAACACACATAAACACAGAGATGGATAGATGAATGTTGAGATATATGTTCGGTAAAAAGCATTATACTATATATATATATATATATATATATATATATATATATATATACTAATCATTATTTTTTAGAGATATTTAAATTCATAATTGTGTTTCATCTAATTTTCCATGTAGAATTCATCTTAAAACACGTCTTTATTTAATTTGTAAGTTATTAAAGACCAAAAACTGCTATTCAGAATAAATATTAAATCAGTTTATGTCTATTTATTACTTAAAGGAGCCAGTTAAATGTTCTTTAGTTAAGATTATGCATTTAGAGTCTTTTTTAAATAATTCTAAAATTTATGACTGTTAAAAATTTATTATATGCTTTATTTTCTAATATAATCAAAATTCGAATACATTATTTTTGACGTGGTGTGTCATATGTTAAGCAGATTGATAAATATTGTTATTTATCTGCATTAAGATATCTTGAGATATAAAAATAATATTCATAAATCACGGCAGAAAATGTTTCTGCTCTTTCTTGATTTGATTCAATTTGCAAGTGTTTCGGTAAAAAGCATTATTTTACAATGAATCTTTAAAATAATGCTGTTGTTAACGAAAGATCTAGTTTTTTGCATGAAAGATCTATTTTTTATAATATTATATACACTTACTAGCATTTTACCCGTTATTCGCACGGGATCTGATTGCGTTGAGGAGGGTTATATCTGTCCCTGCCCCCTTATTTCAAGAAATAAATTTTTTACGCCCACTTATTAGTCATCCCCTAAAATCTATTTATTCCCCCAAGTTTGGTCGAAATCTGTTACAAATTGCATTAATCAGGATTCGAAGGGAAGAAAGAAGTTCGTAAAGTATTAAATAAGTAGTTAAATTAAAAAAATTAATTTTTTTTCACTGCGTCATCTCACTATTTAAGTTCTTCGGACCACATATGAACAAAGCATGCAGTTTGGAATATATATATATATATATATATATATATATATATATATATATATATAGATAGATAGATATATAAATATACGTACCTGATGTTCTTTTATGCACATCAGCAATAATAACTATTATTCCTCATATCCTCTGTCATTTTAAACAGAATTTGAAATTATCGTAGATCGAAAACACGGTATTGAAATTATAATTGGAATATAGTGTAAGGCTGTGAAGAATATAAAATCTTTCTTCTGATTGCCTTTGAATCTATTAGTCAAGAGAAGTACCGGCAACACAACTTTTTTTTTCAGAAATATAACAGTTTTCTTTTATAGATGATCCTTTATTTTACATACTTATCACAAACGGGATTCGAACCCGAGACATCAACTCTTCTATTGATGATAACGTTAAAATGCTATGAAAATTTTGCAAAAGTATTATATTCAATTTCTTCCAAACTTCAGATATTTTCTAAACAAAACATTCGATAATATAAATTAAACATTAAATATTTCAGATTTTAAACCATCTCTTATAATTTTAAGTTAATAAAAAATTCTAGAGAATTCCCTTAAATATTTCATCTCACTAGCATAATATTTTTCACACGTTTTCCCATAATATTTCATTGATATGATATTTATATTTAGCGCACAACATCATACAAATTTAATTCTTGAATCATTCTAAACAAAAAGAAAGTCAATCATACTGAGGTGGTATATAAATTTTATTACTTCATTGATTTCAGGAACCAAAAATTTAAACTTCTATAATTACCATTTTGTTACACACAAGCTACATTTTAACAGTCGTTAAAAAATATTTACACATTCTGCAACAGTGCAAGTGGTAAAAAAATATTATAAGTGTAAATTTTATATAATTAAAACATAATAATACACAAATTATTTAAATGTGTCATGTTACAACCACATTGTTTTATCCTATGAATTTTATATTTCATTGTGAAACGAATTACACTCACACAAAACGATAAAAGAATATTGCAGTTCACACACAGAATTACTTGTTGTTTCATATATGTAATGAAATTTTGGAAGGTAGAATTATTTTAACAAACCAAAATTAGTTAATATTAAATTTTAGAATAAAGGTTATAACATAATATTCCATTTTTGGCATGATCTCAAGGTTAGTATAAAAAGTGACACATAGTACCAAAATGACTGCTCAAAGGTTATGCTTGAATATATATGATTTATTTACACTACTATATATTTTATATACAATAACACTTTAAAAAAAATTCACTAAACTCTCTTCAAATTATTTAATCTTATTCTAAATTTCTTTCAAGTTAATCATTCAATGCAATTTTTCTAGATATTCACCAATGTTAACCTCAATAATTATCACAATTAATTTCAACAATAAATATTTGCTAATAGATACACACATCATTGATAATCAGTTCCATCAGTAATAAAATTCCTCATCATAACTTTGTTACTACCAATTACATTCATCAATAATCTTTACTAATAGTTATACACCTCAATAATAATGTTTTGTCAGTAATTAAATTCCTCACAATAACTTTGTTACTACCAATTAAAATCATCAGTAACATTTACTTATAGTTACACACATCATATTCAAAATCATCAATCATCAATCATATTCAAATTCATCAGTAATTAAATTTCTCAACATAACTTTGTAATTAATGTTTTAATTGTTTTCAATCTTTCTCTCAAAATCTTAAAATTTTAGGAATGCCGAAATTAGAGTTCCAAATGACACTTCCCTATCATTAATATAAAATAATCTGAAACAAACCTTGGCTGACATCGATGACACCACATGTATACGCATGAGTTTTAGTCCTCGGACTCATTAACACTCACAGGTATAAGGATAATAATCCGTTGCGTCATAATTGGCAGTCCACGTAGAATATCAGTAAACACAGTCTGGAAGTTACCACTCAGTTCCTGATCCTTGTGCAAGGGGGCAGAGTCTCACGGCTGGCATGGGGTTGATCGTTGTCGTCAAGGAAACAGGCTCAAACTCTTAGCGTCAGTTCCAGATCATTGGGCAAGGGTGCAGAATCTCTCAGCTGGCATGGGGTTGATCCTTGTGGATGAGGGAACAGGCTCAAATCCGTGTCATCTGGTATTCAACTATTTTATCATGCAAGGGCGTCATGGTTTCACCCTTGCTTTTGGTTTCGACTCATTTATTCTATATGTTTTCGCGACAGTATACTATTTTCTTTCATATTACAAATGAATAATTATATCGCTAAAAATTTGTTAGTTCTTTCTGATGTTACAATTATAGATGCAATGATCTTGTAATAACCTTAATTCATAATACCATATTTTTAAGTGCTACAATTTTTTACAACAAAAGATCGATAATAGATCGTTATATCATACACAATTGCTTATTTCTTATGTGAAAATATGATGTAAACAAATACGTATACTTATTTTGAATATAGAAATATATGTTAAACATTCTATTCTTTTGTATGGTATTTTTCAAAACAGGGAGCGGGGCACAAAGCTACATCACAAATTTTACAGTAATATCTAGTTTCTTTTCTTATTTTTTTGCCATTTTCATTTTCCGTTTGGCAACAAATAGTGCATCTTCTGGAAGGATTGGTCTTTTTTTCTGTTTGTGGAATATATGAGGGAAAATGTCTTCCTTGAAACCTTAGGGCAGAGCTAATTTTGCATGAATGGATAGAGTTATTTTCTGATTCAGAAGAAATGTTTTCTTCCGTTATTCTCTCTATTAATTTCAAACGGAAGTTCAGATTATTAAGATTCCCTCCATTTTTTTTGTAAAGAAGGAATGAATTCCAAACGCTAATATCTAAAAGGTGCCTGAAAATTTTTTTATAATATTTTTTCTGTTTTCTTATTATCCCATAATTTGAAATAGATGCATCCATTCTGTCCACACCACCCATTGTATGGTTGTAATCCAGAACTGCTACCGGTTTTTTATAAGTTTTCCCATGTTTTGTTATATTTTGCATTTCTGTGGAATGGATCGTGCTTAAAATGGCAACAGATCTTTTATCATGCCACTTCATTATCAAAGCTTTTCCCCGTTGATAAGAAATCAGCTCACCTTTTTTCATTTTCTTATTTTTGATTTCGTCGGGCACATCCCTTCTGTTTGTTCTAAGTGTTCCATAGATGTCTGTTTTCCTTGAAATGAGAATTTCTGCAAGGTCTGGGGAGTTGTAAAAATTGTCCACAGTTACACAATATCCTTTGTCTAACATGGAATCTAACAGAGTTAGGACACTTTTTATTCCTACACCATATTTCTCATACTGCGGTAGATATTTTGTGTTTCTTCCGGTATAGATGATGAAATTTGACACATAGCCTGAAGATGATTCACATAGTATAAAAAATTTTACACCAAATCTTGCACGTTTCGAAGGAATATATTGTTTCCAGCCAAGTCTTCCTTTAAACAAAAGAAGAGACTCGTCAACGGAGACATCTCTTTCCAGTATATAAACCTTCTGGTAATTTTTCAATAGCATTAATGATAAATTTTCAATTTTTGCCAAGCAGTTTTTTGCCTTAGTTTCACTTTCAGGATATTGCTGATTGTTTGAAAAATGCAGAAATTTCATAATTAGGCTGAATCTTTTTTCAGCCATAATTTTCGAAAAGTATGGGGTCTCTATGGCTGGGATTTTAGACCAATACATTCTTTCTTCAGGTTTTTGATTTATCCCCTCCAGGATAAGCAGCGACAAAAATAAAAGAATTTCTCTCTTATTGGTCTCAACCCATTTCAAACATCTTGATTTGGGTGTCAGTTTATTTAAACTGAAGTACTGTGAAGCATACAAGTTCGTCTGATCCACGATATGCTGAAGCACATTATCATCGAAGAACAGCGAAAAATACTCTAGGGGATCTTCACAATTGGAAATAGCACATACAATGCCAGGCGTTCCTTTAAATGGAAATCTTGGAGGAGCTACAGATGAAACACAATCAATTTTACACCAGTTTCTAACAGAGGAAATGTCTTCTGCAGAGGAATCACTCGATGATTCATCATCATCTGATTCGGAAAATTCATCACTGTATTCACTTTCACTAGAAGTTAACATACTTAAATGAAATAAAAAGCTGACAGTTTGGAATACGATATTCGAAGAGACACGTTAAAATATATTTTTATCCAAATTCTAATACAAACAGCACTAGGATAACCAAGTAGCAAATGCAAGAAAAAGCGAAGGTTTATAAATGTTTTTAACGCGGATCTAGAAAAGTATTGGATTGCTTCACAATTCAAAAGATTTCATTTGCTGATGAGCCCATTAGTTACCAACAGGATGTTGTTCGACTCTAGAAATTTCAGGTCTACCCTAAGGGATTCACACGAATTATTTTTTTTTGTTAGTCTTCTATTATTACAGAAAGTGCCTCGTTTGGATCCTCCTATCATGGGATATTCACTCTTTTCTCCTGAGCTGTAATCTGAGTCTCCAAATCACCAAGGGGTAGGGGTACTAACGCCAGACAGTTTCTATTCCAATTCTTCGAAAAAGTGGGAAATAAGCTAGTACTGAACTTTACTCGTACTCAAGTCATTGTAAGAAATGACGCGCCCGTAGTGTCATTCATTTTCTCACGAAATAAGTCTTTCAGTCCAATTTTCAATAGGCGCCTTAATAATACGGCTAATAGTGGGTCATGGCGCCAGCATTATCTGTTATTTATTTAGACAATGTCGAAAGCTATGAGCTTTGTCTGACATTAAAATCTGCCGTACGCAATAAGTGTTGCCTGAAATTATCCATTTTCTCACAAATCTATTTCTTTGAGTTCCGTATTTGAGTTCTGTTAGTTCATATAAATATCTAGTGAGTTTTATAAGTTTTTAAAGTAAAAAAAAAGTACAGTTTTTAATAAACAAATTAAAATAAGAAACTTCAAAATTTGATTTACATTTTTTATCTATTCTAAGATTTATAATTTAAATTTTTTTTGTGTTTATTAATTTTTGCACGGCTAAGCATGTGTCGTACTTTTTGCGCCATAGGCGTTACTTTTAGTTACGTTGTTGTAAATTGTTCATTATAGTAATAAGAGGCAAATTTGAAAAACAATTTGTAAAGTTTTGAAGAAGTGTAAGAAAAAATAAATTTGTTCGTAAAATTTGTGCAGGTGAGCTCACTGAAAGGTTAAAAAATCAAATTTTGAATTCAAAAGAAAGTTAAAAATTGAATACTCTATTTCTCATGCTTCAATTACTAAACCAACCGCTTTGCGCCCAGGCTTCGCTCTAGGTTGAATAAAATTTGGGCTCTGAGGTCAGAGCCACTTGCGTGCGATAGATTTGTGTGGACATCGCCCACATAGATACATACATAGTCAAACTTTTCTTTATCTCTATGTTGTTATTTTAGCAAACGATTTTAAATTTACTGCGAGCTTAATTTTTTTAAATACTAAATATGATGTCACTGGTTTTCGTAACACGATGCAAACGATTTTCTTCCTTTTTAATTCCATGTTTTGATAATCTATCAATTATCAATTCGGCATTTAAAAATATCTGAAACTAAATCGCGATTAAAAAGCCAAGGCAGTTTGCAGATATATTTTCCGCACGTGGTAACTTAACGTTGTAACATTAAATTTTAAAAGAACTCAAATTGAGATTTGAAAATAAAGAAAATGGCTAGAGAGATGGCAACGATAAATGAATAAATTGAACAGATACTGGAGGTAATTGATTTGCAGTGCAACAGCAAATTAATAACAATTTTGGAACAACATCAAAAATTAATTTTTATAATATTTATATTGCAGCCGAAAAATTTTGTTTATGAATGAATATTCATGCCTTATTCATGACTTGCCAATTTTCATGGTTTTCATGCTGAAAATCAAATTGTTTGAAATATCAGAATTAAAAATTTAGCATTTTCTCGCAACACACATATTGGATTTGAGTTCAACTGAATGCACTGTTTAGACGCTATTGTACATACGTACATACGCAAGTTTATAGTTACATACATAACTTTACAAATCAGTTTTCTTTAAAGCATATTCTTTTTGTGTCTGTGAAAATACATCTTTTTTTTAAAACTGTAATTGTAAGATTGTATCGGTCATATCAATGTCCTAGTTAAATGCTGTAATAAAGAAATTCCGATAATTCTGTTGTTTAGAGAGCTTAGGTCAATTTTTGGTACTCTCGAAGACTAATTTGATCGGGACTTACTGCTTAATATCGACACAGATGACTACAAACATTCATATAGAAAAAAGACTCGAATCTGCGAACTCCGGCACCGTAAGGTTCACTTTAAAAATTATGCTTTCATTAATTTGCTTCCGACCATTATCAAAAATCAATGAAATTTTAAGGAAACAGTTACGGGGATGATCAAAATTGTGGAGATGACCTTGGATGTGGCGCTCTGAACGCCTTACACGTGATAATTTGGGTAGGTAGTTCATCGTGAGTTTAAAAAAAAAAGAAAATAAACAGCTAAGAATTTCTCACCAATCCCTCCAACGCATTAATTTACAGATTAAAACAAGATGTCAGAAGATTGAGATGAAGAACTAAACAATATTTTGTTACACGAGGGTTATAATTAGATAGACCGGATCCTACTTTTAAAGCCGATTACGAAAGGCGAGAATCATCCATGCCAGAAGTAGGATTCGGGATCGAAAGACAGCGCCATACCATTCAGCCATCTCCCAGTATGAAGCACTATACAACATCAAATAACTGTTCAAAATTGTATGGAAAGTAATAAAATAATAATGGAAAAGTTTGAAATGTAGCCAAATTGATAAAATAAAATAAAATATATTTAGACATTATTTTAGTTATTAAAATCGTTATTTTAGTTATAAAAATTATTAAAAGACGATTAATTAAATTTAAATATACATGTTTTAAATTAGGATTTAAATCACTTGATTTTTTAAAGAAATCATTGATTGATATCAAAAATACTTATGTGTATATTTTTACATTATGGTTCATTCAAATGCGATTTTATTAGCTATAGTGGCTTTATCTAGAGTGTAAAGTAAAAGATAAAGTAGGAGGGAACTTCTATCATTGCAATATCATATTTTATCTATCATTGCGATTAGTAAGAATTTTGTTGACATAGGATGAAAAAAAAATCATGGTTTCATGTATTTAATATATAATTTATCATATGTAAATACTAATAGTGCAATGAAAACCTTATCGTTAATCGTAATAATAATTTAATCATAATTTAAATTATTGCCTTTGAAATATTTAACTTGTTAATCTTTAAAAAAAAATATAAAAAAATCAACAACAGCCAGCTAACAACAACAGCCAGCTAGCCATTCCACACCCCTCATTCTTGGAAACTGGTGTAATTACCGAACACATGACTTTTCGAGCAAGTCGATCTGCAACCCCCCCCCCCCCCCAACTTACCAACCCCGCTCTATTCAGACCCCCATCCCGTGAATGCGTCGGAGATGTACATGTAGGGGTCCTCATTCCCCAATTTCGGACAATTCGAAGTTGTAAATCAAGCACCTTTTATCGTTCCGAAAACGGGGGACGGACTCCGTGCAGTGCTGGAAAAATCATCAGCGCCTGCACAGGGGTACGTCACTGCCCAAATGAGACGGCTAAGATCGGACGTAATATTTCGTCACTGCCCGGATGAGACAGTCAGGGCTCGACGTAATATTACGTCACTGCCGTTGAAAGGGTTAATCTCTCTAGGATTGACTTCCATCGCAAGCTAACGAAGGCCCCAGAGATATCAATGGAAACAAGTGCTGATAGATCCCTATTCGCGTCGTCAGCTTGAAGAATATTCATTACATTAAAAAGGGCATGTTCCGTCCAAATCCCGCTTTTGATCCATATTGATTTTTATGCCAAAAGACTTCCTTTGTTAATTCATGCGATATTCTACCATGTATAATCTTTTCTATTAATTTTCCTAGGGTCGAAAGTAGGCTGATGGGCCGATAAGACTTAGGATCTTTTGCTGGCTTGCCGACTTTTGGAAAAAGAACTACTATTGATTTCTTTAGCGGGATTGACGTGTGGAAAGGACGAGAATGTTCCACAGAATTACGGATAGAATAAAGGATAAATAGGAGAGACTGCGAGAGGCAAGGGAGAATAGACTGAACTTGGACTATGTCATGCTTTAGTTATGACATGATTATGTTCAGCTTTTGAACGCATTGAATATTAGTTCACTAATTTGTTTCATGGTACATTTAAGAATGATTTTAGGATGTGATTCGGAAACATGAACACTGGAATCATATTACCTATAGCTAAAATATAGTAGAATATATTTGTAATGCATCCATATAAAGTCCTTCAAGACAGTAATTGAAAAATAGATTCTTGGTTTAAGTAATCCCACATGGGAAATGATCGAATAATAGAACCTTGTAGTTTGACTCGAAAATGGACGTTTCTTATCAGTGATTCATTTATTTTACAATGAGATCAACTGATAAATATTTCAATAACCAAGCCGAAATTCAGATAACTGGACCAATTAAAAGTTCTACCCAAAATGCTTTAAAGGAAGCTTGATGTAACAATAATATTTTAGATATTAATTGAGAAACATTCAGAGAATTATGCATTAAAATTAACGCTTCATGAAATTTGGAAAGGAAACGACATTGTTTCTTTTAAGCTAAATTTGCTCCAAAATTATTTCATTCACAGACAATATATTAATTGAAAGCGCCCTGCGTTCTTTTGATACTTGGAAATAGAAACATTTAATACAAACATTTCTTATTGTGGGCCTCATGTTAGATGAAAAATTCCACGAAAACATGAAATGAATTGTAAGCGAGAATTATTTTGAAAGAAAGGTTACTTTTATTCGTAGCAAAGACATATTGAATAGCATTAGCAGTAATAACTTTCCCAAACCAGTCAGAAAGAAGTCATTTCTCATTCATGCAAAAATAAATAAATAAATAAATCCTTGAAAAGTACATTTTCTGAACGTTTAGGTATGTTTTTTCACATATAGATCAACATAATCATGAGGTTCCGATGAAACGATTTATTGTTTTCATTCAAAAAAGTTGAACTCGGTATGAATAAAATTTCAAATAACATAATTATCAAACTCGTACAAATTAAAATATTCAAGAGCTAAAAATGGCAATCTAACTTCAAAAAAAGGTGAACTCACTGTGAGAATCCATTTACACAAAAAATAATCAGATTCGAAAACTATTTTACAATACTAATTAAAAATATAATTAGAGATTTCATATTTTTCTTCAGAATTTCTAAAATACATTCCTTCTAATTACATAGGTGATATTTTAGATTCTCTCATTGCGATCTTACAGGAGCTTTCAGGTGATGTTATAAATTAGAAGAAGAAAATCCGTTCAAATACAATATTTAAACGCCACTGAAAAATTAAAATAACAACAGGTACCGAAAATATTTGCGTCTCTTTAAAATATCAAATATTTTCATTAATAACACTGAGTGAAAATATAATTTTCGTTTCACTGCACCAACTGTTTTTCTTAAACATGTTTTTTTATTTGCAGAAAAAATGTACTGTGATTAATGGATAAAAAACTACTAACCAGACCCACTAAGCGGACGTGTTTTGTTCAGAAGACTCCATAGAGCGAATGTTGATTTTGGTTAACAAACATTCGCAAGTTTGACATTTTTAATTTTTACCTTTACTATTCAAAATTCTTCAATTTTAAAAGACAATTTGGCATTTTTCCTTTTCACCTTTTAGTGCTTTATTATAAATGCATATATTTTCTGTTTTCCTTTTCAGTTTTTTTTTGCTCCGATGATGAAAGGCTAAATCTAGCTGAATTCTGAGGGGTTTATTAGTTTATAATAAATGTGTATATATTTATAGTGGGTATTCTTTATATTCATATGTATAACATTTCACATGCTTATTTTTCTGTTATTTATATTGTGTTTAGTTTTTAAATTGATCTTGATTAAAAAACATTGAGAAATTTGAGCTGTTTATTTTCAACTTTTAGTGGTACAATGATGAAAGCCAGAATCTTTCTAAATTCTGAGATAAAAATTCATAGAGGGACTAAGGACGACATGGGAAAGTGTTTCAGTGAAAAAAAAAAATTAGTTCCAAAAGTCACCGATAGGGGGGGGAAATCATGTGATTTTGTATAAAATTTCACATGATTTTTATTTCTACGTAATTTATACTGTGTTTAGTTTTCAAATTGATTTTAGTCAACAAACAATCTTAAAATTCCGGGCAACGCCGGGTACTTCAGCTAGTTTATATATATATATATATATATATATATATATATATATATATATATATATATATATATATATATATATATATATATATGTATATATATATATATATATATATATATATATATATATATGTCATTTGAAGCACGATCTATTAGCCGGAATACCACAAAATTTTTAGAGGGACTAAGGACGACATGAGAAAAGAGTTTCCGTGAAAAAAAAAAGTTCCAACAGTCGCCAATAGGGGAAGGTATGGCGCTTTTGTTGTCGGCGCACCCGAGGATTTGCATAAAAGGCAATTAAAACATCAACATACAAATTCACGACTATGTAGTTGACAGCAGCGTCAGTATTTCGGGCTATAAAGATAAGGGATGAATACCGAAAAAGTTGTAAGCAGACAAATGAATATCAAAGAAATTTCACTGCAACACCACTTTATGCAGCAAATTCACTTCACCCTCATTCAATGTGACCATAATCCTTGTGGTCGACACATTGCATCCTGAACACTACTTTCTGAACGGCCAAGCGTAACATGTCACCAGGAATGTTAATCAACGTCTGGGATATGTTGTCTTTTTCGGCCGCCAGGTTCGAGACTCCACCAAGATACACCTTAGACTTTAAATAACCCCACAGAAAAATGTCACATGGGTTAGGTCCAGGGAGCGAGGTGGCCATGCAAGTGGTAAAAAGCGACTGTTGACCCTTCTGCAAAGCGAAGGCGCAACAGATCCGCACCGATCTTTATAACCCAAAATACTGGTGCTGCTGTCGACTACGAAGTCGATGCATTTTTATTTTGATGTTTTACATGCCTTTTATGCAAATTCTCGGGTGCGGCGACCACAACAGCGCCATATCGTCCCCTATCGGTGACTTTTGGAACTAATTTTTTTTTCACGGAAACACTATCCCATGTCGTCTTTAGTTCCTCTATGAATTTTGATGGAATTCTGGCTGATAGATCACGCTACAGATGGCTCTAAGTAGTGTCCGTTTAAAAAATATCTTCCTGTATATATATATTCAGTTAATCATTCAAAAGATATATTTTAAATTAAAAATAATCGATAAATGAATACTTAAACTAGCTTAAACTTTTTAAAATTATTTTGATCTATGCAATAGATTACAATACATGGCACTTAATCATAAGCAACCTCATTAACTATTATCTGTGTTCTCTGTGGTATATGAAGCAAAATTTCTAGAAAAGTGTTATTAATAAAACTCTTATATTTATTTTTCGCCAATATATTTCTATCAAAAGAAAAATGTCATCGACATATTGTTTAACAAAGAGTTTCAAAACTCTGTCTTCGGAGTTTGCTGACAATAGTAAGTCACAGGCTTTACGTTAATCCCAATTTCCTTCATCAGCTGTATTTGACATAATTTTTCTTCCTGTGACGCTTTTGTTTTTCACAGTGTTCTGTTCTCTTAATCTTCTTTTCTCTTCTGTCAATAGTTCTATCTAATAGAAACTCATTTTCTGCTGGAAGTTTTTTTCCCAGTCATTTGTATGAGAAATCATAAGCAACTTCTGACAGCTTATTTCGATTTTCCCAGTAAATGCTAGAAAGGTAGCAGGAATTCTGTATTAAAATGATTCAAATATCGTATGGTTATTTTTAAGAGTTTTAGAAATATATTGGAGCGGAAAGGGAAGCGAAATATATTTATACATAAAGAAATATGTTTAATATTTCCGGAATATTTCCAAATAAAGAAAGCAAAATAGGGAAAATATCTGACGCTATTATTTACTCGCTAGTAGAATTATGGATAGTGAAAAATGAAACATTGCTCATTTCAAAATTTGAAAAAATCACTGAATCATCTCTAAATATGCATAAGTTACAAAATTATTGGAAAAATATTAGCAATTTGCATAAAATTATTCATTTGTAAAATGTGATTTTTTTTACCAGGACAGCCTAGAAAAGTCAGACAAAAGCTAGCCAGAGGGAAATTAAAATACGCAGGTAATAAACAGAAATTTGAACTTTGGAAACTGATATTTAAAGTAAGTAAAATGATGCTTAAGATTCAAACTGAAAATCGAAGCAAACTCTATTTCATTTTATATTTCTTTGCATATTAAAATCTTTTATAGAGATATGGTGATAACAAACTGTATATTTGTATAATTTTTCTTTTCAATTTCTAGTTTAATCTTGATATCTCATAGGCTGTGGTCATCCACATCATTCTACAAATATTCCGTGAAATCAGGGATTGCTTGTAATCTAAGGTGATAAGATTACTATACAGTGTTTTGAATAAAGGGAAAGAGATATTTTAAAAGTTTCTTTCGTGGAATTGATACTTTTATTAATAGAAATTATTGAAATTAGAGCTCGATATTTCTGAATTATTCTTTAAAGTCCGTTTTGAGATTGTCATAGAGGGGAAATTTTTAAACTTTTTCGGTAACCCAAATTTATCTCAATTAATCTTACTTGTTATATATATATATATATATATATATATATATATATATATATATATATATATATATACGCGAATTCCCACACAGGTACAATAAATGTAGAAAGTGAAGTTTGCTAAGAATTATTTTGTGGAATGGTGATGCAGCAAAGAAAAAGACATATTCATAGAAAAATATTATGGAAAAGTTATTTCTAGTTTTTGCATTGAAATGTTTCGGGTTATTTCAGTCGCGGATAGTCATGAAAAATACTTAAATAGTCAAATATTATTTTTGCTTAGAAACAATTTTCAGGAAATACATTTTCTAACGAGCTATTTGTGAAATTTATCCCTTTCTGTTTTGTTGTGGAAAATTAGGAAAGAAAAATATTTTCGTAGTGTTTACCATTTTTTTAGAACATAAGGTTAAATTGTTTGAATTTCGTTCCACAAAAGAAAATGTTTTCATAAAAAAAATAATGAAATGTTTTCAGGGAATAATTATTTTCCATATCTGCAACTGCAGAAAAAAGTATCGGCAATATTATTTTAGGTTGAATATATTTTAGTTGAAAAAAGAGGTTGAGCATTTAAAATTGGTTAGAACCGCTATGATTATTTTCATTGTATTATGAAATTTTTAATATAGAATTGAATAAAAAACATTTTTCATGTAGTCTCTCGTCTAACGAACCTAACGTGGGTTTTTAGCGTATCGTTGCTTACTTCGTTTGTATGCATATATGTATGTATGTGTTATGTATATATGTATCTATAAATATGTACGTATGTTTATATATATACACACATATGTATGTCAAAATTTTGAAGCATTTTGGTTCTTTTCTGTTTTACTGTATACTGCTTGTCCAAGCGATACAGACTGGGTTTGGCGCGCTGCCAAAATTATAACTCGCGAGGTATGAATAGACGGTTTTAGCGTCTGAAATTTTGCTTTCCATAGGACCGTTATAGAGGAACATAATCCTACATTAAAACCCAAGGATTTTAGAAAACGGTAAAAAGTCTTGTTCTATATTAAACAAAAAATTAGAAAAACAGTTTTGTGAAATAATCATGTAATAATTATTATTTACCTTTTTTAATTTTTGCCCGCCGATATTAAGCTCTAAGTGAATCTAGTTTAAGGATTGCGCGGATTGTCGAAAGTAGTAAGTGTTGGTTTTGAAAACAACACTTTAGTGGGGATACCAGTTTTATCATGCTTCACAATTTGTGACTATCTAGATCTTTGCAACCCTATAACTAAAACGTATCCATAGTATGAAGTACTAGATCCTCCTGAATCTCAAAAGTCAATCCCCTCCTGAAGTTAAAAGATATGCCATATCGAGTGTCATTACTTTTATTGGCTTATTTCATATAAAGTTTTCAAGAGAAAATTTTATTTATTGTAGTTATAAACAGCAAAATATAATTGCATTTTATATTATTTAAAATTATACAGTATAGTTTTCTAATACAGTGGCCAATTAAAAATAAAGACATAACCTTCACAGAGAGAAAATAAAGCCAATCACAATTTCGTAATTTCGATTTTTAGAACCCATTTCCTATGGGTTGCGATGGAAAATGTGTCATTTGACTATTTAACGTGTTTACAAACTCGTTCCGAACCTAGTTAAAATTCCTGTTCATGAATTTAAGAAATTTTTCTGTTTCCTTACTCACCTCACGTGTAAATTTCTTTGAAGAGGGGTTGAAAGATTTATTTTCAATACCCACTTTGGCTCACCCACACTGGTGCTTTTGCAGTTGTCCTCTCCAATATAGAAGGAAAATTACATCTTCAAAAGAGAATAAGTTCTGTGGAAGGACACAGGGCAGGAGATTAAGTTCGGAGTTTGGCGACCTGTTACAAGATTGAAAAAAATCATCATCTCTTCATTTTGTCCCTGTTCAAAACTTTACAAAAATATCACGCAACCCATTTTCTTCCAGAAAAGCTGTGACCTAATATCGTTTTTAGAATCCATTTTAACTCAAAGCGTTTAAAACAAACTCATTCACCAGAACTCCTGAAATCTCTTGGACTGGATACAATTGAGACAGCGGAACCAGATTCCACTAAAACTTTTACAGATGAAAGTTGTTTTGAGGATAGATCATCCGGTAGCGATGTCCTCATTATAAATAAATCAGGGAGTAAAAACATATGGTTAAAGAGCATTCCAAATCACCCTGTCGCCAAGGCTGAGCTCATTGCTATCTTTGATGCTCTTAATGAACTTCCGAAGGACAAAGCCTCCGAGGTAAACTTCTGCATTTATTGTCAGTGGTTGCTAAAACCTTCTGTCTGTCTGTCAAATGATGTGAATTTATTCAAATAATTTGCCATCACTGTTTATATGACATCAGCGTTTTATATTTACATGGTAAAATATTTTAGATTAATATTTAGGCAAATATTTTAAAGAAATCTCACAGAAATGTCCAAATTATTTCCACATATATATTTTGTTCGAGTTTTTGGTAATTTTTAATTAAGAAAAATATTCTTTAAAACAGATTATTAAAACAAAATAATAGAACATAATGTGTGAAACACTTTTGTTTAATTTCAACAATAAATAAAATTACTGTTTGATTTTTACAATAATATTGAGGATAATTAGCTTAAAACAGAAAAGATACACTTGGCATTTATAAAAAAGGAGAGGAAATAAGTAAACTCTCTGCTAATGGATATTTAGTTTATTTGTGAATAAATAGTTTTCTTTTAATAAAACATAATAATTGCCTATCAGATTTAGAATGAGGTTGTAGCCTTATTCTAATAAGTTAATGAATTACGGAGTTTAATCATCATTTTAATTACTTTCGATATTTTCTTTCCATTATGTTATTGATTAAACTTAACTTATTCTAAGAGATTAAATTAGTAACCTGCTGAGTCTCAAGAACAATAGTACCCCTGTTTGCAAATTAAATTTCCTATTAAAACAACCTCGCAGGATAAAATAGCTACCATTCGACTACCTCTGAAAAGAATAACAATTAAAACGCCTTAAGTCAAAGTAATTTTATGAAAAAAAAAGTATTACGATTTTTTGAGAAAATTCTAAACATGCTTACAAGGACACGACGCTATTGATTTTGCTGTATGAACTCTTTTCATCTGTTTATAATTACTTGGTGAAGTGAAGCGCACGATAAATAAAAAAAAAACATTACTCTTTTCAAATTTTCTTTCGAGAGACATCCTTTGTACAGCAATTTCCTTTAATTTGTTTCAAAGAGTTTAATTATCTGATAGCTAAAATATAAAAATGAACTTGTTATTTTGTAAGTAAATAAAAAATATGGCCTAGAATAAATTATAAAATGTGCATTTAGATGAATATGTTTGATTACACAAGCAAACATTTTCTTTAGTATGTGCTCTTTGAAATCTAGACAACCGAAGAAAAATATAATGTAAAAATATTTCTCTATGGGATATAATTATATATTGCATACGTAGGAGATTTATAAGCATAAAAAGACGGGAATGAAAAGAAAAATATGAAACTAAAGTATCGATATAAAGATATAAGACCTATTTCAATATCGGAAAACTCTCATTTATTTCATTTAGATTAATTAAAGTGTGCTTTGCATCAATTACTCCATGATTCATGGCGGTATCATTCCTTTCTTTTATTTTCTCAGTATGTATAACTACAAAGATATTATTTACAAAAGATCATCACAGAAGCACTGAGTATGTTACTTGAGTTAATCAAGTAGTACTTGCTACTAAAGATGTATAGGTAAATGGAATAAAAAATTTTTATAATAGAAATCTTTATGTCTCCTGTAAATGCTACTTTAACAGAATGAAATAGGTTTTATTGAGAGCAATTGAAAAACGTGCACATATACATGAGTCCCTTTATTTCTCATCATAGAGACATCTTTAAATATACAGGGTGTTTCAAAAAGAATCATAACTATTCATCTTTTAATCCGTTTTGATCGAATAATGAGTAATCAGAAAGAGGGAAATCTCGAGTGTCCCACAGTTGTTGACAAGTAGTGCTAACGCTCTTCGTTTGCTCGCCACTCCAGTGTTTGTAAAGATGGCGACTGCATACCAGGAATCATTTTGTGTTCTACGCTTTACGAAGTGAGTCCGTAACAATTGTTCAGCGTGATTTTTGTCTACAAAACCCTGGTAGATTGAATTTCCTATCTCCCAGAGTATTAGGCGTTGGTATAAACAATTCGAAGTCACGGATTGTCTGTGTATGCATAGCAGCCGTGGAAGCAGTGTTTGCAGACATGCTCGCAAAAGTTTAGGACAAATGTGCCTACCGATAGACATATGTTGTGCATTCAAAGGTGGGCGTATTGAACACCTTTAATTTGGCTCGTAAAAAGTCTCTATGAATATCCATGTAATATTAAATTAATTTTAAGTTTCTGTGTTCAATATTTTCCATAATATTCTCATTTCAAATCGGGTGATTCTTTTTGGAACACCCTTTATTTTTATCTCTTTTTTGAAAAACCTGAAATTATTTTATAATGATACGCACTAACCCCGACAACTTGATCATTTCCAATTAGATGAAAAATGCACGGGAAACAGTGTTGTGGGAGGACCACAATTCCTGATATATACACCTCCAGCGTGCTTGCCAACGGCCTTGGAACTTGGTTCCGGTCTTGCAATTAGAACCTTAGAAATGCTTAGCCGATAAGTACCTGGATGGAAAACGCTTTTCATCTAGATTAATTTGCATTTTACATAGCCCTCAGTCTAGTTATTTCGCTCAATTTTCCTATCCTCTCGTTTCTTCAAACTGGAGGAAATCTTCAGCTGTTAAGTAGGAGATTAAATGATCTGCCGTAAATCGCAGAAAGTTACCCGGGGAGGAAAACACTTCGTCAATTGCAAACGCACATATTTACAGGGAAGAAGTTTCAAATATTGCGTACGACATAGATTTAGTAGAGAGGAATTCTGAAAGAGAGCAATGGTGATAACACAAATCTTTATTTACAGGCACTGAAAAAGGTTTCTGTGTATAAGCTTATAGGTTAACAGAGCCAAAATCTTGCTCTTCCATTGCTTATAATTGCTTTCGTCTCAAATTTAACATAGAATATTCATTTTTGTCACACATCTCCATTCCCAAGGTTCAATTTTATTTCTACTAAAATTTTGCCCGAGCGTATTTCTTTTAGAAATGAGCGTTAACTTTTGAAAATAAATTTTGAATAAATTAACCACTACATACACCCGAATATATCATTAAATTATATCAAACATATACATATTACATCAGGTGATTTTAAAGGCAGTCCGGGAAACAATAATTTTATTTTTCATGGAAATTTCGCTGTGATTTTAATTTTAATCAAGAATGTTGTTTCCAACGCGTCAGATATATTGTCTATTACGATATTCGCCCATCCACATAATGAATTTGTTGGCATCTTTAATATCGGAGCACCGTATAGGTTGACAACATAGCTAACAAATCTCAGAGTCGTCCTTGGACAAGCAGGAATCGAATCCATAAACGTGGCGGTGGCACTCAGATAATTCCCGTGGGTCAAATTCCTGTGCCACCCGGCCGGCGCAACCAATCAAGAGTGTGTCTATATTAAATCCTTAAGGAAGTAAAAGAGATCTGAAAATTAAAAATTTTATTTTAAAAAGTTTTAAACTCATATTTAAAGCATTATGTTTGATATATCAGCAAAAACAATGGGTCTGTTTCCATAATTTTGTCACTTGTGTAAAGTAAAAATGTTTAAAGATAATTTGAGATCAGGATTTATGAAACTTTCTTTCATACAACTTAATTGATATAAAGGAACACTTTTTTCTCAGCGGGATTTTTTCTTCAAGGAGAATATTTCTAGGTTTTTAACTGTAAGTAAAAAATTCTGAAGACTGTTTAAGACAGTTTCGAGCCTGTAGAAAAATATCCATATGGTGCTTTTGCAAGGAATTTCACTTATATTCCCTTTAAAGATGAAAGATAGATCATTGCTTTCCGAGATAGATAATCTTACAATACGTACTAATATACGGCAGTATACGCACATATTGTTACGTTTTTAAAAACGTTATAACGGGGAGAGTTAAATTAAAATAATTTATTAAGATTGTTAAGCTTACATACACTCTTAGAGGTGTTTAAAAAAAAGTTACATGAAACCTATTAATTCACTTGCGTCGTGGTTAGTACCTTTTAAAGATGCGGGTTGTGATAAGCAATAACCCATTAAAATACAATGTCTGGTTCGCTGCTGATACCCCTGCTGTAGAGGGCTGAATCATGAAAATTATTTTAAATTAACTTGAAAATAGTTCACTGAAAAAGAAAGCTGAAATAAAAATTACCTAAAAAGGAACGAAGAAAAACTACGAGGCAACCGAATGACATGACTAGATTTTACAAACAAAATAACATAGTTTATTAATGTATTACATTATTTACAAGTACCAATCCTTTTTGCCACTTAGGCTAGTTTCATTAACCGTGGAACCAATATCCTCTCAATATTTCTTATTACAACACTCATTATAGAAAACTTAAATAAATGACTTATCGAAAAAGTGGCTGGCGAAAAGAATTTAAAAAATAACAAAAAAAACTAAATAATAATTGAATGATCTTTTTAACAAATAAAAAAAAAGGGAATCATTAAATTTACCGTCTGCAGACAAGAAGGGTTATTAGGGAAATCGGTGAGGGCAAGGTTGTAGGCTAGGACAAGGCATGTCGCGAGGAGATCTCATCATCTCGGATACATCTCAGGCAAGCTGCTCGCACCAAGGGCCCAGGGTCTCTCTGTCCGGTCCAGCTCCAACCCCCTCCTCTCCGAAAAAAATCCTCCCCCGACCAAGGGCAATTCACCCTTTTTGTAGTCATCCGCTCGCAAGATCGTAAGAAAGGAGATTTGCTCGGCGCCGAAGATTTAGGATTGTAGATCCTTCCACATCAGCTTGTGAGAAGGGATTTAACATATTTGATGATGAATACAATTGTATGTTGACCTTTTATCTTCGTTAATGCTATAATTTTAACTCTTGTGGAGCAGTTTGAAATTTGTGGATCATGCTCGGCGATGCTGTTGGTCTTCATGTATCCATGCGCGTCTGCAGGTGTTTTCCTGACGGAGCGCTGAGTTGCGCGTAAAACCATTTCAATGTCTGTTTTCGAGATGTTTCTTGAAATGGATACTTTTGCTAATCCCTTTATCCGGTGTAGAGTCTGGGAATGTGCAGAAATGGCGAAGATCTCGTTACATTGCCTACCAGCCCAGCTTACACAAGGGTTTGGGTTCATTATACAAAATTTACTATTAATTGAAAAAACAAAAATAAAACACTCTAAAATTAATAATTAACTATATTGAATACATACCAGCCACCAAAAAAATAATAAAAAACAATAAAAAAACAATATACCAGCCACTTTAACAAGTAAAAGAATGAGATTGCACATAAATGTTACAGTCATATTTAGTTATTTAATTATAAATTATTAGTAAAGTTAAGGAATCAAATATTAGTGCTAGCCGTGATCCAATATTTTAATATACTCTCATGCTACTTCCCATTATCAAAAAAATTGCGCACCTTTTTCTAATAATCTTCAGTAATAATCAAGCAATAAAAATTGGATCGCCGCTAGTTGGAACAAGTTGAGTAGAGGCTTACAGAGTTTTAACAATGCAAATATCTTTCAAGACAGACATTACTACGCGCGTTATATATTAATTATATGCTATCATCTTAATTATTAAGTGTATTTTACCTACATCACACGTATTAACGTATCTGACTAGGCAACCATCGAACAAACATATAATTCTTATTTGATTCTAAAAGCTCTATAGTAT
Organism: Dolomedes plantarius; assembly: GCA_907164885.2. Classification (NCBI taxonomy): domain Eukaryota; kingdom Metazoa; phylum Arthropoda; class Arachnida; order Araneae; family Dolomedidae; genus Dolomedes; species Dolomedes plantarius. The sequence goes on along the minus strand of OU015500.1, from coordinate 79,277,178 downwards.
GTTTAAAGCAAAATAAAATGAATATGTTTTCTGTCTGAGAATTTTTTAATTCTAAAATCCAAGGATTAATATTTCCCTTTATATACGCCTTTTACAGATATCGTAGCATTCTGGTCTATGTAATGGAGCTTTGGTTAGGTTATAGGGGGAGACTAGAGTCAAAGATAGCTTTTTTGTGGTTAACAACAAAGCACAGGAGTGGTTTGTTCAAAACAGGCATTTTATGCCTAGAAATAAACTTCCACAAACTTATTATAAAAGCAAGACCTATTTTATCAAGAATTAATTTACAGAAATGCGATAATAAGTTGTAGGATGATAATAGTGCATATATTCCAGATTTAACAAGGAAGGATTCGGTAGCCATGATCCGGCTTTTAACTGGTCATGACTGTTTCGCTACACATGTGAGTCGCTTGAAAATTCCGGAGAGTCCTTTCTGCACTATTTGTGGTAAACCAAGAGTTATGGGCATTTCCCTCCTTCAGACTTGTGAGCCACTGCCGACTCGAAATCTCTGCAGCTGGTATTGGGAGGCAAGAACATTGAACAATTGATACGTTCCTGTTTCCATAATTGTTTAACTTTTTTTTTCTTGTTGTTGTCTGTTTTCTTATATCTTTTTTCTGATTCTTTTTGTTAATTGCTTGCCATTGGAAATTAGAAAGTTAGCATAAAAGATAAACAGATAATACTGAATATCCAAAAATCGACTAAAACATTTTGTGACTTGAAATCCAAGGTGAATTCGAAAGGAAACCCGGCCAGAAGTATTTGCATAAATATTTATTTTATAGGTCTTCCAACAACTGTTTTTCTATACATATATATATATATATATATATATATATATATATATATATATATATATATATATATATATAACAGTTCCGTGACAGACTTACTGACTGATTGACTGACTGAAAGATAACACACAGACCAAACAGCTGGACCTAAAGGGCTGAAATTTTGCATGGCGATTCTTCTTATAGTGTAGGGGTGCACTAAGAAAGATTTTTGAAAAAATCTTCTTAGACCTTTTAAATTAAATTTTTAAGCTATTTTTGTAACATTCTTTAAAGTTTGCATTTAAAAAATAATCTGAGAGTTATAAAATTTATATCACGAGAAAGATCATAAAAATTCCTCTAAACTGAAATCTTTTTCGAATCTATACCTTCAATTTTTGATTTTTGGAGAATGTTCAAAGATTAATTTTTAGAATTTTATTTATTAAATGCTGATCACGTGGTCTCTTTTCTTTTTGTAATACTTTAAATTAATTTTGCGTCACGTGCATTGCAACGAAATAAATTGACATTTTTTTTCTTGCTAATTAATGCGGCAGAAGATTGTACATTATCCAAAAATATTAAAATACAGTAAAAGAAATGTTCCTCAAACTGTACTATATTAACTGTACTATATATATTATCTGTATAATATGTCTTTAGTATGTTCTATTAGATTTAATTTGAATATTTTCTTTTATATTATTTTTTCTATAAAAATATCCGTTACGACTTTTTTATAAATATTTTGTTTTGGCATTAATTGCATACACTGACAGTTATATTTAATTTGAATATACTCCGTAGCGAAGCACGGGTATTTAGCTAGTGGAATATATATGAGATATCAGTTTTCAGTTACCAGAATTTTTATACATATCGGGTATGAATCCCAACGGCATCAAAGGAGTAGAGGAAAACCTCAAATATTAATGTGAAATATTGATCCCAGCGAAAAATGTATGCTTAAAAGTGCATAATTATAGTTGCATAAATGAAACCTTATATTTACATTCACTTGAACCCTGATGTGCCTTGGGGGTGAATTAAAAGCGAAAAGTTTCGGCATCATCAAGCTTGAATTTTAATTAAAGTAGTTTTATAGAAAGTTCTACCCTTATGCAATTTTTCATGCAGGACTAAATAATGCATTTGGCGTAATACTCACATATGGTCACATATACAAGAAGTTCATTTTGAAATATTCATTTCGTATATGTTATGAGGAGGAAAATGATAATTGAATATTTTCCTTGTGATATTTCGCCCTAAAATGACCTTTTAAAACGTCGGATTTTAACAGTAAGCTAGTAATCTATCAAATAAAAAAGTATCAAATGAATTGTCAAGTATCTTAAAGTATCAAATTAATAATTTAAAATGACATGCTTGAGATTGGGATTTGTGTAACTAATGCTGCAGTAATGGTCTATTTTTTTAACATAATTGTCTTCTAGTCTAAAGGAATAGTCTTATCTCTTTTGCAGAAGAAATCAAATCCTGTTTGTTCAAATGGAAGTTTTGAGCTGTGCACGACTTTTTAATACTTTTTTATGAGATGACAAATACATTAATGTATATTTGGAATAAACAGCAACAATGATGTATTAAAAATGTCAAGATTTCCAAAGAACATACAGTTTAAAGCAACATTGAAGAGAGTAATCGCGACCTGAAATATGTGATTTCTATGGCTTTGACACATTCTCGCAAACTGACAGTCAATGTCGAGAAACGTGATAGCAGGTTTTTATTTTTTTTAAGAGGGAACTTGAACATAAACTGACAAGTGTCGTTTACAGAAACAGTTGCCCAACGTTTATTTGACAACGACTTAAACTTTGAGATATTCGAGAGAGTGAAATAATAAATTCTTTTAGTCCAGTGTTGAAAACACTTTTTAGTCATTATCAGCATCTTACTCTCTCGGCGTATATTCTTAAAGGACTAAAGTTAAATGAATTGACTGCAAAGTATTTAAAAATAGTGCGCATATCAGACTTTCATTGAAAGACTCAAAAATTCTAGTGGCAATTGTTTCCAAGGGAAAAATTTAATTCACAAAAGCAAAATTAGACGCTTAAATTTAGATAATTTATCACCCTCTTTTTAAAGGAATTGAATTATTAATACTCACTTATATTTCAAAGTTACTCTTAATGATAGTCAGTATTTTGGTATATACAGCTTCTATATTATTTGTTGGAAAAATTTTAGATAATGCGAAGTCCTACACACCAAGACCCACACACACATGTATATATATATATATATATATATATATATATATACAGAGGCTGTTCACACATTTTTTAGACGATGTATATTGTATTCACAAAACTAAATTACATAAAATTCTTGTATTTTAAATGTTCTATTTGACATCCCTTATTCTGAACTATCTTTCGACACCGCAATTTCCAGGATAATAATGCCTTTTGAAGTGTCAGAAGAGGTATTCTATCCCATTCCTCCTGAACAGCTTTCCAGAGTCCTCTAAGGGTTTTGGGACGACGTTTGGATAATGCAGATTTTAAAAGTCCGAAAGCACAAAAATCCATAGGTGATACATCGGGAGATTTAGTAGGGATATCAGTGAAGGTTATGGCCTTGATACCAGTTTTTTGTTCCATTTCTTTTAGGAAATTTACAGTGGATTTTGATGTGTGACTGCTAGCTTTGTCCTGATGGAGTCTCACAGATTGATGGCACTGTGGGTAAAGCAATGGTATTTCATTCATAAAAATTGGCGATAAAATATGTTCTTGATAGTATTTGGAGTTAATCTTGAAATTTTTTTCCACTCTCTTTATTTTTAACTTGCCATTATAAGAAAAACCAGCAACAATCATGAATCCCTTAGAAAAACTTTCTTTCGATTCGTTTTTTTGTTGCAATCATTTAAATACACCCATGATTCATCTATTGTGACAATTGTTTTCCATTTTTCTTTGGATAAGTGTTTCTCATATAGAATTCTGCAGCGTGTCCTGCATTCAGCGATATGATTTGGAAAAATACGATGCACATTGCGTTTTTTCGCTTTCTTAAGATTTAAATCAACGTTTATCATTTTGTTTACAGTGGACACCGAGCATTTTAATGATTTTGCAACTGTCCTTTGACTAGGGGGATTTTCTTTTAACATTAAACAACGTTCCTTTGCAATAGTCGAAGATGTCCGTTTTTTCCTTGGATACTTGTTTGGAATTTTTGTTCCACTTGAGGCTCCAATTTGACGTTTTTTTTCCTTTCTTGTTGACGATATTACCTATCGACGCTTTAGATATCACAAAACCATGTCTCTCACATCGTTTTTGGATAACGGAGTATGCATATTTCTCTTCGGAAAGAGCATAAATGTAGCCTTCGAACCACTGCTTTGTTAAAAACGCCATTTTGAATAAAAACAAAACTTTCAAGCCGTAGATGATAATTTTGACTTTTTAAACATAGTACAATTGCAGTTATATTTTTTGCAGCAAACGTTTTTTTATTATCGCTTACCAAAATCGCCTAAAAAATGTGCGAACAGCCTCTGTATATATAGTATATAATATATACACAAGTTGAATACCCGTGATTTGCTACGAAGTGTTTTCAAATTAATACAACGGTCAATGTATGCAATTAATGTCCGCCTCACAAATATACAGTGATTTTCGCTTATAAGAATCACGTTTGTTATTACTGTTTTTGATTCTTATGAGCGGTTGATACTTATAGCCGAAATTTAGGTTTTTGGACAGGCACACACACATCTATAAATACATATATTAGATTATTTACCGTAAAATATTCTTTAATTTACGTCAATTATCTTTTATTAAAATTATTTTTTTTTATTTTAAAAATGCAACTTAATTTCTAGACCTATAAGTAGATACACATGATTATAGTAAGAGAAGACAAAAATCCTATATTTGTTACAACATACCTGCTTAACAGTTTTAATATTTCAACTACAGGAAGGGAACAAGAAAAAGTTTTCTATGGTAGTTTGACGTAATGAAGTTTTCAGGAGGCTGTACCTCTTTCAATACTGATAGTCTCAGACGAAGATTCACCATCTAGCTTACGTTTCACGGTTTGATAACGTGCTGAATCTACTAATGTCACGTTTGCCTAAGTGATAGTGGACACTTCGCCGAAGATTTATGTGTTTTAGGGTCCAGGAAACCGCAACCAGGATGTGGGAGGTGGGAAAAAAGAGTCCCTATTTTTGTTTGTCAATGGAGAATAGTGAAATCGGACCCGGACGGGTAAAGATGCCCCTGGGTCAATCTAATAGGACAGTGTGGTGCTAAAGCATTTAAGGGGAAACTATTATGTTATGTCTAACGAAGAAAGGGATGAATTTTACGACTATATTCCATCTCATCTTATCAATCTTTATTTTTTTAAAGAAAGAAAGACCTTCATGCCTTTTGAGGGTTTAAGTGGCTTTTTTAAAAAAATGAAAGGAAAGCGAAGAGTGTAAACTGATTCTTAAAACCGGTGGATTGATTCTTTAAAGCGAAAATGTTAACATGGAAATAATACATTTTTTTTTGTTTTCGCGATATTGATTCTTATAAACGGATGATTCTTATGACCACTGATCACTATAAGCGGTGGTTACTGTATATATATATATTTATTTTTTTTATTTATTTATAAAAAAATCGTAACGGATATTTTTATAGATAAAACTAGCTGAAAACACGTAGTTCGCTATGATGTACATTCAAATTAAATACAACGGTCAATGTATGCAATTAATGCCAATATATATATATATATATATATATATATATATATATATATATATATATATATATACTAGTGGACCCGACAGACGTTGCCCTGTTCAAATGCTGTAAATCAAAAAATTATAAAATTATTTTAATAAACTATAAATTGTTTGGACCGTTTTGATGAAGAAATATGTAAAAAAAAATCTATTTTTAAAAAACCTTACACCACCACTCGTACAGTTATCACAAATCGACCTATCTCAAAATTAGCAAGAATGTGGACCAAATTTCATTAATATGGCTATTAGTATGAATAATCAATGAGCCATTCAATACTTCATAGACATAGTGAGTAGTTAATACATTGTAGATCAAATCAAAACTCACAGCCATCACTTTATTTTTAGCCCTTGATGCCTTTATTACTTTCAGTATCCTTTATGTTTCTATTCTGTCACTCTTTTTGTTATATTCGCCATTTATTCGAGAAATGAATTACAGTAATGCCCATAGAGATGAGTTTTAATCTAGCCGGGAAATACATCGCGTGTTAGGTTAAATGCAAGCCATGAAGCTGTAATAGAGCTCTCCATAATTAAACTACGCTGTTGTTCAAGACATATATGTCTGGCAGAACTTAGATGACTCTCAACAATAATAGAAAGGAAAAAAATGTGCAGGCCAGCAATACGAGGTGCTACCCAAAAGTGTCCGGAATGTATCGATAAACAAAGTTGCAGAATACCTTGATATTATTCGCCGGCGTCACCTTCAAAGTAGTCAGTCCCCTTGGGATTGTAAACACCGATCCCGGAGCTTCTGCTACGGAAGCAGTGCCTGCTGGAAGTCTTGTTTCGCTAATGTGTTCAGCACCAGATGCGATTTTTCTTGAATTTCCCCTGACGTGTCAAATTTGAGTCCTATCAACTTGATTTTCATTTTTGGAAAGAGAAAAAAGTCGCAAGGATCTAAGTTGAAAGAGTAAGGTGGATGAGTATTTGTCATTTGCTTGAAAATAAAACAAAATAGAGGCGAATGTAATGCGAAAAACAAGAGTTCCTAAAATCCCCAAAACAGTCCATTTGGTTGAATACCGGTTTCCACGATAGTAAACAAAGACCAGTCCTGAAAGGTGGGCCAATGTGTGACGAAAATTTTATTATCAAAGCACATTACTTGTAAACCTTTTGTTTTTCAATCATATTATATTTCAATTTGATTTAAAATTATATTTATTTTAATCAAACTTACTTTTAAACAACATGAAAAAGGAAGGACAGTTTGTGCATATACTAAAAGTACATGTTAGTTGGTACATTAGTTATTTTAATTTCGTTATTTTAACCCATTAACCGCTGGTGTTGCGTTGACGCAACGGTCAAAATAAATGCGTATAAAAATTTAGCTATCAAATGATTTTTATATTAACAGTAGTTTTTGAGTAAGGTTAATAATCGAATTGAAAAATATCTGCCTTCAACTGTTATTTTAATTTAATAACGAGTTCCAAACTTAGACAGTTAGTTAAGCATTTTTGAACGAGAACTTTCTCCTGGTCTTTTTCACAGAAGAAATATAGGGAGACAAGCGTGAGATTTAGGGGTGATCTATTTTTAGCTAAGGTCAAAGTTTATTAGAACATTCCATCAATAGGTTCCTTTTGTTTGGGTGGGGGAGGAAGAGAAAACAGGTGTTGCGTTGGCGCAACGTCAGCGGGATAAGGATAGTTCCCTTAATCACATGTTACGTTCTACTCCGTGGAACTTTTCCCCATTCTGTGCTTATAGAAATGCATAAAACTAGATACTTTACGTTTAAAGAAGTTCTTCAAAGAATTTTCGACGAAGATTCAGATAATGATGACGAGAATGAAACTGATATTATTGTTATTCTACCAGAGACAGCAGAGGCTAGTGATGAAGACGAAGGAAATGATAATATTTTGAATAGTGACAAGGATGATTTACCATGCGATTCTGCTACCGAAATTGAAGTGTGAGTAAAAAAGAAATTTTTGCCTCCTAAAAGCAGTAGAAGTCTTTCGAAAAAATTAAAAAAGAAAACTGAAGATTTGAAATGGATAAAGAAGGGACCATTGAATACGTCTCAGACGAAAAATGAAGAAAAAGATCAAATCGGAACTATGAAAAATATAATACAAGATAAAACTAGTGCAGAGATTTTTGATCTTCTCTTTGGCTCAGAGGTTTTTTTCCTTCTCGTCGAATAGACAAACTCATGTGCCCAACAAAAGAATCGCCCCCATTTTTTTTTATTCTGAAGCCTACCAGAGACGGTTCATTGGAATATTGTTGCAGACGGGATATTATTCTTTACCCCAGGAAGAAATTTACTGGTCTCTTGATAAGGACATTTGTGTTCCCATTTTTCGAGAATCGATGTCCCGTTTTCAGTACAGGAACATGAAACAGAATTTGCATTTGGCTGATAACAGTCGAATCGATAGCAAAGATAAATTATATAAGGTGAGACCTACCTAAACTTGCTAAATAGAAAGTTTCAACAATTTGGTTTGGATACGATTCGGGAAACCGCATCCAGATGTGCCCATTTCAATCGGTGAAACTTGTTCGAAAGAAAGAGGGGTTATTACAATTGTCAGTTCGAAGGAGAAAACAAGATAATTATTTTCCGATGAAACCACAACTGTGTTGTGACTCTTGGTTCAACATTTGGAAAAATTCCTTCTGTAAAACATGTTTCCCATTATTCAAGAACGAAAAGAAATAAGTGTTGTCCCTCAACCTCATCTTATTGAACAGTACAATGACAAAATGAGAGGAGTCGATTTATGAGACAATTTAGTATCGAATTACAGAATAAGAATTCGTGGGGAAAATAGTGGTGGCCAATATTTACCAACTACATTGATGTAACCTTGACAAATGCGTGTTAAATATCAAGATTATCTCCTGAAAATAGTCTATCTTAAACGCGAAGTTCTATTGTCACTTTTCCAAACACTTTTTTAAGTGAAGAGTTAGCAGGAAATAGATTAGCAACAGGAAGGACCAGTAAGTTCAGCATGCAAAAGCCATTACGTGGAGAACGTGGACATTTTATTGTCAAATCTGAAGACAGCAGAAGACTGAGTAGTAAACAATGCCATAGCCAGACAATTTATCCATGCAAAGTTTGTGACGTTACTCTACATCGTGATTGTAGTGAAGCTTTTCATGATTGAAACTGTTTTCTGGATATAATCAGTAATTTTGTAAAGGAAAAATAAGTTAAATCTTTATAATAAATTAATTACCTGTAAAGTGATCATATTCTTTCTAAAATATAACAAAGCTAAAAAAAATTCCCAGTGCTCAAATCAAAGAAAACCCTGCAGAAGTTTAGTTGAACTCACTTAATGTCAATACTCTTATTCTGCTGACGTTGCGCGAACGCAACACTCGGTTTTTTGAAAGTTAAGACCAGTTTTGTTATTTTCCATATAAATTAATGTTGTATATGTTCAAATGAATAGCCAATATTGTTTGTATAAAATAAAATTCACCCCTTTTAGTTTTGGCGGTTAATGGATTAACAGCGTTATCTTTCGTTGTTACCACCGTAAGCTTTCGCAAAGTGCGCTTGGTTTCGGATCTCGACTAAGGCATGGACGTTCTTGTACCGTGTCCTCATAACGAACAGTCTTGTTTCAGCTATGTTGCGCTCCCATAATATAGTAACAGAATGCGCTCTGTAAAAACGTGTATCTTCTTAGGAGAAATTCATGCAGCACTGGAAAAAAATGTTTTGCTTTTCTTTAGTAAAGATCATTTATCTTAATCTCTTGAACTAAAAATATTATCTTACATACGCTATTATCCATTAAAAAAACATAACGTCATAAATTCTTTTAGAATAGAATGAATTAATGATTTTATAATAAAATGAATTTTTGATTCATTCTGTTACAACAGAAATCCTGTTTTAATAGAATGAATCAAATTTTATGACAGATGAATGATTTATAAATTATTGCTCTTATTTTTATGAGTGAACGGTTACCAGAGCGTATCCTTTCATATAACCAGTCCCATAAATTTTCATATAATTTACTGCATAAAAAAATTTCTAGAAAGATTTTTTAAATTTTGTTTTTGTGGTACTTCTACAAAATGTCTGATATTATTGTAAACCTTTGAATTGGACAGTAAAAATATTCTGAAATCTTGAGCTACAACTGAACGTCAAAATCATCAAATATTTTGTACTCTTGATATTTTTCAGTATTCTAAACTGACTGTTTTGCTGTAATTTATTACAAATTTTAAAACTTTATACATTTTGAAAATTATACTTTGAAAAAAAAATAGAATTTCAAAGTGAAAAGTCTGTGTGTTTAGGTACATATAAAAAATTACATAACATTTTATAATGAAACTGTGACTTTAGCGTGGTTTTATATCTAAAATAGTCAGAGGTGTATTTTATACTAAAAATAATCTGAAATCAGAAAAATAATAATGATAATTATTCATTAAAATGCTAAAGTAATTAAAGTAAAAATATTTATAAGAATATGTCACAAATTATGCTGATAAACTTTCCTTATTTATTCCAATAAGCATCAAATAAACATATTTTTTCATATCAGGTGAAACGAATGAAGTTGAATTTCAATTTGTGACTACAGGAAATTTTTATGAATGAAAAACTAAGATTGCGGCTAATTAGCCATATTAGGATTCACTTAATTACTTTTATGGATGAAGACTTTGTGAAATTCCATTTTTTCGTGTTAAAAATGCCCTCTAATTACTATCATTAATTTAATACCTGTAAGATATAAAAATATTTCTGGAGAGAGCAATCATAAAAAGGGTATTTTATTAACATCGTTTATCTTCGTTTTTGTGCTTGTTGAACATTAATTTTTTAGGGGATTTAATTGCACTAGACTCATTGCATTTGAATTTAAAAGAATTTCTTTGATGGATTTTTTTAACGATACAGAGAAAATCTAGAATATTTTATACGAACTGATTCTAAAATGTTTAAAAAAAAATGAAATGAATTATAAATATAAAAATTAACACACCTTTCACCTTTCCTCAGAATTCAAAATATTTCATCTGAAGGGACATGAAAATTCATATTTTTTTTCCTTTGGTAATATTTTCTACTATTTCTGGCAGAAAGAAATTCAGCACTGAAATTCCTTAGTGGTTATTTCCTAGCAAGAACTTTTAAACTTTTTTCAAGATTAAGTTTCTATCGCGAATATCCTGAAACATATTCAATTACTGATAAAAAAAAAACCTCTCAATATAGGCTTTGCAGACATCGTAAAGTAACTCATCTATAACATAATTTCTTTTCTCATGAAATCCGTGATAATTACTATTAAATAAAACAACTAACTTCTATTGAGGTTTGGGGTTTCAAGCTTTTTCATTGGCATAAAAATATTCAGCTTTTTAATAACAAGTTTTGGAGGCACATAAATTGAATATATCTATTGTAATACTTTGAAATTTTTACATTAGTTTTTAAAACAAGCTGAATAGTACGGATTAAAATTTACGAGGATTTATTTTTGCTTTAAAACTTTTGATGCTATATATAAACCAGAAAAAATCCTAATTGAAATAAATTCCAGTTACATAAAAGTTATGTTTGAAATACTGTACTAGCATCAGTTTCGAGGACATTTTTCTGTGGACTGTTCATTATATCATTAATAGTTTAATTATAGAAGAAACCCCACATCGGTTATTATGAAATAACAGCTATCAGTATTTGTTTCTAGTATAAAACCTTCTACAATTAACTTAAGATATCCGTACACCTTCGGGGGTGATTTTTTGAAATTTTTTGAATTTTGTCTTTTTATCTATTTTTTATAATGACATTTAAGTTAAAACTTGAAAAAATATATATATAATTTAGCTGTTACATTAAAATAATTTTTTAAGGGGGAAAAACTGGAAAAAATTGGTTAAAATTTGACAATCCGCATTGCATGGTAACTCAAAAACAAACAAATATATTACCATTTTATAAATTGCAAAATGAAGATAATAACTGTCTGTGGGGAATAGTCTATTAACAAGATTGAACTATGTATACCTCAAAGTTTATAGCACTTAAAGTACTGATGTTCATAAAAATCACTTAAAATTCATTGTCACTTGCAATTTATACCAATGTAAACAAAAAACTAATCAATCTGCAATCATGAGCATACTCTATTCCCTTTATAAACATATATAGATAAAGTATACAAAATTTTAAGGCATTTTAAGCATAACTTTTTATAATAGGAGGTATTGCGTTAAGAGAAACGATGAAAAAATTCATTTTGAGAAAACGCTAAAAATAACTTTATAACACATTTCTTACTTTAAAAATAATTATTTTCGTATTAAAATCCACCATATTTATAAACTTCAACCTCTTGGCTTTCTGCAACACTTATTTTCTTTTACCTAAGTGCTCTGACAATTTTCCTGCGTCTCTTTGAAGCAGGAACAGAATGACGTATTGAATCATTCTTTCTAACGTTGTCTAAATGGTTGTAGGCTTGCAACGTAAAAAATCCTGGATAACTAATATCCAACTTGTTAAAAACATTCAGACAACCTTTATATCCATCATTAAATTGCAATACTGCATCATACGCACCAAGTTTCATTGTTTTCAAACAAACAAATATCTCTTTTGGTAATTATTGTCATATTATGCCATTCAGGCATTCGTTTGCATTTTGAGTTTTACCGTGGAGACACTTGCTCAAGAGTTCTCTTGAGCACATATCTAAGTATACTGGATTTATGGCATTCAATACCTTTTTTGGTAGACCAGCATACTTTTCTTTAAAATAATTTTTTTAGGAGGAAAAACTGGAAAAAAATTGGTCAAAATTTGACATTCCGCATTGCATGGTAACTCATTCCGCATTGCATGGTAACTCATTCCGCATTGTATGGTAACTCAAAAATAAACAAATATATTACCATTTTATAAATAACCAAATGAAGATAATAACTGTCTGTGGGGAATAGTCTACTCTCAAGATTGAACTATGTGTACCTCAAAGTTTGTAGCACTTAAAGTACTGATGTTCATAAAAATCACTTAAAATTCATTGTCACTTGCAATTTATACCAATGTAAACAAAAAAAACTAATCAATTTGCAATCATGAGCATACACTATTCCCTTTATAAATATATATAGATAAAGTATGCAAAATTTTAAGGCATTTTATGTGTAACTTTTTATAATAGGATGTATTGCGTTAAGAGAAACGATGAAAAAATTCATTTTGAGAAAACACTAAAAATAACTTTATAACACATTTCTTACTTTAAAAATAATTATTTTCATATTAAAATCCACCAGATTTATAAACTTCTCCCTCTTGGCTTTCTGCAACACTTATTTTTTTTTCCTAAGGGCTCTGAGAATTTTCCTGCGTCTCTTTGACGCATGAACAGAATGACGTATGGAATCATTTTTTCTAATGTTGTCTAAATGGTTGTAGGCTTGCAATGTAAAAAATCCTGGATAACTAATATCCAACTTATTTAAAACATTCAGACAACCTTTGTATCCATCATTAAATTGCAATACTGCATCATACGCTCCAAGTTTCATTGTTTTCAGACAAACAAATACCTCTTTTGGTAATCGTTGCCATATTATGCCATTCAGGCATTCATTTACATTTTGAGTTTTACCGTGGAGACATTTACTCAAGAGTTCTCTTGAGCACAAATCTAAGTATACTGGCTTTACAGCATTCAATACCTCTTTTGGTAGACCAGCATACTTATCTTTAACAGATGTTCCGCATGCCAGTGCTCGCTGAAAGAAGCACCAGCTGTCTTTGCCCAGAGGACACTGCCCATGCATATGTTTTCGTGAACTGGATGCACAGTGGAATAATGCTGCAATAACATTTTGCTGCATTGCATTTAGGTTACCAGTATTGTTACGTATAGCAATTCCATAGTAGTTCTGAAGTCTGTCTATAAATGTATCGGTCAGTTTCCCTTTTCCAGACAGACCCTTGGTTTTTGATTTTAATTTTCGCAGGCGGGACCCAACACGCTTTTGAATATGGCCTATACATTCAAATTTTGTGACACTGTTTTCACCGTATGTGTCTTTTACGCTTATGAATCCTTTGAAATCGCCCTCACCATAATATTCAGTATACTGAAGCTGGCGTCTGTTTTCAGACCTTGAGAATATACGTGATGCACCAACAATTTCCATTTTTGACGCTGAGCCTTGAAAGTTACACTGGCATACATGATCAGCTTTCAATGACTCGTATTCCAGGTTTTTAGCCATCTTTTCTAGCTTTTTACATGTTGGACAGTATGATGATATGACCTCCAGATCCAATACTTTTCCAGTGTCGATGGAAATTGCTGCAACACATCCGTTTAAAGAAGTATAGCCTCTCCGCTGCCATGTACCATCCACTGAAACTCCACATTTCACAATTTCTTTGCCAAGATTTTCCTGCTTCTTCACTATGTCAGTTGCAGCCTTTTTCATAGAGTCCTCTGCTACTTCAGAAACAACTTTCAACAGTTTTTGTTCATGAGAAGTATATGCAGTTTTGGTCAATCTAGGTAAATTCAGAGTTGCACATAATTTATAAGCAGCTGAAAATCCTTTACCTATTTGGCGCATACCATATACTAGTCTCGTATTTACTTCAGGGAAATTTACCTGTTTTTTAGAAGAGGCAAAACCCTTCTGAAACTCACACCCTTCACAACTCAAAAGGAAATGAGAACATAATCCATATCTAGTTTCTTCTTTAAAAACTAGCTTCTCAGAATAGCACATTGGGCAGCAGAGTTCGGAAAAAACACTGGAAAGAATATCTAAATCAAAAATTCTATTTCCAGACATCGCTCCATTAGTTTTATCCGAGTCTAAAACAGTATCAACTTTAGACTTTGTACAACTCGCAGTGCTTTGTACACACTCATCTACATCATCGTTTTTGACATTTTTTGTAAAACGATTTCCATAAAACTTGCGTTTTCGACTTCTTCCAATACTTTTACCCATTTTTACCAGAGAAAAGTAAAAACTAAGTAGATTTAAAAACTTTAAAAAGAAAATAAAAACAACGCAGCAAATCTGCAGATATGTAAACAATCGCTTTTGAAATATAAGTTTGTTGCCAAGTTTAGGAATACAAGAGTGAAAATTATGTTGCCAGATATGTTTCCAAATATTTATAAATCCCTTGATTTTTATTTCCAAGTATTTCCTTTGACGTATAACTCAATTTCAGCGTTAAATCTAAAAAAAGAACGATGTAAACAAACATTTTAGCTTACTTCCGGTTTGCAGAATGACACTTCCGGTTGTAAAATTCTGCGACATGTAATATTTAAATTGCTGTAATTCGGCTTCTAATTAAGATAGAAGCATAATTCAAACGGAATTTGAAAGATAAAAGATTGGACTTTAATGTTATTGCAAAAAACAAAAAACGATATTTTGACCGAAAATGCCGTTTTAAAGGTGTACGGGTACCTTAAAGAGCATTCATTTTTTTCAAAATTAGAAACATTGAACCAACCTTATGCATTTTTTCGTCTGTTTCCTCAAGTTATTGTTTGTTAGGTCAAAATCAATCCAAATTTTCTAATGATAATTATAATAATTTGTTTCTGTATGAAATATTTTGGAACCTAAAATGTATTCAGTGTTTGAAATATACTGTCACCATACGTTTCCGGTCTAAACTGTAAACTGTTCATTCTACTGAATTTTATTTTTCAAAGGGGAATCCCATATTAGTAATCTGATGACAGTTTTAATGATTCACTTCACATGTAAACAATTAAATGCTATTTATCTAAATAGCATTCATATTTCGGGATATATTCGTATTTAAAATAGAAGCATTATAAATAAAATTTAAGTATTCTTCAGTGTGATATTAAGGAGCGTGGTGTGTCTGACTTGAAAATTATTCAGTTTTATGTAATAGATTCACATATCATCCTTTAAGACATTTAATTCAGCTGCATAACAGCTCTGTCATTGTATTACTTATATGCACCCCTGAAAGGGAATCATGACTTCGCGTTACGATATGATAGTGAGGTCAACTCTAGATTACGAAATAGTTAACCAGAATTCCCTGAAGCATCATTGTTTATGATAAACACTTATCCATGTTTGCGCATCAAGGCTTCATGACCAGATCTCCGGAATGTTTGATAACGTTAAGACGTACACAGTTTGAATTTACTCGAAGACTAGGAAATTAACGTTCTAGACGTTGGTTTTGACACATTCTTGTACTAAACTTTATAATTAGAGAATTAATATGACAGTATTAATAAAATTTCTGCTTCCAATGTTTCTTTGAGCTGAAATCTATATTACATATTTCTCAAACCATTGCGCTTAAGCTCATTCCGTTAATGATACAGCAATCCCTTCTTAACTGTTGTTTTAAATCAACTTATTCAGTGTGATGGTTAAAATATGATCCTCTTGTAGTTTATTTTTTAAAACGGGTATTTTTGATGGTTTTTTTCATGGTGGTTTTTTTTAAGAAAATCAATGAAAAAGGAGAAGTCTTAAAAAAAGATGGAAGAAAAAGAGGAGGAGTCATATGACATACAACAATAGGGGCGGGATGAACTTTTTTTTCCATTTTACAGTTATAATATATATATATATATATATATATATATATATATATATATATATATACATACACTACTCGCCATTAAAATTGCAACAGCATGAAGGATAATACAAACGCCAAATTCGCATGAAAGGAAGAAGATGCTGGGATATGCAAATGATTATCGTTTAAGCGCAATCGAACGACGCAAGAGGGAGAAACGGCATCTCACAATTTGTATTAAAAGAAAGTTGTGAAGTGGGTTTCTCATTCGAAAAACGCATTTGAATGTTGTTTGTTTGTGAGAAGAACGTGTTGTGCCTCGTATAAAAACGAGCAAAGGCTAACAGCACGTACCGGAATACGATAGTGGCAGGATCGTCGCCTATAGAGAGTGCGGTTTATCATTCTGTAATATTGCTACTAGCGTTGGTCGTAATCCTACAAATGTCATGCGACTATGGAATTTATGGGTTCAGGAGGTCATACTCAATGCCATGCAGGATCTCAATGCCTCCAGCCACTAACTCTCGCGAGGAAATACATGGTGTCAGGTCGGCCCTTCAGTATCGTAAAACGACATCATGGACCTTTAGTCAGGAAATCAGCTTATTTGCAACCCAACAAATATCCACACGGACAGTCCGACGACGTCTGGAGCAGCACGGACTGTGTGCACGCCGACTGCACGGACTGCCTGCGGCTTCCCTTGACACGCGGCGACAGTGGTGCGCCCAACGACAAAACTTGATACAGGATTGGCACCACGTCGACTTTACAGGGGAGTCCCGATTCTGCGTGCAGCATCATAATGGACGTATCCGTGTCTGGAGGCACCGAGGAGAACGCAAGTGGCCTTCTTGCATTCGATATCGTCATACGGGCCCTGCGCCTGGTGTAATGGTATGAGCAGCCAATGGGTACACGACACGAAAACCTCTTGTTCGCGTCATGAGTAATCTGAACAGACAGCGTTACAACTTTCAAATCTTAAGGCCAGTGGCTGTGCCCTATCTTCGAGGCCTCGGGGATGTCATCTTTTAACAAGATAATGCACTTGTGCATGTTGCCCGTCGTGTCTTGACCTACCTCGATACAGAGGATGTTCGACTGTTGTCTTGGCCAGCACGTTCTCTAGATCTCTCACCCATTGAAAACGTCTGATCATAGGTTTCTGAGAGACTGGGCTGCCACCGCTCTCCAGCCACTACGATGATGAACTGTGGCACAGGGATGAACCAGCATGGTATTACTGGCCCGTATCTGTCATCCAGGCCCAGTTCGACAGGATGCCTAACCGGGTTTGGAACCATTTTAGCAGCCGCAGTTGGCAGCTATGTGTACTAATTTCGGGCCCTGTATACCCCCTACATATATTGTACTACAAATCTATATTCAAATTGCCTACTATAGTAAAGTTTTGTTATTTTCTTTCCGTCCTGTTGTTGCAATCTTAATGGCCAGCAGTGTATATAAGTGGTATTTGTTATTATGATGAAATTTGTATTAGAAGAAAATGAGACAAATTTTAATTTTACTGCCATTTTTATTTAAACTATTATTGCTTTTTTGCATTTTTTTCAAAGATAAAAAACTGTTATTGTGCCGTGTATTGCTACTTTCATTTTAAAATGTTCTATGAATGAATAACGCTATTTAATGCATAAAATTACCATGAACCAACTCCGTGGGTTCAAGGTAATATGATACTAAACACAATTATATGAGTCCATATTTTACAGGAATAAGCTTTATAGAAAAAAATTTCTTAATCTATAGACCGTGAACTCAGTTTAAAGGTGTTTAAAGGACTCTCTTTCTAGCTTTAAAAGTTTAGTCCATTTTTTACAATATACGCTGCTGGCCACTGTAAATGCAGCACCCTGAAGGAAACATGCAAATAACATGAAATTTACAAAATTCATTAGCGGAGGTGAGATATGCAAATGATTAGAATTTCAGCGCAGACGCGCATCACGCGCGCCTGTAGGGCCACTTCAAAGCGCTATTTAAGGCTTGGAGATTTCGACGATTTCAAGTTCGGCAATTGTGTTTTTCTTGTGGTTTTTTCAAAAAAACGATCAATTATGCCTCGTCGAAAACAGCGATCATCTTTTGATCAAGTATCCGAGTTCGACAGAGGAAGGATAGTGGCCTACCGAGATTGTGGATTATCTTTCAGGGAAATCGGTAGTCGTGTTGGACGAAACTAAACAACTGTAATGCGGATATGTGATCGTTGGATGCAGGAGGGTACGACGGACCAGCGTGTTCGATCACATCCACCTCAGAGCACCACTTCAAGTGATGACAGGCAAATTGTGCGCATGGCAGTGACGGATCGCTCAGTCACATCACGAACCATAGCACAGCACATCCAGTCTGTAACGCATCATCCAGTGTCTGCGCGTACCATTCGACGCCGTTTACAGCAGAGTGGTCTGTCCGCAAGACGTCCATTGCTTTGTCTACCCTTGACGCAGAACCACAGACGTCTCTGCCGCCAATGGTGCGATGACAGAAAGATGTGGACGGCAGAATGGAATGAAATTGTCTTTACTGACGAGTCACGCTTCTGTCTGCAACACCACGATGGTCGCATTCGAGTCTGGAGACACCGTGAAGAGAGGATGCTGAACAGCTGCGTTATGCACCGCCACACTGGTCCTGCATCGGGTATTATGGTATGGGGCGGTATTCGATATCACTCTCGCACACCTCTAGTACGCATTACCGGTATTTTAAACAGCCAGCGCTACATCTCCGAGGTGTTGGAGAAAGTTGTCCTTCCTTACCTTCAGGGCTTTCCCACAGCCATATTTCAACAGGATAATGCGCGACCACACTTGGCACGCATTGTCCAACGGTTCTTCGTCAATCGCCAGATTAAATCGCTTCCCTGGCCGCCTCGCTCTCTGGATCTTTCGCCGATAGAAAACATGTGGTCCATGGTTGCTCTACGATTGACCCAGATTCCATCCCCAGCTGCCACAGCAGATCAACTTTGGCAACGTGTGGAAGCTGCTTGGTCTGCTGTACCCCAAGAACTCATTCAAAATCTCTTTGAATCAATGTCGAGGCGTGTGGCAGCGGTGATCTCCAACAATGGCGGATACTCTGGCTACTGATTTTGGCAGGAACCACACTTCACAGAAGTCTATAAATTTAATCATTTGATACTTGGTCAACATGTTATCTTAAAAATAAATTTTGTTGTGATATCTCTTGTCTTTCTTGGTGTTGCAATTTGGGTGGCCAGCAGTGTATTTTTATCCTCATGTTTCTGTATTCAGAAGTGCAAAATTAATGGAAGAAAATAATTAACAATACTTCTCTCTAAAAATACCAGGGAATATATATAGAATCAGATTTCTGGGCTGAGGTCGATTGGTTTTCGTTCCGCAACTTGCTGCTATTAAACAGTTACTTGTAAACGTTTGAATAACATAAAAAAGCATTTGTGATAGACAAATAATAAAGTACCAAGGATAAACAGTGATAGTTTTTTGCCTTGTTTGCTAAGGTGAGGTGGTTCTCAAGTCGAACTGCAACTTGTGAGTAATAAAGACGTAATTGTAAATGTTTTAATAAAAAAGAATGAGACTGGTGATTGATAAACAGAATGTGAATGCTGAGGATGAACATTTATTATCCAGTTACCTAGCTCATGAGGGTAATGTGGATTGATTTTTGGATTGGGGAATAATTCTGATTTTTGAATGCCTTTTCCTTAGAGATACTCGCATTTATGTAAAAATTTGTTTAAATATTGCATAATAAGGGATAACTGGCAGTTCAATACTTTTCATAAATGGGAAATTTACCTTTAGAAAATAATCACTGAAGCATAGAGAATGCACTCGAGCATCTATGACAAAGCTTTTCGGGATCAATGCCCGCTTTCTCGAGAAATAATTAATAGGTATAAAAAATTTCAGACTTTCCACTACAGTATATAAAATTAATTGCTCCCGGTGCACACACGAATCGAAAGTTTAAGAAAGGGCGATAATCTCTTCCCAGAGTGGAAAATGATATTCACGCTTTATCATTTTAGAGCTTCACTAGAGTGTGCTAATATTTGCTTTAATAAATTACTTCAGGGCAGAAACTTAAGATGTGCTAGTGAGTAATTTACAACCTAAGTAGTATATTGTTTACATCATTAATTACGCGTTGTTTTAATCAGTATATCTATGGCACAGCGAACAAGTCATTATATTTAGTTTAAATATGGTTTTAAACTACTCTTATAGCATCGTTAAAACAAATGAAATTATTTCCTGCGTGGAGTTTACAGATATGAATATCACGTACATTTCACTTTAATACGTCTGGAAAAGAATTGGTGTTTTAGCAATTTAGTACTTCTGTAGTTTATACAAACTTATAACAATGCAGTCAGTTCCTTATTAGTTCCAGCACGCTTAACTCACTTCTTAAGCTAGTTCTT
This sequence comes from Dolomedes plantarius, assembly GCA_907164885.2. Taxonomy (NCBI): domain Eukaryota; kingdom Metazoa; phylum Arthropoda; class Arachnida; order Araneae; family Dolomedidae; genus Dolomedes; species Dolomedes plantarius. Next base: position 79,256,563 of record OU015500.1, on the reverse strand, counting down.
ACTTTAATCTTTTCCTTACGGGATAGGATAGCATGTATCCCAAGAATACGGGTCCAAGAATGAATATACTATATATACATACACACACACAAGGGAGTTATATATATATATATATATATATATATATATATATATATATATATATATATATATATATATATATATATATATATATATATATATATATATATATATATATATATAACTCCCTTAATGGCCGTTCTTACAAAGGGGGCATGAAATTTCCCGTTGTAAAGAGGGAATCAGAAAAATGGGTCCCGTAAGGCTAAAGGTTAACACCTTTGGTGTTTAGATAAGTATTGAAAGAATTTTAAGCAACGGAAATGAAAATAACAAGTAATTCGTTAGTTGGCAGAATTTTCCATTTTGTACATCACTCGATTTACTATCTCTCTTTTTGAAAAGGATTGAACCAGGAGGTCAGTGTTACGTCAACAAGACTACACACAATCTAGCAAAAGTAATTTCGCTTATAAATGTGTTGCATGCATTCGTATAGCGAACTTATGATTTTAAAACAATTTATTATGTAATCTCTTACAATGATTTCTTATTAGGCACGCAATTTGTTAATAACATCTGAAACATTTCGCTCTAAGAGAGTTATCAACTTCTCTAACTAGGAATATTATGTAAAGAATGGATCCATTACAGTACTTGGTTCCCGTTCGAGAGAGTGTTGTTCAGCCAATGGCACATACAGAAAATAATAGAGAAAATCATTACTTTAGAATTAATGAATGAGAAATTAATATTCATAGAGAAACATAATTTTTAATAGTCCTCCAAAGGAGAAGGATTATATGTTATAAATTGCAGTGAAGCACAGGATTTGTCATTAAATCAGTTCGATAGCATAACTGGATAATGTAGTTGTCAGTAGCCAAAGTTCGATACCATACCTGACATTCGGCCCTGACAGCTTTAATTATTTTCATTTTATACCTTAAAATGTAAGAATCAGCTTAATGTGCGTGAAGGGATTTCCATTATATCAAAATTTCTCTGAGATATTATTTTCTTGATATTCATATTTCCATTACTTTCGCGTGAAAAGCAAAATGTATCGATTAAAATTTACTTTAACGGCGAACGACTAGTAATCCAACCGGGTAACATATACATTCTCTGCCTTTTTATTGAAAAATACTTTCTGGTGTAATTACGATAAACCATATCCGATTTTCCTTGAAGTAGAATCTGTAGCCCCGAAATTTCCGTCCTTTTCAGCCATTTACTCATTTTCAAATATTTTCTCATCGAATTGTAACAAAGATTTCGATGTTCTTCACTTTTCTAGACAAAACACGTTTTAAAATGATTTTCATTGTGTCAGTTTTATGCATTACTTGAAGTATGTCAACAAGTAGAAATTGGAGACTGTTTCTTGAAATTAGAAAATTCCGATATATATTTCTGAAAATGGTGTGTTTACGTATACAATTGTGTCTGTAAAATGGAAATGACTCCCACACATGTACAAGTGTAAGGAAACGTGTATATACACATACATATATACATACATATATATATATATACATATATATATATATATATATATATATATTTATTTATATATATATATATATATATATATTGAAATAAACATTTCTGAATTAAATGGTAGGTTGCATTCTTAAAATTTTATTTTCATGTATTATAATAATAATAAGGTTTACAATTTTAATTAATTTAATACTTATATGCAATAATGGAATTATTTACCGAAGACATATAGAAATTCTTTTCAAATTTCATTGGCAGAAATAAAGACAAATAATTTATTTTAATTTTCTTTCAAATAAAACGTAATAGAATTTGAGATACTGTTTTGAAGATAAATTAAAAAAAAATATTTAGAAAACTATAACTTACACATCCATTTACATTGAAATTTTTATATTACTGCTTAATGCAATAAATAACTATTGAATTATAAAGACTATTCAAATACTATATAAATAATTATTCTTGTTCATAAATGAAACTGTTTCACTAATAAAGGATTTGAATATCTTATGTGTTTCAAAGCATAATTAACAATCATAAAAAAATTAGGCATTCTTAGCATTCTTAACATTCTATATGCACTTATGATATTTTATCTTAATATATAAATTGCGCTAATGTGTCTAAGGTTTATAAAAAATGCTACTTGATCATATGGAATTTGAAATTTTGATGTGTTGAACTATGATTCACCATGAAAATATAAAAGATAAATTTTCTGTTAATAAAATAAGTATTCAAATTATATAATTATAATATTTTTCTTAATAATCATAGAAATTTTTATAAATTGAGTATTATTTACCATGTATGCGTTATTTTGCTGTTCAAAATGTTTTTACTAAAAAAAAGTTCATGCTTCTAACCCTTAGTAAAATATAAATATTTTATGTACTTGGCATAAAACAACTATGTTTTTGTACTTTTTATTATTGGAATTTTATGTATTGGTGCTATGCAATGCTACGTGTAAAAAAATTCATGTGTATGCTGTTGTAGAAATATGATTTATTAATGTTATGATCGATCGTTCTTTGGAATTTCAGATGACATACATATTTATTCTGTAAGAATTTAGAAGTTTCCCTAAACAAAATACATAGCGAGTAAAGAACAGGATTTATATGTGCATGACTAAATAAATCTTCACTGATACAAAGATTTTTGTTAGACAAAACGTTCATAAATATTTATTTTTTAAAGATTTTAGAAAAGTCTGTTTTCTTAAAAGCTCAAGAGGACAAAAAAAAAATACATCCAATGTATGTGAGGTGAATTTTAATGGGTTAAGTGTAATCATAATTTGACTACAAAGAGTTAATAGTGTTGATGTATTCTTTTACACACTTCAAAACTTAGAAAACAAAGGGGACACATACCTTAAAGACCAAGAGACTCGTCAAACTTAACCCTATATCGGAAATATGGAAAGTTTACTGTGAGTTAACTACTTTTTCATCTTTATAATATGGCTCTGAATTTTTTCTACGTTGAAGATAAATATTTTAATTTTTTAAAATTTCAACCATTGTTTTTTTCATTGTTATGGCAATGAGCGCAGACTTGCGTCCGAATATTATTGAATGCATATTTTTTCATTTTTAAAATTATGTTGTATAATATATCTTTAAAATGAACAACTTTGAAATCAAAATTCTTAGTTCTTCATAGAAAAAAAAGGTTATTTTTAAAAAAATTTTAAATTTCGAAAAAAAAAAATTTGATAAATTTTACTGCAATTAAAATTTTTATGGCAGGAATGACATAATAGTAGGTCATTTTAATGATATTTATTTATATTGCCCGTGTACAAAATTTCATGGTATTCTAGCCAACTGTTTTGGTGATATAATGTGCGAAATGATATAACAATGCAAAAAACGATGGCTAAAATTTTAAACAATTAAAAAATTTCTCTTCAAGCTAGAAAAATACTGAAGGCATATTTATAAAGAAGAAAGTATGTTTAACTCACCTTAAAGTTTTCCTATATATAAATAAATTATTTTAGTAACTACTGATGATTGAAAATAGGGATACATTTGTTAAGTCTTTTGGCCATTAATAGGTACGGCTTCCCTTACGTAAAGGTGAAGAAATCGAGAAATATGTGTTTGTCTATGAAATGGTATAATCCCAGTGACATTGGCAACAATGCTTATTTTGATTCTAACTGTTCTGGATATATAAATATGAAGGTACTCTAGCAACTAATCTATTCTCAATTTTCTAATAACAATATAATTTAACAACAGTAATGTGCGCATTTTAGGAATTCTTATATTATGATTTTCCTGCAAATTTATGATACAATTATTTTTTATCATTCTTCATTGGAACAAACAGAAAGAATATATTTCAAATAAAGCTAAATATCATTCTTGAAGTAGGGACAGGAAGCATTTCGTACACCCCTCTTCCATTAAAATATTTTATTCATTAGTTAGTAATCCTGAATAATAGATTTTTGCTTGAGTTCCGGATTTACGATATTTGGTTCGATAGTAAATAACTTGCTAATCCTTGCAAAGTTCTAAAAGGGTGGGATTTAAATATTTAGCTAAGATTTAAAACAAGAATTGCTAATGAAGTTTGAAATACCTGAGACCAGAAGCCGTAGACTGTAAAGACAGTTTTTACGCATGAATTAAGAATTTATTTTCAAAACTTCTCGAACAGAAACTACTTAACATAATTTGAAACATAAGTTTAAAATTCATAGAATTTATATAAAAACTCGAATTTCTGGTCTATAGAAGTACGGGCATCACAGGGGAAGTTCTATACGTTTTAAAAACAAAAGTAACCAATGGTTTTTATTTCGCTCACAAATGACACAACTCAAAATTTAACATTACTTTTGTAATTGGTTAGAGTAAATTATTAACTCTTAAAAGATTTATGTGGAAAAACGACAAAAGCATAGTTTTGAAATCTTGTTGCTAGAGACTTATACATTTTATGATCCTTATTATTATAGTCTCTTTAGTTCAAAAATGTCAGTTGTACTAAAAAATTTACGATATAGAGTTGCGTTACTTTTCTATTAATGGAGCGATATGTGTCTAAGTAAAACTTTATTTTATGTCTTTATACTTATATGACTTTAAATTATTTTATCTCCTGGTCATTCTCAAAATTTAAGAAGTTACAATACGAATCGGAAACTTTCCTGGCCCTCTAGGCATGCCTCTTCGCTACCAGACCTTCTAAGAACAAAATATCCTTTTTTGGCATCACTTGTTCTTTTGTGATGCATATTCCTTCCAAAAGGAATTTCAGTTTCGTTAAAAGACCACTAGATTCAAGTCTTGACTGCTGGTGTAATTAGTTTAAAGCTTACCAGTTTAAGATGTATGCAATTTTAGCCAAAATCTTAAAATCCAGCTACGCAGCAACTTGTATTGTCTTAAAGATCCCACTGAGGAATAAAATTATCTTATGACTCTATATGACAATAGTTTAAGTATTGCTCAATATGCTTATTGGGGCTCCTTCCCGCGTTAACTCAATAAGTAGTAGATAACTTTTGTATTTGAAAATGTTTTTGTTCTGACGTTTAAAGAACAGAATGTCTACAACCTCTTTTTTGGATGATAGGCTAATCTGCTATTATTTCATCTACTAACACGTTTCCAGCTAGGATGTGAGTTGAATTAGTGGTAAATGTTAAGTTTGATTATGCGGAATAAATAACTGATGTATGCAAATGAGAAACAATAAATTTTGCTCGAACATTATTAGGTACTGTGTACTGCTCGAACATTATTGGTTACTGTGTAGTTTTGGTATGGGATTAAAGTGTAGAATGGCTCTTAAGTAGTATGCTGAATTCCTAATAAGTTAAGTTCAGTATTCTTATGATACGTAAATTGCAACAGCTTTTCACACTGATATGAAAATTAAGGATAGCAACTATCCTAAGGATATATAATGCTTTTAAGCTACCAGTTGGTGTAATTTCTAGTGGGTGCAAATACGTAGCGTACTTGTTCCCACAACGAAATTACCTAGGTAGGGTTCAGTTGAACTTAACAAGGGAGTGTGTATAGTTCAGTCATCTTATAGGTGAATGGTAATTTTTGAAATTTACTCAAGGAAAATTATTTAAAATTTTATTCATTTAATAAACGAAGAACAAAATATCTCCCAACACCCGGTCTCGCTTCAGCCATTGAAGTTAAAATTCAAATCATTTGACACATGTTTTTGAATGTACCAACATCTTAATGAAATATCATATTTTGAATTCCTGTTTCTCTTGTGCGTTTTGTCTGTATTATGTACTGAGCTAAATAATTGTTACTAAAGGTATATTAATTCTAGATGAAACATTATTTTGCTCAAAGGTGATAAAATTAATATAACTGATTCGTTATTATTAATTTTAATTACTTTTTACCATTTATCAGCATTTGATATGCATTGTTTTTAAAAATAAATATAGTCCATGCAAAAACTGTAATGGATATCTAAACTCATGTAATCGTCATTTATAGTATTGATGCTTAATTAGATGAATTTTGTATCAATATTTCTAATAATGCGCTCTTATGTGTGTATTTATGTTGATTTTGAGAAAAATGACATTTCTCAGTTTCATTTGTTAACAGGCAAAATGAGTCTAGAAGTTAAAAATTAAATGAGTCTAGGAATTAAACAAAAGAATAAGAATTTTCTGCTAATAATGTACAGAGTACAAAAACGTTTGCTTTGCAGAAAAAAATACACAAAAGCGACTAATAAGGCAATTATGATTCATTGTTAATTTAAGATTAAAGAATGTGAAAATCATAACAACAAGCTGTACTTTCACCCATCTTTAATGTTTTATTTCCTTAATTCAACTGATATACCCCGTGATCGAACAAATAAAACATCTAAAAAAGATACGTATGCTAGCTAGTACATTATAAAGCCATTTCCTGACCTTCAATTTTATGTCTAAGATACTGTAGAATCTGGGCTTGTGGCAACCCTGTGGTACAGCGAGCTGGTTTTCGGTGCTGAGGGTGCTCAGATCGAATCCCGGCGTAGCGCTACGAAAAATGCCTCCGTTCGTGTCTTCCCTTCGTAGGGGGTAGAGCTGTCCGCCTATATGGTGCCCCCGTAATAAAATGGGCAGCAAAATTGCGACGTAGTATAGGCAATTGTTTGATTACAAGAGCCTCCGCATTGGTAAAAAAAAATACTGTAGAATCTGCAAACGACATTAAATAAAACCACTTTATTTGCACAAATATCCTATAAATACTACATACACACAGAATTTTAAAACTTCTTATTGCACAGATGCTATAAACTTTTATTACTTCCTTCAGATGTTATAAAACTTATATGAGGGATATATGTGTCGCTAATGATTATGGTCTTGTAAACTATAACAACTGAATTGGAAAGACTGCAGTACAATAAAAGAAAATACAATGGGCCGTGTCAGCATTAAGAAGCTCTGATAGACGGTTGCATGAAACGAACGGAAATAATTACTGTTGAACAGTGAAGAAGAAAGTATATTGTAAAACAAGTCTTGTTAGTGTCTAATAAGAGCAGTACAATGGGGGTTTGAGAAGGGGTGAACTTAGTTAAAGTCGAAAACAAACCAGCACATAACAATCGCAGACCATTAAAAAAATAAAAATCTTTTAACATAACTCTAAGGGGCTTGTAATACAGCAACACGTATTTTAAGTACTGTATTATACTTAGTGTTTACCTGAAATGTTAAGCGGATAGCTAATCAAGATAATTTTGTTTTAAAGGAAAAAATGTTTTTGTTAAAGGAAAAAATAGTCTGCCGCAATGAAAAAAAACCCTGAAAAAACTTATATGTTTATTGAAAATATTACAAGTAGGATACGGTAAATATTTGGTAAAAATTCAAACGGGGATATGAAACAAAATGTTTATGTAGTGTTTTATTACTTTTTATCTCAAAAAATAAGTCTTAGATTATCAGAAGAAAAGCCCCAAAGAATTCGTTAACTATCACAGCTAATAAATTTAAATTTTTTCAGCAAGGGATGAATACCAGATTATGTAGATAAGTAACTGTCAGACAAGAAATGTCTGAAATGAACAATGTTTTGGGAGACAAGAAAAAAACTTTATAATATTTACAGTAAATAGACAAAAAAAATCTATTGACGAATTTCAAAAGCCGGTATTCAGTATTTCACATGCTTGCAATGCAAGCAATAGAAGTTGACATAGTGAATGGAGAGTGCTGATATTCTTAGTAAAAAAAAATGGTAGTGGGTGAAAATTTCAGAAATAAGACAGGAAAAGGGAAAAAATAGCGAGTAATAAAACGCCTATAAAAAATGCCCCCCCCCCCAAAAAAAAAAATTGCCCCTAAAAAGTTGTTGAAATATATAAAAGTTTAAGGCACATAAAAGCAATCCAAAATGAATAAATTTTTATTTATTATGGGAGAAATGTTGTCTTTTATTAATTATTCTAAGATCATGGTAAAAACACATACGGGGGTAATTTCAAATGTAATGCACTCTAAATTAGTTCTTTTATACCTATTTGATTTCTAACAATTTCTCTCTACATTCCTTCTAAGTCCCCCAGATTCTCAATAATAAAATCCTAACATCTAGGAATATTTTTTGTTCCTTGCAGCATGCTACTTTTGTTGAGTCCCATAATGACTCGGGGAACTGATGAAGTAAGCTCTTCTACGCTGGAAAACGTTGACTGCGCAAAGGTTTGAACAACAGTGCAATGCGATTATGCCAATGCAATTGTGCCTTGCCAATGCGATTATGTTTTCTTCAGATAATAAGAATTGAGGAACACAAATTTTCAAGCTTTATGTATGATTTTTGATCTTCTACACTCACAGTACCCGAGACACTGGCAGACTGCATTTCAAAAATTTGTCACTTAAAAATAAAACACTTCAGAAAACTTTAAATACACATGAATATTACTCTAGTCCTTAACTATAAATGACGAATTTTTTTGTTGTTGATTGTATCATAAAGTGCGAAATTCAGCTATCTTATGCATTACTTTTGAAATGACCCCCGTAGAAATGCAATTTATAGAACAGTTAATGAAAGAAGAAAAGGATTTTGAGGTAACGCTATCTGATATTGGGATGCCAGTTTCGGTATAACAAAAGCAAATTTTATTATATCTTCATAAGTGGAGTTGAATTAAATGAAGATCCACAAACATGTGTTTTATAATGCAAATATGAAATCTGAATTCTATAAATACCTTTAATAGACATACGTAATCAGCTAAAAATTCAGGGAACAAAGATTAAACCATAATCTTGCCTTTCTAATGTCCTTGAGAATTTTGCATGGAAGAACTTCAGCATATGTATCGTTGAAATGATGATGTTTACAGACTATATAGAGTTAGGAATGATTTCTAGAAATGGTACTTCGTAATTTTCTTAGACAGAATCCATTCTAACTTGTCTGCGCATGTGCGTGGGAGTATTTGGGATATATCGGGATTTTGTATCCTTTCGACTTTATTGTGATTTCCCCTTATTAAATGCACATATTGAGGTATTAATATATACACTAATGGCCAAAAGTATTGCAAGTTTGAGAAATCTAACATTTTTTCAAGAATAAAGCCCAAAAATAATATTTTTTCAATGCAACTGATATTTTTTAATGTCAATATGTTAAATTAGTTTAGAGACAAGATATGATTAAGTTATTGAACACAAATAATTACTTTATTTTATAAGAAATAGCATACAAAAAATTTGCAGGTTATCAGAATTCGGTACCCATTTTGGTTCCCCGGAATAGAATGAAAAAAATAAACAATTCAAGTTCTTCTGAGCAGAAAAGATAATAAATCAGTACAATTGAACCGAAAAGCATTTAATATGTTGTTGGACTGCCTCTGGCTTTGATCACAACAGCCACTCTTTTAGGCATGGGATCCACAAGATTTTGCAGCACTTCTCTCGGTATTTCATGGTGCCAAATTTTAATTATTGTTTCCTGAATGTATCGTTTTGTTCTGGGATGATTTTGAGATATTTTCCTTCCAAGTATACTCCTTAAATTCTCAACAGAATTTAAATCTGGCGAATTTCCTGGCCATGGGAGAACATTAATATCATGTTTTGCATAATCAGCCTTAACCTAAAATAAGGAATGTTTCGATTTAGTGTTCAGAATTGAACTCTAATGAAATTTAATTTAATTTCAAAGTTTTTCTTGCCTTTTTCGATGTATTTCAGGGTGCTAGGTGTTGCTGAAATACCCATTTCTACCTTGGGAATATGTCATGAGCATTAGGAAGCAATCGATCCTATAGCACACTAATATACTGGTCACTCTGCATAGTTCCCTGTTCAAAATGCAATCGTCCATTTGACTTATATCACATGCAGCCCCACACCATTTGGCTTTCTGGGTGTTTTACTGTACGAACCAGGCAGTATGGACTCATGCAAAACCTTGTGCCTAAAAAAGTGGCTGTTGTGATCAAAGCCAGAGGCGGCCCAACAACATATTAAATGCTTTTCAGTTCAATTGCACCCATTTTTTATCTTTTCTGCTCAGAAGAACTTGAAACTGTATATTTATTTCATTTTATTCCGGGGAACCAAAATGGGTGTCGATTTCTGATAACCTGTACATTTTTGTTTGCTATTTTTTATGAAATTAAATAATTATTTTTATTCAATAACTTAATCATATCTTGTCTTTAAACTAAATTAACATATAGACATTAAAAAATACCAGTTGCATTGAAAAAACATTTTTTGAGGTTTATTCTTGAAAAAAATGTTATATTTCTCAAACTTGCAATACTTTTGGCCAGTAGTGTATATACCGAATTTCAATTAATGTTATCTACCAAACCAGTCACTTCGACTACTTTGATAGATCTAGTCTTAACTTTATTTTTACGCCATTGTGCAGAAATGTACAAATTTAACATCTAACGAGGAAATCATACACAAAGTTTTCTTGTGCTGTTCTGAAGTAAATGACTGTTGACAAGAAGAAATAGTATTTCAAGAGAATGGGGTGCAAGAATATACGTATCATAATCTCATAAATTTTTTTGTAAGAACCAGAACATATAATTTGATCACATCCCCTTAGCCTTAAGCAAGTCCTTAGATGGAGTCTTTTAAAACGGGATTTTCAATCTTTTCAAATTTTGTCTTCTGTGAGAACTTGAGTCAAAATAAATTTTTATTGTCCAATAAAATAGATTTATCAAATTATTTGCATCCCCAAGACCAAGAGTCAAAAAAGGAAAATTCTCTTGACTGTCTGAAGAAATTTTTGTGTGAATTGCGAATTTATTTTAGATCTGTTTCCCTTTTGAATTAAAGAATGTTTCTTTCCTTTCTAAGGAATGTAAGTGGAAGAGGCATTGATCATTTACAGGTGGTTTTTAAGAATAAAAAAATATAGAGACTCTTCAGATAAAACGAATAAAAGTAAGTCGTCTTTCAAAAACTGATATTTCAAAACGATTTTCAATGGAAAAACTTTTCGTAAATCTTTCTTTGAAATCTATTGGAAATTTCATTTGGCGACTAAAATTGGTTTGAGGTTCAGGCATAAGATATAAATAATTTATGACTCAAGTGTTTTAGATTTCTGCTTTAAATATTTTACATATTATGACAAATTTTATTTCCCATATCAAGATTTATGAAACAATAAAGAAAAGAATTATGCTACAGAATTACTATGTTAAACCTATGCATTTCTTTCTCTCATTCTGGAACATTATTATCTCCTTATACTACGCAATGGAAAACTTGTGTTTCAGCTATTAAAGCACTTTTACCTAGAAAAATCTCATTTCAGAGTGTAGTGTTTACTTCTGATATATGAAATATCTGTAAATCCTGAAGAAATCCTAGAAATTTGGAGAATATTTCCATGCTTGTCACAGACGCATATCTATGTATGTGATAATTAACTTGTTTTCTAATGTAGAAATTGATGACTAAAATAAGATATACCCATTTTATAGATTTTAAATACTCACCAAGGATATCTGGATAATTACGTTATATTCGAATAGAATATAGATAATAACATCAATAAGATAAGAATAAAAGGCTCTTAGTAGTGAGAATTGTATGTTACTTTTGACAATTATATAAATAAGTTTAACTCCTTTTCTCCTGTCTCAACGGTATAAAACATAGGTTCCCAAAGTGGTCCAGGTGGATCCCCAGTGGTCCATAGGAGACCACACGGGGGTCCACGTAGACGTGAAAAGAAAACAGGGGCTCACAAGTTGTAAGTGGGGGGTCTACAAAAAATTTTCTGGTTTTCATAATAAGGAACACAAATTTTGGCTTGGATTTACCTATCAACGTAGGCAGGTAGCATCATTCACTAGGTAGGTGCTCAAAAATATTCGAGACTCAGTTCAAACACAGAATTGAATAGAACAATAGATAATAGTACAAGTGTACACCACATGTCGAGACTTGCAAAGTGCCGCCCGTGCGCCCGCTCGTCCGGGATGCTTGTTTAGACCTGCAAAGGGATGAAATGCGACTTGCGCTGTGCTTGCAATCTACATTAGTTTAAATACGAATGCCAAGAACAAAACGTTACTCATTTGTTTCCGGGATTTTGAACATAAAAGTGTGACTGTGAGTGAATCGATGTCAGTGTTTGCAGTGCCGGAAAAAGTAAGTATCTGCTTATTTGTTATACCTATTTTTATTGTATATTGTAATTTATCAATCATATTATATTTGTTTTACTATTTGAGTGTAGTAGGTAGTTATGTAGTAAAAATTAAATACTAGAGATTATTCAAAACTTCTATAAAAGAACAAAAAGCCAGGGAAGATTAAACTTTAGGTACCTAGGTACTTTTTTGTTTAAAAATATTTATTTACGCGACGACGGCGATTAATTAAAAGAGCGGTGTTTCCGCGGGCATTTTGTTTATTGCAATAATTCTATTATGTTGTGTTATAATAGCCATATTCTGGTAAAATCGCCTCAAAAACAAACATTTTTTACAGGTCACAACTGATACGTAAAATGGCTGAATCTAAGAAGAAATGTCGACAGTACAGTGTTGATTATTTGAAATTTGGTTTTCTTCCATCAACGGCAGACAAACGATTGCCCATGTGTCTTTTATGCAACAAAGTTCTGAGCAATGACTCTATGAAACCATCGAAGCTCGAAGACCATCTAAGAAGGTATCATCCTGAAAAAATAGGTAAAGATCTAAAATACTTTCAAACATTGAAGGAAAAATTTGAAAAGAGACCTACCGTAAATAGTATGTTTGCTTCAACGTCTCAAAGTAAAGATGATGGCTTCCGGGCATCTTACAATATTTCGTTGCTTATAGCGAAATCTGGAAAACCGCACACCATCGGAGAAGAGTTAATTTTACCCGCTATTGAAGAGGTTTTAAAAACTGTTCTGCACAAACCTCCATTTGACGTACTCAAAAGAATTCCTTTAAGTAACAGCACTGTACAAAGACGTATTGATGAAATGAGCTCTGACATAGAAAGCTTCTTGTGTAATTATCTGCAAACCACTCATTTTTCTATTCAGTTGGACGAGTCTACTTTGCCTGGTAATGAAGCATTATTATTGGCATATGTTCGATTTGTTATGGACGAAGAAATCCATGAAGAGCTGCTATTCGCAAAAACTTTGAAGTTGGACACTAAAGGCGAATCGATATTTAATGTCCTGAGTGATTTTTTTACAGAAAAATCTATTCCATTTACAAACATTATATCGGTGGCAGCAGATGGAGCTCCTGCCATGTTCGGGCGATATCGTGGGTTTATAAGCCATCTTAAAAGAATAATACCAGGACTAATTGCAATTCACTGTGTCATCCACCGACAACACCTTGTAGCGAAAAATTTGAGCGATAGATTGCACCAATCGCTTCAATTTGTGATTAACGCAGTTAATAAAATATGAAGCAATGCTTTGAATACCCGTTTATTTGCACTATTGTGCGATGAAAATGATGAAGATTTCCAACGACTGCTCTTACATACTGAAGTACGCTGGTTGTCGAAAGGTGCATACTTATCGAGATTTTACTCACTTTTCGAATCAGTGATAGAGTTTCTGGAAACTAAAGCACCAGATTTAAAAGAAAATCTGATCAAATATAAAGAGGACATTGCGTACTTAACAGATTTGTTCATAAAATTCAATGACGTTAACTTGCAGTTACAAGGGGACAGCCTTAATTTAATAAAAACAAAGGGTGTAATTTCGGCTTTTCTTGGTAAATTGAAATTAATGAAGCAAAATATTAGTCGGCGCGAATTCTCCCAGTTTCCGCACTTGTCACAGATAGAATGTCTTGATGAGGATATTCAGACATACGCTCAACATTTAAATACCCTGCATGATGACTTCAAAAATAGATTTCAAGATATTCTGACGATGAAAATACCACCATGGATCATAACCCCATTTCATGAAACGGAAGAGGCGAATGTGGTATTACAAGAGGACCTAATTGAGCTCAGCACCAACGAGGAACTGAAGGTAAAATTTAAAAAAGGCTATCAAACATTTTGGCCGCAGGCAGAAATCCCCGAAAAATATTCTGGGCTGTGAGAAATTGCGAGAAAATTTTTGATAGCGTTTCCCTCGTCATATCTTGTCGAAAGAAGTTTTAGTGCCGTTACCAACCTGTTAACAAAAAAAAGGAGCAGATTGAACATCACAGAACGGGGAGATTTGAGATTACTTCTTACAAAACTGAAGCCAAATATTGATAATTTGCTGTCAATTCATCCAGTACACCCGTCTCATTAAAAGTATGACTATTTTTTATTGTTGATTTACATTTCAGAGTTCATTGTTGATTTTTTGTCAATTGTTGATTGATTGTAATAATAAATGTTTATAATTTTGTATAACCACAAGTATTATTTTAATAAATAGGACAAAAGAAAATGTGCTACTTTTTTTTTTCTTCTTAACACCCCCAATTTAGGGTGATATTTTTTAGGAGTTTTGGAATACAGTAGAAATGTAGCAGCAGGGAGTCTACCGAAAATAGTAAAACTTTGAAAGTGGTCCACGAGAAAAAAAAGTTTGGGAACCCCTGGTATAAAATATATACGAGGAACTGAAAGCACAAAATTCTCATTCTACACGTCTAGATAAAAATAAACTAGGTTCAGTGTTAAGCTACTTGAGTTCAATCATTTCTCATTACATAGTCATTACATAGGTACTTGAACGACGAGAAGAATATTTTTGGACCTTTCATTGGACTTCGCATTTTAAATTCTGAAAAAAATATGCTCATTAAACATCCATGAACATGTGAGACACATTTTATTTGGATAGTTGTTAATTTACCCATTTATTGAACTATAGACTAGGAGTTAAAAAAAACAAACAATTATCCTCTTTTTCAATACTTTAAATACTTACCAAGATTGGGTGCAGTGGCCTAGTTGGCGAGATCAGCGGGCCAGTGATGTGAACGTTCCCTGTTCGCTGCTAGTCGCTGAAAAGCCACCACTGTGTTCACTAATGGTGGCCCGGAAACGTAAAATAGGGCGTGGCTGCAATATCCTCCAAGTTCTCAAATCCACCTCTGGAGGTGCGGGGTCAAGTGCCCCGGTCTCGTTACTTATCTCGGTTCAAAATTACGGGACTGGTCAATTAGCCAAGTCGGACTCCTACCCTTGTGGTGCTAATTCAACACAGGAGTCGCACCTTCATCGCCCATAGCCTTCGGGACTTGATCTGATGTTGCTATCGGTCAAGTGGTATAAGCAACAACAACTTACCAATAATGTATTTGGGAGTTCATAGTATGCCTCATACAGTCCCGAAGACAGTTTTAAATAGACGGCGGGTCCATCAATACACCCCACAGTAAAAAAGTGAGTAATATTTTTTAGCTACTTACGATAAGATAGTAAGGAAAAAATTATCGTGATAAAAAAGTATCACTGAAAAATTATTTATTAAATAATTTCAGCCAGTACTCTGAGTAGTAAAAACAAAATATTTTGCGTTAGTGACAGAAGAAGGTATAGAGGAAAATATATTATAAGATTCCTTAACACCATCGGGATGGTCAAATAATCAGCGCGCTCTCTTCGAAATATGATGGAAAGAAGCGCGCAGAATGAATCTTATGTGTTGTCGTTAAATGTTCACTTTAGAATTCCATTAATCTTGAATCTCGGAATTCCAATTTCTTCCATTCTCGGAAATTTATCTTTAGTTCTTTATAATTTGACTAACAATCATGATTAATCTATTACATTTTTCATAAAATATTGTTGATATCCCAAATGGACTTCAGTAAAAAAATGTATTCTCTGACAGAATCAAAAATGCCCAGAGTCCCTCTCCTCGTGAATTTCTCAAGTTTATTAAGAATATGATGTTAATTTGAAAAAACAAAAACAAAAAAAGCTTCAATTATGCTTAGATTAGTTATCTGTCTCGGAAGCAGAATGACCAGGATTTAATTCTTAGACTTTATTTATGAAACAATTCTTAGTTGTTTCATAAATGAAGTTCACGTGAAAAAAAATTAGAAAGTGTAGTCGAGCTCTTATATTAATAACCGAGTGATAAAAAAAAGATAAAAAGGAAAGGGCGTCATTCCAACCCTCATTTCCTCTGATCTGACACTTTCATATCTGGTTCAGTCAAATGTTCTTCATTTGTATGATGAAAATGACTGAAAATGTCTTACAGAATCGTTGTATGTTATAAAACTATAAGATGGATATTCTTGAGTTGTAATATTAATATAGATGATAAATTCTTCGGACACCTTAAACACCGAACTTCCCATTTTGATATTATTTTATGTTAATTATTTCAGAATTATTTTAATAATACGTACCTAAACTCGCGTTACAGATTAAGTATATTGCTGTGTGTGAGTCCTTAATAAAAGGATGTCAAGAGTTAAGGTGACTGCCTACGTTGAAAATGCCATTTTTTTACTATTTTGGTCAATTTTATTTTTTGCAAGAATCGTGTAATTCAATCTTTTCTCTTTTCAAAACCGTTTTTATTTTCATTCTACATTAATTAGAAGCAGAGTTATAACTATTTTTAAAAACATCGTCTGATACAAAATTGAATTGACACACAACTTTAAATGCGTTTTTCTCAGAATTATGTTTTTTAGCACAAATATCTACCGTTATCATGATATCTCACATAATAATGTATATAATTTGATAAAATTTTCAGGAAATGTTTTAGATGCTATTGTTAATGAGATGACGCACAATAATTGATGTATAATAAATAATTTTTTGTTTGGGGCTGTTTTTATAAGGAAAGGAATGACGAATTGGGGAAAATTTTCATATTGGAACATAAAATTGTCTGTATTATTTTTGCATTTTAAAATTTCTCTTACATTGAGGGTTATTTTGAAGATAACTGTTATATGTATCATGTGTGAGAAGGAAATTAAAATAGTAGCATTAGAATTTTGTGCAGAGTGATAGGCGTTTTAGCTAAATTTCATTAAAAATTACTTCAAATTGACCAATTTATAAAAAAGTATGGTATTTACAGGCATTTTTTTAAATTTTTTATTTTTAAATGCTATTTTACCATAAAAGACCAAAAAATTCTCAAAAAAGCGATTTTTTAGAAAAATTGGCTCCGAACGTAGGCAGTCACCTTAAACAAACATAAATAAACGCCTAAGTCGTAATTCTGTTTCGTCATTTGCATTTCTATAGTTATGAATACCACATGTTGGTCAATTATGGCCGAAATTTGTTAAAATTTATAGTATTCAACACTATTGCCTTGATGAGATCCAAATCTTTGAATGTAGAGTTCTTTGCAGTATTGGATATTAGGGAAAAAAAGTCAAGAAGTCTTTTGGAGTCGAGATTCAAACGGACTGAACCGAAGTGAATTTATCATTTCGGGCCGTTTAATGGTCGTTCATTGGTGTTATTAGGTATATAAAAGGTTTTAAGCCTTTTTGTCACTTGTTTGAATTTCTCCTGGAACCAACATTTCAAAATTCCAACTAAGTATAGTAAACATTCAAGAAAAGCATTCTTAGCAAAAGCACAAGCTTTGCGTTGCAATTTCATTTCTCAAAGTAGTTTTCTGTAAAACATTAAATTCATTTTAAATCATACTGTGGCATGAAATATGTGTTAAACTATATAAATTTTACCTATTTATACACTTTCTGAATGCAACAAATTTGCAACAGTGTACAGAAGTTGAAATGTAAATAGGCTACAAACAACCTCTTCCGAGTATTTTCAACTTTCATATTTGGCAGTAAATCCAAAAATACGAAAAGGATATGGTAATCATATGGCTGAGAGGGTTATTTGAAGAAAAATATATTGCACTTTGTATATACAGATTATATATTTTAGTGCGTTCCTATTAAATTTCATAAAGGAGGAAAATATGTTATTTAGTTCTATACAAACATGTTTCATCTATCATCTTTCAGTACCTTGATATGAAGCTGTAAATGTACGAATAAATGCATTTACATTGATTAAAATCTAAATTAAAAAATGTTTTAACAGAAGTCTGTTTTGTCTCGACACATTTTAATGGCTAAATTTTATTTAAATTTAATTCAATTAGTTGTATGGAATTTAAAGCTTTCAAACAAAACTTAAAAATATTTTTCTCGTAGAGCTTTAGAGTTCTTAATCAATTAAAATGACTCTATAAAAGATTTGTGGCAAGCAAACATCAAAAGAGTAGTTAAAAATTACTTAACTATTTAATGTATCGAGTGCTAAATATCCAAAGAATAATATATAAAAAAAAAAAACATCAAAATGTAATGCTCTTAAGTTTTTTTTTTAAAACATTAAGTGCTACACATTTTTAGAATGAAATAAAAATATAAGGAATAAAATTATTTTATGAAGTTCTGATTATTTGTGTTTATGTTTAGAAACACATATTTGACAAGAATATAGGAATCGACACTACATACGTACAACTTCGTTTGCATTTATTTTTATGATTTGGTGTTACATAAAAATATTGAGTGAAATATTGAATAAAAAATTGAACGAGGATCAATATTCAAATACCTTTCCTGATGAATGGTGTATTTACAGATATGTGATGGTGGATCTTTCTTTTAGTCTGCCTTAATGAAATAAATTTCCACTTTATAATATTTTGAGGGGCGCCGCTTGCCCAGTGCAAACGTCTAAATCTAGTCTTATTTTCACTTGCATTCAATGTATTCCAGTTAAGTGAGCAGTAAATAGATAGTCCTGCCATCTGTTATCATTTTAAAGAAATAAAAAAATTTTGCAACTTTAAATTGGAAAATATTTCAAGGCTCCTTAGGGTAAAAAAAATCGGCACAGTGGAAACGGTGGAAGTTGTTGTCCCTGAAAGGGTTAAAGAGTAAGTTCTCTACAGGGTTAGTGAGTCCGCCATCTTAGCTGATGAGAAATATAGTAATGGGGTAATATAGTTTGGTCTATTGTTACTCAATAATAATGTTTGATTATTGAAAGTATTAAAGACTTTCGTTACGACTTCTATTTATATAAAACTTAGTATAAAATAAGCATAAAATAAACAAACATTATACCAGATTCGACATTCAGATATCTTTATTGACACGTAGAAACTTAAATTAAATTCATTTCTCATTAGTAAGAATCTGTACAAAAAAATTGTGGAAAATGTAAATATGATAACGGCTATTGCACTTACAGTGCTTAGGATATCGTTTCTTTTGGATGTTGTTATATCAAACTGTTACATGAAATATTGTTAAGATTTCCAATCAGAAATATACATTCAGATGTCTTTGTTGGTGACTACTACTTGTGCGGAATTAGAAAAAATGATCTGTAGTTAGTATGTTGTTAACTAGATTAATGTGGGAAATATGATAAGTTTGTATTTCTTATGTACTCCTGAACAAAACACTCCAGATCAGGGCAACAGAACCCTTGTGGCTTCGTTTCTGTGGAACCACAAGGTTGGAGTCCGACTTAGCCTCGTATCACCAAAAATGTGACCGAGTCCCTCCTGGAGCGACATCTGGTGGGCTCGCAACCTCTTTCAAACCATTACCACTACATGGCAGGACTTTCCAGCCTACAAATTTAAAGGGCCCATGCCTGTCGTAGACCCGAAGTCATTCAGTGGTGCTTGTTGGGATTCAAACCGAGCATAATGCCGAATGCCGGCATGCTAACCATTTGGCTTCATTATAATAAGTATCTAAGAAATCAAAGAAATCTGATGACGGCTACAAGAAATATTGTGAGAATTTTTGAGAAGAGTCCAGTAACCAGATACTTTTACTGATGACTTGTATAGACTTAGGCTATAAGATCTTAGGAACCTCCCTTTTTTAGTATGTAGCTTAGCAAAAAATATTATGAAAACTTTTTAATAGGCCTTACATTTAAGTATTTTTGCTGATGCGTAGTACGATTCTGTGGAATTTTCTTTTCTCTGGCTTATACAAACATATTGTGTCTGGCTGCGTCGACATTTTTCACGCATACTATTGCACTATAGTACAGAAATAACGTTCTGATTTGGAACGTCACTAACAAAAATACAAAGCAAGATAGAGAAAGAAATATATTATACCTGAGAAGTACACAGTATGCCATTGTCATCCATTAAGATTTAAAGATTACAGCAGTTAAATGGAGACCGTCATTTTCGATGCAGTTTTGAAATCATTTTCAGAAATTTTGCATGGATCTGCGGATCATATCCCGCGGAATCGCCGTGATTTCTTGCGTAATTATTGCCTTCAGTGCTTGCAATTTTCTTTCTGTGGGGCTATCTCAAATCAAAGTGCACCAACACCGATCAACAAATTTTTAAGCACTCAAGACAGCAACTACGCAAGAAATCACTGTGATTCCGTGGGACATAATCAGCAGATCCATGCAAAATTTCCGAAAGAGACTTTAAAACTGCATCGAAAATGTCGGACGCCATTTAACTGATGTAATCTATAAAACTTAATGGATGACAAGGACATACTGTAAACTTCTCAGGTATAAAATATTTCTTTATGTATCTTGCTTTGTATTTTTGTTATTGACGTTCCAAATCGGAACGTTCTTTCTGCCTCACCCTGTATAACTAGATAGCATAGAGTTGAGGTCGAAAACTCCTTCTTTACAGATCATACTATAATTTTCATCACCAAACTATGCTGTAATTTTCCCGTAGTTTTGAACTGGAACGATGTTCAGAAATATGTCATGAGAATGTAAACATAGCTTATATTTTGTTCCTACGCTTTATGTCTGTTACAGGAAACATGCCTGCGCTTGGTTCCAATTGATCACGAGAGCAGCACGTGACTAAAATATACCATACAGAGCTAACAAGTCTATGTGAGATTCACATTAAAATTCAATCCAACAAGAATTATTTAGTTGCTCCCAAATCTCTTAAATATCCCGAGATGGTGAAATTATTTATTTCAGTAATGACTTTGCCAGGTAATAAACAATTCAAGAGAAATTACCGAGCACATAAAATTTAATGACCACTATATTTCCTATTACCAGACATTTCTGCATTAACTATATAAGACTGTTGATTTTATTACCGAGGAACTAGAGAGGAATTAAAAATTTAACAGAGTAAATATTTCTTAAAAATTTGTCATAAGTGACAGCTTTAATATGTATTATAATAAAGCTCATGTGGCACTATTCCTTTATAAATTAGAAATCAATAATTTCATCATTTTCAAGGAACTTGCGTTGTTCTAGAAACAAGGATTTATTTGAAACTTAAGAATTTTATCTCTGAATAAACTTGTCTAGAAACTTTACGAAATTCTTCTAATATCGGGGAGGACATAATTAAGGTTCGCAAAGTGAATTAACTTTTAAAGGTTCGAAAGCAACAGTGTAGTGTAAATTATTATTAAAGAAACCATAGCTAGTTGTATGGTGAATATATTAAATATGGATTCCTCTAAAGAAAAAAGAGAAATAAATGATAACATTAATAATTAATTTTAAACATGGATTAGCTGAAGAAATACGATCTGAATTTCTGAAATTTATTTAATGGTGTTTAGAAGGTTATTTAGTTTTAAAAACTGCGATACCAATTTTAATTATATTATAAATAAAAATATGTATTGTGAATGAAACTACACTAATGACCAACAGTATTGCAAGTGTGAGAAATCTAACATTTTTTCAAGAATAAGCCATCCAAAATAATATTTTTTCAATGCAACTGATATTTTTTAATGTCAATATGTTAAATTAGTTTAAAGAAAAGATATGATTAAGTTATTGAACAAAAATAATCATTTACTTTTATAAAAAAAGCATACAATATATGTACAGGTTATCAGAAGTCGGCACCCATTTTGGTTCCCCGGAATAAAAAAATTAAATAAACTATTTCAAGTTCTTCTGAGCAGAAAAGATAATAAATGAGTGCAATGGAACCGAAAAGCATTTAATATATTGTTGGTCCACCTCTGGCTTTGATCACATCAGTCACTCTTTTAGGCATGGAATCCACAAGATTTTGCAACACTAGGTTTTGCATGAGTCCAGACTGACTGGTTCATACAGCAAACCATATGAGCCAAATTTGGCCAGAAAGCCAAATGGTGTTCGGCTGCATGTCATATAAGTCAAATGGACGACTCCATTTTGTATAGGGAACTACGAAGAGTGACCAGTATATTAGTGTGATAATGGATCGATTGCTTCTTACTGTTCATGACATATTCCCGAGGCAGAAATGGGTATTTCTGCAAGACCTAGAACCCTGCAATACATCAAAGAAGGCAAAAAAAACTTTGAAATTAAATTACATTTTATTAGAGTTTAGTTCTAAATCGAAACATTCATTATTTTAGGTTAAGGCTGAAGTTGCAATATGATATTAATGTTCTCCCATGGTTAGGAAACTCCCCAGATTTAAATTCTGTTGAGAATTTAAGGAGTACAATTGGAAGGAAAATATCTCAAAATCATCCCAGAACAAAACGACACATTCAGGAAACAATAATTAAAATTTGGCACCATGAAATACCGAGAGAAGTGCTGCAAAACCTTTTGGATTTCATGCTTAAAAGAGTAGCTGTTGTGATCAAAGCCAGAGGCGGCCAATCAACATATTAATTGCTTTTCGGTTCAATCGCACTCATTTATAATCTTTTCTTCTCAGAAGAACTTGAAATCGCTTATTTATTTCATTTTATTCCGGGGAAACAAAATGGGTGCCAATTTCTGATAACCTGTACATTTTTATATGCTATTTTTTAAAAAATTAAATATTTATTTTTGTTCAATAACTTAATCATATCTTGTCTTTAAACAAATTCAACTTATTGACATTAAAAAATATCAGTTGCATTGAAAAAAATGCTATTTTTTGGGGCTTATTCTGGAGAAAATGTTAGACTTTTCAAATTTGCAATAATTTTGGCCAGTAGTGTAGATAAAGAAATGTCACTCTACCGTTATCTCGTTTGTTAAGATTATAGAGGATAGGAGGAATATGGATAGATTGAAAAGAAGGACTTTCTTATTTCATCATATGCTTTGACTATTATTCTAATATAGGAATGTAGTATGATAACTGTAGGTATAGAATCTGTTATGCAGGATAAAAAATAGTAGGAAGTTCTGTTGTATTGGCCATAAGCCTTAAAGACGAGTTTGTTTGAGGAATATAGAATGACAACCATAAGAAGAAACACTACAGAGGCTGTTCACACATTTTTTAGACGATGTATATTGTATTCACGAAACTAAATTACATAAAATTCTTGTGTTTTTAATGTTCTATTTCACATCCCTTATTCTGAACTATCTTTCGACACCGCAATTTCCAGGATAATAATGCCTTTTGAAGTGTCAGTAGAGGTATTCTATCCCATTCCTCCTGAACAGCTTTCCAGAGTCCTGATAGGGTTTTGGGACGACGTTTGGATAATGCAGATTTTAGAAGTCCGAAAGCACAAAAATCCATAGGTGATACATCGGGAGATTTAGTAGGGATATCAGTGAAGGATATGGCCTTGATACCAGTTTTTTGTTCCATTTCTTTTAGGAAATTTACAGTGGATTTTGATGTGTGACTGCTAGCTTTGTCCTGAAGGAGTCTCACAAATTGATGGCACAGTGGGTAAAGCGATGGTATTTCATTCAGAAAAATTGGCGATAAAATATGTTCCTGATAGTATTTGGAGTTAATCTTGACATTTTTTTCCACTCTCTTTATTTTTAACTTGCCATTATAAGAAAAACCAGCAACAATCATGAATCCCTTAGAAAAACTTTCTTTCGATTCTTTGAACCATGTACTTAAATTTTTTTCGCACCTTTTATGATAATAACTGGCTCTTTTTTTATTGCAATCATTTAAATTCACCCATGATTCATCTATTGTGACAATTGATTTCCATTTTTCTTTGGATAAGTGTTTCTCATATAGAATTCTGCAGCGTGTCCTGAGTTCAGCGATATGATTTTGAAGAAGACGATGCACATTGCGTTTTTTCGCTTTCTTAAGATTTAAATCAACGTTTATCATTTTGTTTACAGTGGACACCGAGCATTTTAACGATTTTGCAACTGTCCTTTGACTAGGGGGATTTTCTTTTAACATTAAACAACGTACCTTTGCAATAGTCGAAGATGTCCGTTTTTTCCTTGGATACTTGTTTGGAATTTTTGTCCCACTTGAGGCTCCAATTTGACGTTTTTTTCCTTTCTTGTTGACGATATTACCTATCGACGCTTTAGATATCACAAAACCATGACTCTGACATCGTTTTTGGATAACGGAGTATGCATATTTCTCTTCGGAAAGAGCATAAATGTAGCCTTCGAACCACTGGTTTTTTAAAAACGCCATTTTGAATAAAAACTAAACTTTCAAGTGGCAGACTATAATTTTGACTTTTAAAAACATAGTACAATTGCAATTATTTCTTTTGCAGCAAACGAATTTATATTACCGCTTACCAAAATCGTCTAAAAAATGTGCGAACAGCCTCTGTATTATGTAGACCAAGGGTTCTCAACCTTTCAGGCTCTGTGCCCCCCTTTGAACACTGATGTGAGTTCACGCCTCCCCCCCCACCACCACCACCAATACAAGTAGTACTATGTGGTCAATACAAGTAGTACTATCGGAATTTGAAACTGAATCTGGTTAATAAAGGAAAATATAAAACAGATAATTTCATACACAAGATTTAATATTACTACACATATCTTAATTTGGAACCTATTATTATTAGAACATATGAAATGAAAGAATTAAATACAGATCAAATATATTTGAGGTAATCAAGGATCTAGGTGAGGTTGGCATGTAATACCAGTCACTTTGACAACATTAATGAGTGGGCTGACACTATTTGTCCTTGACAGGTTTTTGAATATTAGGTTGCAATTGCGACAAAGCATGCATCAGGTCACTTTCAATGTCCAGACGTACGACAATTATCATGTTTTTACAATTACGACAATTATCGTGTGCGACAACTATCGTGTTCGTTTCGTATGTCGAAAATACGTTACGGTTACATGAACGGTTGACCGCAAAATTGAGTACAGTAAATTAAAGTTAGTTTTACTTTTAATTTTACTTATTTTTAAACTCAAGCCTCCCTTGAAATTATTCTACGGCCCCGCAGGGTGTCGCGCCCCCCAGGTTGAGAACCGCTTATGTAGATCATGTGTCTCAGGATGTTGCTTTAAGGTAACTTTAAGGTAACAAATTCAATGGCATTGCTATATAATTGATATTAATTAAACCCTTTGAGTGTCCTGCAACGACATATCGTTTGGTTAATGCAACTCTGCAAGCCCCACTAAACTTGGCATCGTTGTATGAGTTTTGGCCAAAAGCGAACTTCCGCCAAAAGCAAGTAACAGATAAAATCTTCTACATTGAGATTGTCAAGAAGCATGTTAATCCACTAAGGAATATTATTAGTTTTCGGCATTTCGAAAGCAGATGTATAGCCTACAACCAGCTCAAACAACGCCAAAAAAATGACTGAGTCAAGAGTCAAGTTTAGGCTAGTGACGGAACGGTGGTGCTGTGCAGGCTCAATATAATAATCTTCATAATAAACAATGGTCTGCTACCAAAGTCACAGTCGCGCAGTTGCGCCATAGGGTAGGCGTCTGGAGTGGACAGCTAACGTGACAGACGCGACCTCTAGCCACATCTGTGGCTCAGTATAATAAGATCCATATGATTGCATATATCCCCTAGAGAGGCTTGTTCGGCGAGCGTCTAAATCGGTGGCACGCGTTCGCCACTGGAGTGGCTCTGTATAATGAGGCTCTTCGAGTTGTGCATTGATAAAAAACTGCAGGTATTGTTATATTCTTTTTGTCGCGTGTCTTACCACCAAGTGAATATAGGGTAAGTATGTCTAATACAAGACCTTGCCTAATATGACACCCCAGCTTATAGGACGTATCAAGTACTGCCGACTGGCGAATGGAGCGTAAAAAGTATTATATTGCTTCATTCGTAATCGGTGAGTTAGTCGAATGTTTGCAAGCGCACACAAAGATGCAGTATTATTTTTCCTGAAAGTGTGCTCGTCGACTCTTTTGCATCACCATTTTCATTGGCTGCTTTCACCATCAAGGTAAGACTCTTATTAAAACTGTTAGTATTGGATAGGAGGGCTTGTGGCGGCCGAGTCGTACAGCGCGCTGGTTTTCGGTGTTGAGGGTGCTCGGATTGAATCCTGGCGTCGCGCCACGAAAAGTTCCTCCGTTCTTGTCGACGCTACATAGGGGGTAATGCTGTCCGCCTATATGGTGTTCCAAAATTGGCAGTAAAATTGCGTCGTACTATAGGCGAATGTTTGACGACAAGTGCCTCCGCATTGGAAAAAAAGTATTGGATAGGAAGCTATAAATGTGGAGTGTAAACACGCCTGTTCGTTTTTAATCTAACGTCAATCATAACGTAAAAAATTCGTTGG
Organism: Dolomedes plantarius; assembly: GCA_907164885.2. Taxonomy (NCBI): domain Eukaryota; kingdom Metazoa; phylum Arthropoda; class Arachnida; order Araneae; family Dolomedidae; genus Dolomedes; species Dolomedes plantarius. The sequence continues at coordinate 79,230,070 of OU015500.1, read as the reverse complement.
CGTGTTCAACAACATGGACGTGCCCACTTTGAGACCCCAAATTATGCCTAATAAGAGATAGGGTCTCATATTGGGAATTTTAGTTTTCACTCTCACAGCCTTGTTTCCTCTGAAGCTGCAGATGCAATGACGCCCAGGCGAAATCCACAACCATGTAGCAGTAGTGACAATGTGGAAGGTATTGATCAAACAACAAGTTCAAACCAGTTCTTAGTGACTCCTGAAAAAATAAATCCGTTGCCTGAGAAAAACACCTCGAAACCAAGTAGGGCCCGTAAAGCCGATATTAACACATCATCGCCCTATAAAAATTAATTGATAGATAATATTAATAAAAGAACTGTAGCATTTTCGGGAAAAAAACTTTGTTTCCCACAAGAAAAAATGGGGGAATAAACCTAAAAGATAAGAAATCAAAGGATAAACAAGGAAAAGAAGATTAAGATAAAAAAGAAAAGTATAAGGAAACAATAAAGGGAAAAGGAAAAGGCAAAGGGGTCTCTACAGGAAGGAAGGATGAAAATGCAACACTAGTTAAAAAACAGAGGATGAATAAGCCTAATTATAGCTATGATGATCTCAGCTCATTTGAAGATGATGAAAAACTTTCTCTCCATGACAGCAGTGATGATAGCATTGACGAAAACGACGCCGAATGCCTTTTTTGTGGTTGTTTATTTTCAGAAGACAAACGGGGAGAGCAGTGGCGTCAATATAAAAGGTGTTTCAGGTGGGCTCATGAAGATTGTGGAGCTGTAGAACTTTTTATTTGTAAACAATGTGAAAAGTTTGAATCTAAAAACAAGAAGTAAACTAAACCTCTAGCGTAAACGAACTAATTTAAAATGTTACTTTTCTTTTTCCCTATTAGTGTATATAGGTAACTGTTATCTAATTATTGTGTGCAGTTTTGTTTCTACGAACTTTTCAGTAATTCTAATTCATATTTAGAGTTGTAGAATGGGGATCTCATATTAGGACTACTTTTTTCAGACCCCAAAAATGGAACACTTGTGTTTATAATTTCATACAAGAAAATTGTAAGGTTATTTTTAATTTTCTGTCATTGTTATATGTAGTAAAATATATGTATTAAAAGTATATCAAGTTGTTAATATAATCCTTTACTTATTTTCCTAGTTATATATGAAAATAAAAATGGGTCTCATATTCGGCATACTTACCCTACTGTTAGAGAAATATACCAGGGGTGGCTGAAAGAAACAGTTTAAGGGTTATTTGGAAAGAATGTACATACTTAGAATAGCGAAAAATAGAAAAAAGATTATATTTGATACGAAATTTTAAGAGCTGTTTTTGGTAATGTTTTTATGTAATATATCATTGTACAAATGTTGCAATAATAAATATATTTAAATTCTTAAATAGTTTTAATAACTTTAATTGTGATTTCTTCTGTTAATTGCTTTGCCATATATTTCAAATATGGCGTATGTTGAGTTGTTGCAGTTTGTGGAATTCAGTTATTGTCGATTTCTCGACAATGAGTTGTTTATATATTTTTTTCAATTTAAATACACAATTACAAGGATTCCTAGTAATAAATTATCCCGAAAATGAAGATCATTCAACAAGTCGCTAATATCAATTTTGGATGAAAAGAGCCGCATACGGCTCGCTAGTCGCAGTTTGGCAACCCCTAGAATGTAAGATGATTATTCTAAGAGAGTCCGCATTATGCAGATCATATCTCTCGACAGACGTGTTTGTGAGGATTTTAGGATGATAAATGAAACGTTGGAATTGATTTTATTCTTTTGGTCAGACGCCTTTATGGATATTTTGAATGATAAATAAAGGATTATAACTGAAGAAAGAGATGCTATAACGTACGTCATTTTTCTCCGTGGTCATGATGTTTGTGGATTATGCAATAGTGAAGTATCGTGAAAAATTGCCTCATTATGCTCATTGTACGCCTTAGCGGAAGATTTTCATAAGGATTTTAAGATGTTAAAATCTACTCTGGTGATTGAATGGCTTGATTGGGAATTTCTATGAGAAACCTATTTGGTAATAAAATTCTGGAACAATATGTACAATTTTGGCGATCGTATGCCCCGAAATATTATTATACGATTATACTAAAAATTACATAAGCTGACAACTTCCTTAATTGGTGCGATCTGTTCTCAGAAGTTGGAGACCCCTTATTTAGAGAACTGTTTTCCTCTTTCTTGCAAAATGAAGTAAAAATATGAGAGAAAATATGCGGAAAGTTTAGGAAAGTCATACATTATTTATGTGTGGCCAAATGTTACATTTATTATAGATAGTTCTCTATAAGTAAAATAAAGACTTTTATTTCCTTTTGTCATAAACATGTAGATGTCAAATCACTCTTTACTGGAATTGTTTTTGTAATAGGAGCCTCCAACAAATTGAAAAGTTAACTCCTTTATTTTTATCGCAGAATAAAGTCACCATAGCAACTGTAGCCCTGGGAAATCAGCGTTGGAAGAGTTTAATTCGTAATTCTACACTGAACGGACTTCCTTTAACTCGTGTTCGCACTCGGTAATGTAATCGGAAATTAAGTCAGTTGTATTACGACTTGTCCTAAATTACTTTGTAATTGAATACTTTCAATGCAGTCGTCCAAATCTATTTCACTTGGCTGAAGAAACGATGACAATACTATTTTGAAAATTCAATCATTATCTTGACGCAGATTCAAAGGCAAACATTTATGTACTGCGCAGTTGAAATCATGTTCGCAGTAAGTTAGAATCTTGAAATGACGGAATCCCAAACAGTAAAATTAGGATATGGGAATAGTTTATCCCTGTTATACCACTGATTGCAGTGAATGAAGTAGTTAAGTAATCAATTCATCTCATATAGCTGCTTTTAAACATGTTTAATTCCATACATCATAATAAAGCAGGAATTAATTATTTTTTTCTCAACCGAAGCATGATAAGTATAAATATGACAAAACTTAACCGGTATAATAAACAAACAAACTTAAAAACAAAAAATGGAACCCTGCCATAAATTTCCATTTTTTTACCATTCACTTTAATTTAATCTGTTGCTCTGAGTAAATTAAGCTTCCACCTACATTGTAATAAACACATTGTAGTAAACTTGCATAAATGATGCAGTGTTGGCTTTTGAGAATGGCATGTGTAGAGATAAGAGATAAAGTGAACCAACTCCACTTTGGTATCATTTCGTACTAACAGTGCAATAATAGAGTGAAAACATCCTAATTTCCAACGCAACAGGGAACCAAGTCCGTAGTAGAAATTTTACGCCATTGGATAAGGAAAAACAAACAGAAGTCAATGGTTCATCAGTATAGTCGTTCAACTTAAGATAATTTTTTTCAGATCTGATTCTCACGGAGTTAGTTCACTTTAACTCTGGGCCTTCCATATGTTGAAATAATATTCGGAATAAAAGGAATTATTTCTTAAAGCTTAGGTTGACAGAAAGAATGTCATGTATTATGATTATTTTTGTACCAGTCTTGGGGTACGACTTGGTGAAAAATTCCAAGACAACTAAATCTAGAGCTAAATTGGCATAATGCAAGGTACATATATAGAGACGATTAAATCTTAGCGAATGCCTCGAAAAACTATGCAGGTCGGTGTATTGACAAGAAGCCTATCTCAAAATAAAAGAAATGATATATTTGTGAAGATATATTTGAAACACTGTCCTACGGGACTATTGTTTTATTACAGAGATATTCTTGTAAAGCAGACTTTCAAGAAAACATTGCTGCGTATGATGTTTACAATATTTTAAATATACTGAATACTGATTTATTACAAGCATTAAAGAACCATAACTACATTACTTAAATCTGAATAATAATCCTATATGTATATATCCCTAGGCATTAGGCGGGTTTAATCGATAGCACCCGAATTTGATTTCAGTGGAAGCAAAAATGTTTTAAAATGTCTAGTTTTGCATGGAGTACAACCTAATTAAATATTACCATCGGAATCTTCCATTAAACTACAGAGACGTAGAATATATGTACAGATTAATTACTGTATCATTAATATCTGTTCTTCATCAGAGCCCCTTGCATGGCACACTCACAAACTACCATTTGCCGTAACAGTTCACATCAGTTAACATCTCTATGAAATTCTCAGTAGTAAATCGTAAATATCTTTAAATTATATCATATTAATTTTGATTCAGTAGGGAGTGAGCAAATGTGAGAATTTATGTGCTCCTTGAAACGAGGTAATGATGGACTAACTAAAATATTAATAATTACCCAAACGTTAATGACTGATTTCAAGTTATAGCTTACCGGTTTTCAAGTTATAGGTAGTAAATGTTATGAACTAAGCATAATGTATGATATACAATAAACATTCGGAATCCGTTAGCACACCCTGTACATGCAGGAAAATTAACCAAACAAATTCACGGTCAGAGAATCACTGTTACTTGTTTGTCACATTGCGTATGTATTTAATTATTGTTTATTGAACACAATTTCAAATTATGTGTCGTCTAATGACCTTACACTCGATCAGCATACAAAAGCTCAAACCGATTTTACTTATACTGTAATGGTGATAGTTTTCATGGAACCGAGAACTTCTTGTTCGGTCCCTGATCCTCTGAGCCCCATTAGTCACTGACCCAGAAACACCAAAACATCCACGAGTGACCTTCATAATAACGGGTTCTACGACATCTTCCTCCACGAATTCACTGAACCAAAAGAGATCAAAAGAACTCTGAAGTTTTTATGGAAGCTCAGAGAATCTATAACACATTCTGGAGCTAGTCTCTAATAACTTCCACGAAACTAGAGGACATATTCAAACTGGGAAAGAGCTGAAATAAGCAATGTAAGTTATCTGGCAGCAAATGGGTATGACGGGGACCAAAATGTTAAAAATGCTGGAAAATTTTTTTGTTACCCGAAACTTATGGATCATGTAAAAACTTTAGGTGTTCTTATGTCACATTGTCTGTAACTAAGTGTTGGGTGAATACGAGAAAAAGTAGCTTGAAATATATTTATGCAATTCAGAAGTTTTAAGTTGAAATGGATGTAGTTCAATGGTTTATGCTTAACATTTTAAACGGCAGCTGGTTTTGAACGCGGCGTGTATTTTCCTGGGTTTTCATGCAGTATGTTTAAATGTTTTCAGTCCAAATCCAAAGAGTTTTCGAGTGTGTAGATAAGCCAAATTCAAAATGACTTATCACTTAAAACTTCTATTGTGTTTGATACGAGTACCTCTTGAAAACTTAATAACAGTAATCAGTAAAGATTTTATCCTTTTTATGGAAGATTTTAGTACATCCCCTCAATATGATTAAATAAAACAATTCTAATACACTAATGTCATTCGTATTTCTTGTTGTTTTCTGGTGCAAAATGAAAATTGTGGTAAGTTTCACTAGATAAAGCATAAAATTTAGAATGCTAATGTTTATAATTTTGGTTTTATATAGCCAAAAAAATTATTTGTGTAGAAACTTGTTTATAAGATCGGCCTATAAACAATATATTTCTGCTGTTAAGATGGGGAAATTGTAATCAATTCAGTATCATTTCGTTATACATTATAGTTTTATTTCTGTGGTAGTGCTGGTTATAATTTTGTCTTCGCATACGAAATTTATAGTAAGATTCCTATTATGTTAAGTTAGAACATATGCTAATTAGCATATTCTGTATAGTGGCTTATTCTTTAATTATTTATTTATTTATTTATTTATTTTTTGCTAAATTATTAATTTAAGAAATTCACTCTGACACATATCTGAGAATAACTGAAGAGCACGTACTCACATTTAATATTTAATGTAACTATTTAATTTCTCTTCATATTACATACATTAATTTATACACTGACTACACACTTTTACAGAGAAAATCATATCAATTAATATCATACGTTAAAAGATTATTATGACACATAAAATCCAAATTACTCAAAAATAAATCGCCGTGCTCTCCCTTGATAAATATAATACAAAATAATATTAACTTACCACCACCTTCGTATGGAATCTGTACATCTCGTATCTCATCAGTCGACCAGCAGAATCGGCGAAGCAAGCCAAAAAAAAATGGCGGATCTGATCGATATTCTTACTACGAGGTCCTATCTCTGTCGCTGCTAAAAATCCAACTCATTCGAAAAACCTTTTCTCATGCCTTCCTCTAGAACTGGGGCGAGCAGAGGTCAGCTATCCTCGAACAAACACCTTTTTCTCTCATTGGCTAAAAAAATGTTGCTAGGCCGTTGCCATGAGGACTCTAGACCCCCCTACAGCCGAGAAGGGGTGGTAAGGCACGCTTTTATTCTTATACAAAAAAAGAAAAACCTCTTTACGATAAGCCTCCGATTTGCCTCCGGGGGTACATACCTTTCCCCCAGAAACCGGTACAAAATACAGGCGCGAATCCAACACACATACATCCTATGACATACACAACAAAACAGATACACTAGAATGTGCATGGAACCGAATCAATGTTGCATCAAGACTATGGGACAATAAAATATATTTACAAAGTCGAATTCCATGTCACATTCCCCCCCCTCCCATAGAAAAAAAAAAAAAAAAAAAACACAAATATAAACTCAATTAATCCAAATCAGGATATAAGACCTTGGACTGGGCCAAGGGAGCCATATTACATGCCAAGTCTACTAGAATCAAAACCAGTTAATTTCTTGGAAAAGTTCTGTGAATATAGCAAAACAGTCTCGAGCATGAAACTCGCTCCTCAGAGGATCTGGCGGATCGGCGAAGATACTTCACTTGCTGTGAAACAGGAACATCGAGACCTTCTGTTGAGAAGAGAATGCCGAAGCAGTAACTCTGGCGACCTCAGCAGAGACTTGCATGAGGAAAAACTCCATCGGAATCCTCTGGATCTTCCAGGATGTAGCATCGTCCTCGTCGTTTCGATGATGCAGTAAGAAAGAAAGAAGATGATAAGTTGAATGTACAATTTGTATGTGGCACAGTCTCTCCAGTAGTGTTAGTGCGCGGTATCATAACCTGCTCCTTGAACTGCAGCAAACAATTTATCCCAGACAGTGTTCTCTTGCAGCACACATGATTTGTAGAACGCTCAGCATGATAATAGCAGAAGCGCAAACAGTAGGTGGTGGTGGTGGTAAGTAATGGAGGTACGGCAAAAACACCAGGGAGAGCACAGTGGCCACAGTGAGCATACAAAATCATTACAATGTACAAAAGGAGGATATGCAAAATAAATAAATAAATAAATAACTAGATGTAGTTAAAAATTTGTTGTTATTATTATTATTATTGATTATGGGCACCAAGCAGATCACAAAATTGCACAATAGTAGCAGGCAGCAGAGACAAATAAACAAAAAAATTTTTTTTTTTGTTTTTTGTTGTTTTTTTTGTTATGTTAACTAGCAATTAAATAGCATACTAGGCACCAGCCCACATTAGCAATATCACTAGACAATACAACAGCATGCCTCGACGACTCTACATGTAGTGCAAACAACAGAATAAAATAACAAATTCTTGTGATAGCTAAACAAAATTAAATTCGTTGAAATAGCTGTTAAATTTTCAAAGTCCATTATTATTAAATTCTTTATTTAATTACAGCTTGTTGCAACGACCCATAGATAGACTTCACTAACTTAACACAAACAGGAGCCTTCGCATATGAATTCTGAGGCTGGAACAATAACTTCACCAATATAAACAAACACACATGATGTGGGAAAAGTTGGGTCGTGCATGAACACCAATGCACAATATTTGAGAAGCATTTAAAATAAGATCCTATCAACATAGATTCTTAATTAAAGTGACATAAATGATGTGCATAAAAGAAACATTAGGTTATACAGAGCACTAGATATATATATATATATTTATACAAACATGGGATTACACACACAAAGGAAAATTATTTCTGCATTATTGCAGAGAGATACATAGGTCTAGAGAGCTATGCATTTCATGTATCAAGGAACACACTTGACATAAATACATGCCTAACAAGTAAAGTTTTATGTGAAAATAAAGAAGAGAAAAAAAAATTATAAGATTAACTATCTATATTCAATGATAAATTATACAATAGCTGGTCTTTTTGAAGGCACTCTACATAATTTTGATTGATGGATTTTTATTGGCTTAGCATTGGAGTCATTTAAATCTTGAATGAGAAAATTTTTGTTTCTAAATTCTTTAGAATCTTATAAGGACCAAGAAATTTTGGAGCTAGAGCAGTAGGATTGATAAGAGCCTTTAAAAACACAGTGTCTTCAATTTTGAAAGTTGAAGTATTTATATTAGTATTTTTTTTATTTTTACCTTCTAGTAACTTCCTTTCGTATTCCTGAACATCTTTACGAGATTGTTCAATCAACTTTTGTTGTTTTGAAAAATATTCTGGATAATCCTGACATGTCTGCGGATCAAAATTAAGTTGAATGGTAGTATTCAGATCTCTCGCGAAAAACAATTGCGCGGGAGAGAAACCAGTAGCAGAATGGGATGAATTGTTATAAAAAAGTTTAAAATAGAGCAAATTGTCATCCCATTGGAAAGCATGAGAAGAAATGCACGCCACAGATTCTTTTAATGTTTTATGCGCTCTTTCTAGTAGACCATTACTTTGAGGGTAATAAATTGAAGCTTTGTTATGCTGTATATTTAAGTTCGTTAGAAAATTTTCAAATTCTTGGGAGGTGAAATAAGTCCCATTGTCAGATATCAGAACCTTTGGAATACCAAACAGGGAGAAATATTTATTTATAACATTAATTATTGATTTTGAAGAAATAGAATTTAAAGGTACAGCCTCCAAAAACCGAGAATAGTGATCGACAATTGTTAAAATAAATTTATGATTGTTTGTGGATCTTGGAAGAGGACCAACAATGTCAATGGCGATACATTCACCCGGAGCCAAATGAGATTTATTCATGAAATTAAAGTTAGAATTTAGAATTTTTGATTTATGTTTAAGGCACTGATGACATGTATTGCAGAAGTTCTTGACATCTGAGAATAAACCTGACCAAAAATAAATGTCTTTGATGAAATTATAGGTTTTGTTTATGCCAAAATGAGGGCCATGGGCGGTTTCTATGCATGTTTTTATTAATTTTTTAGGAATAACAATCTTGAAAGATCTTTTTCTATTTACTTTCGTTTTCCTACACAAGAGATTAGAGTCCTTTTGAATGAAAAATTTTCTTTTGGTTTTCAAATCATCATTTACAAGCTTTTCTCTTATGTGGCTTAGCTCAGCGTCAAGAAGTTGTTCATTTCGGATATTTTCCTTGTCCAAATTAGTATTGACAGAGAATAAATTATTAATTTGCATGGGGGGTGAAGGAGAAGAATGAGTAACTCTTGATAAGAAATCTGCGGGATTAGTGACACCTTTAACATGGGAAATCGAATACTGAAAATCTTGTAAATATATTAACCATCTAGCAATTATATCAGGTTGTTTCTGCAGTGATAAATGATAAGTTAAACACTTGGCATCAGTGAGAATACAAAAAGGTTTACCATACAATAAATCCTTAAAATGTTTAACTGCAGAGTAAATGGCATATAACTCACTTTTCACTGCAGAGTATCGCCTCTCCGCAGGATTGAGTTGTTTTGAAAAAAAGGAAATTGGAAAAAAATTATCATTGTTATCCTTTTGCATGAGAATGCCACTAAGTGCTACATTTGATGCATCAGTGATTAAATAGAATTCTTTATCGGGATCAATATGATGTAGAGTGGGCTTGTTAAGAATTAAATTTTGAATAGATTGAAAGGCATTTTGGCAGTCAGCATTCCAGATAAATTTTGAATTTTTTTTTGTAAGATTTACCAAAGGTTGTACAATTTCTGCATAATTATTAATTAAATGTCTAAAGTAGTTAGCCATGCCAAGGAAAGTTTTTACATTTTTAATAGTTTTGGGAACAGGAAAGCTGGTAACTTTATTTATGTTGGAAAGAGAAGGAAAAAATCCTTCTCTATTTACCGTATAACCCAAGTAATCAATTTGAGTTTTGAAAAGTTGAAGCTTCTGAGGGTCTAAGGTTAAGTTAAAAGCTCTCAATTTATCAAATACCTGTTGTAATAATTTTAATAGCTGATGGATGGAATCATGGGCAATAATAACATCATCTAAAAAGAATTGAAGATGCTTGCCTGTCAAATCACCTAGGCATTTGTTCATTAGGGTATGAAAATATGAGGTGCTATTTTTGCTGCCAAATGGGAGACGAGTGGGTTGAAAATTACCAAATTCGGTCACAAAGGCTAATTTTTCCCTTTCATTAGGATCTAACATAATTTGAAAGAAAGCACTTTTTAAATCCAGAACACAATAAAATTGATTGCCAGAAATTTTGTGAAGAATATCATTTATATTGGGCAAGTGAATTTTGAAAGCTTCCGATATATCATTCAATAGGCGATAGTCTACTACCATACGGAATTTTAATTCAGATTTCTTGTCATTAGGATTTTGTTTCTTCTTCACAAATAATACTGGAAAAGCATAATTAGAATTGGTAGATTCAATGATACCTGCATCTAACAGATTTTTTATTTCAGTGTAGGCAAAATTTTTGGCTATGGAAGGAATTGGAAAGGAACGAGATTGTAAAGGATAATCATGTAATAATTTAAATTTGGGTTTAACTGCATCAGTAGCCCCTAGGGTGGAATAGGATTTAGAAAAAACAGCATAGTTATCGAGTAGCATTTGTAAAATTTGTGGTCTTTCGTCATCAGATAAGTGGGATAATTCAAAGTCATTTGCAGCGATTTCATTTTTTCGTAAGGCCAAAATTTCTTCAGACTGTATATTATTAACTTGAAAATCAGATTCTTGATTCGGCTTAAAAACTTCAAGATCCTCCATTAAAATCTCAGCAAATTTGGTATCTTTGCGGAAAGAAAGTTCCTGATCTGTGCGATTTGTAACAAATAAACAGGCAATCTTTAGTGAATTAGGTGCATGTAAGGAGTCATCAAAATGGATATTAGCTAATTTGGATCTTTTTGATAGGATAAAATCGGATTGAATTTTTGACGGAATTTTTAGTTTTATCAATTGAGTTTCATTTGGGAAAAGAATAAGATGATGTGCAAGTTTGGCAAAAGAATTTTTGTTTTGAATGATATTTACATTATTAACAACAGGGAGATTTTGATCATCCTCAAAATTGAAAGATATTCTGCCAATTTTCAAACAGTTGTTTTCAACATCAATGAGGGCGTTATTTCTTTTAAGAAAATCGAAGCCTAAAATAATGTTATACTTACAATTCCACGCGTATTTAGTGATATAAAAAGTGTTTTTGAACCAGCGGTCATTAATTTTAAAAGATAATGTACAGGCACTTGTGAACGGGATACTATTGTTGTTTAAGGTGTGGATTTTAATATTATGCGATATATAATTAATTTTTGTTTTTTGTTTTATTTGATTTATTAAATTTGGATGGATGAGCGAGATATTAGCTCCCGTGTCAATTAAACCAAGGGCTTGAATGTCTTGAAATTTAGCCTTAATTATAGGGAGATTAGCTTTTTCCGTCCCTTGACACGAGAGAACCCACTCTATTTGTTTGCGTTTTCTAGGAAAAGGCACAGTCTGTATGATGACGTCAGAGCCTCCTTTCAATACCGGTTTCGAGCCGTTGTGGAACTTCGTTTCGGAAGCATCTTGTGAAAACGAGTTCCCTACGAGTTTAAATTTCCGTTATTTGATGAATGTTTCTTATAATTCTTTTTGCTGCTTGCTTTATAATGACTTTTATATCTTGGCCTACCCCTAGAATTTTGGAAATTCGATTGAAATTGAGGTTGAAATTGACTATCAAAACCATTCAATGGTGGGTACATAGGGCGAAAGTAATTTGCAGGTGGACCAGGTATGAAAGGGGTCGAAAATGGGGGAAAATTTTGGGGAGCGAAAACTTGTTGCGGTTGCTGCGCTGAGGATTGTGAATTGAAATGCCAGCAATCAGTGGTTTTGTGTGATTTTCCACAAATGTGACAAGAAATCTTTGCAGTGGACTGATTTTCGATTTTAATAGAAAATTCATTTAATTTGTCTGTAAGCTGCGATATTTTTTTTGATTGTTCAAAATTAAGTTGAATTAGTTGTTGAATTGTGGGATCCGTATTTTCGCTAGTCGTGCGAAACGCGTTTACTTCAACATCCTGTTGTTCATTAAGAGCTGCTTCAATGTTTTTAGCAATTTTTACTGCCTTTTTAAAACTTTCCGGACCCAATTTTTTTGTTTCTATCCTTATATCAGACCTTAAGGCTTCTAAGAATCGGCCGAGTAACATGTTTTCTTTGAATTTAATGACCTCCTCGGAATCGGTGTTTGTGAATTTCAAATATTTGGTAGCCTTATCTTGAACAGTGTCTGCCAAATTGGAAACTGACTGACCGGGAGCTTGTTTAATATTGAGGAATTCCTCTTGCAGTGTCGAAAACGAAGGGGACTTGATAAATTTATCTTTTAAAGCCTGCACTAATTCCTTGTGGGTAGAAATGTTCTCAAATTTTGGGTCGTTCATAAGAAAATCTAACGCCTTCCCTGTTAAACGCGATTTTAAAAGAATGTATTTTTTTTCATCATTCCATTTTTCTAATGAGGCGATTTCCTCAAAATGATTTAAAAAAAAATTACAGTTCTCCTGTGAAGAACCACCAAAAGAGGGCAGAGAAATCATAATACTTGCTGGCGCTATTATATTTATAGTGTTTGAATCAGACGTTGAAGGTGATGGGGAAGGACTAGCCTGCCTATTTCTAGTTCTACAACCTTTCGACATGCTTAATTATTTCAAATTTCAGCAAATAGAATTTCTAAATTTATCTTTTGAAATGAATAATAAAAGAAAAAAAAAACTTAACTCAATTTCATAATGCAATACATACAATTCAATAATTGAAATATATTATAAACATTTTACATACAATTTACTCAGACAATGTGCAGTGAATTATTTAATTACTTTTATTCTTAAAATCCCAGAGCTCGAAGAGCCTATTGACGGCACCATATATTATGTTAAGTTAGAACATATGCTAATTAGCATATTCTGTATAGTGGCTTATTCTTTAATTATTTATTTATTTATTTATTTATTTTTTGCTAAATTATTAATTTAAGAAATTCACTCTGACACATATCTGAGAATAACTGAAGAGCACGTACTCACATTTAATATTTAATGTAACTATTTAATTTCTCTTCATATTACATACATTAATTTATACACTGACTACACACTTTTACAGAGAAAATCATATCAATTAATATCATACGTTAAAAGATTATTATGACACATAAAATCCAAATTACTCAAAAATAAATCGCCGTGCTCTCCCTTGATAAATATAATACAAAATAATATTAACTTACCACCACCTTCGTATGGAATCTGTACATCTCGTATCTCATCAGTCGACCAGCAGAATCGGCGAAGCAAGCCAAAAAAAAATGGCGGATCTGATCGATATTCTTACTACGAGGTCCTATCTCTGTCGCTGCTAAAAATCCAACTCATTCGAAAAACCTTTTCTCATGCCTTCCTCTAGAACTGGGGCGAGCAGAGGTCAGCTATCCTCGAACAAACACCTTTTTCTCTCATTGGCTAAAAAAATGTTGCTAGGCCGTTGCCATGAGGACTCTAGACCCCCCTACAGCCGAGAAGGGGTGGTAAGGCACGCTTTTATTCTTATACAAAAAAAGAAAAACCTCTTTACGATAAGCCTCCGATTTGCCTCCGGGGGTACATACCTTTCCCCCAGAAACCGGTACAAAATACAGGCGCGAATCCAACACACATACATCCTATGACATACACAACAAAACAGATACACTAGAATGTGCATGGAACCGAATCAATGTTGCATCAAGACTATGGGACAATAAAATATATTTACAAAGTCGAATTCCATGTCACAATTCCCTAAAGTAACAAGTCCTTGCATTTGGATTTCAGAATCAATCTTTTGTAATTTCTAAAAATATTTACTCATAATTGTGTCTCTTATGGTAGAAGTATTAATACACTGCTGACCATTAAGACTGAAACACGAGGAAGGAAAGCAAATAACAAGGAGAGAAAATAACAAAACTTTACATTTTGCACGTATACAGCAAAGTAGACAGAAAACATGATCAAATTTGTAGGCAATTTGGGGGTTTTAGGATCTGAAATTAGTACACACAGCTGCCGCTCCTGGCAGCTAAAACGGCTCTAACCCGCTTATGCGTAGAGTGGAACTGGATTTGGATGATATGAACGGGAAAGTCATTCCATGCTGCTTCAACTCTATGCCGCACTTCATCAATCGTAGTGGCTGGAGAGCGGTGACGGCTCAGTCTTTCAGCTACCCATGACCAGCTGTTTCCAATGGGTGAGAGATCTGGGAAACGTTCTGGCCAAGGCAACTGTGGAACACCCTCTGTGTCGAGGTAGGTCAGGACATGACGGGCAACATGCGGTCTTGCGTTATCTTGTTGAAAGATGACGTCTCCGAGGCCTCGAAGATAGGACACAGACACCGGCCTTAAAATCTGAGAAATGTAAAGCTGTCTGTTCAGATTACCGACACTATAACAAGGGGTGTTCGTGTCGTGTACCCAATAGCTGCCCATACCATCACTCCAGGTTCAAGGCCCGTATGACGATATCGAATGCAAGCAGGTCACGTGCATTGTCCTCAGTGCCTCTACAAACGGAGGACAATGCACGTGACCTGCATTCCTGATTCCTCCAATGCATGACCTGGTCCATCATGATGCTGCACGCAGAACCGGCACTCGTCTGAAAAGACGGCGTGGTGCCACTCCTGTATCCAGTATTGCCGTTGGGTGCACCACAGTCGCCGCTAGTCTCTATGCTGCAATGTCAATGCAAGACCCAAAAATGGTCATCGTGCAGACAGTCCGTGCTGCTCCAAATACCGTCGAACTGTCCGTGCGGATACTTGTAGTGCTGCAAACAAGTCCATTTCCTGACTCAAGGTGCGTGATGTGGCTGTACGATCCTGGAAGGCCGACCTGACAGCATATCACTCCTCTCGGGCGTTAGTGGAGGGAGGCGGTTGAGAACCTGCATGGCGTTCAGTATGACCTCCTGAACCCATAAATTCCATATTTGTATGACAGTCGTTGGAATTCGACCAATGCAAGTAGCAATATCGTGGAACGATAAACCACACTCTCGATAGGCCACGATCCTGCCGGTAACGAATTCCGGCACGTGCTAGTAGCCGTTGCTCCATCTTATATGAGGCATAACACGATCTTCTCACAAACAACTAACATTCCAATGCGATTTCCAAATGATAAATCCACTGCGTAACTTTCCTTCTATGCAGAGTTTGAGATGCCGTTTCTCCCTCCTCCGTCGTCCGAATGCGCTTAAATGCTAAGCATTTGCATATCCCAGCATGTTCTTCCTTTCATGCGAATTTGACGTTAGTATCATCCCTCCTGCATGGTGTTGCAATTTTAATGGCCAGCAGTGTATTTATTAGTAGTAAAGTAATAGAGGGAATATTAGCCTCTTAAAAACACACTCTTGTTCGATCATATCAAATTTAATCCAAACCGTTCACTATTTATTATGGCATTCTTACTGTATTTTTGAAGCAATTTATTTTATTTTATTTTATTTTAATTTTCTAAAAAAATCAACAATAATAACTCAATCTGTCAGTATCGTAATAGTTGGTCAGTATCGAGATAAATACGTCTAATCAACAACAATTTCGACTAGTCTATGTCCTTTGTATGGTAGGATTATTAATATGATTTAATAATGGAATAAGACTCCATTCTTAAACAGAAACCATTAATTAACACGCTCTTGTTGCGGCTGTGTTGCAATTAATTCAATCCAATAACTAATATCCATTATTACGTTAAGGGTTGATTCATATGGTAGAAACTGTTGTTCTTGCCGTTTCATTAAACGGGATGTTTTTAGACCCTGAATGGGAAATACTGAAATTAATTCAATCTCATCTCCAAATTCCTCATGATATAACTTTTTTTTCAATGCGGACGCACTTGTCGCGAAGTCATTCGCCTATAATTCACCGTAGTTTTGCTGGCCATTTTATTATGGGGGTGCCATATAGGCGGACCAGCATTGCCCCCTATGAAGGGACGACACAAACGGAGGCATTTTAATGGCGCTTCGCCAGGATTCGATCCGAGCACCCTCAGCACCGAAAACCAGCGTGCTGTACCACAAGACCTTTGATATAACTTTGGTAAAATTAGTTATTTTAATCGTATGACTTTAAGCATATCTATAAACACCATACTCTTTTCAAGTGATATAGAAATGAATTCAGTTTTATTTCAATCATTTCCTGTGATCGTGAAACAGCGCTTTGGATGGAAGAATTTGTTAATTAAATTTCTTTGTAACATAAAATTCAGGTCTTTAAGAAAAACCATTATGTTACATACTTATGTGGGACTGTAGTGAAATTGATCATCTCTCTAATCATGATTTGTCACTATCATTTGTTTCGCTTGGTATAAATAAGAGTTTATTTTTGTCACTGTATAAAAGAAGATTTCTCAAGTTACACCTCCAAATAGATTATTTACCTGATGCGATATTAAAATTAGTCTACCATGTTCTTATGATACTCACTGTATTTCAGATGGTAAAACAGATAATTTTAAGTAACGAATAAAATTGGATTCTTTAAGAACTCAACAAACACCACCTCCATGATCAGAAACTTAGTGGGTGTTCGATGTCTCGGTTGCTCATCATAGGTTCCATTTTTTTCGACATGACCGTGAACATCGATGTGCTTCTCGACATTTTTAACAGTTCATGAATTAATGAAAGATTACTTCCATGGAACAACTTGTCGCACATAGGCAAAGAGCAGGACGTAAATTGAGTTATTCGACAATGGGGTAATTTCGAAACTTCTGTATCCACCACGGTCGCCTGATATGTTTCCACTAGAGACTTCTTCCTGTGGAAAAAGTTCAGAAACATGGAGAGCCGCTTCGAAATGTGTTTAGAAGACAACGAAGATCACTTCGAGCATCGCATGTAACACAATAGCGCCCTTTACACGTACGTTCTTTCGTGAGTGCTTGGAGCGTACGGAATTGCGCGCACACTCCAAGCACTCGCAAAAGATCGTACATGTAACGCTCTTGGACTGCTTGGAGCGTACGGGATTGCGCGCGGGAAAGCTCAAAGACAGCTTTCCCTTCCTCTCCGACACCTTCACACGTGCACTCAATCGCGCGGGATCGTGGTTTCACGCGGGAAAGAACGCACGTGTAAAGCGCGCTAATGGATTACACATACATCAACTTTTGTAACGTATGTTTTTAGATTGCTTCAAACTAACCAGAGTTATTACAGAACATTCGGGGTCTCTCTCGAGTGAATCCCCTTATATATATAAATACCTTGCAAGCTCGTGTTGGCATATACAATAATAGCCAATTTATTTTTGACTACCCGAATAGCCTCTTTTGCTCCCGTTTTAATAAAAATAATATAGCTGCGAGAATGCGTAGGAGAGTGGTTCATTACAAAACAAAAGAAAGTAATGTTACGTTTAACGCATAAGTAATTTCAAGTTAGATAGAGCAGGAGAATTAAGTTATTCACTTAAAGTACGCCGTGATTACGAAATTATTACGTTTTCACATCAGACAGTAAATAATCATAAAAATCGATTATTCATCATTAGAAAAAATAGATCATTCTCATTAAAATCTATCACGCTGAAGTGCAGAGTCTTTAAGAGGATAATGTATTTTCGATTCGTATTTTCGGAAAAGCCTGTCTTCCGCTTCATGTCCCTTTTCATTTCATTAGAAGAAAGAATTCGTGGCAGTGGAAAAGGAATAGGATGCGCCAAACTCAGTTTAAATGACGGTAAGTTCACAGTTAGTTCAAGTGTGAAATTAGCACGAATATTATCTGTTTTCTAATGGGAAAAGTTTAAGAAATTGCATTTAGCCTCATGCCACTTCCGAATGTTCGGACGCTTTTAATTTAATCTGTCTCTTTCTGAAATAGAAATTAATAGAAGACAGAGTTTGAAATATAAGATATAAATTGAAAAAAAAAAGACTATCAGAGATTTACTCGTAGACATTTATCCCATTTTTCTATATGTTTCCAAGTGTAGGAATTATATTTAAATATTTATACTCCCAGAAAATGTTTAATTAAAAATAAACTGAAAACTATTCTTGTGTAAAATGTTATGTGGTTTCTTCATTTCGGAACTATTTTATTTCCATATGCACACATATTTTATTTTTGTTCTTAAGGCTGCTATATACTAAGAAAAAAAATCGTATTTTCTTTTTCCTCTTCTTGCAGAGTCTTGTGGTGGGAGGAGTCCAGTTGACAGTTCGAGAATTCCACTCCCCCCCTTAGGATTGACCATTTTGAGGGATTGTGATGGCTCTCTCTCTATGGGGGGGGGGGGTTAAGCGCTACCGCCAAATTTTTTATTTAAAATATATTTTTGTCAACTATTTACAGGTACATAAATGCTGATAATAAAATAAAATTGGTATTGTCAGATAGCCTGAACTTTTCTGCAAAGCGCTTCAGGATTCATTTTATAAATTCCGTCCACCGAAGGTATTTCTGAGCGTTTAAAACACACTATACCAGATTTTTACCTGAATAATTTAAATTTTAAAATATTAATTGCATTTAAAAAAAAATGAAAAATGTACACAAATGTAAAATTTCTTTCTCTATGGAGTACAATTTAAAAAAAAATCTTTATATCCAAGTCGGCAATCCGTGGACAGATTTTCTCCATGGGTTAACATTGAGGTGAGCGAATCCAATGGGGTTAGTACATAGCAGCCTTAACTGGTATTTTTATAAGTTAAAAAATGTACATTCCAAGTATAACACTAAGTATTCACCTTCCTACCCTGAATGGGTCTAATCGACCCATTTCTATAATTTATTTCCTGATAGCTCCCATCGGTTTTAAAAATGACATCTTATTTTTCAAGTATTCTTGAAATAGATAAATTTGTTTAGTTTATAACTTTTTCAGACTTTACGAATTGTTTTATTTTTAACAAAAAAGAAAAAATGACATTTTACCTGACTGGGTCTAATCGACCCATATCACTAATACACATAGAAATACCTAAAAATAAATAAATTTAGCATTTTTCGATGGTCTGTATTTCGAATAAGGATTGATAGATCACATCATGATACTGATGTAATGTTCTACATGTTTGGTGTATTTTGCCATTTTATTGTGCAATATGGCCCCTAGTAAGTATGGTCTTAATAAAGAGATCAGAAAGCTTTTGTAAGAGATCAGTGATCAGTCTGATGAATTAAGTGATAATGATTTGAATGAAACAGATGAATCTGATCACTTATCCATCGAAGAAGATAATGAGAAGAAGGATATTTCTGATACAGAAGAAAACACCGTGCAGTCACCATTTTCCTTCGTCAGTCGTAACAAAACTGAATGGTGTAAATTCCTTCCATCTACATCAAAAGAATGGTATGCACTAGTACATAACTCCAATTTTTCTATTATTCGATATTTTTTTATTTATTCTGTTTTATTTTACTTTATTTGATATTTTCTGACATTTATTCTGACTTTACAAACAACATAACATTATGAAATTAACCCCTGGTCTTACAAGTTTTGCAATTCACCGGATAACTGAACATCCCGGGTCAGCAATAAAACTTTTCCTGAAAAATGATATTATGAAATTAATTCTAGAAGAAACTAACCAAGAAATGAAGAGAGTATATTCGGAATATAATAAATAGTATATCGGACTTTAAATGGTAAATGCCCATTTAGAAAATTTATACCATCAAAACCAACAGGGAATTTCCGAATCAAATTGTGGTTGATGTCTGAAGTTAAAACGGCTTATGTTTATGCGGTTGAAACCTATGCTACAAAGCCTTCTGATGGTGGGCGAGACAAATATCAAGGAAGGAATGTTGTATTGCGACTAGTAAATCCGACTGAGGGTACCGCTCGAAATATTACTGTTGATAATTTCTTCACATATTATATCCTTGCTAAAGAACTATTGAAAAAATGCTAACTATCGTCGGAACTCTCAGAAAAAACACAGGTCATTTATTCCTTCTGATATTCAATAATCACATGATAGAGAAACATTTTCCTCATTGTTTAGTTTTGAACCAGTCAATGAGTAAACACATCTATTGTTTCATGTGTGCCGAAAAATAACAAATCGGTAATCCTCCTTTCAACTATGCTTGTAAGAAAAGACTGTATCTCATTCTTTTATAATTTTGAATGGATTTCTGAAATAGTTTACTTGAGCTAAACTTAACAGACATCACGCAGTCGAAGCCCAATGAAAGGAAAGAAATAACCACGATTGAGCATAAGGAAAAAATGGTTTAAAATATAAAACATTATTTTACATAAAAACATTACGAACTAATTATTTTAGTGAAAGAGTAAAAAAAAATGGGCTGACAGATTCGTAATAACTTTTATCATCCTATATTTCTTTGAATAAATTACAACTTTGCAAAAAAAGAGCAGTGAGTAGTTAAGGAGAAAATTGCACATAGCTTTAATTTAAATAGTTATATAATGAAATTTGTAAATTAAGTAAAACAAAATTTCGCCTCAATTAAGAACCTGATTTATGCTTGAAGCACGGAGAAAAACCAATTTTGTTTCTTATCATTAAAGAAAACTAATGTCTTTACCTTAGAATTTATCTCACTGTCAACTTCGCTGAGTAAAATATGCCGTCTAATACTACCTTTGTTCTATAATCGGTCTGTAGATCATGTCTTCAAAAAAACACATTTTCCGTGATAAAAAATATTGTTCTTTTCATCATATAAATATTGTGAGTCGCGAAAGAAGTATGTAAAGGGAATAACGAGAAAAGGGATTTTTTTCCCTAGGTTTATCAATTTCTTTCTTGCTACCGAAATATCTTTTAGCATTTTCTTACAGAAAATATCGTTTAGGTGGACTTTTTTGTGAATATTGTCGGTTAATATGAATGTCATTACGCATAAATTTCTGAGGAAAATGCATAAATGATAGAAAAGAAATTGCCCCCTAAAGCATGATATGATCATATGAATATTTAACTAGTAATGTTGAGCTGATAATTATTATTATTCTACGATTCAGCTTTTTAATTATGTGCAGAATAAAAATACATATTTCTGTGTTTAGTGCATGCTGTATTCCATTATTTTGCCATAATTACCAAGCATCTTTTCCAATCATATTTTTTATCTTGTTCCACCGCTTCGAATGTCTGTTATACGTTTTATACGAATTTTGCGCGAGATTAAAGAAGAAATGAATTGACAGTTTTACGAAAATTTTAAGAATAAATATACCGAAAAATGCCGGTATCATATGAAAGAAGTGAAGATGCTGAACAGGCAGACATCTAACATATTATTTTTAAAAATATATTTTTTTAATTTTGAAGCCTATATATAGCTATAGCCAGAGGCACCGAATAATTTTTATGACCCCGGGACGTAGGTGTCCCAGAAAATTCTCAATTTTTTCCCATTAAAACAAAAGCAATAAGACATAGCCAAACGTTAACTGGTTTCAAAATCTTATTTAATTTTCATTGTATTTACCAAATTTTTATCTATAAATCTACTGTTTTCAAATTATTTCGCCTATACTATGTATTTGAATGAAGGATTGTGAGTTTGAATAAGTCACAGAAAAATCCTTGTTTTCATGCCCCCTCATGCATGTTGAATGAAGCTCCTGAAATTTTGAGAAATGCTGATATTCCTAGCATACTTGTTACTGCGACATTACCCTTCCCTTTGCATGGGACATTGCGTTGTGTTTGGTGGGAAAGAAAATCAGCTCTTCAAAGGACTCCGGAACAACTAAAACACTATGTTGAAGTCGTTTTCAAGGAAACTTTATTGGTCATACTAATATACTGCACATACTTCCTTAGCCTGGGAAAAGTGGGCATAAAATTGTCAAAATCAGCTGTGGTCAGCTGTTATAAAATACCACCACCCACACATGGGGGCCGTCAAGAAAAAGTAATGATGTCCATGAAACCCCAAGACCGCAGCATATGTCCGAGACAGATCACTGAGGTGATTGCCTCCCGGTCAACACACAATGCGACTAAGACTCCTGAACAAACGTTCCATAGAATCGGGAACTATGGTCAGGAAGAGGGACTGCAAGGCATTTACAAATACATATAAAGCAAACAAAGCATCGTTACGACATACTCATTAGTCCAAAAATGCTGTCTTTATTTATTTAATGGGTTTTGTTTTCACTTTTGTACAGTAATTATTTTATTAGGAATTATTTTGAATTGCAAATTTATTTTGATCAAAGACGTCAAAAAATCCGGACCTTATTCATGCGATACAGAACTAAAGATTGCCTTAAGATTGCCTTAAGATTGCCTAAGCACATTTTCTTATTATACTAAATTACATTAATTAAAGGCATGGAAAATGATAGAAGTTAACAATACAGAAAACATTTGATGTAGTACATGTTATATTGATATCCATTTCTGCAAAAAGTAACCAGCTTTTACTAACTCAAATCCAAGATATAAATTTTTCTATCGTTATATTTTTTCGAGTTATTTGATTACATTTCGACCTAAAACTACTTGCGTTTGCTTAATAGACTTTCTGCAAAAGTTATCATCTTAGTGTTGCGACCATTTACAATTCAAATCCAAGTTTCTTTTGTACAATTTTCTTGTTAATTTAACAATAGGTACCGTCAACTGGGTTAACTTTGTCCCATTTTTCATGTTTATTTCACAGGAAAAGCAAATAATAGTTATAAACCAATTAAAATTTGATATAGTAAGTGGTTTATATTATTTTAAACACGTTTAACTGCAATATAAACCATTGTTAAAGTATACATACAAACTTTTAACATTTTAAAAATTTTTTAAACTTTTGGACAAATGTTACCTTGAACTGGAGTAACTTTGGCCCAGCTCTTGAAAACCAAACATTTAAATTCTTGTGATAGCTTAGGCCAATGTTAGACCATGTACAAGTATTGCGTAATTATCTGTCAATAATATCTTATCTAATCTGATTTAATCTCGAGCTAAATTTGGAAAAAAAATCAATAAATGAACATTTTTTTTATGCAGAACTGATTTTATTTTTAAATTACAGGTGGAATTTTAAAAGATAAGAAAATAATAATAGATAAACAGTAAAGAATAATTTAACAGTCTTATATATTTTGATGAATTGATAGTCCAAACTATGGAGAAGAAACTTAATCCAGCTCTGGAACAATAAACGGATTCCTCTTTGACTCGATTTTCGGAGGATTGATTTTCCTGCACACATCTTCTCACTCGTAATTTATACAGTCTTGTTTTTCTGGCCAATGCCAAAATTTGAGTTTTCTTTTCATACATTACACAGTCAGTCGTTATCTGTTAAACTTTAAATCGTTCCGGAATATTTATCACCATCGTACTTCACAATAACAAAATCTTCTACAGCATACATGTACAAGTTCAGTGCATACATGTACAAATTCAGAGTCCACCTGTCTTTGAGATTTACTTGTTTGTTTGTAATGTTTAGTTTATTATTTTCTGACGAGCTGGAGCACTGTCGTTTTCTCCTCTTTGAATCTGGAGCCTTTTTAAAAGTAGAAGAAGTAGTTGGAAGATCTTTGGACCACCTGCCTTATTGGGCCAAAGTTACCCCAAGACCTGGAACAAAGTTTGCGTAGTGTAGTAAATATTCATTTGTTGGCAAACGTCAAAATAAATCAAGATAATGACAGTGAAAATAGTTGAAACAATTAATAATAAACTGAGTCAATTCACTTTCCTGCTCTGAATCACGTACTCTATCACATTTACAAGAAAAAGTTGACGGACAACAACAATATACGCTTATGTGATACCAAAGTGGAGCAGCACTGTAGATGTGGTAAAATGAGGAACTACAAGACAAAACTATGAGAAAGTCAAGGCAGTACTGCCATCTATTGGCCCTTGGAATAAATAAGTGATGATCACTCTCCTTTCTCTAGATACAGCACATACAATCTTTTTTCCGTTTGTTGGGCCAAAGTTACCAGCAAGGGCCAAAGTTACCCTACTTGACGGTAGTGAAAAGTTTTGTAATAACTATAGTTATTGGAAAGTGATAAAAATGCAAGAAATAGGAATTCAGGATAAATTAACCATCCGAGTACAATTTGAAAATGATTATATTATTCAGGACAATAATGTATGCATAAACATACGCAGGAAAAAGATTGAAATTTTGCTTCCAAAAAAGGTTATGTCATACTTTCAACACTTCAATCAAATACATTGCTGAAGAATATGTAAGGTATACACAAGATTCGATTCACAAGAATCGAACTTTTGAGTGAATGAATTAAAGAAGGTGCTTGAGATATGCTAATTTCGGCATACGCGCTTAGTATAAATACCATGCAGCGTCATTAATAAAAAAGGTTGTTAAGGTTGATAGATAAGCGAGAGGGAGCTACGAGGGTATGCAGCTCCAGTGCTATCCTGCTCTAGTGCTTAGGGGGCCCAAAGTTTAGGTGGCAGAATTGCTGGTTGACTCTCTGCTGGTTTGTGAGTATTGGAAAAATATATTGTTCTTGAAAGCTGTATTTATATATCTGTACAAGTAGTACGTATGAATCTTGTTGTTAAAATCAAAGCCTACATGTGCAAGAATATTCAATAAACATTGTTTCATGTATAAACTGTGTTTGTATCAAATTCAAATAGAGTGCCCCTTAGTATTTACTCTATACTGGCGCCCGAAAGTTTATATATACCCTGGTTGTTCTCGTTACATTTATAACGAACAACATAATTGAAGTTAAACTGTGTACTGTGTACTTATATTGATAAAATTGTTGCAAGTACTTATATACTATTTGAAAATGAGTGTTGTAGAACAAAACCATGCTGGAAATTTTCCTCGGGTAATTATGGTTCAGTATTTTGCGCCATTCAAAGCCACCTTCAATGGCGGCCCCTCAAGCCAATTCCTAAAGAAAATTGAGCATTACTTTCAGCAACAATGCACCCCAGAGGGGGATAAACTTAAAATTGCTCTAGCCGCTTTAAGAGGTAGTGCATATCAGTGGTACACGTGTATGCAAAGCAGTAATCTGATTTTTGACTATTTGTCATTCAAGCAACAGTTTCTTAGCGTTTTTCCAAAGACCTTTAATCAAAGTCAAATTGAAGCGGAAATTTATTCGCTAAGGCAACGTGAAGGTCAGTCTGCGTTAGATTTTGCTATGGAAAAGATTTCCAAGTGTGAGGAATATCTAGAAGGGGTGACGGAAGCGGTAATCTTAAAAATAGTTATCCAACGTTTGAAGCGAAGTGTTCAAGATCTTTTAGACAATAAAAATATTACAAGCAAGGTTAGCTAAACATGACAATAGGCATTTATTCGCTACCCCGTACCCTCATCCAGGTACGAGAAGTTTTATACACCCGCGCCAAAATTTTTCGCGAGTTTCAAACCAGCAGCGAAACCAGTATCGCGGGCAAAATAATAAAAGCTCACGGCGTTTCAATGAAATTAGTGCACTTAAAGTAAATAATATGCAAGCACCTTACGTACACTGGCAAGTTGTTTCACATGATATGGTTCAACCTATTGAAATTGTGTGGTCAAATGTATTAACTTGTCCGAGCAGTAATCATTATTTTGAGAATAGTGAATGTCGGGGTATTTTTGTGGCTTATAATGAAAGTGAGTCTAGCTGGAATAATGCGGTAATTCCAGTAAAAATTTCTGAAAATAGTGCCGATACTAATGCTAGTGGTTTAGAAAATAAATCATCTGATACTTCTATTAATGCTATACCTGATATTTTAGATGATATTCACACATCTGTCAATGAAGGAAATTTAGTAGATGACGAAGTATGCGTTACGGAAGTTAGTGAATACTTATTAGTTGACGACAATAAAAATTCTTTAAACGATATTAGGAACTCGCTAGGTAATGATGATATTATTTCAAGTTCCCAGCCAAATGGGGATTGTGTAGGCCAGGTTGATAATATGGTTTTAAATAAAGTATATGAAAACCAGACTGAGAATCAGGATGAAAAGATGACACAAAGTTATACTAAGTAGTTTAGCTGATGCTTCGGAAGTTATAGACGTAGTTTGCATTAAAACGCACCAGTACGAAAAGCTTAATCTTCCTAAAACTGAAGCAGTGTTAAAGAATTTAAATGATAGAGATTCTGAAGAAGGACGTTTTAAAGAGACTTTTTCGTCAAAAGAGGATAAAACTAAAGTTAAAGGGGATAAAAAACGTGAAAAAGCGCCTTCAGGTTCCAGCATTAAAACTGCTAATACTGAAGTAATTAAGTCGGTAAACAATAGGTCGTATAAGCACAAATACGAAAAACAAAGTCAGGTTGTTGAATAACATGAAACAAGCGGCGAACTCACTTTTAAACGTATCATAAATGGCGAGATAAAGCCAGTAACTGAACACATAGGTGCGGCGTATAAGTTTGAAAAAATAGAATCTGCATTAAAATCTAATACCGATACAAGCAAAAGTACGAAGAAAGGTAAAGTGTGTACTGCAAAACCTCCATCAAAGGATGAATGTGTCGCTGATAAGGTACACCAGGTTATGAAAAGGATAGATGACAATTTTAAAGCTCCTTTGCATAAGTACAGGAAACGCAAGGTATCAGCCGCCCAGCAAGGTTGGCCTCCTCCCAAGAGACCTCCTATCCATCGTCAAGCCGGACCAGCGCCTCAGGACGAATGACCTGCTGCACGAAGGATGCCCACACGGTCAACGAACCCCTTTACTAGGACTGCGACCATCAAGAGAGGTTCCACGGAATGGACAGACTGGTGCAGGGAAGTTGCCGCTTTCATGAACAAGTCTTGTATTAATTATCTTTTTCTAACTCCCACCCTTTAATAAAACCGAACCAAATTGGTTTGAAGTCCCCCAGTGTATATACTTTGTAAACATTTTGAGGGGAAGGGGTGAGCCACTGAAAAAAAACGGTTTACTGTTTTTTTATAAATTTTTGAAGGGGACATGTAGTGAAAAAAAAATACTAACTTCAATTAACAACTGACTAACATACTAACTTCACAAAACATAACACATGTGCATTATGAATTGGGGAAGAGCAGCTACAACCAGTCAAGAAATGTCATGCTGTGCAATTGTGTTGACACTTTTAATTAAAATAGATCTTCTAGGGCGCAGTTGGCCAGCCCAGTATCCGCAACTCTTCAAATCCACTGTTTGATGGTGTCACCTGGACCCTTCGGGGTTAGTTTTGTAAAATGGTAGTGGCGTTTTTCCTCCACACAATGTGTGGAAGGTTATTTTGACTTTACCACCCATTTTGTAAAAAGTCAGAACAGCACGCGATTTCTATTAGTTAACTGAAGCCGTTCAGACCTCAGTTACCTAATTTTTTTTCGAGGGAGGCCAGTGTAAGGTATACACAAGATTCGATTCACAAGAATCGAACTTTTGAGTGAATGAATTAAAGAAGGTGCTTGAGATATACTAATTTCGGCATACGCGCTTAGTATAAATACCATGCAGCGTCATTAATAAAAAAGGTTGTTAAGGTTGATAGATAAGCGAGAGGAAGCTACGAGGGTATGCAGCTCCAGTGCTATCCTGCTCTAGTGCTTAAGGGGCCCAAAGTTTACATCCCAGAATTGCTGGTTGACTCTCTGCTGGTTTGTGAGTATTGGAAAAATATATTGTTCTTGAAAGCTGTATTTATATATCTGTACAAGTAGTACGTATGAATCTTGTTGTTAAAAGCAAAGCCTACATGTGCAAGAATATTCAATAAACATTGTTTCATGTATAAACTGTGTTTGTATCAAATTCATTTACAGTGCCACTTCAAATTATATACACCCAAGTCTGGGTAGAAGTGAGCTAATTTACTCTATAAATAATAAATATGAAAATTGTCATTTTATTTAAATGTCCATTTAATTGAGCTTAATTATTAAAAGCTTAGGTTGAACAGGAAGTAAGTGTTAAAAATGTAGTATAAAAACTTTAATCTTAATGATTTATTTATTTACACTAAAATTCTTTTAAATTCGGTAATAACTTTTAATAAATGCGTACTTTAATTCAATTTATATTTAAACTATTATTATTATTATTAAAAGTATACTTTGAGTGTTATTTTAGTAATTGTGGTTTTATGTTTCGTTGAACAAATTTTTCAAATATATTAACACAGAAAAAAGGATTTGAAACAAAAATTCTCTTAAAAGCTTCAAACATCATTAATTAAATCTAGAACTATTGTTTTCCTTTATTTTAAAAATCTGAATATGATAACAGCAAAAATACGTTATCCTTTCAGGGTTTATCATCGCTTTGTAATTTTTTAATTCGTAAATCTTTGTGGGAAACAAATTAGTGATACTTACAATAAGCTGGTTAACGAAAGTACTTTTAATTTAATTTTTTTTAGAAAATGGTATAGAAATATCTTTAAGCCGCAAAAATTGTCTTTTTTAACAATTATCACTGAGCGATTTTAATTATTTTGCTTTTTTGTACTGCATTTCCTTTTCGCATCAAATAATGATATGCCCTGTTTGTAACAACCGTAATGATATGATTAATTCTTGTTAGTTTCAAATATTTTTAATCTATAAAATAACTAAATACTCTTTTAAAATAAAAGTTTTAAGTACATTGTTATGCTTTTATTTATTGATTACTGCAATAAGAAAGAAGGTATTTTTATTTTCCTTTAATATGGATTTTATAAATCTTAAGTGTCCTGGAGTCCTTTAGTAAATATTTTCATACTAAAAGCATTTGATAAAGAACTCTATATATTCCAAATGCTTGCAACTCTAAATACCAGTGAATTTAAAAATGGTTTTTGTATAGTATACCAGTAAAATAACTGTAAATTTATTAATACTCCTTTAAAAAATCCAGATGCACGTTCAGATGCATTTGTTAATAATCAGGTTAGTTAAGGCATTGCAAACAAATGCTGAA
This sequence comes from Dolomedes plantarius, assembly GCA_907164885.2. Lineage (NCBI taxonomy): Eukaryota > Metazoa > Arthropoda > Arachnida > Araneae > Dolomedidae > Dolomedes > Dolomedes plantarius. The sequence goes on along the minus strand of OU015500.1, from coordinate 79,200,949 downwards.
AGTACACCGCTATAAAGTTTAAAAAATAATCTACCTTCTCCTACTGATTCCCTATTCTGAATCCCCACGTTTTGAAATTTGAGCTTACATTTTTGTATGTGACGTAAAAAAGGGAAGAAATGTCAGTTAACTGAAATTAAAAACTTTGTTCAGAAATTTGATAGGCACTTCTGCTACTATCAGAGGAAAGCGAAAGAGCCCGGGCATTGGACTAATACGCATAGTATTGGATGTATTGGATGAAATACCAAAAAGTGGCGGTTGCGTTCTATGGTTAAAATTAATGAAACAACGCAGAGGCGCTCTGTGTTCTGTTTATCAAAACTGTACTGCAGGTGCTGGTGTAAGGGCAGGAGCCTTATATCATTGTAAATGTCCAAATATTTACCTTATTTATTTATTACCACTTTTTCTACTGAGTTAGGATGTAAAATAATGAAAAAATATTGATAATTCTGAAACAATTAATAAAATTTTACATTAAGATTTTTAAAATATAAAATCATTGTATCCTCTCGTCTTTCTAACTTCCCTGGAATATGGGTGGTACCAAAGGGTAATTAACGATGTTTGTCCATGAGTACTCATTCCAAATATCAGTTCATGTGTGAATAGCGTATACTTTCTCGTTGAGTCTTTCAGTTTTGTCAAAAGATCCAAATCGCAAGGACTCGCATCTGGGAATAATGGATAATGTTTGAGGTTCTTCCTATGTAACACAATTTTTCATACTATCTAATGCAAGGACGAAGTGGTGGGATCTTCAATTTCTCAATTTCAGGAACTTTATGAGATCCTCATTGGTTTGCACTTTTGAGAAATGCAAGCCTGCCTGTAAGAACATGCAAAAGAGTTTTATACTTATATAACTTCTACAGTTAAGTTTCTGGCTGTCCATTGTTGATGGTGAATCCTTTGAATGGACTGTATATTCGAATCGAAATATATTAAAATGACTTAGGGGCTTTTCAAAAACGAAATTTATTTTACTTGATGCTTCCGACATGAAGACATTCGAACTGGCGACCAATTACATCCAGTTCTTGAAGCCAACTGACTGACGAACTCAGTTGCAAAGGGCAAATTTAACCTTCAAAACGGCGTGAAGGTTACAGTGATTAACGAAGTTTAAGTCAAGTGTCAACAGTCGATCTGTCTCTAGCGGTGAGTACAGACGTTCAATGCGATAATATTGAAAGCTAAGGAAACCTGAGTATATCGCAAACTCCACTGTCGCAACATAGACCCCAATCTCTCCTTCATTTAATGAAGTAATATTTCGTTATCGTATACTTTCCGAAGACGTTGGTTATATTGAGTTGCGCCCAGTTCTTGATTCACTTGACTTTTGATTCATGCTCATTGCTTTAATATGAAAAAAATATTTTTAAGGTAGTATGGTTAAAGAATCAATCTCGCATGTTTTCTACTCTTCCATCCCTAGCACAGTCATGGTTTGAGCGGGAGCAACAGTTTGTGTCACATAGCACCAGACTCTCCCACAGCAAGTGGTTGGAGGAAAAGCTTCCTTCTATGTTCCTCGGTGTTGCCAATATTTTATATATTTGACGCTGTCATTTTATGTTCTTTTTACTGTCAATACTTCTATGTAGGTGCTCTTTATGCCTCAAACACATTTGCAGCATGTCTCAGCTGGTAAATGACATTAAATGATAATATTGAGAATGATAATAAATACACGGAAACTTACATGATGACATTTATCACTAGGACTTCAACTTGAATTATGGCTCGTGGATTTCAGGATAACTAATGAATTAATAAATATCTCACGATAGAATTTTCCAGCTTCATTGTGAAAACAGGGTAAAAGAATGAATTACATTTGGATTTTATATTAATTTCATATTACACAGAGTAATTTAAATGTTAAATATCTTTATTCATCAATGTTTAGTTACCAAAGTTACACAAAGTTTTTGCTAAAAGAATTTTGAAAGTTTACTTGGCCAGTAGATTCATATTCGGGTATACTTTTTGCAATAAACATTCTCCCTATCACTTTTGGAAATGAAATGTTCACAATTCCTCAACAACGCTGAAAAATTTTGTAGGAAATGAAAACCATTTTCGTTTTGTCCCCTTTTAATTAAAAAGTTAAGGAAATGACGTTAATTAATTGAGGCGTTGACGTTGAAATAAGGGTAAGTGCCAAAATTTCCGGAAAGTATTTTTTCACTGATACAAGGGTTTGTTCCAAGGCTAATGCCGTTGAAAAGAAGGTGAGTACCTAGCTCAGAACTAAACCAAAGTAGCTAGGCACTTACCTTCTTTTCAATGCCTTTAGCCTTGGAACAAACCCTTGTATCGGTGAAAAAATGCTTTTCGGAAATTTTGGCACTTACCCTCTTTTCAACGTCAACGCTTTAATTAGTTAGACAATTATCTTTAAGTTCTTTATAATTTATGTATGGATTTCATAGCAATGTCATTAGGATGCCATTATTTGCACGTGATAAAAAAGGGTACCAAAATATAAATTAAAATGAAATGACATAAACCTAGGACATAAAATTCTAAGACATTTGAAAATTATTTTACAGAAACTTCGTTCTGTTATTTTTGAAGCATATATATTTCAAAGGAATAATATCTATGAAGTAAGCTTAGAATTTTAATAGTTTATAAAATTCCAATATAGTTTACATGAGATTAAAATATTAAAATTATACTTTAAGTTTTTAGCAAAATTTGAAATTAGGTATGGTATGATACATTTCTTAACAATATGGAATCTCACGTTTTTCAATAAAAATTACTGACTTAATAATTTTTTTACATTTATTTCAGAGAAGGAAACGGGAATATTTTAAATGTCAGTCAGTAAACAAATATCAAGACAATATGCACCAATAAGTCTTCGTGGCGAAAAAACATGTTTCAGGAATTTTAAAATTGAACTGAAGAATATTTAAATAGGTAAAACTTTGACATTAAGAATAGCTGATTTGTTATGATGAAACAGAAATTCTAGTCTCAAATATTTTTGACTTCAATAAATGTGCAGTAAATAATCCGATCTGATGAAAATAATAAAAGAGCTGTTAACACGTGTTATAAGGTAAAAATTGCACTTATATATCTATATATTTATTTTCGGAGAAAAGGTTTAAAAGAAACTCACCTTCACCGGCCCAAACGCATTAAAGTGATGCCTTATAGCGAACTGAAATTACTAAGTGAATTCTAGGGAAAAAGAAAGCATTAAACATGAGAATCTAAAGCCATTAAAGTAATTGAGAGGAACCTCCCACTTACTGGAAATAGACTTCTCTGTTTTCAGTTGGTAACATTTCATCATCAACCGTGAAAGAAATTTGTTTCGCGATACATGAAATGTGAAGAATGAATTTTTTCTGGAACGAGAAAGAAATAAGATATCTGACAGAAACTTTTAGGGAAAATGCATTTGCATGGAATTAAATAGACCAAAAAATAAATTTGCTAAAACTCTAACGAATTGACAGAAGCTTCAAAATTTTTAACTTTGTACAAAATTTCTTAAAAATATTCCTATATCTTTATTTATTTCTAAGTTTCTAGAAATGGGTTTAAGAAACTTTCTAGGCCCCTTTTTATACATTCATTAAAAAATACACGAGAAAAAATGTTTTAAATATAAATTGAATTTGTTTCAATCATAACTGAACAAAACTCTTTTGAATAAACTGAATTAGCTTTAAAACAGACTCTGAAAAATAGACACATGAGGGTGTATTGTACTTAAACTCATTTAAATAATGCAAAGTTAAGAGAATGCTATAAACATTTATATATAAATTCAGACACACATATATATTTGTTTGTATGCGTGTTTGGACGTATATATATATATATATATATATATATATATATATATATATATATATATATATATATATATATATATATATATATATATATATATATATATATATATATATATATATATATGAGATGTCCCGAAATGGTCATCTCCTGAAAATACTGCAATCGAGGCCGTAGCAAAAAGATTCCAAATCATAGCGAATGACTGAAGTTTATTTGACGAAAGCAGCGACACATCTTAATCACTCGAAGCCAGACTCGCGTCTGAGTAGCGCGCAAATCTAGAATTAGGTCAAATAGATGTTGCCAGGAATTGGCAGAGAGTGTTATTATTGCCAAAGGCGAAGCATCTCGCCAAGGCGTCGGAAAGGTTACCAGATGAGATAGAAAATTCATAAAGGGGGATTAAAGGTTATTAATAATATTATCACACACACACACACACATAAAGAAATATATATATATATATATATATATATATATATATATATATATATATATATATATATATATATATATATATATATATATATATATATATATATATATATATATATTTATTTATATTATATATATATAATATATAATACTAATATATATATATATTAATATATATATATATATATATATATATATATATATATATATATATATATATAGAAAGCGAAGCAACCAGTGAATATTGTAAATTGAAGTCTCGTAATTTTTTTTCTATTTGTCTAAATTTAATGATTCCTGTAATTTTAAGAGACTTTTAACAGTTTTCTTAGAGAATTTTAAACAATCGTGATGAGAATGCTTTGTTCCCATCTCGGTATTTTTCCATCCCCGAAAGACATTTAAATATAAAATTAAAATAATTTAACTTAAATTTGTGTTTTTTGTTTTTGAGAAAGACATTTTTAGCACTCTCTCGTCCATTTTTGAGCTAAAAGAAGAAGAAAAAGTACTAAATATCTTTCATGTAGCCAAATTCTGCTATAAGTCTCGATTATGTGTGATAAATGATGCACGTATTGTGCTCAATCGGAAGACATGTATAATCCAGAAATATTCCCGTGTATCGTTATCAATGAACTATTGAGAGGTTATAGGTTAACATATAATTTAGAAAACGGATAATCAGAGCTTGAAAAATCGAGAATTATTTGTTAAATAAAAATTTGAAATAGTAGATGAAGATCGTATTCCAAGTCATGCAGATACCCTTATTTGTCTTCTAAAGTAAATTAATAACCTCAGCGAAAAATTATTCTTTCATAAATCAAAAAGGAATACCTAGCAAAGAATAGCTATCAAGAGTTCCTCTTTTGTTTTTTATGTCCTTTTGTGTATGCTATTTTATATGTCATGTCTTCAATAATAAGATGACAAAAATTGATGTATTATCGAAGAAACGCTGAAGTCAGTCTTTAAAGGACGTTTCCAGCTATCAAATCATTTGTATAATGGATTAGCTTTTACGACTTCAGCAACTGGTGAAAAGCCTATAACTTCAATATAACATTATTCTGAATCTCTTTGATGCTTGTTTTCGGAGGAATTGTTTAAGTTAAAAATTGTAATGTCCAGTACGCATACACTACATGGTTCTATGATACTTTTGAAGTTACCTAGTTGCTTTAGAATTGAAGATAAAAATGCGAAGTGTAAGAGAGTGCTGTAGAGTGATTGCGGGGAATATGTTAGGCTCATGACATACAGAAATTTAAAGATAAAATTTATTATATTCCACCCCTTTAATTACATCGTGGAGTATAAGAAGTTTTTTTGTGTCTATTAGTCTTATTAGAGAATATTGAAATACGGGTTTTAGTTTCAAAGATAAGCTGATTGTACCAGTCAACATAATACGTATATTACTTTGTTTCCAGGGGTAGCTAGTTGGGTTTTAAAGTAAGCAAAAGTAATTAAAAGTGGTTATGTTTAAATAGTCTAACTTGAATAAATAATCGCATTTTGCTATCGCATATTTGTAAAGGAGTCATTAGAAAAAAAGCTTTGATTATTAACATTCTAAATTATTCAGTTGAACTTTTAACTGTGCCATTTGTTAATTCTTGTGAAATAAAAATACTGCGTATTCCAATACTTGGGTCATTATGCGTTATCATCATGCTGTAGGTTTATACTCGTAGACTTGAAAACATTTAGACATTGTATGAATATGCATAAATGAATTGAAGGTCAAACATTTAAACACCCAAATTTGCTACAGTCTGTCATAAAAATCCTCACTGATGAGCCATAAGGAGTGTTACTTTTGCATTAATTTCTCCACTGGCGATCATTTTAGTTTAGAGTGATTGCATACAGACATATATGTCCTCTGATTTATGGGATTATGTGGTGCAATTGTGGACTAAAGTTGTTACAAAGAGATCGTAAGGTGGTTTAGGAGGAGTTGGAAAAAAAATCCATATTGTTAAGTGGTTTCAACTCAACAGACTGAATTAATTTAGAAATATGGGTTTGCATATATCGCACCTCTACTAGAAGAGTGTTACATCGCAAAATAGCCATATTTTCAGAAAGAGCTAAAGAAGATATATGTCGAAATTTCATTTTCTGGTTTTATGAATGCCTATGATAATTTTGGGAAAGCATTGTTCGAATCACTTCAGAAGGCAAAACTGTATACTATTAAAGTTGTTTTTAATTTTTAAAGCATGATTTTGAATTTTAATTGCAAGATATAACCCTCTTCTAGTAACCTCTTTTTGTAAACATGGACTGAAAAGCTTGAGGGAATACTGTCATACCTCTATGCTAGTGCACAATCTATCTAAACTTTTCACAAAACAAAAAACCTTGATAACATGAACAGCAGGTTAGAAGAAAATGCAAATTTATTTTCAAATTAAATTTAATGAACATTTTTATTACAGGAACATTTTAATACAACAACATTAGGCACTGATAAAAAAATCTTATTTTCATTCTTCGCGCATGAGCAAGTTCCCTCTCCTAGTTGTTGAAGAGGATGATGCCCCATCTAGGAGATTGTGTTGGTACTAGGATTATAACATTACTCGAGAATCAGAAGCACTTCTTATAAAGCATTGTGGTGCAATTATCTCAAAATCGAAAATTTCGGGGCTGTAACACTTTCCCATCAGAGGTGCGATATGTATCATAGTTTGTAGGAACCGGAACTTGTTTGCAGTGACTATATTACAATTGAAAATAATAATAAATTCCCACATTGTATGACAGACAGAATCAGTGTACGCAAACATATATACTCAAAAAATTGCCGGAAGAAAATTAAAGGGTTAGAATAAAATAGAAAAAAGTATCAAATGATTTCATCGCACAAATATTTACAAATGCCGAATTACTAAGACATTATTTGTCATGAAGAAATTAGTTATTTTTGTATTTTAAAGTAGCACTGAAAAAAATCTTTTAATGCTTTTAGCTCAGAGTGCAAAGATCATTAAGTGTACCATTCAGAAATAATTAATAAATACCCAAACGTTATTCTTAATAGGCTTATTTCTAAAGTAATTACATTTGTTTGCAAATATTTAAAAGCTCAACCCACGTTTTAAACTTATATTACCGGAGATGGATATATTATTTAAGAAACAGATGGATCACTTTAGTGGAGAATATAATTGGATAAGCCCAGCATTTAATATCGTAGATAACGAAATGGCATTACTTGTTTCAGTCTATCATTATATGTTTACAACTAATCACCTGTCGCATTGCAGCTTTTCAATGGGATTCTATTAATTTTAAGCACACTTATTGTTAAAAGTAATTTATGCGTAGAGGAGGAAGTCCTAATCTTTATGAAGGGCATAAACTGTAACAAAATATTTTAACGCATACGTGAATTTTAGAACGTAATCGTTGATAATGAGAGAGGAAATAGGAAGTTATCATTTAATCATTTCGTTCGACAATCCGTGACACAAAATTTAGCCTGATAAATATGCATGTACATTCTTAGTAATTAATGTGGATCCCAATTTCAGTTTAAATGATAAATACTGGAGTCATCTTTTAGAAAAGGTAAATTTTATTTAACTTTATCTCTCCCTTTTTCTTTATCTCTGTTGCTTTATCTGTGTTCTCTCTCTGTCTTGTGGCTTTCTCTGTTTTCTTACTCTTTTCCAGAATATGAAATATCTTTATAATCTTCTCTAAAATTTTATATTTCTATAAATGAATTAGAAAATATGAATATCATTTAACTTTTCCTCTCATTTTTTCTTCCTCTCTGTTGCTTTATTGCCAGTATAATCAAAATGGAAATAATCAAACTTCTTGTTGCAAAATCATTAAAATTTTATTGACTATTAATTCTCAGGGTAATGACAAATACTTTTGGAAATTGAAATCGTGATGATGCCATTAAAAAATATAATATTAAACGCAGATTAAGTTTGGTATCGAATTTGAAGTAGAGTCGCGAAACAAAAAGTGTCTGAGTTTTAATATGAAAAAACTTCGTCAACCTAATGTCAGAATGAATTAGGAAATTATAATCATATACGATACTCTAATATGTATTTCAATATATCTGTGTATTTTGAATCTGATGTCTGCATAATTCCTGATCTGTATTTTAATCACTTAGCCTAATCAGTAATGTATTCTGTTTATAATTTTTTTGCAATATATGAGGAATTAATGCTATATAATAATATTAGCTGAATACCCGTGCTTCCCTACAGCGGAGTACATTTAAATTAAATTCAACGGTCAATGTATGCAATTAATTCCAATATATATATGCCAATATATATATATATATATATATATATATATATACATATATATATATATATATATATATATATATATATATATATATACATATATATATATATATATATATATATATACACTGTTGGAAATTTATTTATGAAAACACGGTATTTTAACAAAAAATTCTTTCATATTCATTAAAAATGAATGAAATTTCATACATTATACATGCTATGTATAACAGATGATTTACATAAATGAAATTTCATACATAATGATAAAAAAAAGCATAAGGTAACTTATGCTTTTTTTTATCATTAGACTTTCGTAACATACAAACATGGAAATTGATTTATGAAATATCACATTTCATTGGCTTTTCTGAAGTAATGTGACAAAAATTTGCATAAAACCAAGTAACGTGACATGCGCAGTAGACATAAAAGGCGTTATATATTGGAAGCAATACGTATCTGTCATACTTTTCACGATGGGTAAACGAAAGGTGTTGTCTATGGACGAAAGAGGCAAAATCGATGCATATCTAGAATGTGGAAAATCTTTTCCGGAAATTAGTAAATTAATTAAAAGTCCAGTTGGTATGATATATAATTATAGAAAAGATTCAGCAAATTAAGGCAAACATTTTAACAAAAAGGTAATCCACGTTTAACTGAGATGGAGAAAAGGAGGATTCTTCAGCTTCTATCAAAAACCGGCCACAATTCAAAGCAGATTTGTGCAGATCTATCCCTTCCCGTTATTTCTAGAAGAGTTAGGCAAATTTTACATTCTTCATGGAGCTTGAGATGGTCGAAGATGAAGTCTAGAAAGATACTTCTGCGTCACAAGCAGATGCGTTTTCAGTTTTGTGAGAAGTACATGACAATTGGTGACAATTGAAAGAAAGTCATTTTCTCCGATGAAAAGAAATTGAATTTGGATGGCCTCGATGGTTTCAGTTATTATTGGAGGGATCTCCGAAAAGAACCAAAATCTACATTCAGCAGAAATTTTGGTGGCGGAAGTTTGATGGTTTGGGCGGCGATTGCTTATGATGGCAGAAGTGAAATTGTATTTATAAATGGTCGCCAGGGCAATATTATAGTTTAGATTACATCTTCATGCAAGACAATGCAAGTATTCACACATCAAAAGCAATGAAAGATTGGTTTGACGAACAGAATATTGTTCTTTTAGATCATCCACCTAATAGTCCTGATCTGAACCCCATCGAAAACGTTTGGGGACAGCTTGTTCGAATGGTTTATGCAGATGGGATGCAGTACAAATCACTTGTAGATTTGAAAGCTTCAATGTGTCAAAACTGGAAACTAATTGATTACAAGTACATTCAAAATCTTGTTTTATCAATGCCATCTAGAATAAAAGAAACTTTAATGCAGAAAGGCGGCATTACTATCTATTAATGTCAATGAAATGTGATATTTCATAAATCAATTTCCATGTTTGTATGTTACGAAAATCTAATTTTTGACCTTATGCTTTTGTTTATTATTATGAATGAAATTTTATTTTTGTAACTCATTTGTTATACATAGTATGTATAATATATGAAATTTAATTCATTTTTAATGAATCTTAAAAATGTTTTTGTTAAAAAATCGTGTTTTCATAAATCAATTTCCAACACTATATATATATATATATATATATATATATATATATATATATATATATATAATAAATACAACGGACAAAGTACCACGGATCAGTAACGCAGAATTAATTATCGTTGCTTACCTCCTCTTTTTTCTTTTCCTGACGTATTTTGATACTTTGCTGTTTAACTGTTTACTGCTACTGAGTTTCGCGCGCTGCCAAAATTATAACTCGCGACGGACACTGAATTTTTCCTTTCCGGAGGACCGTTATTAAGGAACGTAATCCTACATTAAAACATCCATTAGTCTAGTAGTTAAATTTTACCTTTTACAGTATTTTAATATTTGTTTGTCAATTTATTTCGTTGTTATGCCCGTGACGCAAAATTAATTTAAAGAACAAAAAAAAGAAAAGAAATCTTATGATCAGCATTTAGTAAATCAAATTCTAAAAATTAATCTTTAAAAATTCACCAAAAATGAGAAAATGAAAGTAAAGTTTCGAAAAATATTTCATTTCAAAGGAATTTTTATATTCCCTCGTGATTTAAATTTTATAATCCTCAGATTATTATTTTAAATGCAAACTTAAAAAAATGTTACAAAAACAGCTTAAAAATTTTAATTTAAAAAAGTTTAAGGTGAATTTTTCAAAAATCTTTCTTAGTGCACCCCTCCACTATAAGAAGAATCGCCATGCAAAATTTCAGCCCTTAGCTCCAACGGTTTGGTCTGTGCGTTATCTGTCAGGCAGTCAGTCAGTTAGGAACTGTTATATATATATATATATATATATATATATATATATATATATATATAGTATGAATTTAATACAAAAGAAAAAAAGTTTAATTTAGTTCAGTTCATCAAACGCCTGCACCCGGCAGAAAGGTCATTAGGCACCAAGCAGACCAGTAGAGCTTTGATCGATGTTGATAGAAACAAAACTGATTCCACTCATATTTTTTAGTTGAGGAATACATTAAAACTGCATAAGTTTAATCGTGTGAATCTTGTTGTATACTTAAAGATACATGAGATACTGCACTTGCTTCCACTTTCAATGAAAACATGTGAAATATATGGTTGTACTTTCTGTGAAATTTTGAACTCCGCTCTGTATACCTTTACACCTCATCTAAAACTAAATATTATATGTAAATATTACATGTATCAGTAAAACGTCAGACTCAGATCCTCCAACGTTCACGTTATAAGAAGTCCCATCTTGATTGTTCAAAGAAACATTGAATGAACGCTATCTTGCAATAATATATACTAGATAATATAAAGAGTTAATTCTAGTTTATATATATATATATAATATATTTTAAATATTATGCCCTCCATTCTAGCATTTAACCTCCCTATCCTAAATCCAATCCTCAGTAATATTAATTTGTCGCATTAAAACCCTTAACCACCGAACTTCCCATGAATCGCATGTCTTTGCGTGTATGGAATTCAGGAGTGGGCCCTTAAATCGCAATCCCTTAAATCTGCTGTCCCTACAAATAATATTCACATGTCTATCTCGCCATCTCGCGTTTAATGTTGAAAGGTGATATTATTCCTAGTCGTTCTTCTGGAATGAACATATGTATTTGTCGCTCTAATAAACGATCCGGCCCAACTGCTTCCAAATCTAATTTTACTCCTTTCAGGCTGAGTCTACCTCCATCCATGTAAATATGAGCCAGTTTTCGCTTTCAGGTTATAATTTAAGGACGTGATGTAGTGGGTATATTACACACACACACACACACACACACACACACACACATATATATATATATATATATATGAAATATTAGAAAAGGAGATATTGGATGACAGGAAGAGACCTGGAATCATTATTCAGTCGTGGAGAGTAGCTGGAAAAGGCTTAGGCAGAGAGTCCTGTTGAGGAACACAGGCATCGCGGATACTAGATTAACCTCTTTTTATTTCACAGTATTTCGATGATTAGGTATACACTACATACTTAGTATAGGACTAACATACGTCAAAAATATCGTCCTGGGACTTCCGGGAAAGCACAGGATAAAACAAAAGAACATAGAGCTAAAAATTGTGCATGTTTGTCCGACTCGAGCGGAACGCAAAATACCCGACAAAATCTTATGTTCACGCCCTCAGTACGGGAGCGCTGGACTTTTAATTGGTTAAAAATTTACACCTGACTTTAACGCGTCATATGGGTTGATGGTTCGTCATGGTTCTCGAACAATCTTATATATGCTTCCTGTCCGTACGTGTACATCGGGGAAAATCTAATAGACTAATTTTGTATATCTAGATAAAAATCAAATTGAGGGATAATTTTCTGTTGCGGTAAGACAAAGTTAATGAAGGGAAACGTAATTGTTTCATATATATATATATATACACTCATGGACAAAAAAATTAGCGCAACAAGAAGGAGTCGTCAAAATGAAACGAAATTTTACATACGTAATGACTGCTTTGATATAAGTAAATGATAAGAAAATCAAAGAAAAAGGATAATTTATTTCAGAGAAAAAGGCAAAAGAACGGAGGAGTTAATACTCCATTGGACCCCCTCTAGCGCGAATGCACGATGCGATACGATCGGGCATTGAGTCATACAAGTTCTGTATGATGTCTTGAGACATTTCGTTCTAAATTTGCTGTAACCTTGCATCTAGTTCGTTCAAACTCGTGGGATGCCCAACTCGTCGTCCCAAATGATCCCAGATATGTTCGATTGGAGACAAATCTGGGGATCGGGCAGGCCAAGGAAGGGTAGTAACAGTGCGGAGACAGTCTTGTGCCACCCTTGCCGTATGAGGCCGAGCATTGTCTTGTTGAAAAATGGCTCCTGGGAGCCGTTGCATTAGTGGCAACACATGTGATTGCAGGATTTCATGAACATACCGCTGGGCTGTCATGGTGCCACGGAACAATACTAGGGGTGACCGTGTATTGTAGGCAATGGCACCCCATACCATCACACCAGCTGTGGGAGCGATGTGTCGCTGTACAGCAAAGGCAGGATTGAAGCGTTCACCACGGGCTCTCCACACACGAACACGATTGTCATCACTGCCGAGATTGAATCTGGATTCGTCGCTAAAGACGACCTGGTTCCATTCCGCTGCAGTCCAGTTTAATCGTGAGCGGCAAAACTCCAAACGGAGGCGTCGATGTGTGGGCGTCAGGGGCAGCACACGTAATGGGCGCCGCGATACCAACTGTCCTTCAGACAGGCGCCTTCGTATGGTTAGAGAAGACACAGAGGCCCCTAGTGAAGGTGCTACCTGTGCCTGGATGGTGTCCGATGAAGCAGTTGGCTGTACGCATGCATTTCTTACGATGTGGCAGTCTTCTCGACGACTGGTCTGTCGAGGGCGTCCTGAGCCTGGTCTTCGTGTACATGACATCTCTCGGGTCCACTGGTCCCAACAGCTCCTCACAACACAATCAGAGCGGCCTAATTGACGAGCTACTCGCCTAGCTGACCACTCAGCTTCCATCATCCCGACGATTCTCCCCCTCTCAAACTGCGACAACTGCTTATATTGTCTTCGAACACGGCGTAATGACATGTCTATCTCAGCTCTTCCTTTGTAAATGATTCAGCACACTCAAACAAGCTTTGGTTACCTGTTTTATACTCCACAGAGTACGATGTACAACGCCCTCTACCGGCTATACGTAATGCGCAATCACGCTGCATTTCTAATCATTTGCATATCTCCCCGACATGTACCTTCATTGCAAGTTTCGTTACAATCCCGCAATTATTTCTTGGTGCGCTAATTCTTTTGTCCATGAGTGTATATATATATATATATATATATATATATATATATATATATATATATATATATATATATATATATATATATATATATACGTATATATATATACGTATATATATATATATATATATATATATATATATATATATATATATATATATATATATATATATATATATACATATATATATATATACATATATATATATATATATATATATATATATATATATATATATATATATATATATACGTATATATATATATATATATATATATATATATATATATATATATATATATATACACATATGTGTGTGTGTGTGTGTGTGTGTGTGTTCGTATATACATGTGCGTGTGTGTATAATATCTACCTAGTTACGCAGAAAATCCAACGACTTTTCGAGACATATAAAAGTTTTTTGACTTCATGTGTGTGAAAACAAATGGAAAATGAAAGTTAATCATTGCCTCTCAGTTTATCTGAATTCTTTGGGAGTTAGTAGATAATATTCGGCCTGTCGTTCGGAGAATTTGGGATAGAGGGTCGTTACGCATTTGCTCCAGTGTTTTTCCCAGTACTTCCAGAAAATGCAGAGAGGGATCATAAGGCTTCTCGGAATGAACTCGGAATAGATGCGAACGTATTTCTGTCCCCCTTTTCAAGCTGGGAATTCCAGAGAATAACATTGGACCTTCGGAGAGAACACGATACTGACACTTTCTGGAAATCGACACGCGTTCCCTGCGTTAGAGGAGTTTTAAAAGTTTATATATAGAAAGAAGATACGTAAACATCATTATATCTACGAGCATGTCACATTTCGTAGATTTGAAGTTGAATTTAACGGAAAAAGACTCATCTAAGCCTCTCTTGTCTTTTGTAAGTATTAAGTTGTTAAATTATTCAGCTGCTTTTATTTCATACGTGAAAGTATTAAATGCTTTAATTTTTATAACAGCGGGATTTTCTCATTTCTGGGGTTATACTGCAATTTTATTAAAATGTATATAATTTTGAACGAAATATTAATTTTCTGGCAACCCCTTCAGGTCAGCGATGCCTGATTTAAAACATTTATGCATGCAAAAAAAATAATTTAAACAGTATTAAAGAGAACTTTTTACAGTACTCTTTTTCTGCATTACTTAAAATATCAGAAATTCAAGACCCAATTTAATGATGTTGTTGTTAAATTTGTCTTTTTCTTTATTTTTAACCGATAAATTTTGTTTAAGTAATCTAATGCTTTTTGCATAAAACGTTTCTCTAAACACTTTAATAAATGCATATATGCGTTTTAATGCTCTTTTAACAACTTTTTTAAAATTCATTCCCTCTTTGAGGATTTTATAAAAAAATAATTCCTTTATAATTGTTTAAATAAAAGTTCAACTGTTAGTAAAGAATAGAATATGACACGAAAATATGTGTACTGATAAGGAATTTTAGATAGAGTATTTTATTCTAGCCATCATTTTTCAAAATAACAAAGAGTTTTAAATTGAGAAAATAATAAATACAGCAATTTTCAGTTTTTTTTAGTTGTATGAAAGTTTAGAAATCATCTTAACACTTAAAACATATCGGAATAATTTTTCAAACGAATATGATTTTAAATAGCTAATCATGGGATAAGAGAAAAATAAAATTCTCGTTTAATAACAATTTTCCTGCTTATGACACTTTCAAGTTTTAAAAGAAAATAAGTCAGAAAAAAAATCATGCTTAAAGATCAAAGCTAGCTGTGGAAGTGAAGCTAATCGGACTTCATAAACAAGCTGCATATTCTAAGGACTTTAAGTAAATACTGCTTATTTTCTTAAGCGGCATGTATTGTTTCATTCAGGATTATTTACAATATTTTTAACTCCCCTAATTTGTGTTTCGTAGGACAAACATGAAACTTTATTTACATTTCAAATCTATTGCGGAGTAATGAATGTACTTGTAAGCAGTTCAACATAAATGTCATTCTAACCAAAAACATCAAGTCGAGGGAAAAAATATAAGTTTTTGATGTAAATTTCTCCCAATCTAGCCGCAGACTTATATTATTTGTTCCCAGGAGATGGTTGACATTACAAAGCGATTTTTGAAATTTTTACCTCCGAGATATAAAATTTTGCATATATATTCATTAAAGTATAACTATATCAAACACCTTATGAAAATTTTAAAATGTTTTAATTTTTTTCGTTATATTTTAAAAATTGAAATTTTTATTATGTTTTTTAAAATGCTTCTTTGGAACCAATTTTTAATTTCCCCTCTTATTTTTGCATTTTTATTGCTTATAAATGCATTTTGAACAGAGTTATGTATTACTTTGTGCTTTCGTTGAATACTTAATTTTTAGCAGATATTTTCATGCTTGTACTCTAAATTTTCGGGAAATTTTTGTGCTTTTCTTCACTTAAGTTAAACTTTGATAATCTGAATGACGTCGAAACCTGAAATGGATGCATAACTTTATTTTTATGTAGTAGGTGAGTGTTAACTATAAATTTTATAAAATTTCGGGCAAAAATTACATCGTAAGCAGCATTTTAAAGACTTGCAAATCTGGAAATTACGCATTTTGAGATAAAGTCATTTAACCTTTTCCTTACGGGGTTGGACAGCATGTATCCCAATAATACGGGCCCAAAAATGTATATATATATATATATATATATATATATATATATATATATATATATATATTTATATTTATATATATATATATATATATATATATTTATATATATATATATATATATATATATATATATATATATATTATATATATATATATATATATTTATATATATATATATATATATATATATATATATATATATATATATATATTTATATATATATATATATATATATATATATATATATATATATATATATATATATATATATATATATATATATATATATATATATATATATACACTACACGGGGTGAAAAGTCCCGGGATTCGCTCGCCACTAGATGACATCCGCAAAGAAATATCCATAAAATGTTCTGTTAGTGCTAACCTTCATAAGACTGTTATCAAAGTTTCATGACATGTCGGCTTTTTATTTACGAGTTGCGGTTGTGTAAGTGACGCTACGTTTGATTTTCTGTAAACAATGGATCAATAAGAATTTCGCGTCTTTATTAAACACTGCCTTTTGATGAAAAATACCGTCCAAACACAAGAATGACTCGAAAAGTATTACAACACATCTGCGCTGTCGAAATCAACCATTTTTTTGTTGGTTTAGCGAGTTCAAGAGTGGTCGTACGAACACCGAAGATGCTGCCCGTTCTGGACGTCCAATTGAGGCAACAACTCCAGAGAACATTAAAAAGTCCACCATATTCTATTGGATGACTGCAAAGTGAAAGTAAGGGAGATAATTGACATCGTAGAGATATATCAACAGAACAGGTGAGACATATTTTGCATGAGTATTTCGATATAAAAAAGCTTTGTGCAAGATGGGTGCTGCGTTTTCTAACAATCGACCAAAAACAACAACGTGTCGATAATTCACAGCGCGCTTTGGAGCTATTAAAGCGTAATCCAAACGATTCGTAACAATGGATGAAATTTGGATCCATTACTACACACCTGAGTGAAAAAAAAAATCTGCAGAGTGGTTGGAAGCTGGCGAAAGCCGGCCAAAGACGCAACAATCGACTTGAAAGGTCTTGGCCAGTATTTTTCGGGATGCACGTGGCATAATATTCATCGATTATCTTGAGAAAGGAAAAACAACCACAGGAGAGTATTATGTAGCATTATTGAACCCCTTGAAGGACGAAATAAAGAAAAAAAAGACACACATGACGCCCAAAAAATGTGCTGTTTTACCAAGACAATGCACCGGCTCACACATCAAGGAAAGCGATGGTAAAATTGAACGAATTAAAATACGAATTGTACCACAATCCCCCGTATTCTCTAGATCTGGTCCCCAGCGATTATTATTTGTTTCCTAAGTTGAAAAGATGGCACCGGGGAAGAAATTTTCATCAAATGAGGATGTCAAAGGCGAAACTGATGCAGATTTTTGAGTCCTTGACAAATCGTACTATATGAAAGGTATTCAAACGTTAGAGGACCGTTGGAATAATGGTATCGCTCTTGAAGGAAACTATGTTGAAGAATAAAATCGATTGTTGATAAAAAAAAAACGTTAATCCCCGGGAAAATTAGTCCCGGGACATTTCACCCCATATATATATATATATATATATATATATATATATATATATATATATATATATATATATATATATATATATATATATATATATATATAACACCTCTTTAATGGCCGTTCTTACAAAGGAGGTATGAGATTTCTCGTTCTAAAGAGGGAATCGGAAAAATTGGCTCCGTACGATAAAGGTTAAACGATATTTTTTTCCACCTACCTTTAACATTTACTTTTTTAAAGTCACAAAGTTTCATTTTAATTTTCATTACATATTTTAAATGCATTTTATGCCAATATTTAGATATTTTAAAAATATTAATACATCCCCCAAAAATTCAAATTTTTGCTCGATTTTTGGTAATTTAAAAGTCCAAAATCCCCTTAAATTACTTTCTACTAACGTTTTTTACACCGAAACAAAATGAAAATACTGCATGTAGCAAAGAAATGTATGTACTGATGTGAGAAATGAACTGATCAGTCAACAAAAAGGGTATGCGAGTACATGCAACAATTAAAAAGTAACGGTCTATTTGCATGTGTTTTTCAAGTTCATAATTTTTTACATTATTCAGAGTATAGAATGTATTTGCTAAAATCATCTTCCGTCTCAGCAATGCTTGTGCATTTAAAGCACTATTAATATACTTTTAGCGACGCGTTATTACAAAATTAGTTTAGGAAACAAAAGTTTTAATGTCCTTAGCTTAGATTGAAAAATAGAGAGATATTTAACTTAGGTTTATAAATACAAGGTGTGGCCGAATAGAATCCTCCAATTCTGAAGGTCACAGTTCGGGAGTATTTTCTAGTTGTCAGTAGACACCTTGTGTTGGTCCAGTGAACGTCTAAGTTTCCTTATAGAGGTCTTCTTTAACAATAACGATTATGTAACCGCGACACAGAGAGCATGTAGGATGCGTTTCGGGCTATATGCAAATGATGGCATTCCTCATCGAAATACAATTCTGTGATAGGTTTCAAACGAGAGAGCAAGTGGGTCTGCATTACCAATATACAAACTGGTCGACCTCGGGACGTTAAAACACTCGAAAATGTGCAACGAGTCCGTAAGTTTGCTATTCGTATGGAATTCGTTGCCGAAATTCCCTCACAGGTGACCCACAAAGTGATGGAAAACTTTAGAGAAAGCTATCAGCAGTGTATCGTCAATAACGGACGTCACCTGAGTGATGTTATTTTTTAATCTGGTGGATAAAAACTGGATTATAAGTACTTTTCGAAAATATAAAGGTTTTTTTCTCTAATTTGTTTCGTTCTACAAAGTTCCCACCTATATCCGTTACACAAAGCTTAACTTCTAAACGGTGGCAGCTTAGACCATAAAGTTGGTGTCTAGGTATAGTAAAAAGGCTATGCGCTACTCGAGGAGACAACTTATAATGCCATCTATCGGCAAACTTTTGAATTAGCTTTTTAATCTAAAAAACGGTACGAGATACGGGAAAAACGTCAATTACAAAGTTGTTTAGCATCATCGATTTAGTAAGAAGAGATACCTTGCGTATATTAATACGTAAAACAGAATGTAGAATATAAACATTTGTTCCCTATCTTCCCTATCTTCAAGATCATTTATTTATGTTGCTGAAAATGCTCTGCATTAGACACTATACACATTTGCACTGTGGACTGTATTTCTCGCTCCACATTGTGCAACATCCACTCTTTAAGACATAATAATTTTCGAAATCGTGACAAAACAAACATTTTCTGCATTCTGTTTTAAGTATTAATGTGCGCAAGGTGTCTTTTCTTACTAAATTGATGATGCTGAACAACTTTGTAATTGATTTTTCCCCGTATCTCGTACCGTTTTTGAGATGAAAACCTAATTCCAAAATTTGCCGATAGGTGACGTTGTAAGTTGGCTCATCGAGTAGCGCATAGCCTTTTTACTATACCTAGACACCAACTTTATGGCCTAAGCTGTCACCGTTTAGAAGTTAAAGGGGGTGTAACGGATATAGGTGGGAACCCTGTATATTTGTTATCCATTGAAATGTGGGACTCCTTTCTTCTGCACCCTGTCGACGAATAAATTGTGGCGTTTTATATTTTCGATGCATGGCAACTCACAGTGAACAATATACATATGTGACATAACTCATAAGTTAATTTTTACATTGGTATTTTCACTCGAATACATTTATATGAAAACCTGGATTTCCTATTATAGATAATTTACTTTCCCCTTAACCGTAAAATTGGTTTAGAAAATAATAGAAAAATCCTCGAATGGAAATATTTTATTGTTTTAAGAGAGGAATTTTATAGTTTTAAAAGAGATTCTGTTGCACCCTGTCGACGAATTAGTAGCATTTTATATTTTCGTTGCATGGCAACTTACAGTGAATACCACACATATCGGTGACATAACTGATAAGTTAATTTTAAATTGGTATTTTCACTCGGGAATAAATTTATATGAAAACCTCGATTTTACATTATATATAATTTTCTTTCCCCTTAACCGTAAAATTGGTTTAGTAAAATAATAGAAAAATCATCGAATGAAAATATTTTATTGTTTTAAAAGAGATTGTGTTGCACCCTGTCGACCAATAAATTAGTGGCATTTTATATTTCCGTTGCATGGCAACTTACAGTGAATAACATACATATCGGTGACATAACTGATATGTTAATTTCTAAATTGGTATTTTCACTTGGGGAAAAATTTATATGAAAACCTGGATTTCCCATTATAGATAATTTTCTTTCCCCATAACCGTAAAATTGGTTTAGTAAAATAATAGAAAAATCCTCGAATGAAAATATTTTATTGTTTTAAAAGAGGAATTTTATTGTTTTAAAAGAGATTCTGTTGCACCCTGTCGACGAATACATTAGTGACATTTTATATTTCCATTGCAGGGCAATTTAACGGTGATTAACACACATATCGGTGACATAACTGGTAAGTTAATTTTTAAATTGGTATTTTCACTCGGGAATAAATTTATATGAAAACCTAGATTTTTGGTTATAGACAATTTTCTTTCCCCTTAACTGTAAAATTGGTTTAGTAAAATGATAGAAAAATCCTCGAATGAAAATATTTTATCGTTTTAAAAGAGGAAAGAAAAGAATGAATTTTTCCTCCCAACACAAACAAAATCATAGCCGATTGAAAATAAAACGTTCAAAAACTATCGAGAAAAACTCAGACAAACAAGAGATTCAAGCATGAGGGTTTAAAGTCATAAAAGTAATTGGGATGTCCCTGTGTTCATTCAATTCTTTGTCGCCAATCTTCTATCCCAGAGAGCAATGAAGATGAAGTATATTGTGGCTGCCGAAGATGTTCTTGAAGGGTACTTTAAACTATCTCTTATTTTGACCGATATAATTTGAAAAAATATATAAGAGTCTTGTTATATTTATGTAATTTAAAGATAGAATCTTAGCAGTTTTTAAATCTTTCGGACTTACATATGTGCTGTTTTAAAAGCAATTATTTTTTTAAATTGAATTTATCGTCTAAATGTATTTTGTGTCATTAATACTGATTAATGCATTGTACATATTTTGAATCATTAATCCTAATTACTTTAAAATAATAGTAACTGTAACGAGTAACTAATGCAAAATAGTTCTGCCAGTATTAATGTTCAACACTAAGATTATTTAAATGCGGTTTAGGTTGTTCGATTAAAGTTTTTTTTTTTTTCATATGAACATATCTTCTATATATAGTGAAATCATAGTCATGACATGAATGAACACGGTGATAAGACAAATGTGTTGATACGTAATAACAAATTCGAAATACGTAAATCATTACATGCTTCACTATAACCGCATTTGTCTTAGAATATAATTTGCAATTTTGGCGTAAAATAACTTAGATGAAATGACAGAATTTCAACACATATTAATTAGGTTATATACTTGCATACATTAATTCAGTGAATAAATTTACTCGTCACAGGGAAAATAACAATGGTAAATTAAAAAGACACATATTTTCGACGTCACGTACATATGCATGTTTGTTTGCATTCTAAATTCTAATTGCTGTCTCTGCTGAGGAAATTTATGCAGATTATATTACTGCTAAATGTTTTAATGCATTATAAGAATTTTGGGAAAGACATGAAAATTAATTCTTCTCTATGAATCAAAGCTTTCAATAAATGTCATTAAATCGTGATTTTAGTCAACACTTTTAAATTAAACAATTAGGTCCTTAAAAATTTGAAAGACCATTTTTTCCTTAGTGTATAAAGATGTGGAGAAAAATATTACACCGCGTAAAGCACCTGATATGCAACGAAACACTTGGAGAGAACTGGATTACCATTTATACGTTTGTCATGCTACAAAAGTTGCACACGTCGAAATCTATGGTACTATGATCAAAATCTATGATTGATATTAAAACTTGGGGAGATGTTCTTTCTATTTAAATAAATATTTTTTAATTCTAATGGGTAGTTCCGTAAAAATAAGTCATAACTTTTGAAAACCTTTAGCCCAGACACCCTATATTACACCGCGTAAAACAAACTAATACCCAAATTAAACATGAAAAAAAATTTGTATTACATTTTGATAGAAATACTTTAAAAACTGGAATTTTCAAGTTTCTGAACCAACACATCATTTCTATTAAATTATTTTATAGCCGTAAAATATTTTGTGATATTTCTTCAATGATCCACCAGCATGTATTCCTTAAAGTGCAAAATTTCAATGGGAAATGTAAAATTGAAGAAAAAGAAAACTGTTTATCAATTAATATAAGCCAGCGAAATCAAAAATAATACATTTTATCGGAGTAACGATTTTTGATGAATATCTTTGTAACATATTATTTGTTTTAACTCAATACAAAAGTCATTACTGTAAGGTTTATTTACCGTAAAAATGTTCCTAAGATTCTAAACAGGCAGTTTCATTTTGCTGTCTCTCCATTAATCTTCCAGTTTTATTGCCCGTAAATTAATTTACTACAGCACAAACTTAAAGTAAAGATATATATTTTACTGGGTGTACAGTATCTGCACGAAACTTCTAAAATTCCTCTGTTTATCTCTAATGACAATCTTTTAAGCGAGGGTTTTGAAAATAAGAAAAACAAAATAATATTTGCATTACAAAAGGCTTTGTTCAATAAACCCATTCCTTTCATATATTCCTTAAATTTAAGATATCAAATTCGATACTTTTACCTAAATTATCCTAATTTATTCAAAATGAATAAAAACGCCGTAATTATATTTCCAATGCTAACAGGTGTACAGGATTTTACTTGTTGATGTGTTAAAAATTGGAGCATTATTTTAAGTATTTGTAACACTGTTTTCTGTCGTTGAGGATTCAATCTTCGAATCTGTATAGAAATTTTATGATTATTTATCTATACTGGCGGAGTGAGGGATCCAATTTTTAAGGATTTCCTCCATATATATATATATATATATATATATATATATATATATATATATATGTGTGTGTGTGTGTGTGTGTGTGTGATATGGGAGATGGCCGCCGGTCATTGCAATGAAGATACCGCAACCCCCATACCACGGTGAAAAACTTTAGTTACGCTGGATTACATGAATGATATTCTGGCCGGAAGAATTAGACGATGACAGAAGCTTCTCGAAACATCATTTTATTTTATCATCGATGACGGCGGTTTACTAGGCAACAGAGCCACGCCAAAATCTCTCTCTTCGAGGCAAGTTTGAACTTTTATAACTTCATTCCATCAAGTGGCAAAAACGCGTGACTTAGTTAACTGTTAACCAATAGTTGATTGGTTAACAGTTATTGTTTTTGCGCTGAACATAGTTATTTAAATACCACGCGGCACATCATTTAATTTCGTTAAAAAGTCAGCCATTATGAATAAAATCGCCTGGGGTTAAAAAGACTGCTACTACGGGATTTTTGCATAAGTTTTATTGGGACGACAATACTGGAATTTGGAAATATATTGTGGGATTTAAAACGAATGCCCAAGGGAAATTAAATAATTTAAGAGTTTAAAAAGGGGTATGTAATTTTGAATACTAAATTAAAGAATTAATAGTTTTTTAATGTTAAGAGAATTGAATTGAAAGATTACTAGCTTTTTGATATTATAGAATATTCCCTCCGTCCGAGAAGAGGCTGACCAACAATGCCTGCATTGGAGGGCAGACTCACCCAGATGAGTGAGAAAACTGGGCATTAGCAAAAATTTGGAATAGTTTCTGTAAGTGTTATCAGTAAAAGTTTGAATTTACAAACAAAAAAATTTTAAAATCAAGTGATGAAATGACAGGACATTATTATCAAATTGTTGAAACATATGTAAGATTCACATAAAAAATTACACACAATAATAACATTGAAATTTCTATTGGAGGATGGTTCTGAAACAATGCTGAATAGGGGGGGGCCTTCCCCACACAACAAAATCTCAAAAAAAATTCAATTAATTAAAACTTTAAAAATTGTAAATTTCCCCAATTTACTGGAAACATACATTGACTGCAATTTTTACCACCACCTTGAGTTGAATAATACAACTAATAGAACATAACAATAAAAATATCAAAAAACAAACAAAAAAAATTAAGTAATTGAAGTTGAATTTGACAATAAAATTTTGAAGTTGTTGTATTTTCCTCCACTTTCACTACTATGGATACAATTTTTTTTTTATTTATTTGTCTTCTGTCCATTCTTTTACTTGTCCAGTCATAGTTTTTGAAAGATTCAGCATTTTATGTTTGAGGAAAATACCATTAGTACCACAGTCTCTTTAGTGCTGTGTCATATAGAATACACAGAAAATATCACATTATATTGACTTATATTAAAAAAAACAGTACCTTTGTATATAGCTACATAATGAAAATCGCATTTTTTAATAAAAATCACATTTCTAATATATAAATTGTATATATATATTAGAAATGTGTTGTATATATATATTAGAAATTTTCCCTCTCAATGACAGTAATTGTCATTCTGGCTCCTGGTCTCTTTCAAATTCAGGCTCATCATATTGATGCCGTTTGTCTGACACTGACATCTTATCAAATCTCTCATTAATGGAGCAAGTCTGTTCCCAATGATAGGCATTACTAATACCAAAGTTATTGCATTTCCGACATGGTCTAGGTGGTAAATTTGAGTACCATTGATGATGATTAATTTGGTTATTCGGTCTAGGTGCGAAGTTTCTTTTCAAGTTGTGGTCCCCTCGGGGCTGCAATTGTCTGTTTTGTGGTTGCTGACCATAACTAGTTCTAAATTCAGGCTGGGAAGGATAATTTTGTCTAAATTGTTGAGGTGGATTATAATTCGTCCTAAATTGGGGTTGGTTATTGTAATTCTGTCTAAATAGGGGTATATTCTCAAATTTGGTGTTAAAAGGATTATCCCGATTCCTTTGATTAGATATGTTCCCTTCCTCACAGATTTTTAAAAGCTTAGTAGCCAACACTAACCATTCTGTCGTTGTTTGTGGAGGATTTGCAGTAATGGTCATTCTTATTTGAGCATTTAAAACATGTGTTAATCCCTCTAGTAATAACTTCTGTATCAATCCCAAATTTTTTCCTACATCAATTTTTTTATGAAAATATTTTGTCAGGTCATCATCATACTCAAATTTTAAATTAGAAAATTCCGAGAATTCTACACTATCTGTTAAAGAATAATTTTACACTATCTGTGTCAAAAAATATTTCTTGCAAAGTATTCTTTAATTCTGTCCATTCCTGAATATGCAAACATGAATTTACAAAAGCAGTAAGGGTCTCTCCCTTCAAAAATTTTGGAATATTTTTAACTTTCCCTCTTTCTGACAAATGTACCTGTAAACATCTCTGTTCAAAATATGAAAGCCATTTAAATAATTTCATCCCACTCTGGGGGTCAAAAGGAATGAGGTATTTTAATTCTTTCTCTAAATTATCAACTTGAAATGGGTACTTGCATTCTGTCCCTTCTTTATTTTTATTTACTGATGGATCCCCCTGATTTTCTGTTTTTATATTTTTTCCCTCCATTTTAAAAGTTTTACAAAATATCAATTTAAGAAATACACAGATAAACACTCTAACAATTCTAGAAAATGCAATTAAGATACAGATCAAGACTAATAATATTAACTTCTGTTCATTCTAATTTCTAAATCAAAATCTCTTACCTTTCTCTTTTTCTATATTTTATATTTTTTTTCTTTTAATCAATCGATTTTAAAATCGTTAACTCTAATCTTTTAGCTGCATTATCTAACAGCAATTCTAATTTTAATACCGCATTTACACATTCGCGATCGCGCCAACTGCAAGAAATTCGCGAGACATTAGTCACGCTCCTGCATCGACGCGAATGACCGTTCTCAGATTCGCGCCTCTTCTTGTCATTTGTGCTTGCGTTAGCCGGTCGTCTGACATCTGGCGTCATTCGCCCTTTTGACTTGTGCCAGAAAACCGCTCCCGAAGCGAGCGCCACGATTGGCGAGGAGAAATGGTGAGATCTCCGTTTACACATTCACCCCCGCAATTCGACTGACCACTATCGCGAATGTGTAAATGCGGTGTAAGATTACACAGGTTTCATTACACTATATATGTAATTATACTGTACACGAAAGTAAGAATTGAAAAAGGAAGGACTGGTGTGTAAAGAACACAGACACAAGGAGACTCAGTCGTGCAGCCGCATAGTATAGAGAGAAAACATGCGCAGTCGTTAAAAGAATGTTAGTTGCAGCATCCTGGTTACAGACTTGTGTAGAAGACACACTAACATGATGACACTCAATAGGAGACTGCAACAGTGACTACATTGTAGATAGAGAAACGTGAGCGACAGACAAACAACGTTGAATACATGGCGAGAGATAAGTTACAAGAGCAGATATGTCTTCTGTTCAGGCGTATATGAAATTACCTATTTGTACGCTAGGATCAGATTTGTTATAGAAATCACGTGGTCTATGTCCTCGGGCTATTCGTTTATTACAATTTCTTGTGCAATTGTGAAGATTGAGGAGAGGAGGTTTCGGAGTTTTTATAGTGTCCAATTGTTTGAAAACTCGACCTATTTATGGTACGATCGGATCCAGGGTTCTGATCGTATATGGTAATGTTTTAGAGTTCAGTAACTCCAGGCGCCAACGACGGAATATCGGCACGTGCCCTAAGGGCTAGTATAATTTATTAAATGCGTTATTACTAGATCGCGTATTGGTTAAGTGGTAGTGCTTAGGTAAAAATGAGAACTTGGAATGCTCATTAGGTTAAAATTAGGAGGACTCATTTTTTGTAACTATATATATATATATATATATATATATATATATATATATATATATATATATATACCGTGGAACCCCGTTATAACGAATCTGGTATATAATGATCCCACGGATATAACGAACGAAAATTTTGGTACCGCCATTTTCATATTGTGTTTAATGTAAATTTATCGTTTTATAGTGTGTCCTGTATCTTAAGAATCGGCTATAACAAACATTTTTTCAGTCGACAACTGAATTTTTATTTAAATTTTTAAACTTTTTAAGAATGTTGAAGATACAACAAATGTTGAAAAAGCAAAGAATGTTGAAGAAGATGATGAAGATTTACCTATAGCTATGTGGATAGAAAAGCAAAAAAATTCACCATTCTCAGATTGTGGCGTGCAATTGTTCGAAACATGTGATGATGAAGTCATTGCATGTGAAAATCTGACTGATGAAGATATTGTGGAAGAAATTAAAATGAATCATTCTTAAATCGAAGATTCTGCATCTGTTGCTGATGAAGAGGAACAAATAAATGACGAAATCTCCATCATCTCAGAAGCTACAGGAGAAATGAATGTAATTAATAAGTTTTTCTCAACACAAACAGTGAAAGAAAGAGTGTTGGAGTCATTTGATGTATTGGACAAAGAAATTCATAAAATGTTTTTGAAATCGGCATCACGTCAGCAGAAGATTTGTGATTATTTCTGTATCAAAACAATTGAAGCAACAATTAAAGAAAAAATTTCCATCTGTCTTCATTTTTAGTTAATTTAATTAGTATTGTGTCAGTTTAATGTAATCGATTTTAGTCAATTTAATTCATTAATGATCATTTTTAATAGATTTTATAATTCTTTCAATACATCCTTATTGAATATACATAGCAACTAATGAGTTATACATTTTGTGAACTCTTAACATTTTTTTTAATGGTTCGGACACAGCGAACCACCGAATATAGCGAATGTATATAGAATGGTTCGTAGAATGTTTCATAGAATGGTTCGTAGAATGTTTCATAGAATGGTTCATAGAATGTTTCGTAGAATGGTTCATAACTTAATTGGAATTGAAAAAAACAACTTACTCATTATTTTGTTTTATTGTAATTCATCTCAGTCGCTGACGCCGAACAGAACACAGCCATACAGAACGTAAACATAATCACTCACTTCAGTAACGGTTACAGAGAAAAGAAACAAACATGAAAAAGCGCTCGCAGCGCCAATCGACAAGTGGACAGTATGGAATTTACTGAACATTCCGCCCCCCTTGGAACCTCGGAGGGGGTTTCAACAATGAAAACATTTAGAACATCACTTAGAATTAACATGCAAGAACTATTGAAAATTAAGAAAGGTGCAATATTAAATTAATAATGAGTACAGATGGAAAGATAATCACTACAATGCTGAAAGATAAGAATTAAACATGTTATGCACTGAAAAGGAAATAGGTTAGAATGCTCAGGAAATTGGTAATTTACAAAGTTTCGAGATTGGTCTCAAAAGTTTACCAGTTTGAGTTTTCAACTCAACTACACGACCCTTGTTGTCCTTTCCAGGGAAAGTTTTTGTAATTCGGCCTAACTTCCATTGAAGTGGAGCCAAGTTCTCATGCTTTATCAATACCAGATCACCAACGTTCAGATTTTGTTGTGAAATGCACCACTTTGGTCGGGATTGTAACTTTGTCAAATATTCATTTGACCAACGATTCCAAAAATGTTGAATCATACGCTGAAGCATACGCCAACGGTCACAGTGGCTGATGTTGTCTGGAATTGGCAATTCAGGTAGAGATGTTAATGGTTTCCCAATTAGAAAGTGTCCAGGTGTAAGAGCACGTAAATCGTTGGGATCACTTGAAATTCCTCTAAGAGGTCTGGAATTCAGACACGCTTCAATTTGGGACGTTACGGTAGTAAGTTCTTCGAAAGTAACACTCGAGGTGCCTATGACTCTCTTCAGGTGGAACTTGAACTATTTAACAATGGATTCCCAAAGGCCTCCGAAGTGTGGAGCTGCCGGACGGTTGAAACGCCAATTGATTGTCCATAGTAAGAAACTGGTAGATGGAGTTGTCCATCATCAATTCTCGAAATTCTTTTGCGAGTTCTCTACTTGCCCCATAGAAGTTAGTGCCACGATCACAAAATATTTCTGCAGGCTTACCCCTGCGTGCTATGAATCTCTTTAAGCAAGCGATGAATGCTTTGGTTGACAAGTCACTTACAACTTCTAGATGAACTGCCTTGGTTGCAAGGCACACGAATACACAGATGTAGGACTTGGTATTCCGACTTCCTCTTCCCTTGAAACTTCGAGTCAAAAACGGTCCAGCGAAGTCAATACCGGTATTTTGAAATACTGTTGAAGGGCAAACTCTGGACCCTGGAAGGTTTCCCATGAGTTGTTCCGCTAGTTTTGGACGATTTCTGAAGCAAGGAATGCATTTTCTCACTACTCTTCTGACAGTATCTCTAGCTGAAAGAACCCAGTATTTTTCTCTTAACGTTGCTTGAAGTAGTTCTGGTCCAGCATGTAGCAAGGTGAGATGATAGTGAATAATGATTAACTCGACGATATGGTCACTTTTAGGAAGAAGAAGGAGATGCTTCCGCTCTTCTGGAAGCACTGAATTTTTCAACCTGCCGCCCACACGAAGTAACCCAGAATTATCGATGAACGGTGTTAAAGGAAGAACTCTGCTGCTGGATGCTAGTTGCCTCCCAGCCTGCAAACACGAGATTTCTGAGCCGAAATGAACTTGTTGTACGATCTTCACAATTGTATTTTCTGCGTCATTCAATTCATCAGTTGTCAAAGAGGTTTTCCTTCTTTCCTCAGCAGGTATAGAACAGTTCCTGGCGAATCGAAGACACCAGGCAAAAACTCTTTTCAATTTGTCCCAAGAAGAATATCGCTGAAAAAACTCGGTTTTGAAAGTGCCATTTACCGTTTGTAGCATGGATATTTTGAATTGTTTCTTTTCCTCTTTCGACAACTCTTGTGATAATAGATTGTCTTCTTCAACCCTGAAACTAGGTAGCGAAGGATCCTTCAACCACTTCGGCCCATTCAACCACAACTCGCAGTTCACAAATTTTGATGGCGATAAACCTCTTGTGCCACAATCAGTCGGATTTTCGAGTCCACAAACAAAGTTCCATTGCACGTTTGGCGTTAGCTCTTGAATCTGTGCTACTCGATTTGAAACGAACGGCTGCCATCTTCTCGGCTCTGAGTTGATCCAGGCTAAAGTTATTTTGGAGTCAGACCAGGCAAATTTATTTTTGACCGGAATGTTCAGGTACGAGAGTGTTGAATGTAGCAAATTAGACAACAAAAGTGCGGCACAGAGCTCGAGTCTCGGAAGGGATTGTACTTTGAGCGGTGCCACTCTAGTTTTAGATGTCAGTAGGTTGACTCGTACTGAATCAATAGCGATACATCGGTCATATATCGCTGCACAGTATGCCTTCTCTGAAGCGTCGCAAAAGGCATGTATTTCTATTTCAGCATGAGAGTTAAGTACATATCGAGGAAAAGTTGAAAGTTCGAGGAGATGAAGTTCCTCCAGAAATGTTCTCCACGTAGTGCATAGTTCATCAGGAAGAGGTTGATCCCAAAAGAATTTGCCTTGCCACAATTCTTGAAGTAAGATTTTCATAAAAGTTACACATGGTGACAAGAGTCCAAGCGGATCGAACACTCGGGCGATTTGAGATAGTACTTCTCGTTTCGTATAAGTATCCTTTATCTCAACTGGTAATACTGCGAATTTGAAAACATCTAGCTTGGGTGACCATTTGACTCCTAGAACACTACAGTCTTTGTCATCTAGATGAACGAGATCGTTTTCTGTGGAGTCGATTGAAACTTCACGAAAAATAGAAGGATCATTTGAATGCCACTTTCGAAGATGGAAGCCTTCCTTGCTCGTCATTGCTTGCAACTCTGTTACAAGTTGTATAGCTTCCTCCCTTGTAGCAGCTCCCCCAAGAAGATCGTCAACATAAAAATTGTGAAGTGTTGCCTTAGATGCAATTGGGTACTCTTCCTTTTCGTCAAGTCCAAGTTTCTTTAAAGTTCTTGTAGAGAGGAATGGTGAACAGGCGGTCCCGTATGTCACAGTGACGAGACGATATTCTGCAATAGCATCTTCAGGTGAATTTCTCCAAAGAATTCGTTGCCAATCAGCATCTTCTTCATGTATTTTTATGTGTCGGAACATTTTTTCAACATCCACACAGACAGCGACTTGAAAGGTTCTAAATTGTATTAGGATTGGGTAAAGTTCTGGTTGAACGCGAGGACCAGTCATGAGAAGGTCATTTAGTGAATGTCCTGATGATGTCTTGCTGGATCCGTCAAACACTACTCTCAGTTTCGTAGTACTACTAGAGTCTCTTAGTACAGCATGGTGTGGCAAGTAGTAAGAATTAGCCTTATCATACTCGGCTTCTGGAACAACTTCCATATGATTAAGCTCTAAGTATTCGTTCATGAACTGTCTATATTGGTTGTATTTTTCCGGGTCAGACCTGAGATGACGTTCTATACCAATCAATCTACGAATGGCTGTTTGTTTAGACTGCCCTAACTGCGTAGGAGATGATTTAAATGGCAACCTAACTGTGTATCTGCCATCTTCATTTCTTGAATGTGTCTCTTTAAAATGCTCCTCGCAAGATCTTTCTAAGGAAGTTAGAGGATTTGCTCGAGGAACAGAATCCAACTCCCAAAATTTATGAATTAGATCATCCGACACTAATTGAATGTTATTTACATGAAGAATTTGACTGAACGAAGAAGCTCTACCACCTATCACCCAACCAAGTTCTGACCGAATTGCAAAGGGCTTATCCTCCCCCATCGACAACGTCTGACCCTTCAACAATGGTAGTGTGAGATCGATTCCAAGAAGAATATCGACCTGACTATTTTTGTGAAACGTTGGGTCAGCTAACGTGAGATCCCCAAAGATTTAAGAATATGAAGCATCCAAATCTTGGTGCGGAAGCACGCCCACTATTTTGTTCACCACGTACACGTTAGCACTAAAGGAACTCTGAGATGGAAAATGTGGACTGAACTGAATTTGGGATATTCCATTTGTTTGAGTGTCTGCGGAGCCTAAACAAGAAATACGAACATTGGCCTTTTGTTTACTTAGACCCAGCCTTTCGATACACTCACTTGTGATCAGTGACGCCTGACTACCACTATCTAGTAAACATCTGCATAATTGATAATTACCCCATATATCTCTTACACGAATGACGGCTGTGGAGAGCAGAATTTGAACACTAGGGCCAACATTTGAAATGCAAGATGTAATATCTACCGTTCGTGAATTTTCGGACGTTTCATTAGAACCACTTGCTCCGGGAACAGAAGTAGGCGAAAAAACGGGAGCATTTATAGAAAGCCCACCTGAATTTGACATATTTCCCTGACTGCCTCTTCCACTAACAAATTCAATATGAAGCAAGGTGTGATGAGGTTTTTTGCACGTGTGGTATTTGAATTTACTTCTACAAGCCTGAACGCCATGAAATTGTGTTAAGCAGTTGAAACAAACATTATTTGATTTAACAAATTCCCAACGCTTTTGAACTTGCATTTTTGAGAATGCTTCACATTTACTTAAGGTATGTTCCTTATGACAGAGCGGACACTGTGGTTGTATGTTCGACGCAACTAATGTTACCTTTTTATGGACATTTCTCTTTGCACATTGATTCGCTGTCATGATTGATCTGGCATGAGTTGAAAGAAATTGTAGTAAATCATCTAACTTAGGTATTGCATCAACTTTAAATGTTCTTTCGAACCAAGTTCTAGTATTAGAATCGAGTTTGAATAGTATGGAAAACATAAGAAAGGTGTCTGCAGTTTCATCAATTTTGAATTTTAAAGATTCTAAAGTTCTCACAAATTCCTTCGTTGAATCTATTAAATTTAACATTTGGGTGGATGATTCGTTATGGATTGGTGTCATGTTAATGAATTTTTTCATCAGTGAGGAAAGTATTTCTCGTTTGTTAAAGTACCTTTTGGTTAGAAGGTCCCAGGCAATTTGAAAATTACTATTTGAAATGGGTAGTGAATGAATAACCCTTTGTGCATCACCCCTCAAAACACCCTTCAGGTACTGCAATTTTTGAGCTCCTGTCAAGTTTGGATTGTTCGAAACAGCTGCTTGAAA
Source organism: Dolomedes plantarius (assembly GCA_907164885.2). Taxonomy (NCBI): domain Eukaryota; kingdom Metazoa; phylum Arthropoda; class Arachnida; order Araneae; family Dolomedidae; genus Dolomedes; species Dolomedes plantarius. The sequence continues at coordinate 79,167,283 of OU015500.1, read as the reverse complement.
TAAATCAGAAAACGTTAACCAATCTTCAATTGTTCCCGAAAATGTTGGTAAGGATAACGTAGGAAGTTTTACATCTGCTGACTCAGAACTTTTAACATTTGAACTTTTAGCTTGTTGCTCAGCTCCATGACTCTTATGAATGTTTGTACCAATAAGAGCAAGCATCTGTTCTAAAACGTCCAAAAGGTCATCCTTTTCAACAGAATAATCGTCTATTTCTTCATCCTTACAGTTAGTTATTATTGAGTTGAAAATATATTTTAATTCATTTGTTAATTCGACAAAACGATTTTTCCTAATCTCTAATTCTGCCAAATTTAAATTTTGAATATCACCCTCGGTCTTTGTTTTAAGGCGCGTAATACTTGATTTAACACTCCTTTTTTGGTTTAGTAACGTTTTGAATTCCATCTTACAACCCAAGATACGAGAAGAAAAAATTCCTCCTTTCAACCCCACTCGTTAAACGTAGGGGACGAAGCCGTTTCACACTTACAGAAAGGAACCAACGCGAAGCGAAACGCTTCCAAACAACCCACTCAATAACAAGGGAACGTTCGAAATCAACCGTTCGAAAATGCAGAAAGGAACCAACGTTGCAGTTCAAACGATCTTTCGATATGCAGAAAGGAACCAACGTTAGAATTGACGAATTGGAGTTTCAACGTTTGATGTTCAATAAGAGCACAAATCAAGAATGGCAGACACAGCAGTTAATTACCAGCAACAATATAACTTTAGAATAAATTAGTGTTTCTTATTAATTGCTTTCAACTTAATTTCTGAATATTTCATGATCCGTTACAAGGGAATTATTCAGGCTACCGGCTCGAATGGCCAAAATAATGTATATAGAATGGTTGGTAGAATGTTTCATAGAATGTTTCATAGAATGGTTCATAGAATGTTTCGTAGAATGGTTCATAACTTAATTGGAATTGAAAAAAACAACTTACTCATTATTTTGTTTTATTGTAATTCATCTCAGTCACTGACGCCGAACAGAACACAGCCATACAGAACGTAAGCATAATCACTCACTTCAGTAACGGTTACAGAGAAAAGAAAGAAACATGAAAAAGCGCTCGCAGCGCCAATCGACAAGTGGACTGTATGGAATTTACTGAACAGCGAACAAATCCTTTGGTCCCTTGAAGTTCGACTATATATATATATATATATATATATATATATATATATATATATATATATATATATATATATATGCGTGTGTGTGTGTCTGTATTTAACGTAGTATAAATTATTCGTTGAAAAAATCTAGTATAGTGTGATTCAAATGCTCATAAATTTCTTTGGTGGGCCAAATATATAAGAGGAATCCTATTGCAAAGTGCAGAATATATATATATATATATATATATATATATATATATATATACAGTGGCTCCCAAAAGTGATCGTACACTTACGATTTTCAATGAAATAGGGGTCTATCCATTAATTAAAATGAATGTTTCAGAATGGGTATTTGATAATAAGATCTATAATCTATTCTTAACAAAACTACAAGAAATATTTTAAAAACATATTAAAACTTTATTTTTAAGAAACCAATAATCAAAAAGTAACAAAAACTTTATCTCACAACAGTCATCGTACACGTGTGAAAAATATCTATATATTAGTAAATATTCTAATTTTTCGTTAAATTAATATTTAGTAGGATATCCTTGTAGCATCCACAACAGCTTTTAAACGTCTGAAAATAGATTGCACTAGTTCTTTTGTAATTTCTGCATCAATGTTCATCCATTCTTCCATCATGATTTTTTTTAGTTCGCTTTTAGTGTGAATGTCGCGTTTTCGTACTCGAACCTCCAATTCTCTCCAAATATGTTCTATTGGGATTAAATATGGGGATTGAGGTGGTGTTTTCAAAACTTGTGGACAATTATAGAGGCACCAGATTCGAACGCTGAGAGCCGTGTGCTTACGATCGTTATCTTGATAAAAAGAAAAAAATGGTTTCCTATACCCAAATTTTGGGCTGATAATTTTAAATTGTCTCTTAAAATATTGATATAAACACCATGATTAATTATGCCATCAATAAATACCAAATTACCTAGTCCTGATGCTGACATGCACCCCCAAACAAGGACACCTCCACCGCCATGCTTATCTGTTTCTACTAAGTTCTTGGGATTAAGTTCCTCATTTTTTCTTCTCCATACAATTATACGCCCATCGGTACCAAACTTGCTTTCATAGGCAAATAAAACATTATTGCAATACGTTTGGGGCTTATTTATCATTGATATCGTATAAGGAAAGCCTAAGATTTCTGTTTTTCTCACTCACAAAAAATTTTCTACGGGCAGAATGCCCATGTAATCCAGCTGCTCTGAGAACGGCCAACAGAAACAGGATCGGGGCACAAGGAGGAAATTTGCATATGACAGAGGAAAGACACCAAGTACTGATGACAACACAGATCGGGCAAAAAAAAATTTTGTTTGGATTACACATTTTCCACGTGGGTGCCGTTCGCAGAGCTGTTTTTTGTGAGTGCATAACGCGTCCGTTTTTGGTGATACACGTACCGTTCCAACGCTATTTAGTGTTTTCGTATGCGCTGAGCATTTACGACGGGAAAATGTGGGAGTTGCTATTCGAAAATTTCGAGTTTCTGAACCTATAATCGTAACAGTGAGCGTCACTTAGTTGCCATTCACAGAATCCCGAGCTCATACCTCTGAATAACGATATCTGTAAACTCATCTCGATTGATTGAACGGAACAACCGCTAGAGGTCCATATATCTGCAAAGTTTTTTCATGACCACCCTGTATATATATATATATATATATATATATATATATGTGTGTGTGTATAATAAATGGTTTATACATTAATATAATTTTTTTTATATATGTACATATCTTTGATTTTATTCTCTTCCGCTTTAAAGAGAAGATTGAGACTGGTAAAAAATCATTCAACAAGCCTAACTAATCGACTGTTTTTTCTAATTGATTAGTTTTACTTAAACTAAATTACTGCTGGAACAAACATGATTCTAAGCCAAGACCTCACAAAGTGTCACTACAGTGGGGGAGAAATAATATCCGATTTACAATGAAGTTGCATGTATTATGGCGTAATGATAAGATATGTTACACCTCAACTGGTAAAATTGTACTATAATGACACACTAAAAAATTTTCAGTTGGAATATCTGAATGAAATTCAACTTTCTTCCTCAGGGGTAGAGCAAGAAACCACCTACACAGTAAGTTAGGTCCAAGTCTTAAGATTTTTCTCTTCCCGAAGATAGTCATCACGTCGGTACAGAGAGGTTCACATTTAGGTTCAATTCTTGGATTGATTAAAGGCATTTTGAGTTGGGAAAAAAATTATTAATTTGATCAAATATATCAGATTCATTGGTATTAGTTTATTTAAATCCAAATCATAAATTCCTTGCGGGTGAAGTAATATATTTTTCGGAATATTTGTAATAGTTTTGAACTGATGAATTAACGTATGTTTATATTTTAAATTTTTTTTAATTTCTAAAATTGGAACATGAAGAACTTTTCCATTACCCATTTAATTTGGAACCATATATATCAAGCGTTAGCGCTGTCAGTTACATTAAATATAAGTTGACTTTGCTGTGTACTTGCCACAACCACATTAACACAGAGTGCTGTGGAATGTCATGCAAGCACTAATGCCTTAACAATAAATTGCTTCATTAACTCGAAACAGTATGCTTACGCTTTAAACAAAAAAGCAAAACAAGTTCACTCTGTGTCATATATTTTACAGCACGGAGACAAATAAACTATGACTTAAAAGCAGTAAGCCATTTAAAATTCCATGTTTGTTAACGCTTGAACTAGAGAGTTAGTCATTTGAGATGCGAGACTAAATACAAGGAAGAATATAAAAATGCACTGAATAATATTATCCGGTTCAGTTATTATGATGAGCTAACTAAGTTATATTGTCAAAAATGCCTTTTATATAACTACGAATAAATTTGCGTAGAAATTCTTTAAAAGTTCTATTTTCAATTACATTTATTAAGTAATGATGCCCTAATAACATTAAAATTAATAAACGTATAAGTAAACTGGAGGAAACATAACTATTCGATTAACGTACAACAAACAATAATAATATTGCGTAAACCTTAGGTACATTTTAATCTACAGCAGACTACAAGATGTTGGCATATTTTAGGAACGTTTAGTTTGTTGTTGTGTTGTTGCTAATACCCCCTGGTTGGAGGTTCCATTCACCAGATCCTAATAGGCTATTGGAATGAAAGTGGCGGCTCCTGTTTTGAATTAGCATCACAAGGGTCGGAGTCCGACTTGGCTAAATGACCGGTCCCGTAATTTTTGAACCGAGTGAAGTGACGAGACCGGGACACTTGCCCCCGAACCTCCAGAGGTAATTTTGAGAACATGGAGGACATTGCAGCCACGACCTATTTTACGTGCCCCGGCCATCATTCGTGAACACAACGGTGGATTTGCAGCAACGAGCATAGAACCAGGGATGTTCAGATCACTGGCCAGCTGCTCTTGGAAACTGGGCCACTGCGCCCCAGTTTAGTTTTATTCAACACCAGCAAGGTCAATCGACCCCGAGCAAACCAGTAGAGATTTGACCGCTGTTGACAGCCAAAAGGCTTTAGTTTAGGTTGTTCTATTGCGGCACAATATAAAAGATGCTCGCAGTCCATACGTCCCCTGACAGGAACTGGACACAGTGGGCCTGATTATAGTCCCGATCACCCAGCAGAAAGCGGCAACACTCAACGGGCGGAGAAGGTGTTTTGGAATTGGTTTCCTCTGAAGACACTCCTTCTGCTTATCACTGACCACAGTTACTTAGATTGTTTCTAATTTCAAGGTCGATGATAGATTTTATAGATATAGCCGAATTTAGAGATATGAGAATATGAGGCTGCGGTAGGCTGCATTCTGTCATCACACGGCGATTTCATTTCCGTAACTTCAAACATGATATGGTACCTCCTGAATACACACATCAAAGCCCACTTCTGAAAGGAGATGAAGTGGCTCTCCACAGGCCATAATAAGGCGATAAACCGTAAAGTTATTTCTAGAGACAGCGAGAATCGTAACGAGCAAGTGAACGAGGAAGACTATCTCCCAGTGAGAAGGGATTCGTAGGGAGTCCAATTCGTAAGAAGGGCAGCTTCATGAATCGTCATAAGTTCTGCATCAAAAGTTGCTGCTTGGCAATCAAACGGCAACTAACTCTCAGAAATACCTCCAGTAGAAGCTTTCGCTAATTTCTCCGCTTATTGGGTTAGGTGATCCATCGGTATGTATAAATACAAAGACTCGCATTCAGATTAAAGTTCGGGAATTTTCCACTGGTTAGATTCCCTCAACTCCCTGCCCAGCGATTCGGATTTGTTGTTTTATGATCGATAAGTGTTAGTGACTTTTTGGGGAGTTGATTATAAAAACGTAGGAAGATTCGCAATGGAGTAGTCTCAGTGGGTGTGATATTGTATTTATTAAAAAGTTCTTCAATCTTATTTAATGGCGAGAGCTGAGTTTTCATTTTCTGGTTTTCCCCTTTTTTATGAAGACCAGTCTATCCCTTGTAAACACGTGTGTTGCGTTCTAAGAATTTCACCATGCATTTGTTCCTTCTGGACTCCAGAGGGTTTAGTCTGGTTTGAATTGCCAGAGCTGTTATTGGTGTAGACTTTTCAGCTTCGGTGACAAAGCCGAGCATTGCAATCGGAACACGATTTAGCTTATCCAAATTCAGTTTACTTGATAGACTAAGTATCTCGCGGCCATATGTCATCACAGGTAAGATATAAGATCAATAAGATCCTTTATTATCTGACACCCCTACGTGTCCTGCAAAATGTACTTTTTTATTTAGGTAAAGACTCAGGTATTTTAGAATGTCCTCCTGTGTTAATATTATCTCCCTTGAGGATCGAATTAAAGTTGGCTGGCTTTGTAAACAGAGTGAAGCATCGGGGTACAGTTTTCTTTATATTTATGGTTGATTAGATTTTTAGCGGCCTATGATTCAACTGCCCTCAAAGCATCGATAGCCATCGTTAACATCTAATAGCCTCTGAGATTCTCCATTGTTTACCCACAAGATCGCCAGAGAAAAGTATATAAGGAAATCCAGGCACCCTACGGATTACGTCTAGTAAATCGTCAATCATGTTGACAAGCATACAACTTATTACTGATACATGCGTCCGACCACTGCCGATATTTTGAGGCAATGTCTCTAAACCAGACCCGCATAGGCCTTACAAAGAGAAACTATTGAATCCAACAAAGAATTTGGTCTGATACATGGTTCTGGGACCGTAACTTGCATTTTAATAATGTCTTACTTAGCATCTTTTTCTCGAGTACTAATTCAAGAAATTTTCAGATTTTAATGCCGACCTAAATGGAGGGTATCAGACTTAAAATTCTTCAATGATTTTCGAATTTGTTAATTATTTGAAAGGAAGTGTCAAGTTTTGTTGCCTTTAGAGGAATATTTACTGAACTTTTCAACGTTTCAGTTTTGATTAATTAATAAGAAAGAGAAATAAATGAAATTGGTTTTATAAGTAATCTTTATGAAAAATATTGCTGCAGAAATAAATTGGGGAAAATGCTTGAAAATAGTAATTGCAGCTACAATTGCAGCTTAATATACACCTGTCTAAAAAAATATATGCACCCAGAAGAAATCGAGCTACTATCACAAAACTTGGCAGGAATGTAGTCCGGTAAGAGATATGAAAATGATTAAAATTTGGATGCCAATGAGACAAGGGAAGCGTGCTATGCGCATATAAGATGCGGAGCTGGGAGAGTTTAAAATCATGATTGCTCGTGCCACAGGGTTATTCAAACAAATCTGTCGACTTGGATGGACGGTATTGTGACTAGAGATGCGTCTGAGACGTAACCGGCGACCGTACGAACAATTGTCGCACTTTGACAAGGGCGTATTGTAGGCCTCAGAGAAGAAGGTTGGTTGAACAGGCGTATGGGCCACCACCTTCGTCGGAGCGATATGGTAGTTGCTCGGTGTTGGCAACAATGGATCACGGAAGAGATGGTCTACAGTCGTGAAGGGTCAGGGCATCCCAGGAAAACAAATGCGTGCGAGGATCGCGCAATCATAAGAGAGGCCACGTCCGCACCAACAACGTCGCTAGAATGGATTCCACGCCATTTACCACCTTCCAGACATCCGGCGGTATCAAGGGAAATCATTCGGATACGACTGGCCGACGAAGATATAAGGCTCCGACGTCCATTAAGAAGCCTACCACTTACCCCACAACACAGGCAGTACCGACTGGATTTTTGCAGACCTCGGGCAAGCTGGAGTGTGACCGACTGGAGGCGTGTGATCTTCAGCGATGAATCTCGATTCAGTGTCAACGCTGATGACCAGCGCATACGCATGAATAGGCGGCTAGGCCACCGGACCGATCCGGCATTTGTTGTCGAGAGGCATATGGCGATTACACAAGGTGTGACAGAGTGGGGAGCGATTTGTTGGGGCACACGATCACATCTAGTCGTCTTTCAATGCACTTTGACGACACGCAGTTACGTGGACGAGATTTTAACGCCAGTTGTACTGCCTATGCTATCAAGTCACCCAGGTGCCTATTTATCAGCAAGACAACGCTCGTCCACATACTGCGCGAATCTCCCAACAATGTCTTCAAGAATATGATGTACTTCCATGGCCAGCCAGGTCAACAGACCTCTCGCCAATAGAGCACGCCTGGGACGTGTTTGGAAGGTAACTGCAGCCGTCTCGGAATACTGGTGAATTAACTACCCAGTTGCAAAGATTATGGCATGATCTTCCTCAGGAGGTCATAGTTGACCTCATTGATTGGATGTCACGCCGTGTTTCGGCTTGTATAGCTGCCAGACGTGGATTTACTACTAATTGATTTCTAACCTTTTTCATGCCATATCTTCTTAATAAAACGGTCTGTTCTTCTGAATTTGTAATCATTTGCTTATCTCCTCATACATTACATACATGTTAAGTTTCGTGATAGTAGCTCCTTTCCTTCTGGGTGCATATATTTTTTGTGACAGAGTGTATTATAATATTGAGATATCAGTGGTTGCTAATTGTTCCCACAGAATGATGGGCAATAAGTTGTTTATATTTTCATTATTATAAAAGGCGTACAATAATTTGAATAGAAATATAAAAAAGGAATAGAGATTCTTTTCCAAGCTGAAACCTACTTCTCTTTCACTTTCACTCTTCCCATGGGAGCTCTTCAAACAATCCTACGCATGCATAATTAAATGATAAATGGAAATATATACTGTAAAATTTCTGACTGAAAACTCTAAAAGCTTGAAATCCTTGAGCTCTACATTAAAGTAAAAGCAATCTGTTTAAATTTCAGAAAAGGCGAAATTGCTTAGTCAACATCGAAATGGAAAAGTCGTTTTTTTAATCTATAGAGTCCTATCAGTCGCATAGAATGCAACGGGAAAATTATAACATTTTCAAAAGTAAAAAGGGGCATAGAAGTAAGATAAACACTGAAACTAATTCATTTAATGATGAGGCAATAATATAAAAGTAAATGAAAATGGAAATAAATAATAAAGAATATAAAAAATCACAGATGTGAAAAAGAAGGCTGACAGTTAAAAGTAAAGCATAATCATTGGATATCTAATTATTAGAAAATTAAGGCGAACAGTAAAAATCGTCGAACATTTAAGATTATAGTTTATTATAGGAAATTTTACAGATTAAAATGTAAAAAGAAAACATAAATAAGAAAGAATATGTATTTAATGATTTAAAAAAGAGGGATGAAAGAATTTTTTTACTTGTAAAACCTAAGATAAAATGATGAAAGATCGAACAGAAAGCTAATAAATGATCCGTTTCCATGCAGATGTGCTATGATTATCGCGGGTAGTAAAATAGTGTAGACACTGAATATATTAAAAACAGTTTCTAAAAAATCAAGCTCATAGTTGTACTTACGCTTATAAGTTATTTACAGTACAAAAAAATAACTAAATAAGTGAAAGACTCCGAAAAGTAATACGGTGAGTAAGATTCGGATATTCGTTGCTTCGTTCAGTAGCTCTTACGTGTTATTATTTGAGCTAAATGAATGTTTTAAAAATTATTTTTCACCTCCCATTCTGATAAAAATGTTGTTAATGTCGACGATAAACTACACCAAGGATGGCTCTAAGGGGAGGGGTCCAGTAGGGATAATTGCCTCCCCCACTAAAAAAAAAAGCCTGGCGTGTTTTTTTTTTCATATCCTAAAATTATATAATCGTAGACCTAATACTAAATGAGTTTAAATTTAAAATAAGAGGATGTTTATTTCTTTTATATATACATATATATATATATATATATATATATATATATATATATATACCCAACAAACACAGGACTGACGGCAGCTTATCGGGCCAGTGCTGGAGGCACCGGTTGAACGACAAGTACGGGAGAATTTTGTCGGGCCACTGGCGGGTTGTTTACGAACCTCCGAAGGGGAAACGCTTTCCGTTTACGTGTTTCAGGGCCTGTTATGGGTTGATATGAATCGCACCGAAATCGTTTACCCTGCATCGTCCCGGAACTGTACCTCCGATTCGTAACCACAAGTAACAGATATCTGCATCAGAATTATGGATTTGAAAGGGAAGGCGAAGATTAAATTTAACAGACTTTTCAAAAATATTTATTTCATTGTTGTGAAACTTCTTTTACGCGGAAAATTCCCATAATTTTCCTTGTATGTAAAGATTGTATTATGTGAAAAGTATTATGTGAAATTGTATAATTGTATTATGTGAAAATTCACATAATTTTCCTTGTATGTAAAGATTGTATTCTGTGTGTATGTTTTTAACTCCCTAGAAGCTTATAAAAACAGATGAAAATTAGTTTCAATTTTATATATTACTGGAGAAATTAAATATCTACTTAAAAATGGGTCCTTGTTTCACCACTCTTTATTTATAAGAGAGGAAATAGTGATAAAATTTGTATTTTTTTAAATTTCTTCTATAGTATATTAAAATAATAATATATATTTTTGTAGATAAAATATTCAAAATATATTTTTCAGGAAATTTACATATTCTAAGTATTTCTAATTGTTAGATGCCATTATAAAACAACTGATTTTGTAGAATTTTTTCTCGAATTTCATCGTATTAATTTTACAGTAACATATTCTTATAATACAAATTTGAATGAAAGAAAAAGAATTTTAAATTTACAGACCTTAGTTAAAATAAACAAATCACACATATTTAGAAAAATATTAATGTAATGTAATGTCAGAGACATAGACAGTAGATGTCATGAGACACCAAAAAATATCAAAAAATAAGACCCTTTATCCTCAGTACGTACATTGAAGAATATATATTACATTGTTTTTTTTTTGTAATTGAATCAGGATACGAGAAATAATATTTACAATAAGAAAAAAAAAGGCAAAAAAATTAGTTTAAATAAATGTTAGAAATAAAAAATAAGGCAATTAAGTTTAAAATAATAAGTAAGTTATATTTAATAAATTAAATTGGCAGGTTTGAACATCCGTGAGTACAGATAACAGAACTGCACTTTGCAGGATCGAACCGAGGACTGAAGCATGGGAAGCAAAAACGAACGCCCCACACCAGCATTCCCTGATAGGGTATCAAGTGTGGAACTTCAATAAGAGGAAACTGCCTCGCATGGAACAGAAAAATAAAGGAAAAATGTTAAACACTATCAGAAACCACACTATCAGAATAACACTATCAGAATTAACCTGTGAACAATTAATGGACTGGGTAAGATTTGAAATATTAAGATCGGAACATAAATTTTTAATTTTTAAGTGGCCGTTCGGTTTTGGGATTTTTTTTTCCAAAAAAATTCAATGCGTAAGTAAATTAAGTAATTTTGAAAGGTCCGATATTAATCCAATTGCAGTAATGTTTTCAGATAAGATTTTGAGAAAGTTTCATGAAATTGATTTGGGATATTGAATTTTGACTAGGTTGTACATTTTGTTGAGGGTATCTTTGTACCCTTCCGCCATTAAAAAAAAAACATGGCTCAGGTTTGGTTTCCCGCCTAACAGGAAATTCATCATTAGCAGCGGGAATTTCTTTCCTCCGGATTACGACAGTTTCCTAGGATAGAAAATTGGTTTGAGAGATTGATTCGATCATTAATGCTAGTTAAGTTCGAGAGCAATTCGCTTTAGACCAACCCAAATTTAAAAAATCACATTATGTTCGATTTCGTTCAAAATTACCACATCACATTGCATACCAAGATTATAATATTTTATACATTACATATACAATGTATTTTTCATTTTCATAATAAAACTAAACTTTTGAATGTAGTTGACTTTTTTATGCGGCCCGCCTGCCTTGAAAAAATTTACCATGTGGCCCAGATGCTGCAAAAGGTTAAACACCCTGCTTTAAGCTCATCAGCCTGATTCAGAGGTTTAACTTTTTCAGATTTAGGAATATAATCAAAAGTGGGTGTAGAAGAAAATTTAAACGCACACTTACTGTGCATAAGATTAAAAAGTTCTTTGAGATTGGGGATGTTAAACGTTATTTTGAAAAAAAAAGAAATTCATGTTTTTCAAAAGTCCATAGTAATCACACATGGTTTCCATTACTTATTTCACTGACACATTGAATTGTGTTTTGTTTTGTTTTTTATTATTAAATTTTGGCATTATCTTTTGAGAATGTATTTTCGTTTTTATCAATGCAACTCTTGCAGAAGTGCCACGGACAGGTAAGGGTGACTCGGTAACGAATTTAACAATCCTTTCTACTGCTTGTGTGTGACATGGAAAATTGCTGAAGTCAGTACGTTGACTCTCCTGATCAGATTATTTTGCTTCCTAGTTTATAATCAGAAATATGCCTCGTTCTGTTACTTTAACATCTTTACGTACAATCATATCAATATAATCCTTGGCATCAAAGTTTATACGTTGAACTTAAAACTTTCCAATGCCCCCTTCATTTTTCAGTCCTTGCTTTTAGAATCCGGCGTAATCCAAGCTGTCTTACGTGGCTGCGATCAACTGATATCATACATAGGAGGAGATTTTCAGAAGCAGCAAAGTACGAATTTCTTTGAATGACTGGGTCAATTACATTTTTAAGAGTCTGATGGAGGTAACGTGAATAGCTTACAAGTTTCCACAAGTGCTTCGATCCATGGATATAAGATAGTTTCCGCTTTATGTGAAACGAAACAGATGCATATACTTACAAAATGTACTCAGTCAGTATTCGGAGATTTTTTTTGCAGTACATTCTGTTCCCACATACAAGTGAAGTATTCGGTTTGCTAATGTAAGCTATCATGAATAACAAAGTTTTCCTGGTTTTCTCATAGACAAATCAGAAGAGCACCTTCCAACAGAGATTGCATTAGACATTTCTAACAAATATTTTGGGTCCACACTTAAATCATCCTTAATTTCTAGTAATGGAATGCCATTTTCAATAGGTGATAATTCAATTACTGGAAGTTCATAGCAGTTTTCTAGTTGTTTACCTATTTCTCCTCCAAATTAGGACGTAGGCGCAGTTCATTTCCATGAAATAGACAAATCAACCACTGCAGTGGCCTTCTTAATTCCTTTTCAAATAAACGAACCACATCATTATTCAATCCAGTGTTCACGGCAGTTCCACCCATTCCAATTACAGTAATGTTTAAATTCTGGTTGTTGTCATTGAAAAATGCTATTATGCTATCTTATATACATTTTCCAGTGCCAGAAATCTGCTTCTGAAAATCTCGTCCTTTGTATGATATCAGATGATCGCAGTCATGTAAGAGAGAGCTTGGATTACCCCGGAATCTAAAAGCAAGGGCTGAAAATGAAGGTGGCATCAAAAAGTTTTTATTTCAACGTATAAACTTTGATGCCAAGGATTATATTGATATGATTGAATGGAATGATGTTAAAGTAACAGGACTTCCTATGAAGAGGCATATTTCTGATGACAAACAGAAAGCAATTCAATGTGTCAGTGAAATAAGTAAAGCAAACCATGTATGATTACTATGGACTTTTGAAAAATATGAATGTTTATTTCAAAATAACACTTTGCCTTTAAAGACATTACATTAATATTTTTCTAAATAAATGTGATTTGTTTATTTTAACTAAGGTCCGTTAATTAAAAATTGTTTTTTTCATTCCAATGTGTATTATAAGAATATACTACTGTAAAATTAAGATGATGAAAATTGCGAAATTCTACAAAATCAGTTGTTCTGTAATGACATCTAAAAATTAGAAATACTTAGAAATACCTAAGTTTCTTGTAAAAATATTTTGAATATTTTATTTACAAAAAATATATATTATTAATTTAATATACCATAAAATAAACAGAAAAAAAGAATTTTATCTCTTTTCACAAAAATATCTATTTTGAAGCACCTGAAAAATATTTCAGTAGAGCAATAAAATTTTATATTCAATACCAAAAGGCAGCTTTTGAAAGCTATAGCATAATGAAATTTCAAACCATCTTTTTTTTCGCCTCGTCATACTACAATGCACTAGTGTCATCTGATTGGACATTCAGTTGCACGTGATTGAAAAGGCGCCATTAAAGATTGATTACAAGTTCGTTGAAATTAATCCACAAGTAAGTTTCATTCGTTAGTCTTAAATTATTGCCTTTAGATTTTATTTAACACCCTTACATAGTGAACATTATTCTATTTCTGTTATAAGATAGTGTTTTAATCCAAGTTATATATGAATTGACCATATTTCAGATCAAACTCTACTGAACTGAGTGTATTGAATTAGCAATACTTATGGCACTTACGAGCACTTTCGTATGTATAAATAAAAACATTTTGTTTCGGAATAATTTAAGATTCGTGTTTCAGTTAATATTTTAGATGGACAAAGGAAGTAAATGGACTCTTGTGAAAGTCTTAAGTATTTGCTAATTAAATTAATATTTAGAATTGTAATTTGTACGCACTATTTAGATTTTTATATCCTTTAGAAAGTATAAAATACATGACACAAATATCAATTCCAAATCTACATAGTTGAAAAATAAAAATGTATTTTCATTTCCAGTATAATATTTTCCATTTTATTTCTTTAAAGAAATTTGAAAGAAAATTATAATGAAATTTTTTTTAATATGTTAATCCAAATTAAACATTTTTTTACTACTGGATTGATAAATCAGTTACACATGATTCCTCCATAGTAAATTCATGCATAGTATTCAATGGTGGAAAAATTGTCCATTTTCCTATTAAATATATTTTACAATGTTCTTATTGCCAGGTATCAATAGGCAACAAATTATCCATGTCTAAATGTTAAAAGATGGATTCAAAAACGTTCCACATTATAAAAGATTCTAAAAATGAACTTGTAAATCATACAAAAGGATCTATTGAATTCCTTATCAAATTGTGTTTTGAGTAAACTTTATAAAATACACTGCATTTATACATTATAAAGAAATAAAGAACAAATATTCTTAAAATTTTTGTGTTCATAATTTAAAAGAATGTATTTAGTATAATTATATATTTTAATTTAAATGCTAAACACTAATAGGTATTTTTCATGTATAATCTTAATAGCCTTAAAATATAATTTTTTTAAAATTCTATTTATAATGTTCTATGTGTACACTCAATTGCTATATATTTATATGTTATTCCTACTGGGTGAAATTTCTTTATGTCTATCGAGAGCAAAGATATATTCAAAATTTCAAAACCAGATCAAAATATTGTTTAATCAGTATCCACATGTCAAGTAAATATTGAAACAATAGCAAATATTGGAGCATTTTTTTATTTTGAATATCTCATTAAATAAAAAGCTTATTTAAGGAACATTTTGAATTTCAATTGCTATTAATCAATATTTTGAACTGGCTTTGATATTTAGATTATATTTCTACTCTCTCTGAAGATATAAAATAAAACAATTTCACTCTTTAGGAATAACATAATGGTGCATACTTTTTGCAACTGAGTGTATATATTCTTGCAATTGAGTGTATATATATTTTCAAGAATTATTAATTTTTGTATGTATGTGAACTCCATTGTATTCCTGAATTCATTCAAAGAACCTCTGGAGTAATGAGAAGTTTAGAGTTTTAAATTTGTGTCAATATAGATGCCACGTGCATTTAATTTTCTAATTTGTATCGTGTTTGAAATCACTTTTATCAGTGTTATTAGAGATGATGGCAGTGAAAATTATTCCAAAATAGACTATTTAGATACATAAATTGTTTCTTAACTTATTAATTTGCATTCCATGTTTTTAAATTATATATTTATAAGTATATAGATTTGTAGATTATCAGAATGTGTACATACAAAAAATTGCTTTATTGTAATAGATATTGTACGATAAGAGTTTTTATAAATCTGAGAATGTTCTCAATAACTATCTATAAGCTGTTCATCTCTAAAGGTCTTTTGGAAATTATTTTGTTGTCATGCTGTGCAAAATAAATGTGAACTTATTGGCTTAATATATATATATAAAGGGTAAAATTAGTTTCTTTTCCCCTTTTTATATTAGTGATAAGCAAGTTTATAAAGAACTCTACTTTTCAATACTTCTTGGTTTGATAAAACATTAAATTTTTATTATGGCATTATAAGAAAATATTGGTTTCTTTACAGAATTTTGAAACTGGAATCTAACTTCGGGCTTGAAAGACAAATACCACTTGGATCTCATAACTCATGTAAGGTTTTTGTTTAACGTCACTGAGCCTACCTTTTTTTATTCTCGAGCTATACTTTTATTTTCAGCAGTGGACTTGTGGCCAAAATCACTGTTTTTAATATTTTTTTAGATTTATTTTTAACTAATTAAATTTTTCTATGAAAAAACTATAAAAATATTTATTAAACAACTAAAAATTTCAAATTAGTTTTTTTAACTTAGACGCTAATCTGAACTTTCTCATAAACTTTGGTCTCAATAATTTGTGGATAGAATATTGATTTTCTTTATTTATTCTTTTTTAACTGTGAAGCTTGTTGTTAAGGTTTTAGATGAGTGAGAAAGTGCAATCCAGGGATTTCAGTTAACATGACTCCCTGGTCATGTTAACTCTTGTGAAAAAACTTGAAAGTCTTTAACTCTTGCCAAAAAAAGAGATTTATATTATAAAAGTATAAAATGCCAAGGTTTATTTAGAAAATATAAAATCTGTTCATGGACAAAGTTTGTTTATAAAACTGTAGATAAGACATTCATTGTGAGTTGTGGTTTATTATATCAAAATGTGTGTTTGATAAGTGAATGAAATAACCCTTTCTTAATAATGGAATAGAACTCCTGTATAATCAATGAATTCACGGATACAAGATACAGTTCCAAAAAGCAAAACGCCTGGTTTACAGAGTCTTTTATAATAACAGAAAAATGATATTTATATTATGAAAATGTGAAGTGCCAAGCTTTATTTATTCTTAATGGTTAACATTAAAATTTTAAAAATATTTTTAGAATTTCCTGATAAGTTGTTAGAGGTTCGTTGATAATTCATTACAGAAGTAGTAAAAAGGAAATTGCTTTTGGATGTATTAGATCATTAATTAATGGGCTAAGTAATTTTAAATTTTGGTAAAATTTAATTTTATGCATGCCATAAATTTTTCTCTCTGTTAAACATGTTTATTCCATTTTAAGTCTTAATACTTATATAAAGAATTTGGATTAAATGAAAACAGTAATGAGTGATGGTGAAAATGTATTAAATGTGGTAATTGAATTGCTTGATGTTCTAAGACATAAAATTTCTCATCATCAAAATACAATAATTGACTTCTTGACTGAACAACTGACTTTATTATTAAACAATATCCTATTTTGCTACCCCCCTTGTTTAAGTATATTATATAATCATCCTTCAAATCCTAATAGACCATTATTTTATATTTTTGATCCTGTACACATTCTGAAGTGTGTCAGAAATAATTGGCTGAATCAGAAGAATTATGGTCAGTGTATGCATTTTATTGATTTTAATGATCATAACTTAACTAAAACTGCCTCTTTTAGAACCATTAAAAGTATCCATTCTTTAGAGGATGGACAGATAGTGTTATCATAATGTGTTTGGATAATTATATCCAAACACATATTTAAACATAATATGTGTTTGGATTAACTTTTAAAAACTCCATCTTCTATGGAGAGACAAAATGTAAAACTATGCCTTAAAATTTTCAATGACTATTTTGTTGAAGGGTTGAAAGTGCTTTCTACACATACTGATGAACCTTTTTGTTTAGAAACATCTGAATATATTGCAATCATTATTAAATGGTGGAAGATAATGAATGTGTAAAGTAAGTTAAAAGGGGGTCATAAACGAGATGTGTATTGTGAGTCTTTGTCATCTAATTCATCCAATGAAAAGGTTATGTACCTACAAAAATTCTTAGTTTGGCTTGATACTTGGAATTCTCTTAAATATACTTCTGGCTTTTTAACTAAAACATATACCACACTTTCTCACACTACACATGCTGTACTTGAAATGTGAACATATTGTTGCAATGAATTGGGGATGGCATATTTCTTAACAGGAAAAATTCAAACCGACATTATTGAAAATAGGTTTGGAAAGTTTCGCCAATTGTCTGGGTCACAATACAACATCTCGTTGACACAGGTTTTCGAAAATGAATCGAAGCTTAGACTTCAAACCCTAGCCCCTTAATTTTATAATTTGTATCGTGTTTGAAATCACTTTTATCTGTGTTATTAGAGATGAAGGCAGTAAAAAAAATATCTTTAATATTTTATCCTAAATATATCTATTATGTGCTTTCTTACGTGCACATGCACACATTAGCCAGTTAAGACATAACTATGTTTTACTATCCTAAAATTAAGAGTTAGAAACTCATTAAATCTAAACTTTAGTTAAGTGTATGTCTGGGAACTAGTACCTCATCTCGTATATGGTATGTCAACTGGAATTTTTTCAAAAATTCTGATTAGTACTTTTTTTTCTCCCCATTGATTCTGAACTCTTCAAGTTAAGCATGAGCTTTGGGTTAATGAAAAAAATCATAGACAGCATCTGTTTTATGTTGTTCTTTAAATTGTTGCATTATGCTTAGAATTTCTTTTATTGCCTTGTCAAATATTTGATTGTACTAAATTTTTTAAAATTCCACTGAGCATCTTGTTTAGCTGTTTAAAAAAATGGGGGGAAATGCATTGTAAATTGTCTTTACTTTCTCAAAGTTTCATAATTAAATATGTTGATAAAGTTGTGCCTGAAAAATAACTCAACTGATTCTAAACATCAGTTGGAGTTTTATGGAAAGTTGAAATTGTTTCTTGGAAGTTTTGTGAGGTAGTAATCTAGTTCATGTATATTAAAGTCTTATTTAAATATTGTGCTAAACATATTCAGCACATTGAAAGTCTGATTACTTCTCAACTTTTAATCACCAGGCAATTTTTGGTATTAAATTATATGCTCAGTGCATATTCCATTATGAGTAATTTTCACTCAATCTGATTTGAAAATTCATGTGAGGAGAAATTTTTCTGATTATAATTTAACAGCTTGCCTTGTGTTATTATATATTTATTTTTATTCATTTCAGAAAGTCTGTTGGACAGTGTCTAATATTGCTGCTGGTAATACACAAGATTCAATGAGGTATTTAAAAAAGTCATGTATTTAATACCTTTTGGTTAATGTAATGTTACTTTTCAAAAAATAGTAAATTTACTGCTAAAAAAGTAAATTTACTGCTAAAACTTAATTTTATTCTCTAGTTGAGTGCAGTGGCATAGATTATTTTACAAAGTGCAATAAAATACTTTTAACTTTTCAAACCGAACTTCTAACCAGAAATTTAAAAAAAATTTAATAAAACTTTTAAAATTGAAAATATTTTCATGGATCTAAAGAATCGAACATAACACCTGTATGGTCAACTAAGTCATGGATAAAAGATGCAGCCCTAAAAGCAAAAGGCCTGGTTTCTGTATACTTTTATAATAATCATGTTACAACAGTATACAGAAACCAGGATTTTTGCTTTTAGAACTGAATCGTTTATCCATGAATTTGTTGACTATACAGGTTTTCTATTCCATTGTTAAGATCTGTGAAAATACTCTCATTAGCAAAATATTTTTTAAAAAACTTAAATTTGGGTTAGAAGCTTGGTTCAAAAAGTCTAAGTGTTTTTTCACGCTTTATAATATAATCTATGCCATTTCACTCAACATTGACAGCTAGTCAATATTACCCACCTCATTTTTCAAATTAACCTAGACTAATCAAACAATATATCATAACAATTGTTTAGTAATTACTGAATCTAAATAGTATATTTTGAATATTTTTTTACTGTGGTTATCCCTAATAACAGCTGCTCGCAAATAAAAAATACTTTATACACAGATCTCCACCATAATTTGACAATTTAGTAACAAAAGATATGCTCTATTAAAATACTATGCAGAATTTAGTATCCCAAATTACTTTCAACCACAATTTTTGTAAAACCAATTACTGTGAAAGCTACATCATATAATAATGTTTACTTTATTCATTATTATAGTAATAGATTAGTTAAAGAGTATTCACTCTTTTCACTAAATTTCTGAGTACAGTACGACATTCAATCCTGTCAATTAAATGATTAGTTATTACAGATATAAATAAAATAGATTAGAATGCCTTGATAGAGTACAATAATTGAAAGCTGACTGAGAGACTTGTTTAGAATGACAACAAAATTTTCTCTTCACTATCGAGAATCACTCTCACATTGAAAGTAAAGAAACACAAGAATGAAGATTGAATACTATATAAAATCTTTAATTTCTAAATCTGACCCAGCATCTGTATTAATGCTCTGTATGGCATGTTGTAATCAAATTTAGAAGTTTTAAGATTTTGTATGCTAATGTTTTACTTAGCATTCAATCTTTATTCTTGTGTTTCTCTACTTTCAACAGCATTATTGTCAATAGTGAAGAGGAAATTTTGGTGTCATTCTAGACAAGTCTCTGATTCAGCTTTCAATGTTGAGCTGAAATTATGCTCAACATTAAAAACTGATTATTGTACTCTTATCAAGGCAATCTACCCTATTTTATTTATATATATAATAACAAATTAATCGACATGGTTGGATTTTCTACTGTACAGAGAGAAATTTAGTGAAAAGGGGAATACTCTTTACAAATATTTTATAACTATTTTCTATTAGTATATTTATTTAATCAAGTAAATATTTTTTACATGATGTAGTTTTCACAGTATGTAATTGGTTTTACAAAAAAAAATGTGGTAGGAATTTACTTCTCGGAAGTAGTTATCAATAAAATGACAACAGATTTAAAACTGCACTCATGTGTTGGGTGCTGTTTTATATCAAGTTTTTTTAAACCCCTGTCTCAGAATTTATATTTCCTAATTGGATTTATTTAATTCTACTTTATCAACAATGAATTTTTTCAACTACTTTCAACAATCAACTATTTTTACAACAATAAATTACCCTTTAATGTACAAAACTATGCAAAAAATAATTTTCTTATCTGCAGAGCATTTACTAACTCTACATCAAAAAATAATTTAAATAAATTCTTTTGATTCATAAATTATATCTGGGGATGGGAGTCATTTTCCTTTCACATAAATTTATGAACTGATTTTCTCTTTCTTTTTTTTCCCTAGATGCTGTAAAGATGGAGCCAGAGGTACAGCAAAAGGATCCTGTTTTGTAGAAAATATAGAAAAAAATTGTGTAAATGTGCTATGTACTTTCTAAATAAACTATTTTTACTTTAAACCAGCTCTTTTCTGTATTTAAAAACACGTGTGTCTGCATTTATTAACTCTACACCAAAAAATAATTTAAATAAATTCTGAGCAAGTTTTCACAAGCTCACAAAGATGGGTTTCATCATACACACTACACATTACTCAGGTTTGAAAGATAAATATATCAAATTATGTTAATAAATTTTATACTGGGGAAGTACAAATTTTTTGGGTTAATTATTAAAGTAGTACTGTTTTACATACTATAATCTCATTCTAAATTAAAAAAAAACAAACTGGAACCTTAGATCGAATGGAAAGATGATTTAGCTTTAATGGTTGGTATTAATGTTATCTTAAATTTCAAATTTGGGTAAATGTATCTTAATACGAAATGAGGTTTTGTTCTAACAAGTAAACTAATGATTCATATGCAAATTTTTAGGTAATAACAAAGATCAGTATTTGGCAATACCTAAAAATACATAAGGCAAAACTGAATACTAGAAATATGAAGGCAAAAAAATAATAATAAAAAAAGTGAAAGGGTTGATATCAGAGGTTAATCGTCAATGAAATAAATAAGCATATAAACGAAAGGGTCCTACGAAAAACTTTGAAAAACTGCCGGCGGTCCGATTCTGGTAGAATGCTGGCATGATACCCGGACCTACGGCACATTGCTGTTTACGAGATGGGTAGATGACGGTATGTCGACACCAATTATTGCTCCCGTAACCGGCCCGTCAACCTCCGGTTACGCTCCGGCTATCTGTCCGCATCGATGGCTTAATCGCGGCTGCCTAACGGTTCGCAGTCGGATGAACGATGGCTCGATTCCTACCGGAAGCGGCCCAGAAGTCGACGGGGTAGTCGCGGGCGAGAGGACACAGCCGTGACGGAAACGATACTGACCTAATGCGCCGGCCCGGCAGTGGTGAAATCGGCTGGCCGGAACCTTCCGACCCCGGCCCGATGACTTTGTGTTTGTTGGGTATATATATATATATATATATATATATATATATATATATATATATATATATATATATATATATATATATTTATATATAATCCTGAGAGCCAACGTTGCCCCCCCCAAATCTCTGGTCTGGAGCCGCCACTGAACCACACTGTAAATGACTATCGGTTTTACCATTTATCAGAATAATAGGAAGGTGATAATAAAGTGAATGTTTAAACATTTTCCCTCCAACATTCGATAATGCGTTGGGAATCCAGTAAAGTATTGTACACTGACATTACAATAATACACTAAGTGCCACTGAATTAGGGATACCTACCTGGTAACGAGTTGGGCCTCCTCTGGCCTTGATAACGGCTGCCACACGACGAGGCATAGATTCAACAAGTTTCTGGAAACGTTCCACGGAAATGGCTTGCCAAATATTGGCTAAAGCTGTCAATATTTCAGTTAGGTTCTTTGGTGCTGTATCAGTTAGGTTCTTTGGTGCCTTTCACACCTTGTTCCAAAACATCCCAAAGATGCTCAATAGGATTTAAGTCTGAGCTTCTAGGTGGCCAAGTCAGAGGAATGCTCATCAACCAGCCAGTAGCCAACCGGGACTTGTGAGAGGTACAGTCTTGCTGGAAAACTCCATTACCGTGCGGATAACAGAACAGCATAAACGGATGGAGGTGATCACCCAGCAACTCTACGTACCGAATTGCATTGAGATAGGTTGGTACACGCACCAAAGATCCCAAACTGTGCCACGGAAAAACACCCCAGACCATGATTGAGCCACCATGCCCTTGTACAGTTCCAGCCAGGCATGCAGGATACATGGCTTCATGAGCCTATCGCCATATTCTCAGCCTCCCGTCGGCGTTAAGTAGTCGGAATCGAGACTCATCACTCCATGCTACTCGTTTCCAGTCCTCTATACTCCAGTCTCTGTGCTCTCTTGCCCAGGCAAGACGTGCAGCCCGATGGCGATTATAGAGCAATGGTACTCTCGTAGGTCGACGGCTCCCGAAACCCATACGGTGAAGCGAGCGTTGCACAGTCCGTTTACTGACTGTACGACTGGCACCACGACTGGAAGTAAGACTGGCTGGTACGACTGGAAGTAGATGCATTCATGGAAAATTTTTATAATGAATTGCATAGAATCTGTGAAAAGAGGTTTAAAATTAGAAAGGTAGGAAAGGTCACCAAGCTAAACTGGTGGAACGAAGAACTCAGAACGCAAAGAAACAAAGTTAATGCCTTGTATAGAAGATTCAAGAGAACAGAAAATATGACAGTGAGAATAAGATATAACCAAGAAAAGGCGAAATATAAAAAACAAATTATACTTGCAAAAAAGAAATGCTGGCAGAATTACTGCAACCGAAATAATGAACAATATGGTAGAACTTTTGATATCGCACGAGATAATTTATTTAACAATAACTCGCTAATACATATAGCCCTGGAAGGGATGCCACTGAGCACTGATTATGAGGATATATATAAGAAGTTAATTGATACTCATTTTAGTACAATATTGGAGAGGGAGGAGGAGGTGGTATCCAGACAGGACTTGCAGGGGGAACGAATTGGAATACAAGAATTGAATCAGGCACTTAGGCTTCAGGGGATGGGGAGGGCACCTGGATCGGATAAAATAGATCCTACAATAACCAGCTACCTTGTCAAATACAGTCCGAATCTCATATTAGAGATGTTGAATAAGTTTTTAGAACTGGGATACTTTCCAAAAATCTGGAAGAAGGCAATAGTAATATTTTTTGTTAAGAAAAATAAACCAACCGATAACCCGAAATCTTATAGACCAGTGTGCCTTCTCCAGACCCTGAGTAAACTTTTTGAAAGAATAATAAACTTCAGACTGACCTACCATCTGGAGACTGGTGGCCTTCTACACCGTGAGCAATATGGCTTCAGAGAGGGGAAGAATACAACATCAGCGATCGAAAGGCTGATTAATAGGGTAAAAGAGAGAAATCGAAACTACAAATATACGATTGCCATAGCATTTGACTTCACGGGGGCATTTGACAGCGCTGATTGGGAGCTGTTAAAGAATATCCTGGGTAATATCAATCTGAGTCAGTGCTTACAAAATGTTCTGTTTAGCTATTTGTGCAACCGTGAAGTCGGCTATGAGGTGGATCACAAATATAGATACATTGGGATTAACAAAGGATGCCCTCAGGGCTCATGCTTGGGTCCTACTTTGTGGAACCTACTGGCGAATGTTATACTCTCTGACTTCGAAGCTGAGGACTGTGACACTATCGCATATGCTGATGATTTTGTCCTGATTTTTTCAGCTAACACGAGGGCAGCCTTGGAAATTAAGGGTACTCAATTGGTCGGCAGTTTTTGCGCAGCGAGTGAAAGGCTACATCTAACCATCTCCGAAACAAAGACCCATGCTATAGCTTTTGGCAGGGATCTCTCGAGGAGATACCCCTTAATTAAAATAAAAGATAAAAATATAAGATTTATGAATTCTCTAAAATACTTAGGCATCTACATTGACAGAAACCTGAGCTTTACTGACCACTTGAACTACTTAAATGAAGAAGTAACAAAGTTTATAACAGGAATCAAAAAAGTTGGCAATGCCTATTGGGGTGTCTCCTCGGAGACAATAAGAATTTGGTACAGAGCAGTGGTTGAGGCCAAGCTATTGTATGGAATCCAGGCTTGGTTTCCCCATCTGAACATACATGGTAGGAGAAAGCTGGCCTCGTTACAGCGTAAATTTTTGGTGAAGATATTGAAGTGTTATAAAACAGTATCGAATATGGCCTTATATACTCTCACCGGAATCCCTCCAATAGAAATTAAAGCTAAATACTTATTAGAAATTCATAGAATGAAAACGCAACAATTATCATTGTATATCGATAATATCTATATTGGAAGTAACGATGTGGAGGAGAAGGTGAGACGTTGAGACATAGATTCTAGAACATACCCTAAAAATTTATCAATATTTGAAATCACAAAAGGTCAACCCATTCTGGGAAATGCTGCTATTGAAGCCTTTACAGATGGAAGTAAAAACGAAGAAAAAGTTGGATATGGCTTCGTGGCCTTTCAAAACAACAAGATAATAAAAACAGCAATGTATGCCATGAACAGTAAAAACTCTGTCTTTCAGTCTGAAGCTATGGCCTTATTAAAATTAATAGAATGGTTTGGTACAACGGACCATAAGAGTATAAATGTTTTTACGGATAGTCAGGCGGTCCTGAAATCGCTAAAAAATGTATTTCCCAAATCACCAACAGTAGTAGATATTCAGAACATCTGCAAAAACTTGCCAGATCGAACATTTAAGGTTGGATGGGTTAAATCACATGTGGGTATAGTCGGTAACGAGATGGCCGACACCCTGGCGGGCATGGCAAGTGAACTGGGTGACCCATGTGGGAATACTAGATACCCTTTCTCAGTAATAAAAAATAACATGAATAAGGGCATTCTGCAAGAGTGGCAGGCCAGTTGGGATAGTGCTGATACGGGCAGATTCACGCACAGCATAATAAACAATGTTTCTTATGAAATGGCTTTTAAAAATAACTTAATTTTTTATTTTTTAACGGGGCAGGGCAGCTTTCCTTCTTTCCTATTTAAAATTGGTAAACGGGCTTCTCCTAACTGTGTTTGTGGGGCCCTTGGAGACCCCCATCATTTCGCAATGGTTAAGTGCTCTGATAGTCCAGTCTTTATTAAACGGAGAACAAGCGAATCAGTCTTTAAGTATTATAAGCGTATAGATAATAGCAGCTATAATATAAAGAAACTTGCAGTTATTTATAATAAACTAAATCAACAATATTCTTTTATATTTAGTATGTTCTGAGCAGTTTGTTTTATTTCTACCTGCTGCTCTGTGCTGTGTGTGATCTGCATGTTCCCAACTGGGTCCTTAGGTAGGCCACTTGTCCCCATTAATGTCCCCAAGTTTGTTGGTCCAATACCTTCTGTTTAAGTAGGGTTAAAAGTATTCTTTTCATGCATTGTGAAAGGATCTTATAGATTTGACTGTATTTCGTCTCTAAATATTTATTGAGCCTTTAATTGTACCTTGCTTGTATAGAGTTATTACCTAATGCCACCCAGTGTTTGATTTGTGTATCCGCTCTGTGTATCTGCTCTGTTGGAACCGTGTATATATTAGAAAACTAGTGTTTAAATATTTTAATATTGAAATTAAGTGAGAGGTAAATATGTAATATTGTTCTTTGTTTTCTGTGTTTAGAGTACTTTGTTTAAGCTTTAGCTTTTATAAGTTGTATAATAAGAACTGGATTTAAATCAAAGATCCTACTTACTGGCGACATTTCGACATTGTGTTTAGTTAAATGTCCCCAATTTGGGTGGTATATTATTTGGTATATTCTCGTATGAGTTTGCACTTGTGTTTTATTGTATAATATAATGCAACCAATGCTAGAAGTTATTCTCAAGTTGAAAACCTTATTTTATGTTTTTCATGTTGAAACTTAATTGCCCCAGATTAATACTATATTGTTTTCATTGCTGGTTTATGTAACATTTAATGTCCCCAAGTTGTTACTGTAAGGTTTGACTTGTAAAATGTTTTGTAATTGACGACGAACTGGCCCACGTGGTGATTTTTGTAATGTAGCTGGTCACTTAAATGTCCCCAAGTTGTTGGGGGAACTTGCTCTTCTTGGTACTTATATGCTTGTACTTTTATGTTTGCTATTTATTATCTGTGTTTTACTTAACTCATAATGAATTTGGTGAATAACAGTGATGCTTTCTGCTGTCACAAAGATTTTGAGCATTGATAATTTACTATTTAATAGTGGGAATATCCCCACATTGTTGGGTTTCTTGCTGTTAATCGGACCCTAATGCAATTTGTTCGTGTATTTGTCTCTTATCGGTTGAATATATTTTATATACTAGTATAATTCCTGCATACAGCTAATGACAGATTTATTTGCTGTTTCCTTTTATAATTATTTGCTTCTCTAGTGAGTCCTCAGTATATGTCCCCAAATAGTGGGTAACTTGCCTGGTGCATTTGGCTACAATTTTAATAACTAATACTTTTTTTTTTTTTTTTTTTTTTCCCAATAGTAAATAATGTAGATGTTGTATTATATTTTCTTGTTTTCTTAAAGTTAAATTTCCTTTTTTGTGTTCCATTGTGTTTAGTTAAATTGTCCCAAATTGTGTGGTATTTTACTTATTATATTTTGATATGAATATGGTATATTTTGCTTGTATGGTATATTCTGTCAATGCACTTGGGCTCTACTGTATAAAATAATGCAACTAATGTTAGAAGAAGTTATTCTTAAGTTGAAATTCTTATTTTATGTTTTCCATGTTGAAATTTAACTGTTCCCAGATTTTAACCATAATGTTTTCTTTGCTGGTTTGTGTAACATTTAATGTCCTCAAGTGGTTACGTTTTGGTTTGACTTGTAAATTGTAATTGTTCCTTGTGCACCAGATGTGAGTTGTTAAGTTTTATTCTGGTTTGTAAGTCTGAGAATTACTTAGACCTGTAGCATTTATCTCTTGTAAATGATTTAGAATTTCTAATAAAGTTCAGGGTCTTTCGACCCCGTCTGGTAACGCGGGCTCAGCCATGGAGCCGGAGCCCCATGGCTGGGTTTGCGCTGGAGGTAGTTGGAACTCTCCCCACTCCCCTTAGGCCTTGCGCGGCGATAAACCCTGCGGGGTTCGCCGGGAGTGTGGGTCTTTTCTGTACGACTGGCACCGTCATTAATCTGGGTGGTAATTTGAGCTAATGTTTGGCTTCGCTGGCTACGTACAATAAGCCTGAGCCGTCTCTCACCACGCACTGTCAAGGCTAATTGTCCTTTGCAGTTTGCCCGATCGCTAGTTTTTTTCCACCATCCATGTATTCTTGGTATACTCTTGACACTGTCGACCTTGAAAATCCTAGCTGTCTGACGATTTCGGAAATTGAATGGCCCATGCGTCGCGCACCTACGATTTGTCCGCGATCGAAGGCGTCTAAATCAGGCAGTTTACCCATACTGGCAATTCCAACAACTAATTCAGAACAACCACAGTACGCGCTATATATGCAGTTACCACAGCGCCCTCACTTGCGCATACATGATGCGCAGCGCTACACAATTTGCATAGGCTTTGCTATCCCTAATTCAGTGGCACTTCAGTGTATTTCTTTCTGTAAATTTCAAAGAATTAACCATTCCTTACCTCACCGCTGACTTTTTGGGCCAAGGGACTAGTTTCAGAAAATCGGAACGATGATTAAAATGATAAAATGAGGTTATTTTCTTCCTTACATAAGTTTACATTTTCGTGTTGGAAAACACAATGATAGCACTGCATTTAGATAAAAAAAATTAGACTATCGGACTTTACCTCCCCTCTTCTTACGCCCTAACTTTTCGTAACTAATTCCTATACTCGATATTAAGATTTACTTTTAAACTAAAATCTATTACTCTCCCTTGCAAACTGGTCATGTAGACATCCTTTAACCTTTGGCAGCTTCGTAAATTAATTTTGATCTCCAGTGCTTCGATGCTTAAATAGGAAAATTCCCACTCAGGCTTCAGATCCCGTTTTTCCGTTTATGTAGACCATTATGGGTTGACGTTATATTTTAAATTTTCATTCTAAGTTTCTTTTTTCCCAGTCCTGAGATAATAGAGACCCAGAGATATGAAAAAACCGTCTCCGCAAGAATTTGGCTTTAGGAAAGTGGATTTAACTAAAAACTGATTAGCGAGAGGAAAATAAAATTGTAATAACTCGTAAATTTTTCTTAGATTAATAAATTTATTTACCCTCTGAGAAAGGGATAAAGTCTTATCTCCAGCTTTTAACATGGACCCAAACCAATTTTTTTCTGTACACTATTATAAATTTCAACCTAAGCGCTTATCTTTCATACTTCCACTTAGCAGATAATCTGTCTTCTTCGAGAGTGTCTGTGAGACAACTAGGACAGGTTAGTAACGACATTTTTGCAAAAGCCTATATTCTTGCTACATTCAAGCTGTAATGGTAATCTATTTTATCAAAATAATGTGTCACATTACTTTGGTTTTTCTATTAAAAATGCTTTTAATATGTCAGTCAGTCTTGAAAAACTGTTTACATTTTTATTCTTGGTAGGGGGTTATTTTGGAGAGGAGATAACGTTCTTACTCGGTCTGTTTTTCGGGTCACTCGATATTATTATAAAAAAATTATAATCATTGTTGTGGAACTACAGTTCTCAGAAACAGAGAAAGCTGATTCATGTAAAACACTGTTCGTTTAGAAGGTTTATATTTATCAGTGCTCGAAAGATATTAAGTGGCAAACGATGTTTTTAGCATTCATTTTGCAATACATTTCCAGTACTTTCAGAAAAAAAACTAATTCATCATTTACAAAATGGTCACAATTATCCATAAATTAAATTATGCTTATACAAGTATATTCTTAATTGATGTATTAATGTGTTTTGGGGTTTTCAGAGAAATTATGAATTAAGTCACCATTTTACTATTAGTGATACTTAGCATCTCATTTGCATATATTTATCTCCGAATTCAAATCTCCATAATTTCCACTATGTAAAAAGATTAAATATGTAGAACTGATTTAGATAAAATATTTCGAAAGAAGTTATAAACATATTTAGATGTATACATTTATAATATGCACATATAAGAAATTATTGATAGAAATTAACGTTTTGATATTTTCCTGTTGTATTCTGTTTTTGCAATTCTTCCTAATGAAATTAATAATGTTCGTATTATTAATAAAACTTTATATACTCAACAACATAGCTGAACAAAAATTTTCTCGGATTATACCTATTTTCTGAGTGGTTGAATACGGTACTTATTAGATTTAAGAAATGAGGTTTTTGAGAGATTACTATGATTAATATTAATAAAATATGACAATTACTCATTAATATTTTCAAATAAGCCTAATTTAATGAATCTTTATTATGTAAGATATATATATATATATATATATATATATATATATATATATATATATATATATATATCATGCTGTATGTGGAAGAGTCTCATAATTACTTAGTGAAGCATAAGTAATTATTACTTAATAGAGTTAAGATAATAATAAATCTTATTATAAAACATCAGTTTGCTTAAACTATTAGTGAATTTTTATACCGTATTTCTTATAGGATTATAAATTTTATTAGAGAAAATCTAACGCTATGTATCTCGCGTCATTTTTTTCTTATACAAATGCACAAATCTCGTAAATAGGGATTCTAGAAATTAATTTAGCAACTTTTATTAATTTAGATGGATTATATAAAGATTTTTTGGATATTGGGATTTCTTTCTTTATATGATATTCAACAATATGCACTTAAAGAATATTGTAAGCTTTTGAAATTTCCTTAGAAATTGCGACAGTATCTTATAACTGTTCTTCAAAGAAATGTGCTAAAATTTTCTCAGGGCATCGGAAACTAAATGGTATAAGTGCATAAAACTCATTTTTAAGAAAACACAGCCCGCTGCCTACTGTAATTCTAATAACTATAGCGTTGTTACCACTAGATCATTCGGCGACATGAGAATATTGTTAAAATCTTTGGCTGCTATACGAATTTATACCTTAATTAAGCATACCTTCAGTTATCTCATAGTTTCAAAAAATTATTCTTATAATGCTTGGATTCTGAGGTCATCATATGCAATTTACTCATATTCATGGTATAAATAAAATATGTACAAAATATTTCCAATTCAAATCCAAAATATCTTTATTTAAGGTAAACTTCGTTTTGAAAATGTTTGTTAACTGTACCAAATATTACTATCGATTTATGTAAAGTACTTGTAAAGTTTTGAAACTGGTAGTTTTTTTACTTACAAAAGGGAATAGTTTATAAATTACCTTATGAATATTTCGTAATTATAAAAGTTGTGTGCGATTAACTTCTACTCTTAATATAAGCGAAATGTGAATAATAGGTTTCAGTCTAAGCACAAAAAATGTATAACGGAATATTTTAGAATTTGTGTTAGAGAATACTTGTGCCTGCTTCCGTAAGATATATCTATTTCAAATGTAGAATTTTTTTTAATTTAAGGATTTACACCGGCTAGAAATTACTTATGAATTACCCTATTATTGCGTGTAAATTAGATAAATGTAAGATATATAAATTGTAAGTAGTATAGTGCAGATCAGTAGTATTTTAGTATAGTGCAGATCAAACAGAATATTTCTTCAAAGCTTACAGTAAATGCTAAAGTAATAGTGTAAAATTAGTTTCATTTACGAAAAACTCGTGTAATAAAGGCGCTTCGATTTCTCCGTTACGATATGTTATTTTGTACCACATTATATATCTTTAGTGGTATCTGAATATTAGGAGGGTAAAGTAAAAATTCTACATATCATTAAATTTTTTTTAGCTGCAGACACACTTTCTGAGTTTTATGACAGCTGCCATTAGGGAATATTATTTACGAACCACTAGGAAAAAGAAGAAAATTTAAAAAATAACCTTAGTTTGAACATTCTAAAATTACGACAAATTTAAAAATGCGTCCGCTTAGCATACTTTAGACATTTAGGTAATGTTTCAACAACATTCAAAAAAAAGTATTAGCTTTTGGATTTTTTTCATTTCTCGGTAGATTTTAGAAACTCGTATTGTGATAAGTCACTTTATTAACACGAAAAGATATTTAACAATGCCAAGTAAAAGTTGTTTATCACTATTTATTTCTCGAAGAAACATTATTAAAGAATTTTAATGCCCATTTGATATGAACCTATATAATGACAATGAATGAAAACGTTGAGAATAAAATAACATGTAATTGATATTGTTAGGTTACGCACATGTTAGTGTCCATACCAAACACTTAATGTCATAGACTACATTGAATGTTTTAATTAAATATATATATATATATATATATATATATATATATATATATATATAACTAAATTTAACAGAGCTAGATAAGAATAAGAAGAATGTAGACAAAAACAATGCAGAAATCAAGCACTCAGGGCATCAACGCACAAGAAGCAAGATTCTGTAATAGTGCCGGAACTAAACTAGAAGTACGAGGTAACCGACAGGTCTCGTCATCAGGGAGCCTAACCAAATCAGTTACCTCAAGGGGAACATTCTGAATAGGATGCAGGTATAACCAAAAGACATCCCAAGGCCCCGAGTTCCCCAATGAAACAGTTAGTCAATAGAAAATGAAAAGACACAGACAACTTACAGTAAGGGCTCAACGCACCATACATGCAAGTTCACATACAATCCTAATGAAAAGACACAGATTTATACATACCCGAATTCAGTAGGTCGCGGTTATGGCGAAAACAGCAACCCAATTTTTCCCCAGTAATTACGTCACTGTGGCAAGACCACAGCGCTACACCCCATTGAAGTTTTAAAAAAAACATGAAATCAGAAACGCTATCCTAAACATTTTTAAAATATACCCGAGTCTAAATGCCATTTTTATAAAACTTTTAAATTGCCGAAATTTTTAGGGAAATTGTTCTTACGTAGGTTTTCCTCGAAAATGTTACATGCCTCCAAAAAGTCTTCAGCGTTTTTACAAATGTTTTTAATTCTGTACAGTTGCGAGTAAAAGATATTATTATAGATTTTATAGTTCAAGTTGCTATTGAAATTGGTAAACGTGATAACTTCAAAGTTTAAATCTAGTCTTTTATCATATATCCCAATTTTTAATTCGCTATTTTGAATTTGAATTTTCAAATCCAGATAAGTCGCGGAATGATTATTTTCATTAGTCCTGTTTAAAGTTAATTCCTTTGGGTAAATTTAATTAAGAAATTCCAAATCGTTGCAGTTAAAAATTATAAGGTCATCAATATACCTAAATCCGGTAGTATTAGTTAAGCTAAGAAATTTAGTTTCGTAAGAAATTTCATTAGGATTGTCTGTGTACTTCCATGTATGATGCGTTGAGCCCTTACTGTAAGTTGTCTGTGTCTTTTCATTTTCTATTGACTAACTGTTTCATTGGGGAATTCGGGGCCTTGGGATGTCTATTGGTTATTCCTGAATCCTATTCAGAAAGTTCCCCTTGAGGTAACTGATTTTTTAGGCTCCCTGATGACGAGATCTGTCGGTTACCTCGTACTTCTGGTTTAGTTCCGGCACTATTACAGAATCTTGCCTCTGGTGCGTGGATGCCCTGAGTGCTTGATTTCTGTATTGTTTTTGCCTACATTCTTCTTATTATTATCTAACTCTGTTAAATTTTGTTATATTTGCCTTTTTCAATGTAAAGATATGCAGCAACTGCGCAATCTTTTGTTGAAAAGTTATGCTAGGGTAGGTTTTGTGTTAATTTGTTTGGCAGTCTATGCCCGCCTTTTTATTTTATTTTTTTTATTTAAAATTATTCTTTAGCTTATGTTGTTTTGTTTTTTTATATATATATATATATATATATGTGTATATATATATATATATATATATATATATATATGTATGTATACATACTTACATATAGGTTATTTAAAATATGAATGCTATTAATTTTATTGAAATACTCAAAGGTTTAACCTTATTTTTTCTGGAAATTCTGTTTCCCATGATTGTAGAGAAGCAATAGATATTTTTTTCATAGCTGTGGTAACAGATCATAATTTCACGAGTACTAAATATTATTTAACAAATGGCAACATTACGAAACAAATTGGTTTTTTCCCAGTTACGACGAAAAATAATTTTATATTATTCAAGGACAAGTTTTAAATAATATAGAGGGGAAAATAACACAAAGTCAAATTTACACTACAACAATGTTCAAATATAATAATTTTCCTGCTGTACTTTATCTTCTTGCATTGGAAATGATGAACACAACATGTCAAGTGCCTGAATAGCTGAGCGTCTTTACTAATGAGTCAGCTGATCAATTTTCTGTAATGTTTGTTTAACTTCCTGCCGGGAGATACAGTTTAGCATTTGATGGAGAAGTTACTGCTATTCGTGTCAAACTCGAGCAGTTTATTCAAATGCAAAACATTTTTTTTTAAACTCTCATCCTGTCCGTCTCTAAGGTTGCGCTCCAATCTATTAAATACATTGATTATGTACTATCAGTTGTCATAAAATGCCGGACATTTATAAGTGCCTGTGAAAAAGAGAGATTATAACAATGCTCCAGTGGATCTCGCAATATTGCGGGATATTTGTCAACGAACTCTCCAGTGGGCCAGCAAAAAATGTGCAGATGTCCTACAGACTGTAAACGATGCAGTTTCATTGGCCACAGTTTTGCACCTAATTAAGAGAACTCGTTCCGTGTGGTACCGTAAAGAGATGTTTGATCACGTTATGTCTCAAAACTAGGATTTCTTGGAGCACGTAGGCATTCCTGATTGGCTTCGTCGTGCTTCTGTGACAATATTCCGCTTATCTACTTCCACAAGTATTTGGAAGTGCACCTTATTTGTTTTGGTCTGATGTCTTGTACACTCAGCACAACGTGTGAAAACCGACTTATCATGGATGGTAGCCACTTGCTACGCTGCAGAGTTCTTTGTAGGTCTTCTTTGGTTAAGCGCTGTTAGGAGACGAAGGGCTGAACTTCCATCTGAAGTAATGACTATTCTTCCCTTTCCTATGTTCTTTTCCTCTTTCTTTTTTTGTATTGTGTTTCTTACATTTATGAAGTCTGTTTCATTTAGCAATAAAAAAATTTCAGTAAAGCCTATTAAACATAAAACCTAAAATAATTGTCCATGAAGGTTCAGTACGAGGTTTTTGTCTTTTGTTAAAAAAAGGATAATTAAATTCTGAGTAAGGAATGCGGATCATATTTATGAAGCGAAGGAACGGAGAATCCCGATCCTTGACATGAAATTTCAAATAAAATGATAATTTTAACTTAAGGTAATATTAAATATAATTTTATTTGAACTTCTGGGACGAACCCATTACAAGACTTCTACATTAGCTCTCTGCGTAAATTTCAGTTAGTGTAGTCAAGTAATGAGTCGATCCGATGTTCGGCAGACCTTCGTATGTGAAAATGTCTCAGCTCGCTGCAGGATAGGAAAAATCCTCGCATGTCAAATGAACATATTTAAGTGTGTTGAAAAGCACTATCAGAAAGGTAATTTCCAGATCAAAATGTTAAGTACTTTTTCAATACAGCTGTTACATTTTAAGCTAAAAGTTATATTTAATCACTTTGCACCAATTTAAAAATGCTTTCAGTTTTAGAAAATGTTGATAAATATGTTTGCTAATTAGAATAATCCCTTTAATAAAAAATTAAAATAATATATTGCTTAGTTATGACAATTACTAAAGTAATTAATTAATTTCCGTAAAGTAATTATTAATTTCCGTAAATGATTGTTTACATTTTAATCTCAGAATTGCTTCTTAACAGTTTAACGTTAAAAGAACAATTCTTTTGGAGCATTTTCTGGAGGGTAAAAATCCATTTGTCAAAAGATTTCTATTTATAAGTGATAGATTGGATCGCGAAATCCTATTATATAAAGTAAACAATGGTAGAAATGATTGAATTTCGTCCTGAATTCAAGATTCATTTCCTTCTACAATTACAAAGATAACCCGACTTTCCTCTTCTACATATAACCATGTAAATAAATACTGTGTTTATATGTTTGCTCACGTGATTGCTGTTAGACATATGCTGTTAAATTAAGCATAACCTATCATTTGCCATTGTTGAGAGAGAATGGTTTTATAAAGTTTGTTTCATTTTTAACATATATGTAAATTACATTTATACTTTTAGGCGAAACGTGAGAGGTTTGGTCTCTCAATACTCATACATTATGAAGCTAATTTCTGACACCAAAGTAATGCAATATTAAAGCTAAAGATTTTAATATCTTCGTGTTACTGATAATTTGTTAATTTTAATTATCCATAGCTCTTTATTTTAAGATGTAGCTTTTCTCCTGCTTTCGATAGTGCTTTTCGGGACTCTTTTTGTCCATTTTCTATCTTGCTATAAAACTCGAAGATTTTTCTTGCGTTTTATCGAGACATATAGCACAGCTAGAACTATTTTTAAAATAATTATATTTGCCTATATAACAAATACATTTTGAAGCCGAAAGATGAAAGCAAAGAAATTTCTAAACAGACAAGTTTCGTTTTAAGGCCCTGATAATACCTTAAGAAATACCATAAAAATGGTTATAGGCCTGATCTTTAGTTTCTAATTTTTATATCCCTTTTAGTATGAGATTTCGTGCAGAATCACGCAAGAATTACTAAATATTGTGTTTTAAGGATCATCAGCAGATGACATCTTTTAAATAGGCATTCATAAAAAGAATTAATAGAAACCTAAAATTTCGTCAATTCTACTGCCTTTGATGTATATATAATTCGGCAGACACTGACCTGGATTGGACAAAACGTATTAGCTAAGATAAGAAATATTAACACGTTTTTAGTTCTAGTTGTGAACATTTCCGTAAATGTCCTTAAAATAATTTCGCCTTTAAAATCTAATCATTCTGAACTACTTTTTTTCGCATGGAAAGGCAGGTGTTGTAAATCATTCACCACTGGACGTTGTAACAGTGATTGTTACTGCATTTTATAGGATGACACAATATTTACTCGCATGTATGTGTGTAAAAGTAATTTGAACTAAAAGAAGTAATAATTTTCGTAGCTTTATTTTCGTGATTTCAAATATGGAATGAAAAAACACCACTCAGAAAGTAGATACATTTGCATAATTACGCAAATCTCATGAAACATTTATTTTATATATTTATATGTACAGTAATACCCTAAGTTACGAGACTGGTGGGACTCACGAAAGATCTCGTAAGTCAGGGTACAGCTTTGCATGGGCGCGGTAGCCCAGTTCGCAAGAGCAGCGGGCCAGTGATCTGAACGTCCCTGGTTCGATGCTCGTCGATGCAAATCTACCGCCGTGTTCAATAATGGTGGCCGAGGCACGTAAAATAGGGCGGGGCTACAATGTCCTCCAAGTTCTCAAATTTACCTCTGGAGGTGCGGGGTCAAGTTTTCCAGTCTCGTCACTTGACTCGGTTCAAAATTACGGTACCAGGCATTTAGCCAAGTCGGACTCCGATACTTGTGGTGCTAATTCAAAACAAGAGTCTCACCTTCATCGCCCATAACCTTCGGGACTTGATCTGATGTTACTGTCGCTCAAGGGGCATAAGCAGCAACAACAACACAGCTTTGCATATAAATACATATAAGTTTTGTCTAAATTGGACCAAGAAATTACAAAATCACCAGTTTGAATGAAAAATAACGTATTCAAATTTAAATACTGTTGGATTTTGATTTTCTTTTTTTTGCATTTTTTTTCTGAAGTTTAAATAACTCTTATAATTGTCACTAGATGGCGATACTTCTGAAGTTTTGCCATCTCTAATCTTCCTTCCCGTGATGTAATTCAGTAGCTTGTAGGTAGGAGAGACGTGTCTTTTTTTACTCGCCGTTCAATGTATTGTTTAGATGTACTGTGAGAGCACTTATCATACCAATTTCTGTTGGAATATATCTAGAAGTTTGAAGCATAGACATGCCGACATTCTTCCTCGTGAGTATCTAAACATTACCTTGTACTAAGCTAATTTTCACCCTTCAATAAAGTCAGTTCTACAACATGCTTGCCATCATTTGAAAGTTATCAACTTGTTGAGAATTTACATTGTGCATATGTACAATATTAAAAAAAATGTTTTTCGGCCTTTTGTTTTCGCGAAGAATTTCTTTGTAGCAGACAAACATTTTTTTTATATTTTCCTGCTTTGTCGTGATCAAGTGATCTTTATTAGACACTAAAATC
The DNA here is from genome assembly GCA_907164885.2 of Dolomedes plantarius. Classification (NCBI taxonomy): domain Eukaryota; kingdom Metazoa; phylum Arthropoda; class Arachnida; order Araneae; family Dolomedidae; genus Dolomedes; species Dolomedes plantarius. The sequence continues at coordinate 79,129,550 of OU015500.1, read as the reverse complement.
TGCAACCGTTATCAGTTACGATGAGACCTTCTGTCAAGTTTATAATTGCCATTAGGTTTCCTCATGGAATTGGGTCTGAAATGTCGGATTCGTCAGTGATGCTTTGGTAACGCATCTCTATGATATCATCTACTGTCAGCTCCTAAAGATGAGAATCCAACAGCTCGTTGACATCATCTCCATCGACTTCCATATCTAATTGCCTAGCTAGATAGGCAACTTCTTCTATCACATGAGTAATGTGATCAGTTTCACGCGTTGCTTCTGTCTCGTTTTTTAAAAAAATATTAGACAAAGTTTCCTCCAGACACAATTTAAAGTTTTTTGAAGAAAATTTCATTCCACGATTTAAAAAAAGTGATAAAAGGGTAAAATCAAAAACCTCGTAACTTTGAGTTCGCGAAAGTTCTGGTAGCGTGATTCGGGGTATCACTGTATATAATTTCTAAAGGTCATTTTAGGCATGCACATATTTAACCTTATCCTGACGGGGTGGTATAGCATGTATCCCAAGTATATGGGCCCAAGAATGTATATATATATATATATATATATATATATATATATATATATATATATATATATATATATATATATATATATATATATATAAAGCGATAAAAGGCAAACTGGTGTAAGTCACATTTTCAAGTTTTTTATTTGAGGGCAAAAATGTAATCTCCATGTTCAATTTTTAGTGGAATTGCAAATAATTATTATTTGCAATATTATAATAATTATTAATTATAATTTGTTTAATTTATAGTGGAATTTTTTTGTAGTTTTTGCAGTAAAACACTTTGGACTTACACCACTTGACTTACTGACTTACACCAATTTGCCTTTAACCGCCTCATTCATATATATATATATATATAAACCCCTTAATGCCTTTTCTTACAAAGGAATGCAATTTCCCTAAAGAGGGAATCGGAAAAATGGTCCCCGTAAGCTAGAGTTTAAATCACTAATTAAAGTTGGCTGCACTCGTCGTAAATTTGACAATTTTTCGGTAAATCGGTATTTAAATAATGAAATCTTGAAAATACTATTTATATGTTTCCTCAGTTAAATATTAATCGTGCAATCCCCAAAAATGCTTTTCACTATTTCAAGTTAACCTAGCTCAAAAATCTTAAAGACAAAAGATTGACTGCTATGTATTCCTATCATTGGTATATACTTAGTGAACCAATCATTCTCTTACATTCCTAATTCTCCGTCTCGTAGCTAGTTGCATTTCACACCTAAGAACTGGACATCTTGAAGGAGGCAGAAAGGTTTTCTCCTTGTGTTTCATCTGTAACAGTCATCTCATCGCCTGCATGGGAGCATCTAAGACCATACTTTTTCCAAGAATCCACATTCCATTGTGGACTTCGTTAATGTTTATGATCTTCATGTTTTTGTGTATTACAATTTGGGATAATAAAATACATACTAATTGCTTATTTAGATTACAACTATTTGTAATCTCAACTTCACGTGTTTCAATCTCTTTAGATAGATTTTTTTCTTCTTACATACGTAATAGTGAACTCTACGGATTGATATAGCATGTTAGTCTCAACGAAATTTTAGCTTTTGAAACCACTAAAACTGAGAATGAGTTTCTTTTAAGATAAAAAAACTATATCAATATTTCAACATTGGTTTCACTGTGTTAATACATTGTGTTAAATATCTATTATTGTTTACTAATGACACAAGTCTAGAATTGTAAATTTATAACTATCGCATACACCATTCAACTTGATAATACACTTCTTTTCACATATTTTTCTGTATTATGTATTTCATAAGTGCACTATCATATTATTTTGAATAATTCCATAATGAGATAATAAAAAATATATAGTTATCCCATTTTGTACTTTGATCACATATTTAATACAATATACACAGTGCGTCAAATAAGTTTTAAGACTGGGTCTGTAAAATGAAATGGAAACAAGAAATTAATACCTGTTTTGGTTTTTTATTCAAAATAGGACCCTCCGACTTCAATGCACTTTTTGCAGCGATTTAAAAATGAATCGAAAGTCTGCTGTAAATCACTTTGTGGAATGGTCTGCAAAGCACGCGTCGAAGCTTCTTGTATGGTCGAAATATCCTCAAAATACCACCCTTTTAACTTCATTTTAAGTTTTGGGAATAAGGAGTAGTCACAGGTTGCTAAATCAGGTGAATATGGTGGATGGTTCAACACACAGACATTATTTTTTGCCAAAAATCGACTAACAATAAGGCAGGTGTGACTGGGTGCATTGTCGTGTAACAAACACAAACTGCTTTCAGTCCTATAGTCTGGACGAATGCGACGATTTCTGGCCATCAAACGCTTTAAAACAGCTAAGTAGTATTGACCTGTAATTGTTTGTCCAGTTGGAACAAATTATTTGTGGATAATACCTTTACTATCGAAGAATGTAATGAGCATTGTTTTGATTTTGGATGGAACTTTTCGTTTTTTTTGGCTTGTGGTGAATTTGGTGACTTCTATTCCGCAATTTTTCGCTTTGTTTCAGGATCATATTGGAAACACCAGGTTTCATCACCTGTAACAATGGACTTCAAGAAGTTTGGATCGTTTTCAAAGGCTGAAATAATGTCTCCGCAATGTGCACTATTCATTGCTTTTTGTTCAGGGGTTAAAGTGTGTGGAACAAATTTAGCACACACATTTGTTTTGCCAAATCTTCATGCAGGATGGTTCGAATTGTATCTTTGCTGATGTTTAAAGAATCTTCCATCATTCTCAGTGATGCACAACGATCGTTTGTTACGAAATTTCGTACTTTCTCAATAACTTCAGGTCTCCTAGATGAAATTGGTCTTCCACTACGCTGATCATCTTCTACTGTATCTCTTCCGTCCAAAAAACGTTTGTGCCACACAAAAACATTTCATCTACTTAAACAACAGTCACCGTAAAGTTGTTTCATGAGTTGGTATGTTTCCGAAGTACTTTTACCAAGTTTTGCGTTAAATTTAATTACAGCTCATTGCTCCATCCTAAAAAATCAACATGAAAAATATTCCCTTCTGCAATAAACGCTAGCCTTCTCTCACCTACTTAATGAAATGCGCACAACTTGTTAGCAGTGTGCCAGCAGACGATGGACGTTATGACGCATGCGGATTTACACTCACAGCGCCTTTACAACCTGCGCTCTGGGACGAGTCTTAAAACTTATTTGACGCACTGTGTATTATCACTGTTTTAATTTTTTTCCCTCTAAGACGTAATTATAGATTGCTAAAACGAAAATAGCGATGTTCATAATATAACAGAATGCAATGAAAATAAAAGATGAATTAATTTGATTGAGTAATTAATTTGATTATTGATTGGAAGGTTTTCAAACTCAAAATAGATTCATTTTAACATCTAATATTTAAATAGGATTTTTGGTTATATAATATTCGAATGTCCATCAATGCTCATCTGACCACTTCATTTAAATGCTTAAAATTACTTATCATCCCTCTATTTTAATATCCAACAATAATTCAACCCAAATATATATTCTATGAGGGCTAACCAGTATTATTTACCAAAAAGCACATTTCTTGAGTTTTATTTCTTAAATTTTCCCAAGGCTTTATTTAGGAATTATTTAATTAATTTTCTCCACTTATTGTATGCATTGGGTAATTTATAATTTAAACATAATTTCGAAAGAACAATTTTTTATTTGTTTAAGTAACTTCATTGGTGAATTAAATGCGGATATATTTAAAATTTCTAAAGGATATTAAATTTGATCACATAGCATTATTAATATATTGTTCGAGTAATTTCTTTAATGCATGGTGAGCTTTGTACAAATACTCTAAGCAGCACTTACTAAACTTCTTTTCATATAAACATACAATCATTGTTTTTTCCAAAGGTTAATTTGAAAAATTTATGAGGATTTACAACCTTATGGAAACTATGATTAACTTCTTTTGTTTTGCAATAATTTAATTACGAATTTGAAGTTTTCATATCTAAATTAATTTCTCAAATAAAAATAATTTTATATCAATTTCTCTTAACTCATCGAGCTTATTTGCTCTTAACTCTTCAGGTCAGAGCTTAATAATAATGTTGAAAATGTCCTGCATTTAAGTATCTAATGACAGTTTGCTTAGTAAACGTTATAATAAGAAGTCTGCTTTATAGAAGAAAATTTAAAGTCATTGCATTTTAACTTATCATTTTTTACCATGAAAAATATTTGTGAATTATATAAATGAATGTTTGTCCTCTATTTGTATATCTACAACTAATTCATAAATCAAAGACTGACTCAAAAGAAAAAGAAAAAGAATTTTCTATATTTTGGTAAATTTACTAGTGACTGAAATGTACTTACATATAAGATTATAATTTAGATAATACTTGACTTTCTGGAAGAATAATTGGATCATTTCCTGTTTAATAACATCACATTTGTAAAATGCTTTTAATTCTCGCTCCCTGTTGATAAAATATTTCAAAAGAAACCTATTGATAAACTCAAAATAAACTTCAATAGCATCATATTTTTGAGATAGTTGCTGGAAAGAAATAGAAGATATTATATATATATATATATATATATATATATATATATATATCGAATATATATATATATATATATATATATATATATATATATATATATATATATATATATATATACAAACACTGGTGTTCAAAATTATGAGAATTTGCACATTTCATTGATTTTCTGGAGAACTAATAGACAGATTTTAATGAAATTTCGTATGGATACACAGATATATAAGGGAAAAAAATATACTATGCAACAGTTATGGTCCGCACTCATCATCGTCAGTTAAGCTCATCAGCGCAAGAATGCCCAAAACCCACATTGCAAGATCAAACATATAATGACGGCGCGTTGCATACTGGAAACAAGGCATTTCGGGGAGTTCTTGTGGCTGTTGGTCCCAATCCTGCAGCAAAGCCGTTTTCAGCTCATGGATAATTCTCGGACGGTGAGCTCATTAGGGGTTTAATAGTTCTTTAAATTTCGGTGTAGATATCTGGCTGGCCAACCTATCTGGTCAATATCCTCACATTCAAGATAATCGTCGACAAGGTGAGCCTTATGTAGACAAACGTTGTTGTCCTCATAACATCTTCCACTAGTTTTCCAGAAATTGAACAAAATATGAAAATCTTCTTAATTTTGTATAAAAATTCAATCTAAGTGTACATTAATATATTGGAATGATCTTACTTTGCCTTATTTGTTGAAATATTCTTATTAAAACCTCATAAATAACTGTTAATATATGATTTTGTCCTATTTTGTTAAACATCGGGTGTTCATATAAATAAATTAATTAATTAATTAATTTATATATACATATACACTGCTGGCCACTGTAAATGCAACACCCTGAAGGAAACATGCAAATAACATGGAATTTACAAAATGCATTAGCGGAGGTGAGATATACAAATGAATAGAATTTCTTTGTAGACGTACATCACGCGCGCCTGTGGCGCTACTTCAAAGCGCTATTTAAGGCTAGGAGATTTCGACGATTTCAAGTTCGGCAATTGTGTTTTTCTTGTGGTTTTTTTTAAAAAAAAACGATCAATTATGCCTCGCCGAAAACAGCGATGATCTTTTGATCAAGTATCCGAGTTCGACAGAGGAAGGATACTGGCCTACCGAGATTATGGATTATCTTTCAGGGAAATCGGTAGTCGTGTTGGACGAAACCAAACAACTGTAATGCGGATATGTGATCGTTGGATGCAGGAGGGTACGACGGACCGGCGTGTTCGATCGCATTCACCTCAGCGCACCACTTCACGTGATGACAGGCAAATTGTGCGCATGGCAGTGACGGATCGCTCAGACACATCACGAACCATAGCACAGCACATGCAGTCTGTTACGCACCATCCAGTGTCCAAATTCCACAAAAAACCTATTACCTTTCGACCAGTAACTGTTGGTTTCGGTACCTACATAACTTATGCTAATAAATTGATAATACCAGTTTTAAAAAATCTTTTCATTAAAATAAAAAAATTTGGATCCAATATAATCACTAATAGCTTACAATTAATATCAAAAATCAAAAATTTAAACGATATAGAACTAATAGAATCTTATGACGTAGTAGACCTATTCAATAATATAGACACTACTTTTCTTTTTTCAATTCTAATTGAGTTTTTTCACAGGTTTGATTTACAAGAATATATTACTTTTACTCTTTTTAAAAATACACTTCGTATCATATTGTTTGAAAATTATTTATTTAATGGTACAACATATTACATTCAGACATTTGGACTGCCAATGGGAGGTGGATCATCGTCCTATTTGGCAGATTTATATTTATATTATTTTGAATCTAAATCATCACTTTTACAAAATATAGCTTTCTTCAGATACGTAGACGACATTTTCATTGCTCACGAGGTTAACTGTAACTTTGTTCCTACTTTTTATCCAGCTAATATAAAACTAACTAAGACCGAACAAAACTCCAAAAATGAAATCAACTTTTTGGATGTAACCATCACTTTGTCAAATGGAACACTATCTTTTTGCATATTCGATAAAAGAGATTTATACGACTTTAACATAAACCGTCTATCCAATTGGAATACAGCTTTACATTCTAATGTTAAACGTAATATAGTCAACAACTACATAATTCGTTGTGATAGACTGTGTGAATCTAGGATTGAGATGAATAAAAGAGTTAAAAACTTCATTGAACTGGCTGTACAGGCGGAGTATCCGGCTGGCTTTCTGGTAGATATACTGAGGCGTTGTTTTGGGCGCGTGGATGTCCTTGGGCACTTGGACTTGGAGGTATAGTGTTTTTGTCTGCTGTTTTGAATTTTATAGTTTTAATGGTTTTATTTAAAATAGTTTATAAGGTGTGGTGTTTTTTAATGGTAGTGTAATTTTTCAATGTAATGTGGCTTTTTCAGTGCCTTTTCTTATATTTTTAATTACTGTTTTTAGTAAGGTAGTTTTTAGAGATCATCTTATGACATTATGTCACTTTATTTTATTATAGTATATAACTTCTACTTTTATGTCTAACTTTTTCTATTTATTGTCTCAAACCTTTTTGAAAAGTTTTAAATTTTCTAATTGATGTATGACGAATGCTGGGAAAGTTTTAGCTATGTAAAAAGATCTTTTAACCAGGATAGAGGGGTCTTAATACCCCTCACGTCTTTTTAAATACATCAATTTCCGTTTTTGTTTCAAAAATTTCCTTTTTGCTTCAGAATTTCACTATCCTTTTTTAGCTTATCTTGGTGTATCATTATTGTTTTAATTATATCTTATATAGTATTGTCTAATAATTGCAGCTTAGCGCATATTGACAATATACATATTAATGCCTATATTTATAATGTATTGGTTTTGGTGCAACACATTCTTTAAATATTTTAGTTATATATATATATATATATATATATATATATATATATATATATATATATATATATATATATATATATATATATATATATTACTTTATCAAGTGGTTTTACTTTGCCTTCTTTGTTGCAATATACTTACTAAAGCTTTACGAACAATTGCAAATATAAGAAAAGTTTTAGACATGATTATTTCGAAAGGTTTACTAGAGAAAATTATAAGCGAAAATATACCATCGAAACCTAGTGTAATGTAATTATTTAAATGGCGGTTTGCAACATTAAGAAATATATCAATAAATCTGCATGGTTAAATAAAATTTTATTGTAAATACATGCACCCTTATTTCTCGAAACCATTGCTTAAAATGATTTTTCAAATGTGTTTCTATTTAAATATTTAACAATAATTTACGTATCACTATGTGTTAAAATCATAATCTAAAACAAGCTATAACATAATAACCTACTGTCAATCTATATAATTAAAATAATCTACATTTTTCACTAAAATATTCCACACATCTCATGTTGTTAACCCATTATAATCCAAGAGTAATATTTGTGATTGATAATGCCAGGTATTCACATTCGCAAACTGTGCTTCTAAAGGTAAGTTACAAATCAAAATTATTTCAAACGTAAATAATAGTGGTTTTTGAATAAGGATTTCATTTCTAAATCCCCAGAGAATGAAATGCTAAGGCATTTAACATTTCTACTGGGAAATAATGTGTGATCATTAAGGAAATTTCTCCACTCTAGAAGTATTAAAATTCGGGAGTGTTGATTTCGCGTAGTAACATATTTTGATTAATGGCCATAAAAATCCCCTTTGAAAAATTGCAATTCACCGTTGCGTGTGAGGATGTCGTAAATCAATTTTTAATTATTCTTCCCTCCACACCGTTCTTAATCTTCTAGGTTACACTCAGTTTTAAAGATAATTAAGTTATAGATTAAAATTTTCTTCATAAAAGCTTTTCTGGGGCAAATACCTGTTACCGTCTTTTGATAAATGCCCAACGTAAACTTTTGAAAGAATTTAAACATATTGGTAAATGATTTTTCGCTATTGTTCTCTAACTGTAAGGCTAACGCAAGGATAGAAAAAATATAAAAAGGAAAAAAAATGAGTAAAGATATTGATGAAAAAACATGCGTGGATTCAATTTTGTAGAATACAGACTTCAGTCTAGAGAAAACTTAATGACCCTTCAGGAAGAAGTTTTATTAAAATTTTGACAGATTATTTCAATTTTGTTCTATGAAATTTGCGTACAAAGAAAAAAACATTCCTACATATTTCATATCATAGACCGTTCAGCAAAGATTTAAAGTTTATCGAGGCATACATTTCAATTTTTTATCTACATTTTTTAACTTATGTTGAGAAAAAATATGTTATACTTTTTCGCGTGAAGGTGCTTTGCATAAAATGCGGTGTAAAACAAACGTTATTTATTTTACCTCAAAATATATTTTATTTATTTTCACCAAAACAAATTTTATTTATTTTACATTAAAAATATTTATTTTACTGTAAATATTTTTGACATGAAATCTATGCAGCGTGGACAATTTTAATTTAAATGTCCCAATAGTTTACAGTAAGATTAAATTTATTTTACATCCCATTTAATGTACCTAAGTTCAAATTTTAAGCCTAAAATAATTGAGGGAAAAAGAATAAACTTTATGACCTATTATAGCAGATAACCTAATATATTTTAGTGCCATAGTTTAACTATCCAGACTTTGGCTTGATATATACGATTTAAATCTAAAATCCAATACTGACATTGTAAAACTAAATATATAAATAATGGATATTATTAAATGTATTACTACTTTTATGTATGATGATGTATGTATGTGAGCGGATCCTCATCTTGATTTATTTTGTTTACTCATCGCCAAAGATCGATTTGTAGAAACTGGTGTCTGAATACTTTAAATTTGGAAGGTTATCTTCACGTTATACTGTAAATTCAGTTTGTTTAATAAAACTGCTTTATCTTTTCATCCTGAATCTAGAAACGTAAAACATTTAATGTAACACTACATTAGAATGATATATAGAATAAAAGTTCCAATAAAACATACATGTATTTAGTACAGGTTGAGAAAATAAAAAAATATATATTTTCGTAAATTTTACTTCGCAAAACCTTTACTTTAATGCGTTTTTGATTTTTTAAACTTCCCGATTCGTCAATATAATAGATATGAATGCTTATGAAACGCAAGGTACTTAAACTTGATTAATACACATAGTTATGAATAGCGAATTGTATAAATAAATTTAATAATGTAAGTGTAATGAATAACTGCATGTAATCAAGTAAAATGATTTAATAATTTGAAGGATTATAAATAACAAAATAATCAGTCATTTAATTATTCGAAGAATGAAAAATGATCTGATGATAAAATCTTTTAACGATTCAGAGAATTAAAAAAAGATATAATGATTGAATCATTTAAGGATTTAAATCTTTTAAATGATTTAATGATTTCTTCCTTGTTTGATGTATTAACATCACTGCATTTAATGAATGCATTTTACAGCGTAAATAGCATAACTTGTTATTTATATAACATATAAATATCAAATACATAATTGCAAATAGTTGTTAGGGTAAATATCTCTGTCTTCAGATAAACATTTTTTCAAAACCATTTTATGTACTTAAAATACAACTTCATCTTTGTAGATAACGAAAGGAGTCTTTATGTTCCGCGCAGTATATGTTTGGTCATAAAGTTACGTAATTATTCCTAATTTATGTTGTATGCCGTAACCCATTACAAAGGGAAATACTGATAATCCGATATCATATTCCAAAGAGAATATTTTGTTCGGCATACCAGAATACATTTAGGAAATACATTTCGTGAACCGTAAATCTATTTCCTGAAATGTATTTATTCGGTGCACCTCTGATAATAAAATATCCTACCTTTGAATACATTTTCTAACCGAGATGCTCTTAAAGTATTTCTAAACTTAGCTTCTCTCCAATGAATCGTAAATAATGATTTATCTCCTTTTATGTAAAGCCTTACAGAACACTCTTGACAACACTGTTTTCTCTTTTATATAGCTTTAGAAACCATAAAAGGGAACGCCATGAAACTAATTTGGAAGTACACGGTTCCAGACATTCGGGTAGGAATTACGTTTCTAGAGTTTTATATTTTGTTTCACACGTCATGCATTTTAAGTTATGAAAGTAAATAATACATGAAATTAAAATTTTTGCAGCTTGGAGGAAGTTGCGCTAAAAGTTTGTAAACATAAAATGAAAGCTCATATTAAAATATCACTCTACTAAGAAACAATTCTGTTTAAAGAGTGTAAGACATTTTTTTCGTATCTTGTATCAAAATTGTTTTCTTAACTTCAGTTTTTGCGAAACCAGAAAGAAGTATATTTGATATTTGCGCAGTATCTTGGGAAATTTTGACTTAATGCTTTTCTCTAAATGCTTTTTTTTACAAACATTCCGGATAAATTATTGGTTTCTTATTAAATTCAAATAGAAAATTTTTATATATGATTAAATGCAAAGAAATCTTTTAGAGATTGTATATTTATTGGATGTCAGATTTAAAAGGGTTGTTTTTATTTCTACAGAAATAATTATTTGAAGGTTGCAAAAATTTGAATGTTACAATGAAAATATACAATTGATTGGGAAAACTGGGTGATAGCTTCAAATCAGTGAATAAGACACAAAATTAAAGAAATAAAGGAATTGGAATATAGTCGGAGTAAGTCAAGGGAGGCAAAAGTGTTGACTTATTTGGCTTAATGCGTAGACGTTCTCCCAATCTGCTCCTGGAGAAGTAAACCGCACTTCCATTCAAAAACCTTTAATTGACATTTTATTACAGTAATATAAAGGTTTTTTAAGGTTTTTCTATCTCTTGAGTTGTTGCGATGGTTTTAATGTTTTATTTCCTATTAGATCCATTGATATACATAAACAAGATCCCGAAAGATAGAAGCTTTATAATATAATCGATGTAAACTAAATACTATGTCATTTATATGAATTTTATTCATCCATTTAGTTAGTTATAAATCTAGGAATGAAAAACGAGAGCGTACATATGTATCATAAAATTTCTAAAATATTGAATCCATAGGTATAAATAAAGTAGATCTCGAATTTACAATGCTACATAGTATAATCGACATAGTATTATCTTCTCTATGTGAATTTAAATTTTCTATTTTTTTCTAAATAGAAAACTAGAAACGAAAATGGATTACTTACACGTATTATATATATTTTTAAATAGTTCTTATGCATTTAACGGATTTTCTATGGCTCATATTATGGTAAAATATTATCCTTAAATCATAAAATTTTTACCAATTATTCATCTCCCAGTTTTCAAAAGCCTCAAACACCAATATTATTAATTTCCTTACCTGAAATGTCAATATTTTAAACTGAGGAAGCCACATGTCAAAACAGGGTTTTTCTAGTTTTGCATAAACAAGACACCAGTACCTCTAAAATGCAGATACCTAATGGTTTGGTTTGGTATGGAGCGCTACGGTCAACTATACCTAATGGAAGACCTAAACAGATACCTAATGCAATTCAATTCCATTAGAAGACTCCCATATATCTCGCAGTGGTTTTTTGAAAGCAGTGTCTTTTTAACATGTTCGAGCTGTATAAAAACATTTTCTTGGATGTAATAATAATTGTTCATTCAACCTCATAATAGGGAAATTGTATTTTGTTTATTCATTGAATCCTGATCAAAATGCAATTTATTTGCATCTTAACAAGGATGCATTAGTAATCTCACAATAATATAGATTGAAATACAATTCTTCTACTCGCTAATGTAAAAATTTCGGCACGTCTAGTACAGTGATAAATGAATTAATTGCTATTCACAGAAAACTCTTAAAGGATTTTTGATAATCTTTTAGAACTAGCCATCATGTTAGTTATAATGATATTGCATTGTTTTCTAGTAATTAATATTAAACGGAATTCACATCAATTTTTCTTTTAAAAAATAATCATACGAATGTTCATAATTTATTAATATGGTATTAGCCATTTAATTGCTATTTTTTCAGGTTTATCTAGTTATATATATATATATATATATACACACACACACACATATATATATATATATATATATATATATATATATATATATATATATATATATATATATATAAAGAAACCATGAGTAATAGTATCTGAATTAACAAATATTTATAATGTACTATCAAGGTATTTAATAATGAAGAAAAAATATATACATCCTTAATTGCTGGGGATTCTGCAACTTTATCAAATAAATTAAATTCCTGAAAAGTCGTAATAGATATGTTTGGATAAGTACTTTACAATTTTTTTAGAAACTACTTAAATGAAAAAACACGCAGTATTTAAATGAATTTGAAAAATAACATTGATTTCTGGAAGCAGAAATAAAATAGTACTGAAATTATTAAATTAAATACTTAACCAGTAACAGAAAATATGATGAAATTTTAAGCTATAATTTTTATCTAATAAGAGACGTTTCGGATTAAAAGTGCTCAAAGTTTTAAAAAAAGGGAACAAGTTTGAGGTAGAATGATTTCTTATGGATTTGTGGAAATATAAATTGCAACAATTTACAATAAATATTTTTATAAAACTTCAATTATAGTCATCATATACAGAAGTCAACAATAAAAAATCAAATTTTGTTTTATCAAGATTTTTAATAATTAATACTAATCATAATTAGCGCGGTAGATAAACTTTTGTTTTACAACTATTGATTTAAAGTACATGCATTATACCATAACTTCTTAAATAGATTTGTGGAAGACCATCTTAATTTGCTGTGAAATTTAATAAGTGATGTTTTAAAATGAGGAAAAATTTAACAAATACGATAAATTTATGGAATTTCCCGATAGTATGATTAAATTAAATTGAAGAAAAAATTTAAACGGTATTGAAATCATAAGAAATAATTATTTGGTACACATTTGGATTATTGTAATGTTTTTTTAATTTATCAATACTTCATTTTACTTTACGATTTATTTGTTGCTTCCAAGAGAATTTCCCTGTTATATTTCTGTTTCCGAAAAATTTAGAATGTTCGGTTAGTATTATGAGACAGTCACGATTAAGATAGTAACGTTATGTGTCACTTTCCAAATTTACATATCTTTTGTTGTGTCGGATTTTCAGTCACTGTATTTGGCATCAATAAAATTAAATTCATCCAATCTTCTGAGTATAAGTAATTTTCTTATACGTAAAAACTTATAGCAGAGATTTTCTCTTTCTACAGCTGGCAACTACTTAGCCAAATTTAATTTTCCTCTTTTAGTTTATAGTTCAGTAGAAATTGAAAAAAAAACAATGTACTTGTGACTTTGATGCTCATATCGGAACAGCCTTAAAATAATTCTATGTAGTGTAATGATAGCTAAAATACATTTAAAATGTACTTTTCATATGACTTTTGTATATATGACTACACCGGCAAAATTTTCATGCAGACGATAGCTATCCGGATATGTATCAAAATTGAAATATTGAAAAAATATCGAAAAATTGTGATACCTCTTTAACTATTCCACTTAGAAATTAACTGTTTGAAAATTTTTCCGTATATTCCTTAACTTTTTCGAAAAACAATTATTCAGATTTACTCAGATTTACGACATATACAGTAACTCAGATTTATTCTAAAGCAGAAAATTTTAAAATGTGATAAAGTTTCAACTTTACCACGGTGTATACAAGAAAATGTTTTCAAAATTAAAACTTTTTTATAACCCTTTTTTTATCGACACAATAATCCATTTGATTTTTAATAGTATTCGGACACTTTGGATAAATGAGGACAAATTAAGGCCTTATTATAATAGTGGTCCAACTCAACTTTAAAAAAAATGCAATTAACCTCATTTTCATGTTCATACAAGTCATTTTTCTCTTATTTTTAGACTGGTACACCTTCAGATTATTTCTGCTGCCAACAGAGGGCATTATAAATTAGACTTCACCAATCATTTCTTAGCACTCATTAGACTTTATGCTATGCATCTCAAAATGAACAAGAATGGAGTTAGACCACTATTCAAATAAGGCCTTCAAATATACTCAATTGTACTTGTCACCACGTTTTCTCAGAGTTAAGGACAATCTTGATAAGGGTAACATCGTAGGTGCTGTTTTTGTGGATTTTAAAGGAGCATATGGTACAGTTTGGAAAAATAGGCTCATTTATAAACTAGCTACTAAACATATATCAGGTAATATGCTGCTGTGGTTTAGTGACTTTCTTGACCAACGCCTTATAAATATCCGTTATGGAGCCGCACAGTCTAGTTTTAGGACTTTACAAACTGGTCTTCCCCAGGGAGCTGTGTCGAGCTTTTTGCTGTTCGATGTTTATGTTGATGATTTAATACACTCCTTGATTGATAAAAATATTTGTATACTCATGTATGCTGACGATCTTGTCATATGGACATCTAGCCCTAAGAATAGAGCAAAGGAGAGACTTGAAATTTCCCTAAATAATGCCATGTCCGGATTTCAATCCTGGTGTTTAGAAACCAATATGACTGTCAACACGGAGAAAACAACTTATCGGACTTTCTCATTATGCCAACAACCATTACAACTGCACATATCATATAACAATATTGACCTCCCTAGCAGCGAGAGTACCAAGTATCTGGGAGTGGTTTTAAATCGCAAACTTACCTTTAAATTATACATTGATGATATTAGGCAGCGGGCTGAGAGACGTATGTTATTGCTTAAACGTCTTGTAGGAATCAGGTGGGACTGTGCTACCACAACTCTACTTGCTACTTATAGGACTTTTATAAAACCTGTCATGACCTATTGTAGCGCTCCTCTTGTTACATTATCTGAGGGAGGTATAAATAGATTGGAACGGCTACAAAATAATGCACTTCGTCTTATCACTGGTGCTGTTAAAACTTCACCTATTGACGCTCTGCTGTTGTGTACCAAGGAGACCCCTATGTAATATGAAATAAAGAAATCAGCTTTGAAGCTCTATCAGAAATTAATTCGTTTACATCACAGTGATATGTGGATTAAAAACTGACCTCGCAGGCTGAAGACTCAGGATGGCTTTCTTCAAGCTGTTCTAAAAGTGATGGACGGACATGGTATCCCATCTCAAGTTGAACCGTTGCTGCCTCCCATATATCCCATGGAGGATAGTAGAATATATCATCTGGACCTTCTGAGTCCTGTTTCAAAATCTCGGGATTGTACTGCAGTTTTGTTCAGCGCGGGGATGGAGACTATTTACAATCGGTTTCCTCCTGAGGCATGGTTGCACGTATATACTGATGGGTCAAAGCTTTTGAGATGGATGGTGTGGCCGGAACTGGTATTTATTGTGAACTTTTCTCCTACTATCTTTCGTTGGGAACGGCCAGGGCCGTATTTGATGGTGAAGTTGAGGCAATTAGAGTAGGCTGTTATCTTCTCAGATTTACAAGCTGCGATTCTGGCCATTGCCAACTTCTCCCAAGCCCCTAGCTCTATGACAGTAATGCAATGTAGATCCATTATCAGCGAGATGCACGAAGATCATAAAAAGATTGTTTTACAATGGATCCCATCTCACTGTGGTATTCCCGGCAACGAAAAAGCGGATGAGCTGGCCAAAAAAAGTTGTTATGTTATCCAAGCCCCATGTAACCTGGTTAGCTATAAGTCCGCTTCGGCATTGATCAATCAAGTACTTAAGACAGAGCACGTCATTACTAAAAGAACGTACGAAAGAAAAATCGTGGAGAATCTCCATTCAGAATATCCCCGATTGTCCAAGAAGCAGTGCAGTAGCTGCCTTTCGTCTTACGACTAAGCATAATTGTTTATATGCTCATCTTTACAAACATCAGGTAGTGGATAGCCCTGCCAGTCCCCTCTGCTGCAGTGGTGTGGCGATGAATGCTGATCATCTCCTCGTTTGTTCGGCCCTCACAAAGAACTGCATCTTTTCCCGATACTGGGAAGCCAGAGACTTTTTGAACAATTTTTCTGCTTAATTCTTTCTGTGTGTGTTTTATGTTTTACTGTTTATTTGGTTCGTGTATTTGAGTTTTTGTATAACAGTATACGTTATGCATATTTTTCTTTTGTGTATGGATCTCTGTACGGCGTTAGGATAATGTCTGTATCGCCTGCTGCATTGGAAAAATATATATATATATATATATTTTTGATATATATATAAATATGAAGTGATGGAATGAAGTGATGGCAGACGCGTGGACTACCCCAAGGTAGAGCTGGCTGGTTGCATGTATCTCCCAGCGGATTCAATGCGAGATATATGGGAGTCTTCTGTGCATGCCATGTCTATAGGAATTGAATTCCATTAGGTATCTGTACTGAACGATGGACGAATATGTCTAGGGCACTGGCATTCGGTACCAGAAAAGCTGGTTGCATGCATCTCCCAGCGGATTCAATGCGAGATATGTGGTAGTCCAGGGCCTTTTTATCGCATGGGCAAATCGGGACTTTGCCCAGGGCCTCCTGATGTTAGGGGCCCCGAAAACTGTCCTCTTTAACATGTTCGGAAATAGATTGTAAATAGATAGGGTCCCAGATAAGTGAAAGTTTTTTAATTTGCTTTCTGCTTTAGGAAAAATGTTAAACTATCAGGTTGTATCAGACGTACATCAGAAGGTGAAAGGCGCTTTCAATTTGATGTGAAACATGTTTATGAATGGTTCATCTTATCAGCCATACACTGAAATAGCAAATATAGGACTCACATGCAGAGTTGTTTGGTTTAAATTGTTATTTGAATCAAAATTTAAATCAAACACGATTTTTTTTATCCTGAGTTTTAACAACTTTTCCTCAGATGCTTGGTGTAATACTTCTATAGTATAGTCTATGGATAGTTCTTATTTTTATAAATGTTCGTAAATGGGGTGGACCCAAATAGAATTTGCCCAGGGGCCCCCAGCATTCATAATCGGGTCCTGTGGGAGTCTCCTGTGCATGCATTGTCTATAGGAATTGAATTCCTTTAGATATTTGTGCCGGACGATGGACGAATGTCTAAGGTGCTGTAATTCGGTATCAGAGTCAATGGGTTCGAGTTCCAGTGTTTGCATTGATGTTTGTAGCCGTTCGGAATCGGCTTTAAGCAGCAGGTTACTTGATTGCATCAATCAACATTGGTTCGAGAAAGGGAAAGCAGGGGAATGTCAGATCAGTTACTTGACCGAGAATCACAATATTTTCATGTGTTGTGTGTCAAAACAGCGTCTAAAATGTGTGAAGAAAAGATGAAATTGTCTGACTTATTTTTAGAGGAAATAAGTCAAATTAAATATATCATAAAATCAAGACTGTGGATTTGATCGGAATTGCGACACGTCACGAAATCTGGTGAATTTTTGCAGCCATCTAGACCGGTTAACAAGAATTCTTAAAATAAACACACTTATTTCAAGACAGTGAAATCCATCTACGATTTGCCATTTTTTTGTAATGAATTTCGAAGTCCTATTAGGCATTTTTATTTAGACATGTAGAATTTTTTAATGGGAGTATCACGCGAATATTTTAATGTTAGAATTTGCCACTATAGAAATCTAAATGTGAAATAATAAGAAAGCACCAATATTTATAAACAGTCGGAGAGAAAAAAAAAATGTTTCACTATGCAAATTAAAATCTAAACAGTTATTTCGATTCACGTGGCAAGATGATAAACACATTGCTGAAAAGAATAATCCGTATTACAGGGATCATTTCTTACATGTATGATACATACCTTCACAAATTTATAATACATTTAGAGGGACTTTTCAGATCCATAAAATATGTTCATGGCGGCGATGTGAATATTTTTGCGGACATTAATATATTTTTCGTTTCCCCCCTATTTTGGACCACGCAGACTTCTAAAGAGCAAACATAAAAAGTCTTTCAAAAGTTTTTCTTTTTAATCTCAAAACAAAGTGTTATTTAGAGAACTACTGTAAGTTGGATGTTTCATATTAACTACTCATAAAATTCCCCTAGTTTTTCCCGATTTTAATGAAATTAAATTTTATATAAAAAGGTACTTTTGAATGTGGGTGTACGTAATAATAATAATAATATATATATATATATACTAGCATTATTGCCCAGCGTTGCCCGGGTAGACATATAGATATAAAATTTTTCATGCATTCCATCAAAAAAATACTGGGCTGCAC
The DNA here is from genome assembly GCA_907164885.2 of Dolomedes plantarius. Taxonomy (NCBI): domain Eukaryota; kingdom Metazoa; phylum Arthropoda; class Arachnida; order Araneae; family Dolomedidae; genus Dolomedes; species Dolomedes plantarius. The sequence continues at coordinate 79,110,855 of OU015500.1, read as the reverse complement.
CCTCCGCTCTTCATGTTATTCTCGTCAGACAGAATGCGCTTAGCGCATTTCTACTGAAATGATATACCCAGTATTTTTTTGATGGAAAGCATGAACACTTTTATAGCTATATATCTACCCGGGCAATCATTCTTTAAAAATAATTTCATTAATTTTCTCATGCCTTAATATAACTAATGAACTAATTGTTCGGAATGAAAGTTATGTGTCGTTATGTTTCTCTGTTTAAACAGCTTTTCCTCCCACTGCTTAAAAAACCCCAAAACTCTAAAAGATTTATCTTATATGATTTCACGGAATAAGTAATTCAAATACATATCGTATGTTAACTCTGTTTCGCGAACCTAGGGGAAAAATCCTGTAGAACTCTTAAACTTCTTCCCATTTTATGATCCTCAAACAATTAGTATATTTAGATCAACAGAAGGCTTCCAAAAACTGGCCATGGGACAAACTTTTTCTTTTTTTTCTTCTTCCTTTTTTTCCCAAATTTTATTAAGTTCTATTAGTTTGAACGTCATTGTCTAAAATTGTCTAAAGCAGCGGTTCTCAACCTTTTTAGACTCACGTATCTACTAAACGTAAGAAAAATAAAATTAACACTTCGCCCTCCCCCCCATCACCCCCAGACCAACTCTCAAACCACCCCCAGATCACCCCAACAAACCTCTTTTCCCATGCGTATCGAATTTGACTGGTTGTGGTGAAGATGCTGTATCCACATTTAAGAGCTGCGCTTAGGGCACAAAAATCATTAAAAAATTAATTAAAAAAAACTAATTGAGCCCCAAATTTCATTTTTCCTGATTTAAGTTTCTCGGGTCCTAAACATTAACTGTGCCGAATTTGGTCCCGGTGGGTGACACAGTCTATGGTTCTATAGCGGACAAACAAACAGGCAAGCTCTTTTATATATATATATACATACATACATACAGGGTGTCTCAATAAAGTTGTTGCCAAACTTAACATGCTGGTATGTCATATCATGATGAACAAGATTTACATAGGAATGTGTGTCCGAAAACGCAAACCTGACGCTGGAGGGCGCTGTTTACTTTATCGGACGGTACCTCTTACACTGGATGGCCGAAAATATCGCATTTTTCTGGAGGAGGTAGAAAACTCAAAACAAACCAGAATCACATATGATTGTATGACCGGAAAGGCAAACCTGGTCAGCTAGAAGATAAACAAAGATGTAGAAATCCACGCATTGTTGGATTTTCATTTCTGCATTTTTGTTTATCCTCTAGCGCTTCAGATTTGCTTTTCCGGACATACATTCCTATGTGATTCTGTTTTGTTTTGAGTTTTCTATCTCCTCCAGAAAAATGCGATATTTCCGGCCATTCAGTGGGGTTGGTAAGAGGTATGGTCCGATAAATTAAGCAGCGCCTTCCAGTGTCAGGTTTGCATTTCCGGACACACGTTCCTATGAAAATCTTGTTCATCATGATATGACAGACCAGCATGTTAAGTTTGCCAATCACCTTTTGAAACACCCTATATATATATATATATATATATATATATATATATGCATATTAAAATCCGTAGGTACAATGGAAATTTTCATAATATAATTTCATGAACGATGATTACCTGAATTGATTTAACTGAAAGTAAAATTCTATATGAAAATTTTCAACTAATTTAGTTATTTTAGTTTGTGAAGGATATCCAGATGATAACCTTTTTCTAGATGAAACCATTTTGAAAAAAGGATCATACCATATATGCCACTATTTTTCAACGGCCTTGCTCAGGACCAATAACAAATCTAGATCCAAGGTTGTTGGGTATGATGGAGATGTATATTTTTACATTACATGTCCTACGAGGGCGTATTTTTTATATAACCCCTCCCACGAAGTCGTGTTTCTTGACTTTTTACGCGTTTTAACTACGAAATTTCCCCCGCAATTCATGATACATGAAAGTTCTTTCCATTCTAGGCTGGGTCACTGCATTTGTTTTACTCAACTTCAGAATTAACAGAATTTCAGTTATAATAATACTTATTCCCCAGCGAACTTTATGGCTATGCTCTTATGAGTAGCCTATAAAAAAGGGTCGTATTCTGGAGATTTTGTATCGATGAATTAACAGCTTTATTACTTTCTATACTTGCAAACAGGCAGAAGAAAACAAACCCCCCCCTCCAAAAAAAATTAAAAAACACCCCAACTAAAGGGATATTGATGCAAACCGCATAAACATGGACATACTCATAAGCCAGATTTTAATTTAAAAGTCTAAAGGATTTTTTTTATTAATAAATTTTTTATTTTGTCTAGTTTTTAAAACTCCAAGCGTTTTACTTTACTTAATTTGAACAGCGTTTTTGATTATTCAACTTAGGAAGAAAAAAAATCGAAACATAATTAAAACCAATATTTCACTTGTGTTCATAGCGACACAGACAATGAAAGAAGCAAATAATCGATCCTACATTAGTGAGAAAAAAATCCCCCTTGTTAAAAATATTATTTTCAAATTATCTCATTCTCCGATTGTCATTATAGAGTTCATTTAAATAATTAATCCAAAAGCATAAATACTGTTTCTGAAATCCCACCTGACAAGCTCAATTTTTGTGTGGTAAGATGCAGAGAATGAGTTATTAAAGCGATGTCTTAATTTTAATTTTTATCAGGAATTTCAATGTTTTCTTGAAATAAATTTCTCTTCATGTATTATTAAATGAGTAAATATCCAATTCTAGCAGCGCTGTCTGTTCAGTGATGACTGTTAAATATTTTCAGGTAGGCGTCAGGTACGCGTATGAATAATTAATTTGGAGAAGACATTCTTAAAATGGGAAGCTATGAAGCAGGAAATGTACCATATCTGTGAGCCTGTGAAGGAATTTTTATTCTACTCCAGAAATAAATTTAATAACTGTTCTGAAATTCAATTAAATGTATTATGCTATTAGACATAGACATTGTACGTTAACGAGGTACCAGAGGGCAGGGCTCCATATCCTCGGTATGGATAATTTTTGTGGCTATATTTCCGTTCTCAGGATTAAAAGAAAAGTGTTGACTTGAAAGTAAAAAAATAATTATAATAGTAATAATGATAATAATAATAATAGTAATAATAATAATAATAATTATATCAATATTAATAATAATAATAATAATAATTAATAAATAATATATAAAAATAAAAAATAATAATAATAGTAATAAATAAGAAAGTAAATAAATATAAATTTGACAAATATTTAATGTGGCAGATTTAAAAAAAAAGAAAAGAAAAGAAAAATATAAAAAGAAAGAAAAATAATGTGGCAGACGATTAAGCAAAAATCAATAAGATAGTCTTGAGGTCGATCCATCAAAAAGTGACAGGTCAGAACCAGAAACGCCGGCAATTATAATTTAGAATTTAGAAGATTTAGAATGGAAAGTTAAGAATAGGGAAGGAGACCAGGGTGAATAATCAAAGTGGCCTTAGGAAGCCTAGTATATTATGCTATTACAAGACAGTACACACTTAATTCTGAAAGCATCTAAAATATTTCCGATGTAGAAGGGGTTATGAACACGTTAAAGAGTTGTATTGTTTTTACGATAGATGAAGTTGTGGATTTTCCCGCCTAGCTGAAGACTGCAGGCCTACTTTTCTTTACCTCCCATTTCTATCATGGTGTTAAATTTGTAATTACCGCTTTCGAGGATGTTTTCAGACCATGAGATCATAAGAAAATGAGTCTAATTGCACTTCCTGGGCCACGCCCTCTAATGCAGGCTTTCAGAGAGTGCAGCCGTAAACCGTGAGTTCGTAGTAGGCAAAGTTAGCAAGCAACTTCCATGGACAGTAGCTTGGATGATTTACGATCGAGGCTAAGCTGTGCAATTAACAGAGTAGGAAGTTCAGGGATAGCAATACATATTTGTTTGACTTTTGATGCTTTCAGTTGAATTCTTTTTTAACTTATAAATATGTATTTCATAAGTTTCCATAGATCTTCAGTGGTAATCACTCTCTATAAGAAAATGTTCAGACCACGTTTGATCTCCCTTGTTCGGAGTGTAGAATCCTTCGTGGACCAGAAAAAAAGGCCGAGCTTTTACGTCCTCAAAGTTAATCCCATCGTCGTCTTGTCCTTACCAAAGATCCTTACCAAAGTCACTCTCATTGTATTACACATTTTGGGGGTAGTTTATATCATAAATATAAGAAATGATCTCTATAATAGGCACCATTCTTTGCAGCAATGTGCTTATCATGCCCCGTTAGATGATATATTCGAGTTATACACGTTAAAGGTGAGATAATAGTGTTTTGACTAAAATGTTGATGAATCCTGGTATGACGGAGACCTTCTGATCAGATTAATTAAGAAATCTACAATGACACCGAAACCTTAGCACAGAAGGGACTACGAGCCTTTCTCACATGATCGCCGTAAAAGTGAAAGAGCAAATAGCTATTATTTTTTCCTTGTCGGAGACACTTACCTTCAAAAATTCACCCTTTGTTGTTCACCGCGAAGCCTTGATGGCTATTTTATTAAGAAAGCACAATTTAGGTGAGTATTGTTCCTTATGAGGGGACAACACGGCAACGACCAAGTCTTATTAGGGATTTGAATCTAAGTCCGCTACGTGGAAGCTCATGACGCTTTTTAATGTAAAAAAACTGTTATTTACAGAACTACTGTTAGATCTGTTAGTTGTTATTAACTTAAATATCCGCCTTTTATAGTCCAATTTTAATGTAGTTGAATTTTGTATAAAAAACGGTACGTTGAATGTGGGTAATGAAATTCATTGAAAAGTAATAATCTATATAAATAAAAGAAAGAGTTTGTCGGTCGGCGGAACAATTCCGAGTAGACCATTTCCGGTATGGCATCCGTTATGAAATTCAGCCATGTTTGAAAATGTTGAAATCGATGTATTTTTTCCATGAAAGTACATAAATGTTACATATTTGGATAGAGCTTTAAAACTGATATTTTTTTTTTGCTTACACTTATTCTGTTACTTTAATAGTTTTAGAGATATTTTAATTCTAAATGCATACTCCACTGATCACAACTGGTGGTTCAAAACGTAATAGGCCATGTTTTAAAAGTTAAAATCGATGTATTTTTTTATGAAAGTACATAAATTTTACAGATTTAGAGACAGCTTTAAAATCTGATAATTTTTCTGTGTATACTTAATCTGTTACTTCCATAATTTTAGAGTTATTTGGATTCTAATGAGGCGTTTCCGGTGAGATCATTCATTTTTGACGATGTAAACAAAGCGTGATTCATTCACGGCTTGATTCCCACTAAAAATGAATCCTCGTGTGTCTAATTTTTTAATTCTTATTCTATTTTTCATAATTTTAGCTCAAACTTTTTAATCATAAAGAGATCATTTCAAGACGTACTGATTTTCTGGGGATTTTTTGGCAATTAAAAGTGAAAAATAAATTTAAATGCCGTCTGTCTGGTGGACGGATGGCTTCAGCGTAGCTGGGCGAATCCCGGCTAATCTGCAATACATTACAACTGATATTTCTGATACTGTAATTAAATGAACGGGGTTTACCTGGTGTGTTCTAATTGAAAGTAAATGTTTGTATAAATATTTTAAACTATCTTCTGATTTAACGATTTTAGTTTGTAAGGAATGTAAAAGATAAATTTCCCTCGATGAAACCATATTGATAAATATGCCGTTTCATATTTTCCACTATTTTTTAAATTGTCTTTATTAAAATTAACATATACAACCTGAATAATTTGAATGTTATCCTCTACGATCTGAATATTATAAAGATGTACGGCAACACGCTATCTTTCAGTATTACAAGCCATCTAAGCACCATGTAGCAGCATTATTTTTTCATGGAGTTCTACATTTAGAATTTATGAATAATTCATCCGGTTTCTGTTTAAACCTCGGCGTATCAATCTTGGGAGTGTCCTCCATCTAAACAGATAAAAGGAAATGAAAGCTTAAAAGAAGCAGGAAAAATAGGGAAAATATTCAATGCGAAATGCCACTTAAATTCGTCTCGGTAAATATAAACTGAAGATAAATCGTTTGTTTTCGGGATCTGGCTAAAGCACGGGAAAGCTCCGGTCTTTATCCAGAAAGCGTGGGATATGTATCGTATTCAAATTCAAGTATTATTCTGCACCTTTGCACACCTAACTGAGATGGCAAAAAAAATGATTTATGCATTTTTTATCAAAAATACTGTCAATCCTTAACACGTATAAATTTAGGAAACATTTCTTGTTTCGTTTTATAAATAAAACATGCATTGCCAGCATATTCAGCGGTAGACTTGAGTTCAAGTTTTACGTTCTCGTTCATGAGTTTTTAAGCATGATATATTTTTGTTTATAGTGCCTCTTCCTATGGAGGTTTAACTTACGCATTTCCTGTGGTTTCATTTCTTCATTTCTGTTTCTATTTTATATCTTAAGTTTGAAAAATCTATTTTATCTTTTTATTTTATGTTAAGATAATAACTGAATCAGAGACCGATAGTAAATCTAAAGTAAGTTTAATTGTTAAGCACAACATAGTACTATATTGTTAGATGCTCACATATCAACTAACTACACTGTTGAAAAAAGGCATGCTATAAGAAATGATACAAAAACAGTTACAGTTACATCAAAACATACACTAAGGAAAATGTTATTACTTACAACACCCTCCCTTAATCACACATTTCTTTACATTGATATCTTAGATCAGAAAGTCTGGGTTTTGGCAAACATTTTGTAAATAAATCAGCTAACTGATGTTCTGTAGCCACATACACAAGATTTATATTGTACAATTTTATAACATCCCTAACATATTTTAATTTAATGTCTAAGTGCTTTAATCTAGCACAGTTGTTTTCATTTAGTATGGCCTTAATGGCTGACTGATTATCCTCAAAAATGGAAATATAAATATTTTCACACTCATTTCCTTAATTACATTGTAAAGAACAATTAGATCCTGAACAGCTTTTGCTAAAGCCAAGATTTCTGTCTCAGTAGAGGACAGGACAATGGATGTTTGATTCTTTACACACCAAATAACAGGAGAATTATTAAAGAAAATAATATAACCAGAAACAGACATTCTATCATACGCATCAGACCCCAATCTGCATCAACATAAGCATTAATCATAATATTGTCACTATTAGTTTTACAAAACAACAATTTGAGTTCAGATGTCCCTTTTAGATAACGAAGTATTCTTTTCAGTCCAGCGCAGGCAATATCAGTTGGCTGCTCTTCAACTTGACTCAGGCAATTAACAGAGTACAGAATATCAGGACGGGTCGTCACAGATAAGTAAAGCAGAGCCCCTAAAAGTTCACGGTAGGGACCATTAAATCTTTCACCAAGCATAAAACTTGAGGAAGTTGACTTAGGCACAAGAGGAGTATCTGATGGCTTACACTCTGCCATTTTGAACTTATTTAACCCGGCGTTACTCGCGCCAATCGTACGGACATGATTACTCGCGCCGGGCCTGCGAGGCCCGTTTAAAATAGTTATATTTTATGCAGGTAATTAAACACCATATTAAGCATGTACTAAAAACATAATTTAAGACAATGTTTAGGGCATTTTTTTTAATCAATATATGTATAGAATTAAAAAAACTTACCAAATTTTATGTACAATTGATACATGTAAAAACAGAATGCTCTCCGCAGACATTTCTTTCGCATTTTGGACAACTTATCTTAGATTTTCGGTCCTTTGAACTTGGGCAAATATAACACCTTTTTCTCTCAACAACTTTCTGTTTTTTAGCAGCAGGTTCTTGGCTGTTGGAAGCTAGTTTTTCTTGCAAATGTCGAGGGAGACATGATACAGTGCACCTCTCCGCTGTGTGTTCTTTCAACAATTCTATAGCAAGATCTCTCAAAAATTGACTACGCTTCTTGTACTGTGAGGATGGGTGTTTTGAGCATTGGAGTAACACTCGAGCATTGATTGCAGCAGTGTTTAGTAGTGTGAAGAACAGAACCATCGGCCATCTTTTGCTGATTCTTGCAGTTGAATAAGCTGCAGACATTTCGTCCACCGCATCAACAGCTCCTTTTGTCAAATTATAAAATGTTATTATTTCAGGCTTTTTTGCCTCACCTGTTGCTTGATCAATAGCGTTGTCACCATGCATTGTGGATAAGAGGTTAACAAATTTGTTTTTTTTAGGAACATACGACACTAAAGTCATGTCTTTTTGGTATGCAAACAATGATGAATACACCATACGATTTTTACTGTTGACAAATTCTTTGGGTAGTTCCCTCTTGTTCTTTCTTATGGTACCCACTAGAGTAATTTTTTTCTGAAGAAGATATTTTGCGAGTTCATAACTTGTATACCAGTTGTCGACTGTTACATTTCTCCCAGAATTTAAGTTTTCTGTTAATCTCTTTACGACTTCAACTGATGAATGTTTTACATGATACGGACCTTGGGGCTGGGTACCTGTATAAACTTCTAAATTCCATGTAAAAAAAGTTCTTGCATCAACAAGAGCAAAAATCTTTATCCCATACCTAGCTGGCTTTTTTGGCATGTACTGTCGAAATGAACAGCGTCCTCGAAATGGTTCGAGTTTTTCGTCAATCGTAAGATAGGATCCAGGTGTGTAAAACTTCTGACAATTATGCACAAATGAGTCAAATACATACCTTATTGGGGCAAGTTTGTCCAATTCTTTTCTCATTTGCCTGTTTGTAATATCATCAAATCTTATGCATCTCATAAGAAACAAAAAACGAATATGGGACATGGTCCTATGAAATATTTCTATTCCCATTCCATCCGTGCTCCATAAATCTCTCACATGCACATGGGATGATTTATGTATACCACATAAATATAATAATCCAATAAAAGCTTTAATTTCGGAGAGTTTTGTTTTTTTGGCATCACGTTCTCTCTGAAATTTGTCTTTGATACTGTCAATGTATATATTTGTACAACTGACGATCGTATTCAAGATGTTTTCATCCAGTAATAAACTCAAAGACTCATGAGGGGAAGTTACGTTTTTTGCCTCTCCAATATTGCCAGGTACCTTTGAAATAATATTTCGCGATAAAGTTCGAACATTTTGACGAAACATTGTTTTCTTCCATATTGTTTTTCCATCTTTTCCAATAAAACAATCAACTGAATTAGAATCAGTAGCGTCCTCTTCCTCAGACTCGATTTCTTCTTCAGACGATGTATTATGCTCACTAAACCTTTCATCGCAATTAGAAATTGCATCATCATCTTCGTTTATAGATTCGTCATCAGTCGATACTTCATCTAACAAAGTACGCAATCGCTCCATTTCTTCATCATACGTTAGTTTGCGAGCCATATTGTGCTACGAACTCAATACACTTTAGACTGGAAATGAGCAACACGTTTACTCGCGCCGGGCCTGATCGACCCGCTAAATGGCAATTCCTCCAAACAAAATAAATCAAACTTCCGGAAAAGTCTCCTTTGTGTCGAAGGTCACCCTGAACTCAGCTAGACTGGGTGTGGTCCATTTCACTATTAAGGGGTAGGATTTATAGACCTTAAACAAACTGATCGGGCCTCGGAGGCCCGGCGCGAGTAACGGCGGGTTAAAATCTTCTCAACATAAGCCTTCTGTCCTAAAGAAAGTTGATTGTGGGAACATTCCAAACATATTCCTAGGAATTCATCGGCAATTTCAGCTTTGGACATCTCAAATTCATTTCTAAGTAATTGAATCATAACTCTTACCTCTGAATCATCAGAACCAGCAATCAACAGGTCATCAATACAATGAAAACTTCATTCTGTTCGTATCTTCTTACAAAAACACATGCTACGCTATTTAGCTGCTGGAAGTTCAGGTGAAGTATGAAGTCAGTAAAGCGTTTGAACCATTATCTGGGTGCTTGTTTGAGCCCAGAGACTTTTAGCTTGCATACACGACCACTATTATCGTCATAGCCCATGGGTTGCTCCATGAAGATTATTTCCTGCAGTTCGCCATTCAGAAAAGCAGTTTTAACATCTAATGCATACATTTTGAGACCTTTTTGGAGAATGATGGCAAGTACAAGGCTAAGCGAAGACATTCTGATGACAGGAGCATAGGTCTCAATGTAATCAATTCCTGACTTCTGTTCGAAACCACGAGCACCATCCTAGATTTATATACATCATTTCTTTTGATGCGCAAAACCCATTTAAAGGATACTATCTTTACATCTTTAGGCAGTTCAACCAACTTCCATACTTTATTTTTATTTAGAGACTCTATTTCTTCATCCATAGCTTTCCTCCATGGGACTTGCTCTTCTTTGGGCAATTTTTTCAGATCCTCAAATGATATAGAGTAAATATTTGTCACACTGGCTTCATATACAAAATGGTCATCCAGTCTGGCAGAAAGTTTAAGATTTCTTCTCGGTCTGACATTTTCTTCAGGACTCGTAGATTCCACACCACTTGAATCAGGAATTGCTTATTCATTGGCAAGATTTTCAACTTCTATGAAATCATCTTGAATCATGTTTGTTATATTTTTCTTCTCCTCATTAAATTTAACATTGCGAGAAACTACAACCTGTTTTGTGGATAGGTCTAGCAGACGATAACCCATAGTAGAGTATCCTATGAATGTCATCTTTCTCGATTTAGGATCCAGCTTCTTTCTTAAATTATCAGGAACCCTCATATAAGCATCCCAACCAAACACTTTGATAATATTTAGATCAGGTGACTTACCATACTTGAGCTCAAATGGCCCTTTTCCAACAGTCTGATTTGGAATTCGGTTCTTAAGATATGCTGCCGTTTGCACAGCATAGCCCCAACAGGTTTTAGACAACTTTGATTCATATATCAGAGCTCTAGCCTTCTCTAAGAGATATCTGTTTGCTCTCTCAGCGACACCATTTAGAGGAGCTGAATATTGTGGAGAAAGATCTATCAGATTGCCATTTTTTCTTGCAGTGGCGGGCTAGTTCACCTGACACATACTTTTTGGCATTGTCACACCTAATTTTATAGAGTCCTGGATTTTGTTTGATGAATAGTTTAAAAACCTCAACAATATCACTTTTATGTTTTAAAAGATGTACTTCACAAAACTTTGAATAATCATCTATGATTGTAACAAAGTACCTTTCACCCTCTCTAGTGGATGAATCAATAGGACCACAGATGTCACTGTGAACCATTCTCATTGGCATATCTTCTCGGTCTCTAGGATTCTTGCTCACTGAAGTATTAGAATGTTTTTGCAGTGACACACTCTTCACAAAAACTTGATATGGATTCAGATATTGGCAAGCCCATTTCCTTTAGAACTTTGGTAGATGGGTGCCCCATACGCATTGCCACAGTTCTGCATTGTTGTTCACAATATATACAGTCGAAGCTTTAACGGGTTTGAATTCGCTTATATACTGCCCTTTGTTATTCAACCGAGCGAGTTCAAGCTTCTCATTACATTTCTCAATGACATCTATGTCATTCTTAAAAATCACACTGTAACCTACTTTTTGAATGTTCTTGACAGAAATTAATTGACCATTCAGCTCAGGTACATACAACACCTCTTTTAGAATTATTTCCTACCATGAAATGTTCCAGGTATGTTGCCGATACCTTCTATCTTCAAAACATCAATTTTGAAGGCACAGGTAACAGTTCCAGAAAATGGTTTAATTTCTTCAAACCACTCACCTGTACTGCACATGTGTGTGGACGCTCCAGAATCCAACAGAAAATCTTCAACTGGCTCACCCACAACGAACGTTACTGCCGCTGATTCTCTGAATTCTGCCTTTTGTCTGACTCTACATTCTCTTTTAAAATGGGCAGGACGATTACAGTAGAAGCAAACTGTTTTCATTTTGCAAAACTTTACGATGTGTCCTCTGTTTTTACATTTGTGGCAAATAATGTTATTCTTATCTGCACTGAAATCTATATTGTCATTCGAAACAGGAGCACGAGCATTTTCGGGATTTCTCTCAAACTTCACTGCTTCGGCATTTAAGAGTCTCTGCACGACAAAATCCAAAGTTAATGTTTCATTCAGCTGATTTTCAATCAAAGCTTTAACTACATCAAAATCCGGGGTTAGAGACATTAACAGATAAATAACTACTTCCATGTCTTTTACTTCCGCACCTGAAAGTCTTAATTCATTCACGATAGCTAACAGTTCATTAATGTGTTGCTGCCCGCCGCATTCCCGGCGTTTCTGCAAAGTCGCGAGTTTCTTTCGCACTAAAATTTGACTCACCGCACTGGTGTCTTAATATTTCAGTTTTAGACTGGTCCATATTTGACATGCAGTTGTTTCTGTAGCCATAGTCGCTAACACCGTGTCATCCAAAAGGGTTAGCAGTAGCACGCATGCTTTCTTCGCTTTCTTAGCCTCTACTTCTTTATTTCCGTCACGTTCTCTTTCTAGGTATTTATTAAGGTCCTTCGCAGCAAATACAGCTTCGACGCGTCGATTCCATAACATAAAATGTTTACCACTAAACGACTCAACACCGTACTTTATATTTTCATCACGTGCCGCCATTTCGACTTTCACTTCCGATTCAAAGCAACAAAAACAGTTCACTTTATCACAATCTTAAAAATGCTTCACACCTAGCGTGTTCAATTTCGAAACCACGCTCTGCTGTTAAGATAATAACTGAATCAGAGGCCGATAGTAAATATAGAGTAAATTTAATTGGGAAGCACAACACAGTACTATACCGTTACATGCTCACATATCAACTAACTACACTGTTGCCAAAACGCATACTATAAGAAAGGATACAAAAACAATTATAATTACATCAAAACATACACGAAGGAAAATGTAATTACTTACAACATTTTACGAAGAATTATTGAATTTTGTGGCAGTATATTTCTTCTCAGGACATTGACTGTAGTAAGCGTCAACATTTTTAGGTTGTTAATATGAATAAATACCTACAGATTTTATGAATGTTCAACTTATAATTTTCTGCTCTCGCAAAAAATTGAGTTTCTCAGACACAAATTAGTGAGTGATATTAGATAATAATTAATTAGTTTTAAAAGTTTAATCAATTAATGATATTCATTTCGATGATAAGGATTTTAAAAAGATGATTAGAAAAAAATTTATTTAATGATATAGATTGAAATGATAATGATTTAAAAAACCTATTTTATATTTATTTCACGAATAATTCAATAGGTCATTTTGAAAAGGGGTCATTTTCATTTTTCAAAAACTCATCTCTACCTTTCTCCAACTTTTATAGAGCCCTCCAATTAAAAATATATTAACAAATTACTAATAATGCATGAAGGTGAAATAGTTCTTTTTTTTTTTGCTTTTCTTGAAAATTTTTAAAAAATGGAGAAGACCCCTTTTCAAAATGACCGATTCAATAACGAAATTATGCAGCCTCATAATTCCTCTCATGGCAAGACCATAGATGTCATCGATATATTTCGGTTGTATTTAAGCCGAATAAAGGCCAAAATATTTTATAAAGACTGAAGTCAAAACTGTCTGCTCTCACAAAAATTTAATTACCCCAGCACAAATTGCATAATTTTTGTAATATTTATGAAGTGTTTATAGTAATTTAGGATTATTAACACTTCAAAATCTAATTTCATTATAATGATTCATAACAAACACACACAATAACAAATAGATACATATAATATTAATACTCCTAATACTAAAAAATCTAAGCGTTTTTAAGTAAGAAAGTCTGTTATCCCTGAGTAAGAAAGAATGTAATCCCTTTTAATTAAGATAGTAAGTATCCCTAACCCAGGTGCCGCAACAAAAATTTCACATACATACTTTTTCACATGCCAACCTCTACGAAGCACCTCCCCCAGCGCCATCTCGAAATTCCCCTGTTTCCCCCTAAAACCAACTTGAGATCACCCTAGACCAGTGGTTCCCAACCTTTTTCAGCTGGCGACCCACCTTTCCATTTCGGAATACCTTTACGGTCCATCGGTCCATTGTGGAGTAAAAAACCTTATTTGTATCGTATCCCTTCCTTATGTATATATAATTTACCATCAAATAGTGCAAATAAATAAATAAATAAATAAATAAATAAATAAATATACATATATATATATATATATATATATATATATATATATGTATGTATGTGTGTGTGTGTGATAATTCTTGTAGCAACACAGATATTTTAGAGTCACAAGACACGCACCGCGCCACGAATTAAGGATAACGTGCCATTGGTGCAAATGGGTTACAACTCAACCGTTTCTTTGGAACGCACGTTATTTTATTTTATTTTTTTTATGCTGGATTAAAATTTTACGCTATGTTATGATGGTTGACGGAATGAAGATTGTAGATTTTTCTTTGTGGCTCTGACTAAATGAGCATTATTGTCGTGTCAGACGGACACAGATATTCTTTTTCTTTATTGTAATAATATGTTGTGGTGATTAAATGTTAGTTGTGAATACGCATTATTATATTTTGACTTGAAATACTTTTGATATTTGAACCGTGGGGATAAATTTCCCACATATATATATGTGTGTGTGTGTGTGTGTGATAATATTACTAACTACCTATAATCGCCCATTCTGTATTTCATCATCTCTGTCCTGGTAACCCCTACTTCTTGTCTTGACGTAAACGCTTTGCCTTCCCACATACTAACTTCCTCTGCCAATTCTGGCAACCTCTCTGACCTAATTCTATTTTTTCGATTTTTGCGGTAGACGCTGGACTGGCTCGAAGCGAGTAAGATGTGTTGCTTTACTGTTTAATAAATTAGTTTGTTCCTGAAGCTGATTTTATTATTTTCCGGCCACGATGTAATCTACTATTTCATGAGATGTCCATCCGGACATTTCAGAGAGTTCGACAGCATCTGGACATTAAAAATGCTACTGCAAATTGAACAAGTTAAAAAGTATTTGTTCTACATGAGTTTCGCTTTAGATTAAAGCCATTGTTCTACAGGATTTTTGCTTTATTTTCCTCCAAAGAGTTCCTGAAGTCACCAGCTTGAAATGACCAAAGCTAAAGCATTCCTTATCCGACATCTTGAAAGTGCTACAGAAATTACAACTGCGACTAAGCAAGTGAAGATGCCATTGTTCAAAAATTACAGTTTCGTTTCCGCCTGACCTCTACGGTTATCCAAAGACTACGCCATCTTTGTGTAAAGCACCAGTGCTACAGCATCCGATTCAACTCCAGGGCTCCATGAGTGCTTCAAGTTTTTATATGTGCGCCTTCACCGTCAACAAATTTATATTCAAGATAATTAAATTTATTCCCTGTGTGTACGCTGAACACTGCACAGTGGAATTGTGGAAGATCTAATAAGCTATTTTTGAAGATCACCATCACTCTTAAAAAAGTTCTTATTTAGTATTGTATTTTATGCCACAAAAGTTGGTGCTTTAAGCAGGACAGTTATTATATTATTTTTTTCTGTAATTTCTAATATAAGTGAAGCAAAATGAACACTGCCAAAGTAAATGTTGATTGTGATGACTATTTTAGTGTTTCGAATGGTGAAAACGAAATTAACATTGTGCCCTTTGAAGATGGCACTATAGATATAGATTCATGGTTATCCTACTTCAACAAAAAATGTATCGAAGTAAACAAAGATGATGAATGGAAATTAAAACATTTTTCACGATTTGAAAAGGGAAAGGCACTTAACGTTTATATGCAAAATTGTTATCAAGTTAATAATTTTACAGAATTAGTAACTGTGTTAAAAGAGCATTTTTTCACCCCTACCTTAACTACCTTTAGTGATTTTACAGGGTTAAAATTTAATGAAAACAATGATAATATTACAAAATATTTCAGGAGAAAATTAGAAATCGGAAAAAAGTTAAATTTAACTAGTGAAATGATGATGTAAGTCATCAATATGTAAATCATTCAGCTATCCTCAATCTTTCTATGTTTAGCATTCCTGTCCTATCGCCATCGTAGTTAATTTTGAAGAAAACCCGTGAGTGTAAGTGAAACTCACATATTTTTTTAAAACTTTTTGAAGCTTACTACATTTTATATGAAAAATACTATGTACTAGATAAATATTATTGGTTTTTATACTAGGGTTTCTACTCACTGTCCTCCCTGTCTCTTCGCACTTTTCAAATGTTCCCTTTGAACAGTTGCTTTTCCCTCTCATGTTTGAGAAACTTGCCAGCCCCTTTTCATTTTGTGCAGTTTGCTCAACTTGAGTTTCAGGTTGGAAGCACTTTCCCTTTGGTAAACGTTCACTAGGATGTACTCACAACAGGTCACATACCTCACATTTATGTTTGTATTGTATTGCTTTTTTTAATTCTTCACAATAATTGAATGTCAGTGTCAATTGTTCGAATTTGTATTTTGTTCGAATTTTGCAACATCAGGTACCAGACCTTTGGTATTGATGTTGGAAGTTGATTTTGACAGCATTTGGTAAATTTATTCTACTAATTGTTGAAAGAACTTTTAATGTTTTTGTTTAAATGAGCAAGAGAAAAAATTAAAATTGAAAACCAATGATAAAAAAATTAAAAATAAAATATAAAAAGTGATTACAACCCAGGAGATCTCCAAAGAACTAAACCATACTACGATTAAAGAATGTGAATAAAAATAATAACTTTTGTGTTTTTATAACAAGTTGAACTGTACCCGTCCTGGACTCCGAATACTTTCAAACACTGTGATACACATGTCAGGGACTGAGACATGCACAATTTTTTTCTACTTGTATTTGTATTCGGAACGTCTTTACATCTGTTGTTGTTGGTATTTTCATTTAAGTGTACCATTTCATTTTTATTTTAGCCCAGCTATTTGTTTTTAAAATTATGCCATTTTTCATACTATTATGTCTTTCAATTGTACATTTTAACATAAAAATTTGTGATTTTCGATCTAGCTTCAACCTAATATTCTAACTACTAATTTTCATGTTCTCACTATCTGGAAATGGAGTGTCTTGGAGTCGACGGCCGCGGCTCCAATCCATTTTAGATGGGGGGGGGGGGATATTCTGTTATAATATTACTAACTATCTATAATCCCCCATTCTGTACTCCATCATCTCTGTCCTTGTAACCCCTCCTTCTTGTCTTGACGTAAACGCTTTGCCTTCCCACATACTAACTTCCTCCGCCAATTCTGGCAGGTCCATGTCGCTGGCCCGGCACTTTTGGAATTTCGAGTTGAAACTTTCACAAAAATTAGTACCTAATTAGTACCAATTAGTACCAAAATATTAGAATTAGTACCCATCAGGATCGCGAGTTATAGCGTGTCCGATTCTGCCGGGCCAGCGACATGGTAGCCCGGCACTTTTGGAATTTCAAGTTGAAACTTTCACAAAAATTAGTACCTAATTAGTACCAAATAGTACCAAAATATTAGAATTAGTACCCATCAGGATCACGAGTTATAGCGTATTCGATTCTTCAGGGCCAGCGACAATCAGGTCGCTTCCGAGCCCGACGCTTTGGAATTTCGAGTTCAAACTTTCACAAAAATTAGTACCCAATTAGTACTAATTAGTACCAAAATATTAGAATTAGTACCCATCAGGATCGCGAGTTATAGCGTGTCCGATTCTGCCGGGCTACCATGTCGCTGGCCCGGCACTTTTGGAATTTCGAGTTGAAACTTTCACAAAAATTAGTACCTAATTAGTACCAATTAGTACCAAAATATTAGAATTAGTACCCATCAGGATCACGAGTTATAGCGTATTCGTTCTTCCGGGCCAGCGACAATCAGGTCGCTTCCGAGCCCGACGCTTTGGAATTTTGAGTTGAAACTTTCACAAAAATTAGTACCTAATTAGTACTAATTAGTACCAAAATATTAGAATTAGTACCCATCAGGATCGCGAGTTATAGCGTGTCCGATTCAGCCGGGCTACCATGTCGCTGGCCCGACACTTTTGTAATTTCGAGTTGAAACTTTCACAAAAATTAGTACCTAATTAGTACCAATTAGTACCAAAATATTAGAATTAGTACCCATCAGGATCACGAGTTATAGCGTATTCGATTCTTCCTGGCCAGCGACAATCAGGTCGCTTCCGAGCCCGACGCTTTGGAATTTCGAGTTGAAACTTTCACAAAAATTAGTACCTAATTAGTACTAATTAGTACCAATATATTAGAATTAGTACCCATCAGGATCGCGAGTTATAGCGTGTCCGATTCTGCCTGGCTACCATGTCGCTGGCCCGGCACTTTTGGAATTTCGAGATGAAACTTTCACAAAAATTAGTACCTAATTAGTACCAATTAGTACCAAAATATTAGAATTAGTACCCATCAGGATCACGAGTTACAGCGTATTCGATTCTTCCGGACCAGCGACAATCAGGTCGCTTCCGAGCCAGACGCTTTGGAATTTCGAGTTAAAACTTTCACAAAAATTAGTACCTAATTAGTACTAATTAGTACCAAAATATTAGAATTTGTACCCATCAGGATCCCGAGTTATAGCGTGTCCGATTCTGCCGGACTACCATGTCGCTGGCCCGGCACTTTTGGAATTTCGAGTTGAAACTTTCACAAAAATTAGTACCTAGTTAGTACTAATTAGTACCAAAATATTAGAATTAGTAACCATCAGGATCGCGAGTTATAGCGTGTCCGATTCTGCCGGGCTACCATGTCGCTGGCCCGGCACTTTTGTTATTTCGAGTTGAAACTTTCACAAAAATTAGTACCTAATTAGTACCAAAATATTAGAATTAGTACCCATCAGGATCACGAGTTATAGCGTATTCGTTTCAATCTTTCCTTTGGACCCAAGAGTAGATCGTTGTGGTTTTGAGTCTTTGACCCACGAAGCTATCAACGTGTTCTATTCTGAGTCTGAATTAATGCTTGTTTATACAGATGGCGCTTGCATGGAAAACTGTATGTATGTAGGAGCAGAGGTCTTATGTCAGCGTTTCTCATTGACCAACTAGAAAACACTGGCCCCCTTTTCCGGTGGGCGGGTGGGTGAGGGGATGGGTAACGTTGGAATATGAACTCCAGAAAAGGGGAAAGTTAAGGCTGCTATGTAAAAAAAAAAAAAAAATAAATAAATAAATAAATCGCTGTTCGGACCTTGTTTCTTAATCTGGTAGTGGGCGGAGAAGAGTTGACAGTTGGAGAATTCCCCCCCCCCCTTGGATGCATTTTAATGAACCTCGCCATAGGGGGTGAAGATGCTACAACCATTTTCCCCTTTCCTGATAAGACAGTCAACTGATAACGTTTGAAGGCGAAAATTCAAAGCGCGGCCTGCTTAAAGTCTGATGAGACGTTTTTACAAGACTCTAGTCGCAGCCTACGATCGGCCCTGCTCGAAGTTTAAAAGTAAAATTTAGACAGACTTTCACAAAATTACCGATAAATTATATATATATATGTGACATTATAAGTTGAATCTTGACATTATAAGTTGAATCTCGTCTATTTCTATAATTCGGGTCCCACATCTGTTAAGAGAGGACCCTTTCTCTCAGGAATAGCCCACCCAAAAGCAAGTGAACATCTGCAAATTCCAGTGGGGAAAATAACACAATAAATTCTTTTCAGTTGATAGGATTATTAGCCATGCCGCCCAGAAGGAGTAACCAAACCCCATCTCTAGTCATCTAAAATCCGCAGTTCACAATATCTCAGAGATAATGGCTGCAGGTGCCAGAGATAAAGGATCAAAAGTGTCAAACAATATCATAAAGATAAAGCGCACCCAATGTGCTTCTTAGTATAGCAACCGCACCACCCACGAAAAACATCTGTGTTGATGTAAACAGTCGCTGACTTTGGTACAGCCCCTGACTAAGAGAGCAGGATTATTCTGTTGTTGGCTGTGTATGTGAAAAGACTTGTATGTTCCGCGTCATGCTAGAAGGACGCTCTGATATCCGCTCCCAACTATTCTGAATAAAAGGACTGCAATTTTATAGAACTTTGCCTCGTCGTTTCTAATTATTATTGAATGTGTTATGGAATCAGGGGGTGAAATGTCACAAGTCGACAGGATTGCTACTTTTCGAAGGAAACCTAATGGATTTTAATAAGAAGAAATCAAATTGATTAAATGGACTTATATGCATTTTTAAAGCAATAGAAGACAAGAAGGACAAACATGGCGGACGAGCCTTGCTTCCCAATTCCCCACACCGAACCGAGCAGGGTATCATGTGTCACCCACGTTAGAGAATGCGGTGATAGCTCACTGATAATATAGTTGAAAGACAGTTTCGTTTTTTAAAAGATGGAAGTTCTGAAGAGAACAAGAAAAGCTCAGAGGGGCTCTGTTTCTCGACTAATTAAACAATTCGAAGAAATTCAACAACAGCCAGGATATAAAAGTAAATTACATGCACTAAAGGATCAACTGGAAATGAAGCGGAAAGAATTATATGATTTGGATAAAAACGTTGCAGACATGATAACGGAAGAAGGAGAACTATATACGGATATGGAAAGCTCAGAGACCTATCAAACTAAAATACTTGAAACCATACATAGGATTATTGAAATAACACAAGAGAAGGAAGTCCTGGAAGACATATCAACTGACAATCTCTCTACTAAAGATACGAAACCCATCACCGCAAAATTGCCAAAAATAGAACTAAAAAAATTTCACGGAGACATAACCACTTGGATGTCGTTTTGGCAAACATTTGAATCCACCATCAACAACCGGAAAGAATTATCCCGAGTGGAAAAATTGAATTATTTAATCTCTCTTTTGGATGGAGAGGCAGCCAAAACAATAGCCGGATTCGCAGTGACAGCTGAAAACTACCCGGATATAATACAAATATTAAAGAAGAGATACGAGAATACCGATAGAACTATTGATTACCACATTCAAAAAATATTAGCCATCCGACCGATAAAAGATTCCAACGACCTTCCCGCCCTGAGAACAAGCATCACGGAATTATATACACACCTACGCAGCTTAAAGAACTTAGAAGTGAACCAGGACAATGAAGTAATAAATGCAAAGATCAGGACTATTTTCCCGGAGGAAATTCTCCTATTATACGAGAGAAGCAAAGGGCAGAAAAATCGAAAAACCGAAGAAATGCTGGATTTTATAGATGAGGAACTAAGAATTCGAGAAAATCTAAAACCTCCGACGTTCCTGAACCCAACTGCTGAGGTTTTTAAACCAAAGAATGTTTTGACGCAAAACTGGAAGAAGCCACCTCGTTATTCCCCCAGAGCTGAAGAAAATGGAACGAGACCTTGGAGTCAGACTACACCTAACAACTACACACCTAATAACTACTCATCCCCACGACCGCCACAATTAAATAGATTATCAACTCGAGATAATACACAAAGGTTATGTTACAGATGCGGAAAGGCCGGACATTTGGCGAGGATGTGCAGATCCGCCTGGCATCTAATGACACCTCCCAGGCAACGGACAGTCAACCACCATAGTGATGATAACGGACAATTCTTAAAGACTATGTTGCGAGTATCAAACAGTAAGAACTTTCCGTGTTTATTGGATACCGGTTCAAATGTGACAATCATGCCAAAATCTTGGCTACCTGGACTTACCTATAAAGAAAGACCCATGGAACCGCAAACAGTGCAACAAACGCAAGGTAAGATTATTATTGTTAAAATTATCAGTGTAGAAGCTACGATAGGTGATCTAACCAAAACTATTGAAGTGTATGTTATAGATACCCATTTGAATTACATCTTATTATCTTTGCCACATATGAAATTATTTAACTTGAATATTAAATTAAGTGATTGTAGTGTATATCAGGATAATCTAGATATTACTCTTAACAAATTATCGAGTTGTTATCATAATGTTTCATATCATCTCAATTCTAATATAAAAAATAAGAATAATAATAACAATGAGAGTCAGGAGGATGTCGAGAGTACCATATTCATAGAGACGAAATATTTTTATAATTCTAATAAAATTGTAGATAACCAATATAACCCAAGTAAGGGAGTAACTAAAAATTCTAATGATATGATTTGTGCTAAAAAGTATTATAGTTCTGTTATAAATGAGTGTGATGATATATGTAAGTCGAGTAAATTGATAAATGAATATCCTGATGAAAATAACTGTGCTAAATTTTATTATGGTCGTATTGAAAATAATTGTGATGATATATGTAAGTCGAGTAAATTGATAAATGAATATCCTGATGATAATAACTGTACTAAATTATATTATGGTCGTATTGAAAATAATTGTGATGATATAATGCTAACGAATGGCAATGGAGAACATGAGCATCCAAAAACGTCTATGCAAATCAGGAAGACACTTGATTTGACTGAAGACTCTAAGACTCAGAATGCCATTCAGGATAAATTACCTGAATTTGCTAACATGAATCTATCGTCGGAGCTCATTCCTCTATTGTCATCGTTTATTGGTATTTTTGCTAAAAGTAAATATGATATTGGGAGAGTAAATATGGAGCCTGCTAGAATTATTACCACATCAGAATTACCTATAGCTTTGAGGCCCTATAGAGCGTCGCAAAAAGACAATTTAGAAATTAAGACCCAAATCGACGAATTGTTAAAACATAAAATAATCAAACCCTCACATGGACCTTACAGTAGCCCCGTCACCCTGGCCCACAAGAGAGGAGAAGGAAAAACCCGACTATGTATAGATTTCCGAAAACTAAATGAGATCTGTAAAACGGACAGAGAGCCAATACCCCGTATTGATCACCTTTTGGACCAATTGAGTACAGCTAGGATATTTTCCTCACTAGATATTGCTTCAGCCTACTGGCACATTCCTTTAGAGGAGGGGAGTCAAGAAAAATTAGCCTTCACCTGCAATTATGGGTTATATCAATTTCAGGTATTGCCTTATGGGTTTAAAAATTCTCCCGCGATTTTTCAAAGAACCATGCGACACATATTAAACAAACATAGAGTTAACTTCGCACTGAACTACTTTGATGATTTAATCATTTTCTCAAATACTATGGAAGAATATTTAGAGCATCTCCGAGCAATATTCCAGATCTGTGTCCAAGAAAATCTTAAATTAAAATTATCAAAGTGCCAATTAGCGCAAAAGAAAATATCCTTTTTAGGATATGAGATTGGAGAGGGTACGATGTCGCCAAATAATTCAAACATAGAAACTATCAAGAAATTAATTCCACCAAAAAACGTAAAACAACTCCAAGGATTTTTAGGGAGTGTCAATGTATACAACAAATTTATCAAAAATTACGCTAAATTGAGAAAACCCCTAAATGAGTTATTAAAAAAGAACGTTAAATGGGACTGGAACGACGAACGTCAACAAGCGTACGAAACACTTAAAATGTCACTAATTTCCAAACCGATTCTAACCATACATAATCCAAATTACCCTTGTAAGTTATTTGTGGATGCTTCAGGAGAGGGGATAGGATGTGTCCTAAAACAGGAGTACCCTGATGGAACACTACACCCTGTAGCATATCATTCACGAGGTTTAAGACCATACGAAAAGAACTACAGTGCTTCGGAACTTGAATGTCTCGCGATTGTTGACTCTGTTGAGAAATTTCACTGCTATCTGCACGGAACTAGATTCACCATTTTCACGGACCATGCCGCCTTAGTATGGCTGAAATCCATTAAACACTTAACAGGAAGATTATTCCGCTGGTCCCTAAAGTTATCAATGTACGACTACGACATAAAATATAAGAAGGGTTCGACCAATCACGAAGCAGATTTTTTGAGTAGACAGCCGATTTCCCACTTTGTCCAACAACAAATCAATTTGATAACATTAGACGAAATAGAAGAACACCAACAGGCAGACAATACCCATAATCCGAGATTTCAGAAAAGAGATAATGTAGTGACTATCCAGAAAAAGGGTTTGACAAAAATATTTATTCCTACTTCATTACGGTTGAAATTATTGACAGCAGCACATCTTCAATTTGGCCATCCTGGGATCCAAAAAATGATACAAATATTGTCACCTATTTATTATTGGGATACTATTATTATTGACATAGCGAATTATGTAAAATATTGTGAAATATGTCAGCTAAACAAAAAATCACATCAAAAGAGATTTGGATTATTACAGGCTTTACCTCCCGCAAAGCTACCGTTCGAATTAATGTCTATTGACACTATCGGAGGTCTAGGATATTATAATTCAAGGAAAAAATATCTACATTGTGTAATGGACCATAGCACAAGATACATCTGGACATTCGCAAGTACCACCTCAACTACAGACACATACATTAATTGCTTAAAACAAATTTTTCAGATTAACAAACCAAAGAAATTATTAAGTGACAGAAACGCCGCATTCACATCAACCAAGTTTAAACACTTCTTAAAAAACCATAATATATCACAAATTTTGACCGCCTCTCATAGGCCTGAAAGCAATGGGAAACAGGAGAGAGTAGGAGCCACCATTATGCAAAGAATGCGCTGTAAAATTAATGAGGATACACAGAAAACACCCTGGCCGACAGTTCTAGAACAGGTTACCGTAGATTACAATAATACCCCTCATCAAGTTACCTCATTCCCGCCAATATATCTATTATATGGATGTTCCCCATACATTTCTCCATTAGCTGAAACTAAGATTTACCCAGATTTAGATAGGGCGAGAGAGATTGCATACGAAAAAACTATCATTGACCATCAGAAAAACAAGGTACAGTATGATAAAAAATTCAAAAACTCCCCGTTTAAAGTAGGTGATACCGTCATGATAGAGACATTTCATTACCCCAACACTCGCAAACTAACCCAAGCGTACGAGGGGCCTTTTACAATCACAAAACAATTATCCGATGTGACATATGAAATTAATAAGCGAAACCCACTGACGAAAACAGACGTCGACGTAATTCATGCATCTAGGCTACGATATTTTAATTCAGCACAGAATTTTGAATTGTGTGAAGGAACGAAACCCCAGTCGCCCAACAGCTGATAGCAGATAAACAACCTAGAGAGGCGAAAAGAAACCCCAGTCGCCAAACAGCTGATAGCGGATAAACAACCCGAGCGTGCTAGGAGTAACAGTGTGAACCCTGACCCCCCAACAGAAGTAGGTCAAACGGCGAGTAGTGTTTTAGAGGGGGAGGTGAAAGAGCGAGTCCCCGATTCCTTTGAGTGTGTAAAAAGAGACGAATAATAAGTTACCTTAACCAAACTAGCTGAAGTTGTCAGAATTATTTTATTATTTTTTAATTATGAAGTTAAGGGAAAAAATGGAAGGAGGAAATTTGTACCTTTCAGTAGAATCTTAAATTCATTTAAATAGGACAGGCTTATTCAAAGACAAGCTATCATGAGAAATTAGTACTCTGATTAGCAGATGTCATCATAAGTCAGAACACTACAGCTAGGTTAGAAGGATAAGGTAATTGAAAAATTGAGCTTGAGAGAGATGAATACTGGAAGGGTGAAAGGATTAATTTTCGCTCAATGTAGAGATCTAAAAGAGTATAGGAAAGAGATCTTGAGATTAAGAAAAATAGAAGTTATTCCCCTGTATTAAAGAATATAGTGAATTAAAAAACATGAGGGAATTTAAGTGGAATGAAAGAGATGAATAATCTAATAATTGTAAAAAGCATTGTGTTCATATGATATATTTGTGTCTTAGTAAGGATTTTATTATATTATATCACCTGTTATTTCTTTTTCATTATTACGCACTATTATCATATTATCTATTTTATGATCATACTGGCATTATTGTGAATGTATAAATAGTAATTATTATCCGAGTAAACCAGTGCTCTAGAAGTGTAAATAGTATTGAGTTATATTTTTCTGAATTGAACTAATTTAGTGCGTGATTGTCAATATGTTTTCCTATTTAATTAATGTTGAGTTACGTTTACCTGAATTGAAGTATTTAATGTATCATTTCTGTGTATTGATTTAGCATTGATTTACAAGTATCAGAATTGAATTGTTTTTGTGTATGATTTCATGTAGATTACTATTGAATTAGAACTGATTTTCGGTATAATGTATCTGCATGGAGATTCAATTAAGCCATATCCATTACCATTTCTATGTTATTCTTTTCATGGCTATACCATTATATTATCTTATACCTTATTTTATTCATAATTATTACCAGACTATTGATGTATTTGCAGAGAGATTCAATTATGCCATATCACTTGCCATTTCTATGTTATTATTTTCATGGCTATACTAGTATATTACCTTATTATTTTATTCTCCCACTAATATTGTTATAATTATGTACTTTTTAATTACTATTAGACTATTGTTGTAATTGTGCACCTATTAATTTGAGGACAAGTAATTGTATTGTTATGGTATTGAACACGATGACTGGAGATGGAGGAATTTAGATAGGTGGAGAACTTCCCCAGAGGGACGGAAAGATTTATAATTCCAGCTAACGTATGTCGATATAAAGAGCTTGATACTGCAGATCAAGAGTTTTATATCGATTATGACTTAACTTAAAAAATTGAGGTAGTAAAACTTATAATGTTGATCTTGCAAAGTGAATTAGGTGAGGTCCCAACATACTCACACTCAGGTGTCTCTCACCCTATGCAGGCATAGGATGATAGCCTCTTGGGAGGGGGGATGTGACATTATAAGTTGAATCTTGACATTATAAGTTGAATCTCGTCTATTTCTATAATTCGGGTCCCACATCTGTTAAGAGAGGACCCTTTCTCTCAGGAATAGCCCACCCAAAAGCAAGTGAACATCTGCAAATTCCAGTGGGGAAAATAACACAATAAATTCTTTTCAGTTGATAGGATTATTAGCCATGCCGCCCAGAAGGAGTAACCAAACCCCATCTCTAGTCATCTAAAATCCGCAGTTCACAATATCTCAGAGATAATGGCTGCAGGTGCCAGAGATAAAGGATCAAAAGTGTCAAACAATATCATAAAGATAAAGCGCACCCAATGTGCTTCTTAGTATAGCAACCCCACCACCCACGAAAAACATCTGTGTTGATGTAAACAGTCGCTGACTTTGGTACAGCCCCTGACTAAGAGAGCAGGATTATTCTGTTGTTGGCTGTGTATGTGAAAAGACTTGTATGTTCCGCGTCATGCTAGAAGGACGCTCTGATATCCGCTCCCAACTATTCTGAATAAAAGGACTGCAATTTTATAGAACTTTGCCTCGTCGTTTCTAATTATTATTGAATGTGTTATGGAATCAGGGGGTGAAATGTCACATATATATATATATATATATATATATATATATATATATATATATATATATATATATATATATGAACTTAAAAAGCTTTTGGGAATGCACAACTCTTTTAAAAGTTATTTAAATGGGCATTTAATAAACATTATACTATAAAATGTTGATTAAAAAAAAAATTTCATTTTATAATAAAACCCATCATTTTTCTATTTCTCAATTTTATGTTAAGAGTTTAAAAATAATATTTTGGTAAGACATTTGGATCAGATAGGAATGACGGAATGGAGCATTTTAACACGACATTATTTGTTTTTATGTGTGTTTTTTGACTGGTTTGCAGGGTAAACTACATATACTACTGTGATCAAAAAGTTTCCGGAATGCTTCATTTAAAATACATATATAATAGATATGGTCTGCAAACTTTTATCAAACATTTTTACGACTTCTATAAACATCTGGCAATAGTCAGTAATTTATTTAATTTTATCTTCCAAAAATAAAATTACTTTTAATTGTGGTACTAACGAAAATTTTTGCGGTACTAATCGGTACTAACGAAGTACTAACGAATGACACTAGTGAAATTCCAGAATTGAATAGGTGCGGGGCTGTTGAAATGCTGGCCCCGCAATAAAAAATTGCAATAAATTTATTTTAAATGCGGTACTAACGAAAATTTTTGCGGTACTAACCGGTGCTAACGAAGTACTAACGAATGGGATATGTTTGGATTAAAATTTGCTTAGGTGCGGGGATCCCTGCTTATTTTATTAGATGTGACATCGCACATGTAATAAAAAATATAACAACATGGCGGCCTGTTAAACAAATGTCTTCGGGAATGAAGAATTTCTATGTTAGATGTTTAGCGGAAGTATTAAAAGCAAGTAATATAATAATCGCCAAAAACCTAATTTCTGCCATACTCATGGTTGCTGAAAGTGAATATATTGGCAAACTTGTAAACAAAGGCGAAGTAACCTCAGAAGATTCTCCTGCAGAGAAGTCTCGGAAGCTCCTCAAGAAAGCGATTTCCGACGTCCAGTTCGAGGAAAGTTATTTCGATGAAGAAGACGATTCAGATAACGAACAACAGTGCGAGCTGGATGAAAACGCTGGGGAAGATTCTCGAAGAATTGAAAACCCTTTTGAAAATTGGGTAAAGAGTATATACTCCAATGTAAAAGACAACACAACCAATACTGGAGAGCACCTAAATGCACTCTACTGTCCACCAATTATACCATGTGTCATCGATTTGGTTAAAGATCTGCCTTTAGTTGGTGCAGTAATGATACCAATGTTTGGATATGGTAAACCTCGCGCAAGCAGTGCGTTGGTGGAAAGTTCATTCAACAATCTTAAAAACAGAATGTTCAAAAACGACTCATTGCCGATGAGACTAGATTTGTTTCTGACAAAACACATATCGTGCATAGATGGGCTAGTAAAACTAGTTGCTCCCACCCAGTCGAATGAAAACTTTACAACAGCGGCTACCAGAAGCCTACAACAAGACTCAGAATCGGGTTCTTCACTAATTCCACCCCTTCCCCAGAGCCTATCTACAGAATATAGATCAGTCCAAACCAAAACACCTGAAAAACATGAACTAATTTTTAAACCTCCAGAATATATTACAAATGACGTGTGTCCGGAATGTTCAAAAGGACAATATCCAGGAGGTGCTCACAAGTGCATCAAATGCAAAAACCCAGTGCACATAATTTATAGCACATGCTCACGCCCAATTGACAGTGACGAAGGTTATAGCTAAAAACACATTTGCATAAAGTGTTACATAGATACAGCATCTGAGGATGTCGTGAGAGAAAATTGGCGAAACCGAGGCTACACACCAATAAAAGAAAATGCTCAAAGACAAGGACCAGTGAAAAGACCAACTGACGATAGTGACGAAAATAACAAAAAACGAAAATTTAGAAGTATTAGATCATACTTAGTCCGCCAGCCAGATTTGTCTAATTTAGAAGTTTCAAACAAGGGACCAAGAGGAGTTGGTCTGTTGAAGAATGGAAATAGAGCCTCTGAGTTAAAAGCAGTCGCTTACAAAGGCAAAACAGTGTCAAAGGTTACGTTGATAAACACTTGTGCCTTCGATAGTTTTGCCCAAGTTGTTTCTTGCGCTTACAATGACAGCCCTGCATTGAAAGAGTTAATTGAATCAAAAAATGATAACACATCTTCAGACAAATTTCTTAGCTTCTGCAAAGTTTTAGCTAACAAAGTTGTGACCTCTCAGACCTATAAACATAGATTAGAACTTCTAATGACAGCTTTTCCGAACTTGGAAGCATGCCCAGGAGAACTAAGTATGTTAAACACTAAGAGCACAGCGGCAGAAATGGTAGGTAAAATGACAGAAAAGTATCCAAGCATCAATGATGTGTCGTTTTGTCCAAGTTGCGAAACTCTTCAGCAACAAAGAACATCATGTCTCGCAATTACAATGCCAGCTACTGGCTTTTATGGTCTACCCAGCTGGATTGAAGAAATACTCCAGAGTCAGCAAGTGAAGTTCGACAATCCTAATTGTAGCGAAGGAGAAAAAACAATCACCAGAAAGCCTTCTAGCATGTGGTTGTTCATTGACCTAATAAATGTTTTTGAGGGAACCTCTGAAAACTCATCGACGAATTTAGAAAAACTCAACAGGGATATACTGACTGAAATAGAGGTACGTTAAATTTGAAAATGTATATAAGTTAGTGTTTGGCCTACTGTGCTGGGTTATGCACGGAACATATGTCTCAATAACACCCCAATTAGAAAAAAATTCAAATAAGTTCTAATGTATATAATTGTCGTTATCTATATAACTATATAGACCTGGAGCCAGGGCCGAAAAGCATATATCCTTCTTGACATCAGCTTCCGGTTTACACAATCAATCACATCAAATTTTCAAACAAGAGGTTATCAACTTCTATTTCTCAAGCTAATCTTTAAATGAAGATAAATAAACTGAAGGAGGTAGCACACTTGTCTAGAAAACCAGATTGGGTTGAAATCTTGGATATAATACCAGCTTTTTGAATATATTCACCCAATTAAAAAATTAAAAAAAAAAACTTATTTAAATAATTATTGACATCCGTGACTTAATTACTTCTTTTTTTCCAGATAACCCCATGTGATTTACCTCTTTTTATTCCAGTATCTGGGATTCAGTACCAATTGAGAGGATTCATTGGATTCAGTGGACGCCGAACAAGCGTAAGCAGTGTAGGACATTATACAGCTACAGTGAGATGAGTCAATGAATTGTGGGAATTGTATGATGACACCAAAGACAAAAAAAAAGTCTGATATCACCTTCGAATAAAACAACGTGTCAAATTTTAATATATACGATTTGATCATTTTGATGATCAGATATTCAATTTTATGGTAATTTAGTTGAAATTACCATTGAATTACCTATGGAAATTCATAGGAGTTTATTGTTAGTTATATAGCCGGTAAGAGCCGAACCTTAAAATATAATTCTCTCAAACTAAAGGAAACCTCTCGTTTTGATTTTCCGTCTATTTGTTCACTTTATTTTTATCGAATCAATTCTTCGAGGCTTTAAAGGGAAATGCGACGATCATTGAAGTGAAATGACTTTTACCACAGAAGATTCAATTTTTTAAGGGACACTGTTTAAACAATTGATTTTACATCACCAATTTACTAATATCGGTTCTTGTGCTGTAATATTGCTTATTTCCACTGTCATAGTTTTAAATAATCGAGTTTTAATTTTTGAAACAGTCATGATCATTGTTCAAGCATTATCTCCAATAACTCAGGGAGCAACGGTGGTAACAACATATTTTGAATAAAACATTTCTGGTCAAAAATGAAATTGCCCGGACGTATTTTTTATTTTTACTTTCCTGTTAAGAAGCATTGATTTTTAAGAAATTAAAAAAAACGCGAGTTACTAAATTGTGTTTTTGTTTGTCTTACTCTTACTCATATTAGGCATTGCCTGCATATGCTTGCTGCATTCTCTGATTGTTACTCTATTTTGTGTATCCCATATCACATGTACTTATAACTAAATATTATATCTGCTCTGGTGTGCTATTGCAATTGGCAATTCTGGCTCTGTAATATACATTCGAACACTTTGATTTATGCAATTGTCTTCTAATAAAGATAATTTTGTTTAAAAAAAATAAATAATAAAAAAAAAATCGGACGACATTATATCATAGATCGTAGCTTGGTGGTTGCCTAAGGGATATTTCCCGCAGGTTAACTAACTAAAAGGTGGGGTATATAACTTTAAGAGGTGTTATAATTGGGGCTCCGGCTCCTGAATGCTCTGGTGCGTGTTACGCTGCGGCTGACTTGCGTTGACTAGACATTAGGGTGGAACGAAAGAAACTTTTTTTTGAATTTTTCAATATGCTCTAGATTTCAAAAGTTGCCTTTTAACAAAATAAAGACGGAAATTAAATATTAGCGTAATTAGTGCATGTTTTCAGTTAGCGCAAGAAGGGCAAACTTTTGGTTTTTATTAAATTTTTGACAAATTTCGCAATTATTTTGAAATTGAATACACTTGTAGTACAAAAAACAGCAAAATATGTAATTTAAACATTCTTTTTAGTCAGGAGACCTGCTAAACTGTTTATATAACACGTTTTACTTCATAAAAATAGTACACATAAAGGCACTGATTGTTACTCTATTTTGTGTATCCCATATCACATGTACTTATAACTAAATATTATATCTGCTCTGGTGTCCTATTGCAATTGGCAATTCTGGCTCTGTAATATACTTTCGAACACTTTGATTTATGCAATTGTCTTCTAATAAAGATAATTTTGTTTAAAAAAAATAAATAATAAAAAAAAAATCGGACGACATCATATCATAGATACTCGGACATCACGGTGGAACGAAATTTTTTTTTCAGAATTTCAATATGCTCTAGTTTTCAAAAGTTGTCTTTTAAAATTAAAATTAAGAATATAAAATATTTTTGCTCTTCTAAAATATTTTCAAGTGCCGCAAAGGGCTTCAAAATGGATATTTTTATGAAAAAGTGATTATATTTGTATTTTTTGTTAATTTCTTTTATAGTATATTAAAATAATGTATATTTTCTGTAAATAAAATATTCAAAATATGATATTTTGACAGAAAACTCGCATATTCTAAGTATTTCTAATTTTTAGATGCCATAACAGAACAACTGATTTTGTGGAATTTCGCGATTTTCATGATATTAATTTTACAGTAGCATATTCTTATAATACACATTAGAATGAACGAAAAACAATTTTTAATTGAAGGAAACTTAGTTAAAATAAACAAATCACACTTAATTAGAAAAATATTAATGTAATGTCTATAAAGGCAAAACGTTATTTTGAAAAAAATATTCATGCTTTTCAAAAGTCCATAGTAATCACACATGGTTTCCATTACTTATTTCACTGATACATTGAATTGTTTTATTGTTTCAAATTTTGGCATTATCTTTTGAGAATGTATTTTTGTTTTTATCAATGCATCTCATGCAGAAGTACCACGAACGGACAAGGATGACACGGTAACGAATTTAACAATCCTTTCTACTACTTGTGTGTGACATGGAATGTTGTTGAAGTCAATAATTTAAATGAACTGTCCCTATGTCACCTATTTTGTTTCCTAAATGGAAAAACTAAAGGTCCAAATGAATTTGGAGGAGAAATAGGTAAACAACTAGAAAACTGCTATGAACTTCCAGTGATTGAATTTTCACCTATTGAAAATAACATTCCATTACTAGAAATTATGGATGATTTAAGTGTGGACCCAAAATATTTGTTAGAAATGCATAATGCAATCTCTGTTGGAAAGTGCTCTTTTGATTTGTCCATGAGAAAACCAGGAAAATTTTGTCATTCACGATGGCTTACATTAGCAAACCGAATGCTTCGCTTGTATGTGGGAACAGAATTTCCTGCAAAAAATCTCCGAATACTGAGTACATTTTGAAAGTTTATGCACCAATTTGGTTTAACATAAAGCTGAAACCATCTTGTATCCGTGGATCGAAGCACTTGTGGAAACTTGTAAGCTATTCACGTTATCTCAATCAGACACTTAAAAGTGTAATTGACCCTGTCATTCAAAGAAATGCATACTTTGCCGCTTCTGAAAATCCCCTCCTTTGTATGATATTAGACGATCGCAGTCAAGTAAGAGAGCTTGGATTACGCCGGATTCTAAAAGCAAGGGCGGAAAATGAAGGAGGCATCAGAAAGAATTTAGATCAACGTATAAACTTTGATGCCAAAGTTTATATTGATATGATTTAATGGAATGGTATTAAAGTAACAGAACCTCCTATGATGAGGCATTTTTCTGATTTCAAACTAAAACAGTTTATAAAGGAAGCAAAAGAATCTGATCACGAGAAACAAATTATTGACTTCAACAACGTTCCATGTCACACACAAGTAGTAGAAAGGATTGTTAAATTAGTTACCGTGTCATCCTTGTCCGTTCGTGGTACTTCTGCAAGAGATGCATTGATAAAAACAAAAATACATTCTCAAAAGATAATGCCAAAATTTGAAACAATAAAACAATTCAATGTGTCAGTGAAATAAATAATGGAAACCATGTGTGATTACTATGGACTTTTGAAAAGCATGAATATTTTTTTAAAAATAACGTTTTGCCTTTATAGACATTACATTAATATTTTTCTAATTAAGTGTGATTTGTTCATTTTAACTAAGTTTCCTTCAATTAAAAATTGTTTTTCGTTCATTCCAATGTGTATTATAAGAATATGCTACTGTAAAATTAATATCATGAAAATCGCGAAATTCCACAAAATCAGTTGTTCTGTTATGGCATCTAAAAATTAGAAATACTTAGAATATGCGAGTTTTCTGTCAAAATATCATATTTTGAATATTTTATTTACAGAAAATATACATTATTTTAATATACTATAAAAGAAATTAACAAAAAATACAAATATAATCACTTTTTCATAAAAATATCCATTTTGAAGCCCTTTGCGGCACTTAAAAATATTTTAGTAGAGCAAAAAGATTTTATGTTCTTAATTTTAATGTTAAAAGACAACTTTTGAAAACTAGAGCATATTGAAATTCCGAAAAACAAATTTTCGTTCCACCGTGATGTCCGAGTGTCTTTTAAGTCCTCGTCCTTAAGTGCCCTTATGTGTACTATTTTTATGAAGTAAATCGTATTATAAAATCAGTTTAGCAGGTCTCCTGACTAAAAAGAATGTTTAAATTACATATTTTGTTACTTTTTTGTACTACAAGTGTATTCAATTTCAAAATAATTGCGAAATTTGTCAAAAATTTAATAAAAACCAAAAGTTTGCCCTTCTTGCGCTAACTGAAAACATGCACCAATTACGCTAATATTTAATTTTCGTCTTTATTTTGTTAAAAGGCAACTTTTGAAAACTAGAGCATATTGAAATTAAAAAAAAAGTTTTTTCGTTCCACCCTACTAGACATCACTGGTTTCGCGATCGTGCCGAGCGGGATTGTACCGAGCGATCGGTTGTCAGTACTTTCTGGATGCCTCACGGTACGACAGGTTAACCTTGTGATTTCTACATGTTCGGGACTCCAAATTGCCAATTATTTGAGAATGACCCATAAGTTATTTGACTCTCTTACACCAGTCATTTGCTGTGAGTTGCATTAACTCAGCCAGCGTCACTGTAGTCCGGCAGATTCGAATACGCTATAACTCGTGTCATGATGGGTACTAATTCTAATATTTTGGTACTAATTGGTACTAGTTAGGTATTAATTTTTGCGAAAGTTTCAACTCGAAATTCCAAAAGTGCCGGGCCAGCGACATGGTAGCACTATGCATCACAGGCGTAGCTACCGTGGAGAAATTGGAGCGAACTGCTCCATGCGCACGAATCATGGGGGTGCAAAATTAGAAAGGGTGAAATAAATATTTGTGAAAACTTTTGTATAAAAAATTCGATCTGTCAGATTTTCTATGAAATATACAAAAAATAAATGAAATAATTTTTTAGATAAATAAAACAATGCTTTTAATTATATTAGTATGCACTTGACTGAAATCATAACTTTGATTTCAGAAAATATTCATTATAAATTTAGCATTTTATAGACCTATAAAAATGCATGATGATTGCTAAGAATGTTTGAAATCACTACTATAGGCATTTACTATACGTACTGTAAGTTGCGTTTTACAGCAAAAAAGTTACATGCATCTGGGGAATCCCACGAGCGCAAGTTAACATCGACGCAGAATCGAGGCAAATATTCGGGATTTTTTTAAAGCAAGCGTAGTATTTAGAGTTTCATATTCCCTTTCTTTATTTTGTGCAGTGTAAGGATTTGAAGTTGATTCTGGAATGAATGTGTTACATAATTTTTAAAACTTATTGAGTGCACTGGGGATTGTAATTTATTGTTCCGTTTAATTGACTTTGTAAAATTTATGACTATTTTACTAAATTACTTATATACAGTGTGCTTTTGGATTCAACGACGTATAATTTTAAAAGTAAATGGTTTGTTTATAAATTATTATGTTAATTGAGGTTGCAACATACAGAATAATATTTAGTTTTATAACGTAAGAAAATAAAATGGTTTTTAAAATTTATAAAAGTAATAAATAAAAAATTATCAACAATTAACAGATATATTTATATATATTCTGTTAACTAAATTGTGTTAATAAATATCATATATTTATTAACATTGTAGTTAGAGATGTAAAAAAAACTAAGTGGGGCTCAGTTTAAAAAACGAAGAATAGAAATGTCAGAAGCCGAAAAGGAAGTTTTAATGAAAGTTGCTAAAATATGAACTTTTTTAAAACAGTCAATTCAAATAATGCACTTGTTGAATTTTAATGGAAACAAATCGCAAGCTCAAGGCAATAATTCTCCAGACAAAACAGATGCAGATATTACGAATATTTCTGCGCCTGAAACAATTCAAACAGAAAGTGAAATTCTTCCACAACACATTTATATAGAAATAGACTCGTCTGACAAAGGAAAATTTTCGGAACAATTATTTTGATAATTGTGCAAAGTAAAATATTCGAACCTATTAATACAGTCTCGAAAATGCTGCATGGTACTCATGAAGATATAGAGAAATCCGCTGAGATGCTTTCATCACTCCTAACCCAATTTCAGAACTTAGGGAATAATTGAGAGTTTGTTAAAAAACGATACCCTTGAGTTATCAGCTGTATGGATTATTAAACCTTGTTTTCCCCCCCAAAAATGCGACTTGTGAAAAAATTCTTTGCTGAATTACAAGTAGATGAACTCATTGAAGAAAGTTAACGATGTTTCAAAGTCGAGGTGTTTTATAAAGTAATGGATTTAATAATTAATCAATTTACTATTAGATTTGAATCCGTTCGACAGTTGTGTACACTTTTTAAATGTTTATCACTTGAATATCTCGCCGCGTCACTTGATAAAAGTATTCTGGAAGGATCAGAATTGTTACAATCGGCATATCTTTTCAATATTTCACCTAATTTTGGACCTCGATTGATTCGATTTAAAATGTGCTTTTATATTCAATTATAACAAATTACTTTAATACTCGAAATTGCTAAACTACTTTTAATTCACACCGCAGACTCAAGTAGCTTCTTTGACATAATTACAGCTTGCCTGATATTTTCACTTTACCGGTGACGACGACGACAGCAGAAATAAGTTTTTCAAAGCTAACATTAATCAAAACATTTTAGAAGCATCATGTCACAACACCGTCTTAACTCTTTGACCACTATATAAATTGAAAAGAACGCAATTCCGGAACTCCCTGGCTGACACAACGGGGAAGACCGCTTGTTTACGAGTGGTGGGAGGAGTCGAATTGGCGGAGAATCCCCCCCCCCCCCGCAACAGGAATGACACTTTGAACGACCCCCTCCCAACAGGGCCCCTTTTGTAAGAAGACACTCAAGTAGAACAGCTGGGTGTCGGATACCGATGTTTATTTCAACTGTTATCTACAGCTCTAGGACCCAACAATCCAAACGTTCTGTTCGAAACGAAAACGAAAGCATCTCAATCGAAGGTTCGGGCTTCGAGTTGGGCACGAATTTTTAATAAATGCATCCTCTAAGGCAGGGTTCGGAAATCTTTTTTGGTTCTGGGTCAAATTCAACCAAAATGTGTGTATTAAAAAAACGTTTCGAGTCAGTGGTATTATAATTTTAAAACAGTCTTTTTTGGTGAATAACAAAAATTTTCTTGAGAAGATAATGTCAATACGATTTAAACTTTTAACATAAAAATTAAAATTCTAATTCTAATTATTATTTGACTCTCTTACACCAGTCATTTGCTGTGAGTTGCATTAACTCAGCCAGCGTCACTGTAGCCCGGCAGATTCAAATACGCTATAACTCGTGGTCATGATGGGTACTAATTCTAATATTTTGGTACTAATTGGTACTAATTAGGTACTAATTTTTGTGAAAGTTTCAACTCGAAATTACAAAAGTGCCGGGCCAGCGACATGGTAGCCCGGCAGAATCGGACACGCTATAACTCGCGATCCTGATGGTTACTAATTCTAATATTTTGGTACTAATTAGTACTAATTAGGTACTAATTTTTGTGAAAGTTTCAACTCGAAATTCCAAAGCGTCGGGCTCGGAAGCGACCTGATTGTCGCTGGCCAGGAAGAATCGAATACGCTATAACTCGTGATCCTGATGGGTACTAATTCTAATATTTTGGTACTAATTGGTACTAATTAGGTACTAATTTTTGTGAAAGTTTCAACTCGAAATTACAAAAGTGCCGGGCCAGCGACATGGTAGCCCGGCTGAATCGGACACGCTATAACTCGCGATCCTGATGGGTACTAATTCTAATATTTTGGTACTAATTAGTACTAATTAGGTACTAATTTTTGTGAAAGTTTCAACTCAATATTCCAAAGCGTCGGGCTCGAAAGCGATCTGATTGTCGCTGGCCCTGAAGAATCGAATACGCTATAACTCGTGATCCTGATGGGTACTAATTCTGATATTTTGGTACTAATTGGTACTAATTAGGTACTAATTTTTGTGAAATTTTCAACTCGAAATTCCAAAAGTGCCGGGCTACCATGTCGCTGGCCCGGCAGAATTGGACACGCTATAACTCGCGATCCTGATGGGTACAAATTCTAATATTTTGGTACTAATTGGTACTAATTAGGTACTAATTTTTGTGAAAGTTTCAACTCGAAATTCCAAAAGTGCCGGGCCAGCGACATGGACCTAATTCTGGCAACCTCTCTGACCTAATTCTACTTTGGCAATTTTTGCAGTAGACGCTGGACTAGCTGGAAGCGAGTAAGATATCTTGCTTTACTGTTTAATAAATTAGTTTGTTCCTGAAGCTGATTTTATTATTATCCTGCCACGATGTAAGCTACCATTTCATGAGATGACCATCCGGACATTTCATATATATATATATATATATATATATATATATATATATGCTTTTTTGAAGATACAAATTGATTATTGATAAACAATTTGTGTTCTGATTTGAAAATGGTTGACAAAATTTAAGTACTTTGTAGCAAAACAGTTTTTTATTTAACAATAGATATATGTTTGCAATATATGCAACAAGTGGTTTCATACTCATTAACAAGTGTTCCTATGTGAAGATAAAAACTACAATTATAAAAGTACACAAAGATCATTTTAATTTTTCAGGCAAAAACATTCATACAGCTTTGATATAATTACAGTTAAGAAAATTGTTATCACTATCTATCAATATGTAAAATTGCTGTTTTTAAGTAAGTTTCGCTTTTTCTTCTCTATTCTGATGGTTTATTCGACGGTTTCTGATAATTTTAGGATCGAGTCGCGACTCACCTGTAACCCTTCCGCGACCCACTAGTAGGTCGCGACCCACCGGTTGGGAACCGCTGCCCTAGACCTTCCTAAAAAATTCTAGTTCCAAATAGGCATCCTGTTTGAGAGATAAATTGAAATAAATAGAAAATGCACACTTACATAATGAAATGAAATGAAATGTTCGAAGATCCTGAGCGCTCCAATCGCTTTTCTTCTTTCTCTACTTTCTGTCCAATCATGGTTCCCCGCTGCTTACTTTCTGAAAGCCTGCACTTGAGGGCGTGGCCCATGTAGTGCAGTTAGACCAATCTTCCTATGGTCCTATGGACATAATGAAATGGAGGTTTTTTTTTTACATTTGATATATGTATGGAACTTATAATCTAATAAAAAATATGCGTCTCGATTGTATAAAATATTAAAAAATATTCCCCCCACAAAATGCCCCTAAAAAATGGGGCCCCTAAAAACACCCCTTTTCGTCTAACTTACCCCCAAATTTAGGGGGAAAACCCCCAAGTTGGCAACACTGGTTCTTGTTCAGGTATTTAGACATTTATTTTCTTTTTACGTCAGTGAAAAAAAGACTTTGCAAGCATCTAAGGTTTTACCTCCACAATGTTTGGCCGTGAGGTCGTTATGATTATAGTCCTTGAAGACACCGTAAATATTTGTGTATATAAGTGTATCGTTTCTTCCGGATATAAACAGATCAAGAATCAGTATTTACAAATATATCTGCGTTAGAAGGCGTGGCCTAGGACACGCAGTTCATCACATCTTCCTATGGTCTACGGTCCTTTGGTATTTAAAAATATTATGAATCGTCGCTTAACATTACAGAATTTTTTAAGTGATGATTACAAACCTTATTTACTCACCACCAAATAGGACCTTGGTGTGTGAGATAAGACGCCTTCAAATCATAGGCTTTGTTTGTAATGACCTTTCTCAGGAATTTGTCCTAATATATAGGTTCCACGAGTAGCCTCGATCTTCAAAGATGAGATAGATACCTGTCAATTGCATAGTCTAATGTACCGTTACAATGAAATAATGGTGTTTCAGGGACGTAGTCATAGAGACTGTTTTTCCCCTTTTCCAGCTCTTCATGCAGTAGCTTCTTGAAATAATTTTAATAATCGACTGCAATTTAACAAAAGAATTTTTGACATATTTCTAATGGAGTCCTTGATTGTCACTCCTCTAATTGGGATAAAGCTTTTTGCAACAAATATTACTCGAAATTATGTTTTGAAGATAAAAAAAATAATTTTTAGCAAATTTTGTACAAAATTATTTGTATGTGACTTTTTTCATATCACCATATGATTTTAATGATAAAAAAATGAATTGTCGTTTCTATCTATTTGCATGAACAGAGTCCAATAAGTTATCTTAATAATATGCGCTACACGCAGTGTCTTTCTCTGAAGAGACTATTTTCAGGAGTATTATATTAAGAGTATTTAATATAGAGATATTGTCTTTTTTCTTTTTTTTCTTTTAGAATATAGTTTCTGTGTTTACATTTATTTTACATTATTACAATATTTTAATAACTTTCCTTAGCTCATCATGTTTGTTCATACCTTTGATGTTACATTTTTATTACTTTTATTGACATCACAACAAGAAGTGTTAAACATTTTTAGCACTCCTTGTTTAGCCAAGTCGGCCAAACACTTTTTAGTTTCGCCAAGTCAGTCCCCGACCCTTGTTGTGTTAATTCAAAACAGGAGCCGCCCCTTTCAGCCCAATAGCCTATTAGGACCTAGTGCATGGAACCTCCAACCAGGGGGAATTCGAAACAACAACAACAAAAACAAACATTTTTAGTATTTTGTAAATTTCCTATAAAATATTGAAATATTTAAAAACGGTATATATTAGTGCCATATTTTGCGCAAAATATTTTATTGGTATATACTTCGCCAAACCGATTGAAGAACAGGACATTTGCAATCAAAACTGTATATAGGCTCAGCATTGACAAGCCTACATGACATGCAAGCGCTTCACTATATATAGCCAAGTTAAAAACACTCAAACCATTGGCTATTAATTCCCTCAGATTGTAATATGAAAAAAAAACTAAAATGTAGTAGGAAAAGTCATTTTTATAATATTAAATACAACAAAAAATGCATAGAAATAGTAATGAGTTAAAATTGTACCTAACGGTTGTAATTTTTTTTTATTTCAACGCAGAGACTAGCAGTGCTTGAAGACAGGAAAGTACCTCGACAAAAATTATGTATTTGGGGTAATTATGAATCTCCAATTTATTATTTTTTTTTAAAGAAACAAAATGGAAGCACTCGTCTTGCATATTAAGCAAAGTGCCACTCAGGCAGATGTTTTAAACGAATGAAAGGGCTGGTGCACCGGCGAACAAGGGATTTATTCTTATCACATATTCTTACAGGATACATTGTTTGATAATTGTACATTACATTTTTCTTATTTTATGGATTTATACGATTGTTCTTATAAAAATACTTTCGATATAGTAAATATTTAAGGCAAAATTTACGAATAAGTATTCGGAACTACTAGCTAATAATTTAAAAGCAATACTTCAAAATAAATAATTACTGTAACTTCAAAGAAAAGATTTTACATGCCATACTTTATATTTCAGTATTAAAATCCTCAAATGTTTGAATTTAACAGCTAAAATTGAAGCTATAACTTTTGTTATGTATCATGGGTATACATTCTTTAATAGGCTCTTTTCCATTCAATTCTGAAGATAAGAATATTATCTATAAATGATGGCAATAAAAATTACTCTAACATACATAATTCATTTTTAAAGGTTATTTCTTAACTACTTTGAAGACTCGAACTTTAATTTATTTTAATCCCTAAGTAGAAAACTTACTTTACTAAACTATCTACTGCAATTCACGTAGTTAAAAAAAATGTTTTCCTCGGAAAACGATGCCGCATTTTTTAAGTTGTATTATAGATATTCTCTTTGAAATTTCATGGTTAACAGTGAATATGCTAAAAGATGTCTAATTGAATTAAAATGAATTTTAATACTATTAAAAGCAAAGTTTTGGCGTATGAAAGGATTCTTTAAAATTTCCTTAAACTGGCTTTCGACAAAGTTAAACTTTGAGCGGAATTTCCTACTTTCATCTAAATTGATTATTAGACGGGAAGTGATTAGACATATAAACATTAGCCTATTTTCTCCTGGGGAGTACATCTTCCTTAATTAGTATCAACAGCGGCATGGAAACGACGGGGATGTATCCTAATTGATTCTAAACTGTAAACATGTTTGGTGTCATCTGTTCCTGTTCAAAAATTGATTCTGACATTAAGTTTTACCGAACAATTCGTAACCCGACATTATAAACAAATAATAGATTAATTTTAAGAGACAACCGCACTGCGCGTAAAATTAAATAACATCTACAACTTTTCGTGAAGTTCTTGTATTAGGGGAGGTTTATGTAAATGTGGGTGAACGAACGCATTAAGGGCAATGCTTTCATTTATTATAGCGGCATCTTATGTGAAATAACTAGATATTTTCAAGTAATATTCTTGCTTTGCCAAAAGAAATCATTAAATTCATTAAGTTAGCACTATTCTGTCACATGAAAACAGAACACATCTTGTAAGGCATAACATGTTATAGTATTAAGGGAATTTATCCGTGCTTTGAAAACTATAAAACAGAGAAGGATAAATTATTATTATTCCATTTTCACATGAAATGAGCTATATTTTCTTAATAAACTTATCCCCGATGAATATACTGATTAAATATTTTTACTGCATATTACCCAGTACTCTAAATAGAAGTTGGAATACTGAGATTTTCCTGTCTGAAATGTAATGTGTATTTAATTAATCAAGAAATCATTGCGTAGCTCATTAATTCTTGAAAGTCAGTTTTAGATGAGTTCTTCTGTTACGTGGCCGAAAAATATATTCATAAGGAATAATAAATTTCTTTAATGTATTATATATTTGTAGTCTTTGAATAATAGAACACCACCTCAATTTTCATTTTTAAAAAATCATATCTTAAAAAGCTTTAATAACTTTCAGTCATTTCCAATTTTTTCAAACAGTATCACAACCAAATAGTAACACACAGTGCCTACTCCGTTATGTAAAAATATTCTGAATTCATAGATGTAGAATTACTGAAAATTACCTAAGGATAGAGTCGTATTCTTGTACTGCATGTACAAGTAAAATGGAAAAATATGACATATATGTCTGATATTTTTGCAATTATTTACAAATGCGTTATGCGTTTTAGTATTAGACTGATACTTTATATTACTCTATGATCGTAGAGCTATTTTGTGCATGGGTTAAAGTACATCCGATTAAGTTATATAGGGTTCCCACTTATAACCGTTACACCCCCTTAACTTCTAAACGGTGCAGCTTAGGCCATAAAGTTGGTGTCTAGGTATAGTAAAAAGGCTATGCGATACTCGATGAGACAACTGCCAACGCCATCTATCGGCAAATTTTGGAATTAGCGTTTTTATCTCAAAAACGGTATGCGATACGGGAAAAAAGTCAATTACAAAATTGTTCAGCATCCTCGACATAGTAAGAAAAGACACCCTGCGTGCATTAATACTCAAACAAAAGTGTAAAAAATGATGACGCATAACTGGTGTTTGTGTCTCCGTAACACCTTCCATGTTGCACAATGTACAGCGAGAAATCCAGTCCAGAGTGCAAATGTGTACAGTGACTAATGGAGAGCATTTTCAGCAACATAAATAAATGATCCTGAGATAGGGAAGTGTCTCAGTTTCTTTTTTCCTCTCTTTATGACATGACAACTTTCGAGATGGTGACAAAACAAATGTTAATTTTCTACATTCTGTTTTAAGTATTAATGTG
This sequence comes from Dolomedes plantarius, assembly GCA_907164885.2. Classification (NCBI taxonomy): domain Eukaryota; kingdom Metazoa; phylum Arthropoda; class Arachnida; order Araneae; family Dolomedidae; genus Dolomedes; species Dolomedes plantarius. The sequence goes on along the minus strand of OU015500.1, from coordinate 79,066,817 downwards.
CGCAAGGTATCTTTTATTACTAAATCAAGGATACTAAACAACTTTCTTATTGACTTTTTTCCCGTATCCCGTACCGTTTTTGAGATAAAAACGCTAATTCCAAAATTTTCCGATAGATGGTGTTGTAAGTTGTCTCTTCGAATACCGCATAGTCTCTTTACTATACTTAGACACCAATTTTATGGCCTTATCTGTCACCGTTTAGAAGTTAAGGGAGTGTAACGGATATAGGTGGGAACCCTGTATAATTCAATTAACGTCATAAATTCTATGTTATAAAAGAGTCTTTTAATTAGCTGTATACAGAGTTGTTCGTAGGGTAAGCTCAAAAAATATTTATTTCACAATGAAAAGGGTGTGAAATGGGTTTCATTGAAGTAGCATATGCTGAGGCTGTAATAGGTCACTAATATCTGGGTGTGTTCCTTGCGATTTTATCAACATGTTGCTGCTCACATAAATATTTCAAGTGGTGAAAAAGATTTATGAACAGATTCCGATGTCCATATTTGATCGTTATACGCTATAGCATACATAAGGTGGAAGGAATTTCATAAGAGACAGAGGTTTCCATATTTAGTCGTGACAGTATATATTTCCGTAATATTTGCTATGCCTGTTTTTTAAAAAAAGTATTAGATATATATATGAATGGTATTTCATTTATAAGAACTTGCATACCAGACTAAGAGACGGTTCAGTGTACTTCTTGTTTAACTTATTTAAAAATAAAGAGAACCTGCATTATATATAAAAAAATGATTGCAATGTGTAGCTAAACGTTCGTGTCCCATTATGGACCCTATACATATCAAACATTCTAACGGATACATTCGCGATAATTGTGTTTTGTTCTAGTAATTCAGTTTAGTTTGGCGATTTCCATAAATTAGAGTTTAAAAGGATGAGAACTTTAACTGGAGAGATTTCAAAGGAATTTACCAAGACAGAAGAGTACTTTTTGAAACGTACATCAAAGAAGGAGATAATGTGATTTAAGTTAGTTATAAGAAAAATGAGGGTTTTATATATGATAATTATAAGAACGAATGCATTGATAATGATACTGTTGTAAATGAGAGTATACTGATACTCATAAAAATGATACTGATATAAATATATATTTAAAATATAGTCAGGACTTTAATAATAACAACTTACATTATTTATGACGAATTAGTTACGTGATTTCATTTTATAGCAGTCTTTTACGTAACTTTTTCTAGTGGATCTATGAACTTTTTCGTCAGTGGATACCTATTTGTGGGGAATTTTGTTGGAAAATTTAACTATGTATCAAGGAATTTTCAAGCTATAACAGTAAATTAGACTTTAGGAGTTTGACATTTGACCACCATTTTTTAGGAAATGATGACATCAGCTATTGTAACCTATTTAAGAACTCAGTCAACGTGAAATATATCCCAAGTAGCACGTATACGTCGAACCACCCTGCTGTCGACCGACATTCCGATGTCAGTCAAACGTCAACGTCGGAATTTGACTTGAATCCGACTGGAGGCCAAAGGTCGTTTTTCGACTCCATACCGATTACAACCGCGTCAAATTTCGCTTCTTTTTCTACCAAAAAAAGTTATTTTTCTTAAGATTTTTAAAAGAGTAAGTTTTATACATTCATTTTATATTTTTTAGCAATATTTTTAAATTCAGAAATTCAGTGAAAATAATGAGATACAAGATTATGAATATCACCCATTATTGAAATCTTTTATAAGTTTAGGATAGTACTTAAAATTTATTTAAATTGCTTGATAAGTTTGTTTTAGCTTTCCTCGCTTAGTATTAAAAAAACATAATTCGTGGCATTAAGAAAACTCCAATGCTGCTGTCTTTTGTCGCCTTCGGTCCAGTTACGCCTGGCGACGTCGGTCAGACGACGAATTTGTTGGCGCAGTGGTAGCTCCGACGTCGCATCTGATGCCTCTCCGACTGTTGAAGACGATGACATAGCGTCGTTAAATACCAACCGTAAACCGTCGTCGTTCCGACATAGTTGTGTGAATAGGGATATTCGTCTACCGAAATTTTTGAAACCGAGATGTGTCTCAGATCGTATAAAGGTAAAAATTATTACCATTCTACAAAAAACTGCAATTCACGAGACCAAATCTACAATGACATTCAGTTTCTAACAAATTTCTAAACGTTTAATTCAGCTTTAGTCCGACTGATTTTCTTAGACCATGATATAAGTATCATACATTTTTCTTCTTTCAGTCAGTTATTGAAACAGTAGTTGTATAAATTATAAATATTTTTGTATGCACGCCAGTTATATAAACATGCACTCTTAGACACAAACACAAAAAAAGGACTCACCAAGAAGGGGTAAAGAAAAATTGAACACAAATTAATATGCATAGAATGAAAAATGCAAAATGTTTTAGTTTGACGCTAATTGTAAGGTATACACAAGATTCGATTCACAAGAATCGAACTTTTGAGTGAATGAATTAAAGAAGCTGCTTGAGTTATGCTAATTTCGGCATACGCGCTTGGAATAAATACCAAGCATTTTGATTAAAAGAAAAGGGTTGTTAGGGTTGAAAAAAGGTTGTTAAGGTTGAGAAGTGAGCTATTTTCTCTATACTGGCGCCCGAAAGTTTATATATACCCTTGTTGTTATCGTTACATTTATAACGAACAACATAATTGAAGTTAAACTGTGTACTTATATTGATAAAATTGTTGCAAGTACTTATATACTATTTGAAAATGAATGCTGTTTAACAAAACCCTGCTGAAAATTTTCCTCCGGTAATTATGGTTCAGCAAATTACGCCATTCGAAGCTACCTTCAATGGTGGTCCCTCAAGCCAATTCCTAAAGAAAATTGAGCATTACTTTCAGCAACAATGCACCCCAGAGGGGGATAAACTTAAAATTGCTCTAGCCGCTTTAAGAGGTAGTGCACATCAGTGGTACACGTGTATGCAAGGCAGTAATCTGATTTTTGACTATTCGTCATTCAAGCAACAGTTTCTTCATGCTTTTCCCAAGACCTTTAATCAAAGTCAAATAGAAGCGGAAATTTATTCGCTAAGGCAACGTGAAGGTCAGTCTGCGTTAGATTTTGCTATGGAAAAGATTATAAAGTGTGAGGAATATTTAGAAGGGATGACGGAATCGGTTATCTTAAAAATAGTTATCCAACGTTTGAATCCAAGTGTTCAAGATTTTTTGCACAGTCAAAAAATTACAAGCAAGGCTACACTCCTTCAAGCTTTATCTAAGCACGACAATAGGCATTTCTTCGCTACCCCCTACCCTCACCCAGGTACGAGAAGTTTTATACACACCCACCAAAATTTTTCGCGAGTTTCAAACCAGCAGCGAAACCAGTATCGCAGGCGAATTAATAGAAGCGCACGGCGTTACAATGAAATTAGTGCACTTAGAGTAAATAATATGCAAACACCTTACGTGCACTGGCAAGTTGTTTCACATGATATGGTTCAACCTGTGGAAACTGTGTGGTCAAATGTATTAACTTGTCCGAGCAGTAATCATTAATTTGAGAATAGTGAAAGTCGAGGTATTTTTGTGGATTATAATGAAAGTGAGTCTAGCTGGAGTAATGCGGTAAGTCCAGTGCAATTTCCTGAAAATAGTGCCGATACTAATGCTAGTGGTTTAGAAAATAATTCTTCTGATACTTGCATTAATGTTATACCTGATATTTTAGATGATATTCATACATCTGTTAATGAAGGAAATTTAGTAGATGACGAAGTATGCGTTACGGAAGTTAGTGAATACTTATTAGTTGACGACAATAAAAATTCTTTAAACGATAGTAGGAACTCGCTAGGCAATGATGATATTATTTCAAGTTCCCAGACGAATGGGGATTGTGTAGTCCAGGTTGATAATATGGTCTTAAATAAAGTACATGAAAACCAGACTGAGAATCAGGATGAAAAGTTGACACAGAGATATACTGTAAGTAGTTTAGCTGATGCTTCTGAAGTTATAGACGTAGTTTGCATTAAAACTCACCAGTGCGAAAAGCTTAATCTTCCTAAAACTGAAGCAGTGTTGAAGAATTTAAATGATAGTGATTCTGAAGAAGGACGTTTTAAAGAGACCTTTTTCGTCAAAAGAGGATAAAACTAAAGTCAAGGGGGATAAAAAACGTGAAAAAGCGCCTTCAGGTTCCAGCATTAAAACTGCTAATATTGAAGTAATTAAGGCGGTAAATAAGAAATCGTATAAGCACAAATACGAAAAGCAGAGTCAGGTTGTTGAAAAAAATAAAACAAGCGGCGAACTAACTTGTAAACGTATCATAAATGGGGAGATAAAGCCAGTATCTGAATACATAGGTGCGGCGTGTAAGTTTGAAAAAATAGAATCTGCACTAAAATCTAATACCTATGCAAGCAAAAGTACGAAGAAAAGTAAAGTGTGCACTACAAAACCTCCATCAAAGGATGAATGTGGCACACATAATGTACACAAGGTTATCAAAAGGAGGAATTTCAGTTTTAAAGCTCCTTTGCATAAGTACAGGAAACGCAAGATATCAGCCGCCCAGCAAGGTTGGCCTCCTCCCAAGAGACCTCCTGTCCATCGTCAAGACGGACCAGCGCCTCAGGACCAACGCCTTGCTACACGAAGGATGCCCACACGGTCAACGAATCCCTTTACTAGGACTGCGACCATCAAGAGAGGTTCCACGGAATGGACAGACTGGGCGCAGTTGGCCAGCCCAGTATCCGCAACTCTGCAAATCCACTGTTTGATGGTGTCACCTGGACCCTTCGGGGTTAGTTTTGTAAAATGGGAGTGACGTTTTTCCCCCACACAATGTGTGGAAGGTTTTTTTTGGCTTTGCCACCAATTCTGTAAAAAGTCAGACCAGCACGCGTTTTCAATTAGTTAACTGAAGCCGTTCAGACCTCAGTTACCTAATTTTTTTTTCGAGGGAGGCCAGTGTAAGGTATACACAAGATTCGATTCACAAGAATCGAACTTTTGAGTGAATGAATTAAAGAAGCTGCCTGAGTTATGCTAATTTCGGCATACGCGCTTGGAATAAATACCAAGCAGCTTGATTAAAAGAAAAGGGTTGTTAGGGTTGATAAAAGGTTGTTAAGGTTGAGAAGTGAGCTATTTTCTCTATATAATGAATGAACATGTGCGCTGCGGCGCATCTTAACTGCGAAATTGGCAGGATATTAAAGAGGAGAAATTTCGATTCCAGGTCATAAATTCTTTGTGAATTTCATTCCGTGTACTCAGGTAGACAATTACTATGCCATACGCAGGTGAGTGAACAATATGCGCTGATGTCTGCATTTGAGAGAAAATGCGTAGTTGGGCTCAAAGAAGCCGGTTGGTCTTATCGGTGAATTACTCAACATTTGGATAGGAGAGATACCACTATTAGACGATGTTGGCAGGCATGGGGGAACGATGACCGAACACAGCGTCAAGAAGGAAGCGGTTGGCCTAGAGAAACGACAGAACGTGAGGACCGAGCAATCGTCAGATAGACACTCACAGTCCCAGATTTATCATTAACATCAATCGTATGTGATACTGGTGCTGCAGTGACCAAAAGTACCATGCATAGACGGCTCAGAGAAAAGGGGTTGATCTCACGGCTCCCCTTGCGCCGACTACCATTGACCTCTGTACACCGAGAAACCCGTTTGCAGTGGTGTCGGGAACATTCAACCTGGAATGTCACTAGAGTAGAATTGTCTTCAGTGATGTGTCTCGCTTCTAACTGAGCCCAGACGACCAGCGAATACGCGCCGGGAGACGTCCCGGACAGCAGTGGGATATTAACCTGACTGTCTTCCGCCATACGGGCCGACAACACGGAGTAATGATCTAGGGTGCCATTCCATTTCAGGACACCTTTAGTTGTCATTTGTGGCACACTTACAGCACAGCGGTACGTTGACGATATTCTACGCCCCGTTGTGTTGCCCTTCATATCACGGCATCCTTTGCTTTCATTTCAGATACTGCTCGTCCGCCCACAGCGAGAGTTACTACTCCTTATCTTCGTGCTTGCCCAACGCTATCTTGGCCAGCAAGTTCGCCGGATCTCTCCCCCATTTAGTCCGTTTGGGGCATTATGGGCAGGGCCCTCCAACCAACTCGAGATTTTTACGATCTACCGTGCCAATTGGACAGAATTTGTCACGATATCCCGCATGACATCTGCCACCTCTATCAATCAATGCGAAGCCGAAACACAGCTTGCAATAAGGGCAGAGGTGGCACAACGCTTTATTGTCTTTCACTCTGTGAAGCTCTTTCTCTTGAATAAATCATCCAATTGTTCTCAAGTTGTCGTAAATTGTTTTTCTGTACATCACATCTACCGATTTTCTTCCCAATCAGATAACTCCTTCTTTGTGCGTTTTTTTTGTTGCCTAAGAGTTTAGATATCAATATAAGATGGCAATATGTATTTCCTGTTTCTGGCACCCGAGATGGTTTCAATATGATATTTATTTATAGAACTTCTATAAAAACATCACATTGAAAATCATTGAATTAAACACTTTTTTATGTATATTTTGAGCTCTTTCAATTTTGTTATATTTCTGCAGTTTCTAACAAGTTGTTAACTATTTAAAACTTGAAAATGTTTGAAATATTTTTGTACTAATCGTATTATATTTCGATGTACTTCTTGCTGAAATGAATTTCATTATATTTCGCTATAGAAGCATGATTTTCAGACGTATAGGAAACTGATCTTTAATATTTTAATATTTAGACTACGCATAATAACATTCTGAGATGAGTTTTCTTACTATTTAATGCATCATTAAAAGGCTTCAAAAGATATTCTGAATCTATATGCACGGATACCAGATAAATACAAACTCATAAATTATGAAAATATTTGATAGAAAGCTTAATCAAAATCATTGTTTATTTATGCTAAGCAAATTAAAATATAAAAATATTTCTTTACTATAATTAATAAATTACTTTAATATTATTCATATTTTTTCATAAAAATTCAATTAAAATAATTTGATTTACCGTATGTACAGGAGATTTAATGCAAATGATATTTCACAACCATATATAATCTAGCTCCTTTTCTTAATCCTGATTAAAGAATATACAATTTTTTTCTCATTTCCTTTTGCTTCATTACCGCACTTGCATAATATGATAAATAAATAAACCTGAATTTCATGCAAAATTAATTATTAAATAGGTTTATAACGTGTTCTGAGGAACAAGTTTCAAAACTTAATTTAATAAATTACGAGCCAAAATATGTCGTTTGAAATGTTCAGAATATTGGATATATCAATTCTGAATTATTAATGTAATTGTATATTACAAAGAAGATTGTATTATTACAATCTCTCAGTACTTAAAGTTCTAGCTAATATTCCGGAGGCTGATTTTTTTAGCCCTAATCTTTAATATTTGTAAGAATAAAAGAAAATTATTTAAAGAAAATTACCAATGCGCAAGTTTTTCACTTTATTATTCACTAATTAATGATGTAATTATTAGGATTATACCTATACTCTAATTTCTATTGCCAGTATTTTCCGGAATAAAATGGCTAATACAATCAAAATTATAAAATTCACCAATAATGGATTTTGCAAAAAAGGTAAAAACTAAAATCATACATAGATAATTTTTAGATGATTAAATTTGTATATGTTTTCATTAATAGTAAAAAGAGGTTTTAGCTTTTATGCAGAAAGATGAAAACTGAAAATGGCCTTTAACACGGACATTATTTTCAGAGAAGTAGGCATGGAAGTTAGTGACTTAGTAAATAAATATCTGTTTTCGGTAACAGTAAAAACGGGTTTTGATCTTACACGAAGAGAGGAGAAAATTGCAAATAGCCTTTGGCATGAGACTTTATTTTCAGAGAAATTGGAGTAGATGTCAGTGACGTAGTAAAAAAGGATCTATTTTTGGTAAGAGTAAAAATGAGATTTAGCTTTTAAGAAGGGAGGTGAAAATTGAAAATTGCTAATAGCACAAGACATTTTCATCGATGCAGGTATAGATATTAGTATTTTACATACTCTTAATGAATTAGGCGTTGGATATATGCTAATAGATGAACATCATCTGATTTTTTCTACACGCTTGTTCTGAATCCTTCTTGACAACGACTCCTCTGAATGTATTATGTACAGTTACAAACGCCCGGTCAAAGAGTTGCTATCTTAACGATTTTGCTCAGAAAAATTACTCTGTACCAACACAATTTTTGAATTGTAAACATTAAATATATATCATTTCTGTTGTTTCTATAAATTAATGCTGTTTTAAAGTAGACGTGTTATTTGGTATGTTTTATAATAAATTTTAAGTTATGAAAGAGTTTAATTTTTCTTTTATGCATGAACTAATAATAATTAATCCATTCTCTGGCGTTATTGTAACTTAAAACGATTTCACAGGACCTTTTGGATAGAATGGAAAACCTTCATTTTAAATGTAAAGTTTTTAAACAAAAATGGGGTGATAATTATTTTTTATGAGAATATATTCCTACAATATTTAATCTAAAAATAGCATTATACAAATAATAAAATCTTTTAGAGGTTTTTCGAATGACTTGAAATTAATTTTATATTTTAAAAGAAAAAATATAGCTATTCTTTTAATTTTAAGAGTGAGAAAGTTTTATCAATATGCCCTTTCACGTAAAAAATGTCTTATTATTGTTTCTTACAGAAATCAAATGGAGAAAGTTACATAAGGTATACACAATGTACAAAGTAAATATTTTGCAAGTTACAGTTTAACTCATATACGAATATATTTTACCGAAATTACTTTCAAATTATACAATATTCAAATAATTTTTCAATCAGTCCTAATTATATTGTTCATAGAAACAACTCACTTGATTATTTCTTTATAAAATTCACATAATCGCATTTACCTGTTACCACTCCATATCTCTTTTAAACAATTTTTTATGGTAAAAAACGAACGAATATGATAAAATACGTTATATCAGGTTGAAAAAAAATGAAATGCCTGTAGCGACATCTGAAGCTTCCTTTGCACATATCTTTTCCATTTTATCTGAATATGAGACGGAAAGAAAACTATTTATTTTACTAAGAGATGTAGGTTATGTTTCTAGAGATTTAGACTTGCTGTAAAGAAAAGAAATTGCATTCTAGGAGCATAAATTCTTAATGCAGTTTCAAATACCCAAGTGCATTAGGATTTGAGAATTGTGCAAACAGTAGAACATGTTTTTTTTGTTTTTTTGTTCTGTTAACATTTTTCCGCATATTCTAAGGTCTATACATCATCATGGAAAGTACCATTTAAGTGACAAGATATCTGTTAAAGACTACTATGATATGTTTTATGTGTAAAATACGTCTATGTCCCTTTGATTTTTAACGATTTAGAAAATAATATGGAATTCAGTTTCAGTCACAGAAACATTCAACTCTTTAAGAGGTGCAGACTTATTGAGAAGCTCAAACGTCTCGTCGGCGACGAACTAAAAAAAAGACGTACCCACATCATCTGCCAGATTTATTCACATTAATTAAAAAAATGTATTAGTACATATTTATATACAATATACAGGTTGTATTATTTTAATTCCATCCCTTTTATATTCAATTAATGAAATAATAAACTAAATTTTATTTATTATTCATCATTAATTAATTAAGTTGTTAATTATTATTTATTTCTAAATTTTTCAACGTACGCATTAATTCCTCTTGCATGCCAAAAACACTCTGGACTTTCGGAGTCAAAATATTTACGTTAATTTTTTTTTTCTAAAATTTTACGTTTTACCCATTTTGAATCATTCTATTTACTTCTTGCTAACTAATACTAGAATTTAGGAAATTATTGCGGTCAGCTACTGTTTTATCCGCATATAAATCCTTCATTTGATCTTCATATTGTTCTTTGTTATCTTCTTCATCAGCACATCAACCTGGCACAGGCTAAGGCAATCCCAGACAGTTTTCTCTGTTCACCCCAATTAGATGTCAATATTCTTCACAAGTTCATTTCCATGATCTTAAGATCACTCTCGACATAATCAATCTAGTACACGGCATCCCTCTTCTTCTAGTACTTTCCATTTTATAAAAAATCAGTTTTCCAACAGAGTCAGTATCTTCATATCTATAAACATGGCCGAACATCTGATACGATAAGATTTAATTACCCTTATTATATCTGATTGCCCATAATTTAAGGTATAATTCACGGTTATAACGAATTATCCAGATGCTATTTTCTCACGCTGCACCATGAATTCTACGTAGAATCTTTCCCTCAAAAACTAAGAGTCATCAGATTTATGTAGGGGTCAGCATTCGCAGCCATAAAGAATAATCTGTCTTATTAAAGTTGTTTGTCATCTGTCACACCAAAACGTTATTTATACTCGTGCTGATTTCCCATACAAAACCGTTAGTTTTCAATCACTTTAATAAGCAATCTGGATTACTGAGATCCGTATATTCTTGCTCTCAAAGATAACTGATGCCTTCAAAACATAAGTAGCCGAAATACAAAGAGCAAGATACGAATTTAAACGTAGGAGAAATGAAGGAGGTCAAACCCAATTTAATACATTCATCTCAAGAGATGACAAATACTAAATAAATCTCTGTAGTGAGTATTTCAGAGAGTCTAGGCAGATATTTAACAAAAGTAAGTGATCACATGGGTGCAGAAATTGGTGTTAATTGGAACTAAACACATAGTCACAATAAAGAAAATGTATTGTGATTGTATAGAGTTGACAACGCACAGGGGTACACGTATTGATGCATCTTTATAAATTTTATCGCATGTTGTTGCAACCTAAAAGAGAGAAATATATGATTTTTCGAACATTTTAGAGAGAAAACCATTTATATTTTGTCCGATTTTGTTTGTAAAACTATTACTTATTTTTAACTCTAACGTTTTATGTACATAAATTACCTGTTGTACATATAAATGAAACACATATAATAAATAGATATTCGTCAAAAGTACGTAAATTCAAAGGTAATGACGATTTAGAGGAAATGAGTATTTGTGACCTTTTTTCCTGGGCATTTCAGTTTGCGTATTTTCGTTATAGACTGAGTTGTGATTAGTTGTAAAATTAACATATAAAATAAAACTTGTAATACACTATTTAATTTAGAAGCATGGAAATGTTCTGGAACTGAATCAATGCAGTAGACAAGCAATAATTTAATTAAGTTAATAGATAAAAGAATTGTATTATTTATGCACATATTATTTAAACTGTTGTGAGAAATTATTTAAGACATACAAAAAATACTTCTATGTACACACGCGCGCGCGCGCACACACACACACACACACACACACATATATATATATATATATATAAATATATATATATATATATATATATATATATATATATATATATATATAAATATATATATATATATATATATATATATATATATATATATATATATATATATATAAATATATATATATATATATATATATATATATATATATATATATATATATATATATATATATATATATATATATATATATATATATATATATATATATATATATATATATATATATATATATATATATATATATATATATATGGTGCCCGGTCTTAAGTCAAAAGCAGTGATTTAAATATATCAAGTTATTGGCTTTTATACCATTCATAGAACAATAATATCGACTAGAGTCTTTTGTACAAAGAAATCTAATTTTGTATACTAAATTGATAGACTTAAGCCTTTTATACCGGGCATATATATATATATATATTTGTATGTGTGTGTTGTTTGCGTGCGTATGAGGGTATTTATGTGCGTATTTCTATGTAAAATATAGTCCGCATAGTAATATGTAAATTAATGTGCTTTTCTGTTCACCTTTTAAAATTTTACAACCTATTTGCAATTTAAATATGGTAAAAACGAAGATATTCAAATGCTGACTAAAATGTTACATATTTCTTGCATAACTGAATTTCAGCTACAATTTGTCATTTATTCAAAAATATGCCACAATATTTTAGAGCGGCAAGTATAATAAATGGCTTGTTCCAGATCCCGAAAGGAAGTAATGATGTAATAACAGTCACTTCGACTTCCTTTGCCGGAAACAAGGGTAGTTTCCGTTCTCTGACACAATCTGTCTTAGGTCGCAAGGGTTAAATTATTCTCATATTACTACAACATTACTACGGCATTTTTTTCAGTCTTTTGATATTCTGTATCATTTATGTACAAAAAAAAATGAGGCTGACGATACCCCGCCAACGATGAAAGCTTTTTAGACTGTATAGTTATGAAATCGTAATAATGTTTAATTAATCAGAATAATTTTAATTTATATTCATAACTCATCGAATTACATTCAGTTGGAAATGTATAATAGTCTATTTTAATAAATGGTTTTCCTTTTGCCTGCAATTTTCAAGTCATGGAAACAACGGTTTATTTAAGGCGCTGGTTATATAAACTTTGCAACCAAAAATATCTTGAATGATTAAATTCTGAATTGAAGCGAGGCGAATAGGATATGGTAGCTTTTAAGGCAATAATAACCATACTTAACCAAACATGTGGGTAGAAATTTCGCCGTAGAATTGTATACCATAACAGTCCTAGCGGCAAATTAACCAACATTTAACTTAACTTGGGATCAAAATATTTACCCTCTCTGATACCACAGAGCTGACACTTGAACGTTTCAAAACACATCTTTCACTTCAGTTGTGATAGCACGTTATGTTTGGTATGCATTATAGTCATATAGCAAAGCCGCAGTGCCGTTACATCATGTCACAAAGAGAGACACTTCAGCGTTGTTCTGTGTTAAAATTTTACTTAAAAATTTTTAAATACTTCGTCAAAATTTTTAAATGTATTGAGTGATTCATTATGTCACCATTTAATTTCATGTTATGCATTATAAAGTAGATGATGTGTTTAGTAAAATATGTTTATTGTTTTAAATGTTTAATTATGCAGTAAAAACATATAAAGAATAGAACTTGATAAAGTAGAAGAATAACTTATTTAGATACGCTGAAACTTTTTATATTCAACAATATAATTGTGGCGGGGAAAAAGAGAATATTTAATTGATTGGGGTATTAGATATTAAATATTCTATAATAATAATAAGGATTTTGAATTCATTGCTTAAGATTGTGGTTAGTACATTGATTAATTGTGATTTCCAAATGATGGAAACAACTCTGGTTTACACTGACAAATTAATTTATTGATTATTAAACACATAAACAATATGATACAATCCTACTAAATATTTCATCCTTCATTTACACAATACTCACAATTTCATTACTACTAAGTTAATTCACCACGACACATATATTTAATTCATTCAATTATTATGACAATATTTCGTACTTCATCTACACATATTACTCTCAACTTCATTACTACTAAATTAATTCTCTACGACTCATATATTTAATTCATTCACTTATTATGATAACATTTTATAAACATAATCACTCATATAACCATGTTCCATTACTACCAATATTTACTCATATATATAAGCATAACATCATATTAATTAAATTGTTTTTTTACGAATTATCTGTCATCTCCTTAACATTTTATACTCGAATAACATCATCATCGCTCTCTATATTAGTTATTAAGGCTACACACTGAGAAGCAATGACGGTATTACCAAAAGGAAACGCAAAAACGGTACCTCGAAAGATGACTGTTGGATCACTATGATGGGCAGCTGGCACTCGTAAGGACGAACTTCATTGTATTATCATCGCACGGGAACTAAGGCGCTCTCTTCGTCTGGTACAAGGCTCCTCCAATCGTGGCAGACACTCTAAACAGTAAACTGGGACACTCTCACCATAGATTATATGGCTCATTCACTCATTGCAGGCCCTCGGCACGGGATACTCGGGCGCTCTCTTCCTAGGTATTAGGGCTTCTTTGCATGGGCCACGACTTATATTTATATCATCGGGGTACTTCGTACATTCATCGGATTGACACTACTTCTATTTCAAACTTCTGACTAACTCTTATTCTTATGTGCCTCCCCATCTTATTTCATATTATTTTCTCTTATTAATGCTGACTCCACCTCTTACAATTTCCATATTATTACCATGCCATTGTCATTCGTCCGTGGCTGCCTCTTCTCAATCCCCTTTTCACCAATGCGCATCGAAGGCGGGATTTATAAAATTCTCCCCATAATTTAACTTTTTCCCATGCTCAGGCATCAAGCAGGGTGGCCTGTTTTATAGCCATCATAAATTTAGTCTTCCCTTTCTTCTTTTCTTCTATTCGTTGCAACTCACTCTCTTGAACTTTTATCTTATACTTCTTGCTACAAGCACCATCTATATATTTCGATTCGCTATATTATTGGTTCTCTCCCTTTCTATTTTTATTGCCCATCATTTGCCATGTTTCTTTCTTATATTTAGCAATTATTTTACTTCGTCCTGTAATTTTCAATTCTCCTGCCCTTGGCCGTGACACTATTGTCATATCCCTATGACAATAATCATACTTTTATGCCACCTTTGAAAGTTTGAATGCAGAAGAAGAAAAGCCCTTGTTTATTTTGAATATTTGAGTGTAGAGTTTAGTAAACAATTAATAGTATTGAGGTATACTAAACTCACATACATTTTAAATTTCAATAGTAGCATCCAAAGTATAAATTCGTAGTTCATTCGTAGAAATTTCGTCGTAGAATTGTATACCACAACAATCCTGGAGGAAAATTAACCAACATTTAAGTTAATTTTGATTCAAAATGTTTACCCTCTCTGATACTACAGTGCTGTCATTTTGACTTTTCAAAACATATCTTTCACTTCAGTTTTGATAGCACGTTATGCTTGGTATGCATTGCAGTCATATAGCAACGCCGCAGTGCCATTACATGATGTCACAAAAAGAGGACTCAGAAAGACCCTTCAGCAGTATTCTGTGTTAGAATTTTACTTAGAAATTTTAAATACTTCTTTAAAATTATTAAATGTCTTGAGTGGTTCATTAGTATGTCCCTATTTAATTTGATGTTACGCATTGTAAATTAGATAATTTATTTTGTAAAATATGTTTATTGTTTTGAATGGTTAATTATGCAGTAAAATATGCAAAGAATGAAAAATGATAAAGTAGAAAAATAACTTACTTAGATACGTTGAAACTTTTTATATTCAACATCATAATTTTACTTTTCTGCCAGGTTTGAAATTTTGAATACAACAGATGAAAAGCCAATCTATATTTTGAATATTTGAGTTTAGATAGTTTAATAAACAGTAAATAATATTGAGGTATACTAAACTCACATACATTGTAAATTTCAATAGTAGCATCCAAAGTATTCACTTGAAATTCTATTCATTTCTGTATATTGAGCATCAAAAGAATCAATCAGTCAGTTGAATATTTCATAAATAACACATGCAAAAACTAAATTATCGCAATAAAATCCTTACTTTTTATCTGAATGATAAAAAAGTTATATTTATATTTACTAAATTAACTTAGATCCAATTCTGGATCATGTATTTCGATATGTTAATGTTTCAAGTTCAAATCTGTATGCTAATTTCTATAAAATATGAAATAAATTTTTGTATTGGGGAGATTAGAATATATATATAATAATTTTAAAATGTCTAATTACACTTCTGAAATTTCCTTTCTTCTTATATTTAAGAGGCCAATTAAATTTCTTAGAAATGAATTAAAGTGAGAGCGTTTTTCTCTTTGCATATATAAGCGTTAAGTGATAAGAAGTAATTTGATTATAAATTATTGATATAAAAATGTTTTTTAAAATACTTTCTGTTATTTGAGTTTGCTGTTTTATTTTTATTTAATTATCTATAATATTACACATGTGATATATCTGTGGATATAATTTGTTACTGGTTAATGGCGTAAAACTATTTTATTTCTCTATCCAATTTTTAAAATTTCATGACAAATTTAAAATCTGTTGTAAACAAAGAAAACATGATGTACCGCAAATCATATATCCATAAATAATTAAATGTTTGTATACAATTCATGTTTCTTTCACCAGATAAAATTTTATGCTGAAAACCCTTTGAAACAGAATGCAGATTTCATATTTTCTTAATAATAATAATTGTGCTTTCTAATTTGAAATAAAACGAGTGCTAAATTAACCCCCAAAACCGGCTTTTATGTTGGTAATTGTTTAAATTGCTTCCATCAGACTCATTTTGGAAGTAACATTAGTGAAGGAAGTAATTTGGAATATATATATGAATAATGTCACTTTTTGTTTGTTCACCGTTACGGGCAATAATCGTTAACTTCAAATTAAACTCCTGGAGAGGAGTTGTTAATAAACACAGAATGAATTTTCCGATAAATCAAAATTTCTCTTTCCTGTGTCCTGAGGGTACCATTAACGATAAAATTTGCTGTTGTTGTTAGATTCCTGTCAAAAGGCGGTTTTAGAAAATTTAAGCATTGTGATTTACAAAAATAAAAGTTACTCACAAATTACGCATCGTTTGAAGAGGAATATAAAAAGTATGGTAAATTATTCAAGTCTTTGAAATAATATTTCCTGTTTGTCTACCATTTCTCATTATCTGCATTTTATATAGAATAAATAATGTTTCAGCAAATTCTATTCTCAGGATTTTCGAAATATAACGTTATTTAAAAAGATTTTAAAATGTTTTATGTGCGTGAAATCTATTTTTTAAAAATCTCTCAGCTTTTTTTAAATTTGAAACTGTGCTTCTTTTATTCATGTCCTCGGTCTGTTATTCATAGATATATTGATTTTGAAAAACATACAAATGATATTTAATTTTGAATCAGATTCTAATATTTTGTACGAAAAACTTTTTATAGTTCACAGACAAATATAAAACAAAATCTTACCAACGATGAAGCTTATTCCATTTTGATTTACCTATTTCCGTTTTTCACTTATTTTCATTGCAATAAAAGGGAATTCAACTGAGGATTTATTGATCATTTGTTGCATTAAAATTTAATATAAAAGTTCTATATTTATTATCGCTTAAAATACATCTATTATGCATTGAATGACCTCTCTATAAAGTGTTAAAAATTTTCTATTTGTAATACTTTGAATAGCATTTTTTTATCTGTTTTATCGGAATTAGATTAAAAAATTTGATGAGCAATGTCTATAACTTCTGTATTCATACACTTTATTAAAACTATCCTTAGATAAATGTAGTTTTATAATGTAAAACGAGGCAAGTGTTACTAAAAGTTAGATTCCTGAAGACTTAGAAGGCTTTTTCTTCGTACCCCTTTACTACTGATTTCGATTTTTCTCTTCCTTTTGTGCAAAGTGTGATGCTTATACAATTATTCCATACTCAAATCAACAACAACAATGCAATAACAACAACAAAGTAAAGTTTGAAAGTAGATTTCCATAGTCTCATAGACAGCATTCATCTTCCTCGTTTTCATTCTTCAACTGACAGATTTAGGGAAAAAAGTCGAGTGAGTTATTATTCCAGGAACGATGTTTATGCATAGAATACGTGCACTACCGGAACGTGTGTTTACTGATAACCCCCCCCCCCTTTGATTCTGATATTTAAAGCTTTGGGATAAATATCTGGATGTATAATGATTCTTAAACTATTTTTCACTGTCAACTGACTTCATTTCATGGGAATGATTAAGCCTTGCATGACGCTGGATTTCTCGAGAATAGGGTAGTGTTGTTGTGGCTTATTTCTCAAGGTCTGGCCGAAGGCTAGTGCTGAAGCCGCTGCTGAAGCACATTTAGTGCAACTTCGAGAAGTTTTCAGTCCATTGATAAAATTAAGGTTCCCGATATGTCCACGCATGAGTCTGCCAATGGTGACCTGGACTGTCCTGTACCATTTAATAGGATTATACACACTTGTAAACATAGCCTTGATTTTGGTAACTCTTTAAATATATGTTTTGTGTAAAACACAATCTCTCTTTTCAGTGCCCGTTCCGAGAACTACTAAGATCTCAGAGTTGTTTTTTTTGTTTTTTTCTTTTTGTTAGATTTTCCCAAAAATTAGTGCACCTAAACTGCTTATGAAATGACGAAAAAGAATTTTAAACATTACACAGAAACTGGTCAAAAAGCCTTGGCTTTAATTAAATTAGAGTTTGTTATCAGAGAAAGCACAGATTAAAATATTGGCATTCAAAGATTATGCGACTTCCAGAAACAAATTTACAATAATAGAGTCAGGTAGAAAATAGGAAAACCATGGTGTGAAAACCTTGAAGAATTTTATGAATTATCTAGGTTTTACAATAATCCATGCGACTTCGTGCATTAAGTACCATGGATAACTGCGAGTTTAGAGTAAAATTGTAAATAATTTCTAAATAAAGCCCTTTTGAATAACGGTGTCCCCAAAATACATTCAGTTTTCTCGAGAAAAAGAAAGGATCACATGTTGGGATATTACTATGACCAGATGAATAAAACTACCAATTTTTCCACATTTGAAGAAAACTATGCATGTGTAAATCTGAGTTTGTTGCACTAAAACAAAAAAACCCTCTTAAACACATTTTTTTTTTACTTTTTGCACTGAATGTCGGAAAAAATTGAATTGAAAAATAGAGAAAAGATGCAAAGAAGTGATAAATGATTTCAAAACAATTATTTCTTACAGTATATTTTTAAAAATCCGTCTATGGCTTATATATGTATAATCTATATACCGGGTGCGTCATAAATTCGTGCAAAGTTCAAAAATTCGTAATAAAAGAAATAATGCTCGGAAAAATTATCTGTTTGCGCGAATATGATCAGAGGGACATTGGATTTTTTTTCCATGTAAAAAAAAAGTTTCCAAAA
This sequence comes from Dolomedes plantarius, assembly GCA_907164885.2. Taxonomy (NCBI): domain Eukaryota; kingdom Metazoa; phylum Arthropoda; class Arachnida; order Araneae; family Dolomedidae; genus Dolomedes; species Dolomedes plantarius. The sequence continues at coordinate 79,047,923 of OU015500.1, read as the reverse complement.
GTAACCAAAAGAGGGCGCTTTTGCCGGACCACGTTAAGTTTGCATTGCAGGAAAGGCATGCGTTACCGGTTGTCACCTTCATGCATGATGGTGCCCCGCCCCACATTTCACGTGATATCAAGACATTCCTGTTGGAATATTTCACTGGAGACCCAGTTCTATAAGTCGCGGTTGTAAGGTTCAGTGGCCCTCACGATCACCAGACTTGACCCCGGCAAATTTTTAGTTGGGGGGATACTTAAAGTCTCATGTGTACCGGATTCCCCAACCACTTTGGTGGAACTGAAAAATGTCATTCGACAGACTGTCCCTGCCATCGATGCTACAATCCGTTGTAATGGGCTTAGTGACGCGTCTCACTTGCCTATTACCTTGTGCTGGTAGTAATGTTAAACATCTCTTACATTAAAATAAATGCACAGTCTCATGTTATTGTGATCTGTTTGATTTTCTGTTTTGAATTTGCCTGATTTGCATAAAACGCCTCAGATGACGTGTGAGCGCCCTCTTTCGGTTGCTTTTGGAAACTTCTTTTTTAACGTGGAAAAAAAAATCCAATGTCCCTCTGATCTTATTGACGCCAACAGAAAAATTTTCCAAGCATTGTTTCTTTTATTATGAAATTTTGAACTTTGCATGAATTTATGACGCACCCGGTATATAAAACAGTTCGGTAACTGACTGACTCATTGACTGACAGATAACACACAGACCAAACCGCTGGACCTAAAGTGTTGAAATTTTGCATGCCGATACTTCTTATAGTGTAAGAGTGCACTAAGAATGGTTTTTGAAAAATTCTTTTTAGTTTTTTTAAATTAAATTTTTTAGCTGTTTTTGTAACATTCTTTAAAGTTTGCAATTAATATAATAATCTGAGGGTTATAAAATTTACATCACGAGAAAGATCATAAAAATTCCTTTAAAATGAAATCTTTTTCGAATCTTTACTCCATTTTCTGATTTTTGGGGAATTGTTAAAAATTAATTTTTAGAATTTAATTTATTAAATGTTGATCACGTGGTTTCTTTTCTTTTTGTGATACTTTAAATTAATTTTGCGTCACGTGCATAACAACGACCTAAATTGACATTTTTTTTTCTTTCTAATGCGGCAAACGATTGGACATTATCCAAAATAATATTAAAATACAGTAAAAGAAATGGTCTTCAAACTGTACTATATTCTTTAGTATGTTCTATTAGATTTAATTTGAATATTTTCTTCTACATTATTATGCGTAAATAATATCGTTTACGATTTTTTTTATAAATATATTTTTTGTTTTTTTTGGCATTAATTGCATACATTGACCGTTGAATTTAATACAAATATATATATTGTTTGGTCTTAATTGCATACACTGACCGTTGTATTTATTATAAACATATTTTTTTGTTTTCTGTGGCATTAATTGCATACAATGACCGTTGTATTTAATTTGAATGCACTCCGTAGCGAAGCACGGGAATTCAACAAGGATATGTATAATTTCCCATAGTTTATTTGATAAATATGTTTCCTCTTTTGTTCCTTAACACTAGATGAACATTATATTTTTTAATACGCATATAAAATTTTTTTACCGAAGAATAAACAAACTCTTGTGTATAATGTTTTCTTATCTTTTACATACCAACGCTCATAACTAACAGATTTAAAAATCGGGCTTCTAAGCCCATTCTCAATTAAACATAAAAATATGTTTAAAAAATAAATATCAGTCTTTCAGTATGTAAAAACAAAATAGCAAATAATTGAAATAAAATATGTTTTTTTTTATATTTAACAGAAAATACTTTTTGATCCGTCCCCTAATAGGTCTACATACTTAAAGTAATTCTTGAAGAAGGAAAAATGAAAGGCATTTGGTATCGCAGATTGAACCAAAAGAAAAAAAAATGAAATTCCTCATGGACATGATCCAAGTTCTTATCCTGATTTACAAAAGAAGCGTCAGAGCTACGCTGTTCATGGCATCAAATGGTCTTTCGAAGGGAAAAAAAAATATCGTTCTTAGCATTGTTAAGTGAAGAAAAACATGGATCCCATGTCATTATATTTGTTACAGTAAAGAACTTGGCAGTATATATGCACCATAAATATATATTATAATTTATGTCTTTGACAAATATGGAATAAAAAGAATGAGTCTGCCGGGAAAGAAAATGAATTGGCTAGAAATTTATTACTTTTCTTAGCACATACACACACACGGATAAAGTATCATCTGTTATTTAGGCCCCATATCTTAGATTAAACTCAGAAAGAGCCTTTATAAACGACAGTGATTTAATCAGTGATATGTGACATTCGATAATTTATAATTTAGACATTAGTGCTCTGTTTTATATTCTTATGTGGCATATATTCTTATACGGCATGAGACAATAGGTGAGATAAAGTGCTGAACAGAAGAAAAGTTATAAATAATCTGTCAAATTGCAGTTTGTACAAAATAATTAATTTTAGGAAGGAAAATATTGTTTTTATCCACTCTTAAGGAATAATGGCTTACTTGTGTCTATATGATCATAAATTGTATCAGTCGAGACAAGGCAGGGATATAATTTGGGATTTTAAAGATACCTCATTCATATGATGAGGGAAAATAATGCAATATTTATATTATTTTTGAAAATATCAGCAAGGAAGTTCCCATTCATATGTGATCATGTATATGTTACATGAGCATCACACATGCCTCTAAACTTCACATATTTTTTTAAAAATTCAAATATATCTTGGGATTATAAAGATACCTCATTTATATGATGAGCGAAATAGTGCAATATTTATAATATTTTTGAAAATATCAGCAAGGAAGTTACCATTCATATGAGATCGTGTATATGTTACATGAGCAGCACACATGCCTCTAAACTTCACCTATTCTTTTTTATCAAAATATATTTTGAGATTCTTCAGATACCTCATTGGTGTGACGAGCGAAAATAATGCAATATTTATAATATTTTTGAAAATATCTGCAAGGAAGTTCCCATTCATATGTGTTCATGAATGAGTTCATGTTTAGAGGCATGTATACTGATCATATGTTACATGAACAACATACATGCCTCTAAACTTCCCATATTCTTTTTTATCAAAATATATTTTGAGATTCTAAAGATACCTCATTGATATGATGAACGAAGATAATGGAATATTTATAATATTTTTGGAAATATAGCTGATTTTATATCAGAAGAGCACTCTTTTTGATCATCTTACATTATTAGTCCTGTGTACTGTAGGCTACTGACGGACTTAATGATTCTCGCAATGGTGTGTCTGAGTTTTTTTTTAACTATGGAACACAATTTCACGATTTTCTCCCTAGATTATGAGTCAAACCCCGATACTCTTCTTTCAACACGGCTGTTTCTTTTGTTAAGAACACTTCGTACTATGAGGAGGTCTTATTTCTATTCAATTTCTTCAAAATATTAAAAAAAATTACCTTATTAATCACTTCTAAATGAAAACATCTTCGTAATTTTAAAGATTGTAGCAAGTTTAAATTTCATTGACAAGTACAAAAAAATATCATTCAAACGTTTTACAAAAAAGTGAAAGAGAAGAATAAATCGAAACTTCATGTCGTTCAGTACCGCGGGCAGTCAGTAAGATGACATAATATTAGTTTCTTCAAAGGGAGTTTCTCAAATGGATATTAACTAAGTTTGTAGACACGTCTCTATCTTACAGCAAAAGTGCACAGGACACAGAATATCGTAGTTTACCATGACTAAATAACTTAGCAAAGGTGGACTATTTACTGGACGACTAATTCGAAGAATTCTATGAGTTTCCAGAAGTATACATCTTACAATATGCTTATAAGAACGAAAGTATTAAACACTGATATTAAGTCTTTTGCAGTACAAATTATTGTAACGTATACTGAAACAGTTCCATGAATATATTACATCATACTGAAGTGCAGCAATCCCAAGGCAACTTAGCTTAGAAATAGAATAACGTACTCTTTACTGATATCAAGAGGAAGTTTTCTATATTCAAATTTATCTAAACTAAAGAGGCTTGGATCAGTCTCAGGAATGACTTTGGACGTCGTGTGACCTTGAAACTCTGTATAGCCCAGCAAAACTCACTGAAAAACGTGGAAGTCGAGAGGTTCTTAGTTGGAAAGATATTGTACTAGGTAGATGAGAAGAACTTTAGATCCTTAAAAGATGTAATCCTTTCCAATGAACGACAATTTCGAGGTGTTATTGGATCCAAGTTTGTGTTTCTGACGTTAATGCCATTTCCTATGATATTGTGGGTTTGATATGTACCCGGTGATGATATTATCCGAATGGGTTGGCCTACACTTTGTTCTTGATAAATTCGATAAAAATATTCAATAATTAAAAGGTAAATGTATTTTAATACTTCACAGAGACTGAATGTAACACCAATATATAATTTTAAGATACTTTCCTAAAAAATTCGATCGTGCGACAGTTAAAAGAATTTCGGAAGAGTGATGTCATGCCTTCTTCTCATTATTTCATTAATTATACTAATATGGATAACCAAATCCTTTTTAGTGGTGTATTGTTGGGGAAATGAACTAACTGAAGAAAGTCGACTGAAAATTCTTTTATTTCATTTTACACCTAGCAAATCACAAAACACTAAAAAAGGGGTGAATATTAAGGCAAATATACAGTTTTTCCCTCCCTTCTAAGATAAGTATATGTATCACCGATAATTACATTACAGCCAAATCTCGATGTTATGGCTTGTTCTGTAAAAGATCGCACCCTTAGTAAATTTAAGCGTCCATAAATCTCCCCCAACCTATTCGGCTACTTTCTCGACAAATTCGGGTACCTGAGCATCATATCTTCCTCTGCTGTGTGTTCAAATGTTAAGGATGACAAATTTGGATTTTAACCTCTGACTTCTTTCTTTTAATTGTCACTCCCTGTGACTGTTGCTTATGTTGTTGTGAAGACTTTTGTCTGCGGTAGGTGTCCCTCACCGCCCTCTTACGTTTCGGGGATGTCTTTGTTGCGGGTGTCGGCCGGATGTGCAATCGCCGCCGGTCAGAAACATCTGCTGCCATCATGGGGCATCATTAATCTTTCAGACTTCCCCCTTTGGTGGGCAGGGGTTTTGAGGAAGGGCTACTATCATGGCTGGGTCAGCACCTCCGATCGTTATGTCCCAATCATTAGGGGTATGGGTGTTGGTACACTTTTTCTTGGCAGTAATTGTTTTGTTGGCGGTTTTTGGGAGGCACACATTTTCTGGCAACCCCTATTCGAGAAAGGCTGACACAGCTGAAAGAAAGGAGTTGGAAATGTGCAGGTTTTGACTGTCGTGAGAAGTCAGTTTGCTACACGTTTATCTGCTAATAAAGACTTGGAAACTAATTCCACGTGGTATTTTTTGTGCTCCCAGATTCCTGTTTGTACTTCAACGTGGGTTTCTCATCCTGCACAAACACAACGCTAGATAACATGCTGGAGAGGAGGAATGTCCTCGTAACAATGTAAAGTACCATAATTACCATAAATATCAGCCTTTTTCACTGTCCATCTAAAAATTGAACGAGAAGTTGGGAATGAACGGGCAAGAATCGTGACAGAAGAATGAGCCACTACCGTTAATATTATGCATTATAATCTAATAAATAATGGTACGTTTCAAGGTGTTGTCATAGGCACTCAACTTGATAATGGGCTGCTTTGACCAAAATTTTAGAACAGTAATTTTAATTGTTTTAAGAATGAATTATTAAAACATTATATTTCTACTCCAATAATAAAAAATAATAACTGAAGCAGAAAGTTATTTTGATTGAAAATCGATTACTTTTGACTTTTGCGTAATTATTATAAAAAGTATGTTTAAAAAATTCTTGTAGACAGCAGGTACACCTTTATTGTTCTGTATTAAAATATCATGGCAGTCTTTAGAATTTTCCTCACCTCTATACCAATGTCTCAAAGCACTGCAACGTTTCGTCCTTCGTAAACAGCATTTGTAATATTTTTTGCTAAAGGTTATATCCATTCTGAAAAGAAATAATTTTCATTTGTTTTAATTGTATTGGAAATATAAGCTTTTTTTCACTTGGAAAAAGTTGACTGAAATGTAAAACATTCTGAACTTTCAAAAATTCTTGTTTTTTCATTATTGCTTAACTTTTGTAAATAAAATATAGAAAATATTAATTTTGAAGAAAATGTAAGAACCTATTCAAGGAAAGAAAATTAATGATTTAATATAATGTAAAACATTAAAATCTATACTTTTATTCCATTCAAGGAAAATTTTATTTATAACCTTAATTATTATACTTATTTGCTTCATAATAGCTTGCACGTTTGTCATAGAACGCAAAGCACGCATATTTAAAACCGATTGCTTATCACCTATTAAACTTTCTACTATGTAGGTATTACATATCGTTAGCAACTAAACTGACTGCTACTTCATATATTTTGACAAATGCTATTACTCGAGGCATTGTACAAAATTAATAGGTATTAATAGGACTCGAATCACGCCAATCAATTTAAAACATAATTACGCCAAACTGTAGGCGCTAGGAATATGTTACATTTCAGTGCAATTATATTTCATTGCAAATGACTCCATAATTTTCATGAATGGACACAATAAGTTTTCCTAAAACACCCTGCAGTAATATCTTCAACGACATGATTAAAATTATTACAGCAATCTGTATTTACATCTGAATAATGAAAATTTAATGTCCTCTAATAAATTTAATTGAATAAAGAATTATGAAATTATTTCAATTTCTTGAAAAGGAAAGCAAAATATAAAAGCAGTGAATACAGACTACTGTAATACAGGAATTGTGAATAAAAAAATTTTTAATATTTTTTTTGAACTTCAGTTTAATATCTTAGAACAATAAATACAAATTGGAAAGCGTTTGAAAATTTATTATGAGGAATTAGATTATGATTATTTATGATTCGAAACATTTTTATTTACACATAAAGATAGAAAATTTACGTAAGTATTTATTTTATATTAGTCTTTATCAGAATCCATTTTTTTAAATGTCTCTTCATTGTAGTTAAAGAAAGAAATCACTTTATGAAACTTTATACATTTCTGTCGGTGCATATAGCTCTCACGTTCCATTGTCAAAATGGAAAATGTAATCACATTTTATGTTTAGGAATTTCAAAAATAATAAAATAGTATTTCTCTAAAATAAAATTAGCATTTTTTAGTGTACAGTTGTGTAATCAATCTGTACACTATAAAATGCTAGTGTGCAGTTGTGTGAGTTTATCAGAATCAGTTGTGATCAGTCAATCGAAATCATACGTCCCAAGTCTGCAAAGTTGTTGATAATGGCATATTAAAATTATATGAATAAAAATGTGATAACATTTAAATTATGACTACGGGAAGATAGATGAAAGGAAAACAGTAATTTTCTTTTAAACCATAAAAGTTAAGATAAATAAAAATGACATAACAATGAAAAAAATAATGGTCAAAATTTTAAAAAATTAAAAAATTTCTCTTCAAGCTAGAAAAAAACTGATTGCCATATCATACGTCCCAAGTCTGCAAAGTTGTTGATAATGGCATATTAAAATTATATGAATAAAAATGTGATAACATTTAAATTATGACTACGGAAGAATTATGACAACTTTGCAGACTTGGGACGTATGATATGGCAATCAGTTTTTTTCTAGCTTGAAGAGAAATTTTTTAATTTTTTTAAATTTTGACCATTATTTTTTTCATTGTTATGTCATTTTTATTTATCTTAACTTTTATGGTTATAAAGAAGAAAGAGGGATTAACTCACCTTAAAATTTTCATATTTCTGAATAAATTATTTTAGTAACTACTGATGATTGAGAATAGGCATACCTTTGTCGAGTATCTTGGCCTTTAAAAGGTATGAGCGCCCTTATCAGAATCAGTTGTGATCAGTCAATCGAAATCATTCGTCACAAGTCTGCAAAGTTGTGATAATGGCATATTAAAATTATATGAATAAAAATGTGATAACATTTTAATTATGACTAAGGGAAGATAGATGAAAGGAAAATAATAATTTTCTATTTAAATCACAAAAGTTAGGACAAATGAAACCAGAAAAAAATATTACGCTCAAGTTTTGGTCTCTTGAGCGGAATTGAAATGAGTCCTGCAACTGAAAAACAAAACTGAAATAAATAAAAGCACCAAATGATTTACAAAGCCATAAAAGACTGAAAATAATCTTAAACGCTTCCTATTAGTTGTAAAATGAAACAAAATTCGATTTTTAAGGCAGAAATAACACTCTTTTCAGGAGTCGTAAATCAGCTTCGTAAAAACTCGTGCAATAGACATATAAGTTGGCGGTTACGAAAAAAAGAAAAAAATTACGAAAAGAAGAATATACAAACGGAAAAAATGCATATAAATAGGACAGAAAATCTGTGGAAGAAAGAATGGGAGGAACAAATAAAGGAAAGAAAGAGATAAAAAACGCGAAAAAACAAAAAAGCAAACTAGTTTCAACTGTCTTCCATTGTCATCTTGTATGTTATTAAATTTTGTACGTTTACAGTTAAAGAAAATATTTTTTAAATATCACCCATTTAGTTTCCTGTTTCATTTTCACACAACTTCAATTTTTGCTGTTGTCGTTTTTAACAGTAGCACATCGTTTTTTACGGCTCTGATGATAGATGACTGTATGATACCTCTGAAATTTGGCTAAAGTACATTTTTGCATCTATCGGAAAATGTTTAAAATTCGTTTTGGATGTGTTCTGTCTTATATTTGCCCGATAGTGTTTGTGCTGTTCTGTGTGGGATGAGGTTAGATATAACTAAAATTGTACGAGTTTTCAATCTGATCGAAACACATCGTTTTTACGGTTCTGATGATAGATGACTGTTTGATACCTCTGAAATTAGGCTAAAGAAAAAGTTTTTGCATCTAACGGGAAATGTTTATAATTTGTTTTGGATGTGTTCTGTATTTTATTTGCACGATAGTTTTTGTGCTGTGTTGTGTAGTATGCGGTTAGATATGACTAAAATTGTACGTGTTTTCAATCTGATAGAAACACATCGTTTTTACGGTTCTGATGATAGATGACTGTTTGATACCTCTGAAATTAGGCTAAAGAAACATTTTTTGCATCTAACGGGAAATGTTTATAATTTGTTTTGGATGTGTTCTGTCTTTCATTTGCACGATAGTTTTTGTGCTGTGTTGTGTAGTATGCGGTTAGATATGACCAAAATTGTACGTGTCTTCTATCTGATAGAAACAAGAGAAAGAAAGAAAGAACTTTCACTTCTTAAAATAATTAAGATGTTCGCATATTAGAACAAAAAAGTCTCATTAAGATGTATCATCTTTTTTCTTTTTACTTATGATTAAGTCATTAAAAATGAAGAACAGTATACCATCCATAAGAAATACATCAACCATTCTGAAATGTCTAGGGAGACATTTTTTTTCAAACTGCAATGTAAATATAAAGCTATTACCATTTTTAACACTATTAACATTTATAAATTTCTTTAAAAAACTTTAATAACATTTTATCATAATTAAAAGTAATTGTATCAGAATTTTAGGAATAAATGCAGTTTTAATATCCTTGAATATTGAAGAAATAATTGGGTAAAAACAATAGGGTTTTTTTGTTAAATTTTAGCCAGTTTAGTTTTTATTCACTCAAATTTCCGTTTCCATTTTGACGGCAGTGGTTTTTTTAAAGTATTTTATCGTAAATTCGTGTCACACGTGCAAGGATTAAAGAGTAGCTTTTAGCAGGATAGGTTCTTGCATTCTTCAATTTAGCTGAATACTTTCGAATCCCTAATTAAAAGCAGTAGATTAAAATACTTCTATAAGGAATTTAGGTTATAAATAATTCTTAACAGAGTAATTTTTTTCTATCACGACAATTTTTCTTTTACGTGTGAGCCATTTAAATCAGACACAATTACAAAATATTTTATAGCAATTAATAAATGTTATTTAAAATAAAAATGCTAAAATTAAAAAAAAAATCTTTCAAGTCAGCTCTCGGTCATAGCGTTGCATTTAGAATATTTTTTTTCCTGATTTTCGAACAGAGATGGAATTGGAATGTATAGAGAATCTATGCTCACTTCTACCCAGACTTGGGTATATATAATTTGAAGTGGCACTCTATTTGAATTTGAAACAAACACAGTTTATACATGAAACAATGTTTATTGAATTCGTTGCACATATAATTGGCTTTTACAGCAATAAGCATACGTACTACTTGTACGGAATATATATATTATCATTCAATAGAAATACACATTTCGAATACTCACAAACAGTAAGTCAAACCAGCAGTACTGCCACGTTACTTCGGGCCCCCTAAGCACTAGTTCAGGATAGTACTGGAGCTGCATACCTCGTAGCTTCCTATCGCTTATCTATCAACTTTAACAACCTTCTTCAACTGTAACCACCTTTTCAACCTTAACAACCTTTTTATTAATGACGCTGCATGGTATTTATACTAAGCGCGAATGCCGAAATTAGCATATCTGAAGCAGCTTCTTTAATTCATTCACTCAAAAGTTCAATTCTTGTGAATCGAATCTTGTGTTTACCTTACACTGGCCTCCCTCGAAAAAAAAATTAGGTAACTGAGGTCTGAACGGCTTCAGTTAACTAATTGAAAACGCGTGCTGGTCTGACTTTTTACATAATGGGTGGCAAAGTCAAAAAACCTTCCACACGTTGTGTGGAGGAAAAACGCCACTACCATTTTACAAAACTAACCCCGACGGGTCCAGGTGACACCATCAGACAGTGGATTTGCAGAGTTGCGGATACTGGGCTGGCCAACAGCGCCCTAAAAAAATCTGTTTTAAGTAAAAGTGTCAACACAATTGCACAGCATGACATTTCTTGACTGTTTGTATCTGCTCTCCCCCAATTTATAATGCACATGTGTTGTGTTTTGTGAAGTTAGTATGTTAGTTAGTTAATTATTATATTATGCATTATGTATCTTTTTTTTTCTAGTCACTACACGTCCCCTTCAAAAATTTATAAAACAACAGTATGCCGTTTTTTTTTCAGTGGCTCACCCCTTCCCCTCAAAATGTTTACACAGTATATACAATGGGGAACTTCAAACCAATTTGGTTCTGTTTTATTAAAGGGTGGGAGTTAGAATAAGAGAATTGATACAAGACTTGTTCCTCATGAATAAAGCAACTTCCTTGCACCAGTCTGTCCATTTCGTGGAACCTCTCTTGATGGTCGCAGTCCTAGTAAAGGGGTTCGTTGACCGTGTGGGCATCCTTCGTGCAGCAGGTCGTTGGTCCTGAGGCACTGGTCCGGCTTGACGATGAACAGGAGGTCTCTTGGGAGGAGGCCAACCTTGCTGGACGGCAGATATCTTCCGTTTCCTGTACTTATGCAAAGGAACTTTGGAACCTGAAGGCGTTTTTCACGTTTTTTATCCCCCTTAACTTTAGTTTTATCCTCTTTTGACGAAAAAGTCTCTTTGAAACTTGCGACATCAGAATCGTTATCATTTAAATTCTTTAACACTGCTTCAGTTTTAGGAAGATTAAGCTTTTCGTACTGGTGTGTTTTAATGCAAACTGCGTCTAAAACTTCCAAAGCATCAGCTAAACTACTTACAGTATAACTCTGTGTCAACTTTTCATCCTGATTCTCAGTCTGGTTTTCATGTACTTTATTTAAAACCATATTATCAACCTGGCCTACAGCATCCTCATTCGGATGGAAACTTGAAATAATATCATCATTACCTAGCAAGTTCCTACTATCGTTTAAAGAATTTTTATTGTCGTCAACTAATAAGTATTCACTAACTTCCGTAACGCATACTTCGTCATCTACTAAATTTCCTTCATTAACAGATGTGTGAATATCATCTAAAATATCAGGTATAGCATTAATAATATCAGGTATAGCATTAATAGAAGTGTCAGATGATTTATTTTCTAAACCACTAGCATTAGTATCGGCACTATTTTCAGAAATTTGTACTGGAATTACCTCATCATTCCAGCTAGACTCACTTTCTTTATAAGCCACAAAAATATTCCGACTTTCACTATTCTCAAAATAATGATTACTGCTCGGACAAAATAATACATTTGACCACACAGTTTCAACAGGTTGAACCATATCATGTGAATAAACTTGCCAGTGCACGTAAGGTGCTTGCATATTATTTACTTTAAGTGCACTAATTTCATTATAACGCCGTGAGCTTCTATTATTTCGCCAACGATACTGCTTCCGCTGCTGGTTTGAAACTCGCGAAAAATTTTGGCGCGGGTCTATAAAACTTCTCGTACCTGAATGACGGTGAGGGGTAGCGAAGAAATGCCTATTGTCATATTTAGCTAAAGCTTGAAGGAGGGTAACCTTGCTTGTAATTGTTTGATTAACTAAAAAATCTTGGACACTTGGCTCCAAACGTTGGATAACTATTTTTAAGATTACCGCTTCCGTCACCCCTTCTAGATATTCCTCACACTTGGAAATCTTTTCCATAGCAAAATCTAATGCAGACTGACCTTCACGTTGCCTTAGCGAATAAATTTCCGCTTCAATTTCACTTTGATTAAAGGTCTTTGGAAAAATGCTAAGAAACTGTTGCTTGAATGACGAATAGTGAAAAATCAGATTACTGCTTTGCATACACGTGTACCACTGATATGCACTACCTCTTAAAGTGGCTAGAGCAGTTTTAAGTTTATCCCCCTCTGGGGTGCATTGTTGCTGAAAGTAATGCTCAATTTTCTTTAGGAATTGGCTTGAGGGGCCGCCATTGAATGTGGCTTCGAATGGCGCAATTTGCTGAACCATAATTACCCGAGGAAAATTTCCAGCAGGGTTTTGTTCTACAACACTCATTTTTAAATAGTATATAAGTACTTGGAACAATTTTATCAATATAAGTACACAGTACACAGTTTTTAATTTCAAATATGTTGTTCGTTATAAATGTAACGAGAACAACCAGGGTATATATAAACTTTCGGGCGCCAGTATAGAGAATCTATGCTCACTTCTACCCAGACTTGGGTATATATAATTTGAAGTGGCACTCTATTTGAATTTGAAACAAACACAGTTTATACATGAAACAATGTTTATTGAATTCGTTCCACATATATAATTGGCTTTTATAGCAATAAGCATACGTACTACTTGTACGGAATATATATATTATCATTCAATAGAAATACACATTTCGAATACTCACAAACAGTAAGTCTAACCAGCAGTACTGCCACGTAAACTTCGGGTCCCCTAAGCACTAGTTCAGGATAGTACTGGAGCTGCATACCTCGTAGTTCCCTATCGCTTATCCATCAACTTTAACAACCTTCTTCAACTGTAACCACCTTTTCAACCTTAACAACCTTTTTTATTAATGACGCTGCATGGTATTTATACTAAGCGCGAATGCCGAAATTAGCATATCTGAAGCAGCTTCTTTAATTCATTCACTCAAAAGTTCGATTCTTGTGAATCGAATCTTGTGTATACCTTACAAATGTACCCATAAATGTTCATCCCAATCAATAAGTAAATAACTATTAATATACTTAATATACTTAAAATTTTTAATTATAGCCAAATTTCCCTGAATTCGACTCAACAATGTTTTTGATTGCAACAATGTATTTCAATGTTATGAGCAAAAAGTTCCTCAAAAATGCTTTTCCTTGAATTGCTTTAACTATAAAAACACTTCTATATACAATTTAATAGTAGATTTAATTTTAAATGTGACAATATTACAAATTTCTCCATTGTATATAAAATTGTTGCATGAAGGTTGTCTCACGTTTTTATGTAAATATGCAATACAGCAGTAAATTCTAAATATTCTGTTCTATGGTATTCATACTTTAAGTATTTGGGGCATAGATGGCAAATAATCCCTCACTTTGTTATTAGTAATATTTATATGGTTATGGTTGTTTATATACTGATAGTTCAAATGAAATTTTTGTTTTTCTTCTAATTTATAAGCCTTAAAATGTTTTGATACAAAATGCATTGATACAAAACTGAAACAATAGGTTAAAAAGTTACATCTTTCACATTTAAGAGACTAAAGAGGATATTTTCATAAACAACACGTTTCTAATTACTAACCGATTGCATTAATATCCAATAATGGCAAGTGATTTTGAATGCAGTTAAATGGCATATTATTATAGTACATGAAACAAGTTCAGATGTAAGAATAAAAAATAAGGAATATAATTTATTGATTATGTTCACACAATTTAATAATTTTTTGTATGTTTTTTTTCTAAGATTACGTAATATTTCTATGATGCCCGGTATAAGGGGCTTAAGTCAAAGAAAGGGATTTTTAGACATTTGTTAGTATTGATAAAAAAAAAATTTTGACTTGTATAAAAGGCTTAAGTCTATCAGTTTTGTATACAAAAGTATATTTTTTTGTACAAAAAACTAAGTCAAAATTATATTTCTACGATTGGTATAAAAGACAATAACTTGGTAGATTGAAATCACAGTTTTTGACTTAAGCCCTTTATACCGGGCATCATAGATTTTTCTTCGCATTAGCACAATTTAAGAACCTTAGGTGTGTAAAATTGTTAAAATTTTCTGTTTTTCCTTTTTCCGAATTGGATTATCTATTGTTAAACATTCTTTCAACATTAGAACTGACGAATTTGTGTTAGCTGGCAACAGATTGTTCGTACACTGTTTTTTCACTTTCTCCTGGTTTTCGCAACTTATTATTGCAATCTTTGATCATTGGAATGAAAGACACTTTGAGCTCCGAAAGACATTTTGTTAATTCATTTATGTAATTATATAAGACACCAAACATGTTTTAATGTTATTTGCCTAGATTAATTTAATACCAGCTATTTGAATATTACGATCGTCAAAGGTAAAACATTTTTGAAGTAAATGCAAAATCCGCACATCTTTTGCGCATTCATTAAATATCCCTTCAGTGGTTTGAAACGTATTTCAGGTTATTCAATCAGTTTGCGCAAACCCTCAAAAACTTAAGGATAAATGTGTATGAAATACCAAACATTTCTGTAAATTACTTCTGATGTTGACAATTTTCTAAGTATCTTAACTATTTTGCAATAACTTCAAAGCCTATGTAATGGAGAATATATGAAAATAAATGCTAAATATTCCTATATTTGGGTATTCATAAAATTTTCTTGTATAAAACACATAGTTTGAATTTGGTTCCACTTTTGAGATGCAGAATATGCTTCTAAATCATCAAAGGTATATAGAGAATATATTTGAGTGATTCAATATTCATTTACACAGCTAAGAGAAAATAAATCAATAAAATCGTGTAAAGTAAATCATATAGATACGTTAAGTTGTCAATATTCTCCAGCACAAGAAAATGAAAAAAATTAAATCTTCATAAAACGTGACATTTGAATTTTGGCTTATATTTGAGAAGTTCATTATGTATGCAAACTGGCGAATGAAAAGTTTACTACAACTATATATAACCCAACATTGGAATTTGGTTCCATTTTTGTGTTGCGTAATAAACACTCAAATTGTCACAGAAAAATATGTTACTATCTCTCTATATAAAACAGTTCCGTAAGTGACTGACTGACTAACAGATAACGTACAGACCCAACCGCTGGACCTACAGGGCTGAAATTTTGCATGGCGATTCTTCTTAGAGTGTAGGGGTGCACTAAGAAAGATTTTTCAAAATTTCTTAGATATTTTTAAATTAAATTTCTAAGCTGTTTTTATAAAAGTTTTTAAAGTTTGCATATACAATAATAATCTGAGGGTTATAAAATTTATATCACGAGAAAGATCATAAAAATTCCTTTAAAGTGAAATACATTTTTAGTTTTTACCTCCCTTTTCTGATTTTTGGGGAATTTTTAAAGATTAATTTTTAGAATTTAATTTATTAAATGATGATCACGTGGTTTCTTTTTTTTGTGATACTTTAAATAAATTTTGCGTCACAAGCATAAGAACGAAATAAATTGGCAAAAGAAATAATAAAATACGGTAAAAAATAAAGTTTAACCCCTATACCAATTGAGATGGAAGTATTTTAAGAATTTAATTCAAATTAGTTTCTTTTATGGATGTTAAACATACAAATTAATTGCCTATATTGACCATTGTATTTAATTTGAGTATTTTCTTCTACATTATTTTGTCTATAAAAATATTCTTTACGATTTTTTTATAAATATTCTTTTGTTTTTTTGGCATTAATTGTATACATTGACCGTTGTATTTAATTTGAATGTACTACATAGCGAAACACGAGTATTCAGCTAGTAACTACATAAAACACGTCATTTGAAGACGGTGCTACGTTCGAGATTTACAAGGCCACTCGAACTACCAAAGGAAAATTAATATAATTAAAATAATGTAAAATAACTCACTAGAATTACGTAGTTTGTGTAATTCATTACACATCTAAATTGAGAAAGGAATATAAAACCAAAAACGATGCACAACAAATTATTTGAATTTTGTTTTATGATTGAGTCATAAAATAGGCTTCTAAGCTTCCAAGTAAACCCTACATTATTTAAAACAGAAAAAAACACATTTAAAACTCCACAATAAAGAATTATACATTAAAAGCTAGTTTCAAGCTAATAGCTATTCTTCTTTCAGGCCGGAGAGCATAGATGTGATTGTCTCTATGAACAATGTTTTTCAAGAATTTTTAGTTGAATTATTAAATTATCGCTTCAAACAGTTACGCCTTATGCTCCGTGGCCCAATAAAAGAACTATAATTATTACTTCAAAACTAGTTACCAAGTTAATTTTTATTGATGATTTTCAGTACCTGTGTGCTTCCTGTTATTACTATCCATAAACTATATCTGAGTAGGACAGATACTTTATTTGATTATGCAAAATTACAGGAACGAGAACTATTCCTTTTATAACAACATGAATAATTTTAAAAGAAGCTTCAAAACTTTCTCGTGTTTTAAAGGGTATTTTCAACAGAGTATAAAGCCCATATATCTACTGCTGAAGATCTAGTTGACATGTACGTAATTTGTTTACGAACTCAGCGGGGTTTTGCAACAGACTTATAAACACAGTCTGGTTTGGATTTGCGCGCATAATTACTTACGCCTTGATTCTTTGTGACAAGATAGCGTCGGCTGAAACAACTTTAAAACAGTGTTATCACCCTTTCCATATGACATTTAGTGGACGATGATTTCGTATTAAGAGTAGAAGGGTAGGTTATGGGGAATGAAAACGACTTTTCGGGGAAAATAAATTAAAGCCTTATATATAAGGTATGCGCACGAAGAAAATAAACAAAATAAAGAGAAAAAACGAGGAGAGAACAAACATAAAAAAATTCAAACTACATTATTTATTCTTACCTCCAAAATTATCTAAATAATTTCTTAAATGAAGAAAACGTAATTACCGAATTTAAAAAAATGTAGATTACGAGTTTTTTTAAAAGTTTTTTCTTACCATTTTATTGTGAAGTTAAATGATGGGATTTCGGCCTTCTATATTTTCTATTTAATTTAATTTTTTTATGTTTCCACACCGTATCTTTCTTCAAGTAAATGTATACAGAATTTTTATCATAGGGGGAAACATTTGTTGTTAATATCCAATCAAGCTTGTTCCTAAAAATTAAGAAAATAAACGATGACGAGTAGTGAAAATAAATTCCTTTAAATATTTATCTTATCTACTCAGTTTTGGGAGTTCTTAACAGTCGATACTACACAGGAAAATTTAAGCTGTAACACATTTGTTATCATAAATTAAACTTCACTGAAAACTGGAATATATCAAAACACACATGCAACCAACCTTGATCTCCATGAAAATGCATATTAGTAGCAACAGAAATTATTCTAAATATTATTTAGAGTAATATAAATCAGTCATTTCAAAGAAGTTCCATTTCATAATGATTCCAGTTGTTTTTTTCATGTAAGAAATATCACCGCCGTTCACACCTGAAGGTTATACATGGCCCTTCAATAATAAAATCTGATCATCCCGATGGCAATACAGTCCAGTCCCGAAATTTGCCGTTTTACAATTCATTCATGCGTCTTTTTTTCAATCTGAGGGGTTCCCCTTGTAGGGGGAAATGCATATTCATAAGTTCCTGCATAATTTTCTTGATATACATTCTACAATAATAATCTGTAAATAATTTACTAGGGGCCCAATCTTCAAAGTCCACAGGTATGTTTTTTCATGCTTCAGCCCACTTGCTGCAATTGTATATTCAGTGCTTTATAGTTTGTATGTTGCTACACTCACAAAGATCTGGTTCAGCAAAAAAAAATCTGTTTTGATAGACCCCTATACAGTCATATTCAGTTATTGCTTGATTAACAAGGAAATCTGCAGACGTAATCTGCTGCTTTTCGTAGAAACTCTAGGGAATGCCTCAAATACTTTCCTTCCTAAACTGATTCTCTTAAATATTTTGCCATATAGTTATGTAATAATTCTTAATGTTATTCCTAATATGTTCTTTAGTCAATTTATAATTTCCTGTGATTTCATTCAGTCTTGTTGCATGTTTAGCTGCAGCGTCTACCATCTCCTTTTCATTAATCCCACAGTAGACTTTTTTTTTTCATGTAAAAATGAAAAAAAGACGGGTGAAAAAAAAGAGATTCTAGTACATGACATCTGTTATGTAAATTTGTCTTTAATTCCTTCAGTTGCAAATCATAATTTTATAACATTTCAACACCAAAATACTAAATTATATACGTATATATAATTTTCTTCTGTAAGATATTCAGGCAACTTGAATTCGTTTTGGGAATCATATCCTTGATCCATCAATATACGCTACAACATCTCTCTATTAGGTCTACAGGAAGAGAACAATGCTACTCCATAAAATGAGTCAACGTCTAAAATTCCTCCTAGCACAAGACATTTGTTTTTGAAACTCATCGATTCAATATTTGTGTGATCTAAGAGGAGACCAATATAATTACTGAAGGAGTGCCAATAAATTGAGTAGTAGGCGTTAGAAAGTTAGCGGCTACTTTATATTATTAAGTGATAAGTCACCTTGTTAAAATTCACTTGTTAATAATTGTTTTACTAAAGCAAATTAGCATTTTCCCGTTGACTGTTTCATGGTCTATTTGCCAGCAATGATACACTTTCCATTAAGGCCTCCTTCAGATAATTTCTTGTCTGAAAAACAATATATCGCAACATATTTACATTTACCTGGTGCATAAATTAAATAAAAACATATATTTTGGTTTTATAAAACATATTGTTAATTTTTACTGATGGGATATCCAATGCTCATTCCCCGTTTGTCGCCAAAGCCTGCGACAGAGCTCAGCCACCACCAAGGTTGGCTAACTAATGTCTTCTAGCTGGACAAAACCTTTATTCATTTGTCATAAATCGTAAGTTAGGTTTCTGCTGTTTCGTTAAACGGGAAAATCTTGAACACCATCTAGGTCACCGCTTACTCCTATTAGTAGCTCGTACCTGATCCAATCTTCCTAAATAGTATTGGCCTACAGTTTTGCTTTCGCAAGTATCCATGAATAAATCTAAGATTTGATAAAAGATGCCTGTTTATATATATATATATATATATATATATATATATATATATATATATATATATATATATATATGATTTAATTTTGCCTCTTTTCTCTCTGGCGTGCGGATGTGTTGACAAGAGAGGCCAGTTCCATAGTCGCTCCTCGTTCAAAATATTTTACTTAATGTATATAGTTCCAGCTGTAAATAAAGCTTGATGTAACCACTCTGATAGTCATCTTTCCTGATAACCTAACATTTACTCTCCTTATATTTATAATTTTTTTATCTTTAGGAAGCTCATATTTCATTGAATATCTTGACGTTCGCAAACACTCCGTCCACTTTTCAAATTATTGTTCTACCTCTAAATAATTGTATCCCCTATATTCTAATTGCATTAATATATATCAACCGCAGTTATTCGTTACTAAAAATTTAGAATGCTGTCCCATATGACTATAATATGACTGTGGTGGGAAATATGGACGTTCTTTATCCCTGGCCATATTTTTCCATTTTTCGACTCTGAAATATTTTGAAAATTATTTCAGCTTTTCTGCAGCTTTAATCTCTATATTTTCTTGAAACACCTTTGTTACGTTCACGTATGGCTGTTTTTAGACATGTCTCAATTTTGTGTGGCTATTTATAAAATATCTCCTTAAAACCGTCTAATTAAAAAGCCAACCGAATATTGGTATTAGTAAGAAATAACCCTTAACACAAAAAAGTTCGATTTTCAGAAATTAAAATAATTTATATAAACTTTAAAGAAAAGTTTGTAAATTCAGCAAAATAAAAACTGCGCTACATGTTACTGCAAAGTATATTATTTTGTGAGCAGGAATGATTTCAAAAATCCTTATAGAACAGGATAAAATAATAAAACTTTACAACTTAATCATGTTATTTTAAATTTTTTATAAGCTAAAATTTATTTATTAATTTCGAGAAAATCTTTTTTAAATAGCCTTGTGGAAAAGTAGGAAAATAAAAACATTATATCAACATCTTGCAAGCAGACAAAATAATGCAATAATTAAAAAAAGGCTTGTAGATAAACATAATAATTTGTACCAAATAACTGGGAAATAAATGTTCCTTCTGAATTTTTCAAACTCGAGAGACGTTTCGTTATTACTACCATTTGTCAATGTCAGGCATACAAACCTTTTAAAAAATTGCTTTCCCTGACATGTATTTTTACTGAAGTCTCGAGTAAACAAAAGAAACCTCACATGATCACTTCCGTTGGGAGCATAAAAACGCATTCGATCGAGTTAGAAAATTCTAAAAGAATGAAGAAATAAATCTTACATGTTAGCTGCTCCATACCAAAATAATGCAAGCTGCAATCATACAGACATTCATGGCGAAAACTCTGAAGAGTTATTTGATGTTTGATTAAAGATATTAAAGAGTAAAAGAAGGAAAGTGTCATTGAAAAATGAATGATTACGTTTTATTCAAACCAGAAAATGTTATGTTTTCGAATTAACTTCATAAAAATATCTCTAAAGTACAGAATTACTTCCTTCCTTAACTCAACTGAAATGCAAACGATTGAGGTCCAACTGTGAAAATCTGTAGGGAGAATTGAAATGCAAAATAAGAGTTCGTGTTTATTGGACTAACGTTTACATTAACCACTAACCGAAATATTTCGGAAATGCACCTGGCTAACAAACTATACACTTAGAAACTTACGTCATTTCCCTCAAAATGTTAATTTTTAGTCACATCCCTGCCGTATTTTTCTCTAATACATCCTACATTTGGCAAAAACTTTTAATAAAATAGGTTTTAATTTTTTAATTACCTGATCAGTTAAAGAGTTACATTGCTAGATAGACAAAACCATTATTCATTTGTCTTAAATCGTAAGTTAGATTTCTGCTGTTACGTTAAACGGGTAAATCTTGAACATCATCTAGGTCACCGCTTACTCTTGTTAGTAACTCGTACCCCATCCAATCTTCCTTAATAGTATTGGCCTATAGTTTTGCTTTCGTATGTATCCATAAATAAATCTAAGATTTTATAAAAGATCGAAGCCTTTTTTATATATAATATATATATATATATATATATATTATATATATGTGTATATATATATATATATATATTATATATATATATATATATATATATATATATATATATATATATATATATATATATATATATATATATATATTATATTTAAAATTTACATCTTCGAAATCTTGATGGAGCTACATGGAAAAATAATTATTCACTTCCAGGTCATCTTTATTTCTTAATTAATTAAAATTACTTGAGTTTTAAATTTTTTTCTGTCAGCCATTCATTTCTTTAAATAATGAATGAGTCGCATTTTATTTCGCTTCTCCCCATTGATCTTTACAATGTTCATGAAAGAATTCACAAAAAAATTCTATTTGTTTGAAAAAATGTTAGAAAAGTCTTAAATTTGTCTTGCTATGTCATAAAATATTAAATGATATTGTGGGTAAAGTGACTTAAGACGCTCATAAGTCGATACATTTAGAAAATTATTATTTTTCTGACTAATATACACTCAAATTAATTACTTTTTCCTGTAGGAAATCCAGTAATGTAACTTAAACAACTTTTAAATACTTTGGCTATGTCTTAATATGCATTAAAAAATGTTTTGTTGGATGTTAAACTATTTTCTAGAGTAATCCCGCCCCCTCCCCCCACTGAAAATAAGGTGGGTTTTTATATTGCATTATATATAGCGATTTATATAAAGAAAAACTCCAGAAAATAATATTTTGAGTAACTTTGAGGGATGATTGTTAAGGTATAAATGAAGTTATTAAACAATATACTAGTTAGGGATTGCACATCCGGGTACCCGGTTGAAATTATATTAACTGAAAATCCGGTTCCAGTCATTATAGAACCAAGTACAGTCAACTTTTGATTTCGATTTAAAATTATAGTAAAATTATACAAACATTAGAATTCAATTACAATTCAGTTTGCTTATTATCTTAAATATTTCAGTTGATAATTAAAAATTTTCCACATCAACGTAGAACAGATTGCTTTTCATCAAAAATGTAAATTTTCAAACCAATTTTACTCCTTAATATATCTGAACATGATATATTTATCAAGATTTCAACTCAAGCCCTTCATTAAATTTGAATCATTACTAATGTTATAGATTTCAAGTAGATACGGTTACGAATATTAGGTATGTAGTACTTTAAAATGCCATCTCCAAATACATAGAAATGCGTATTCCTACTCAGGAATGTTAATTGCACTAACAGAGATCTCATCGTGTAATAATTATTGCAATTTCGGTTGTAGTTTGATATGCTCTATTAGTGCTCTAATTTCCTCAACATAAAATATGTATTCGTACTGAAGCATCTATTTAAACAATAATGTTTTTAAACATGCATATTGAATAACCGTAATAACTTATAGGTATATACAGGCAGGGCCGTGCTTAGGGGGGGGGGACAAACTGGGCAACCCCCCGGGGTCGATAAAAATTTAGGACCGCCATTTTTATTCCTCATTGCAACACTTTTCTAAATGTTACCGGATTTTTAAGAAATCCCTCATTTTTCACGGTTTCTATAATTCAACTTATAAAAAAAAATGTGTTTCGATTTTTGGAAAAGAATCGTAGTCTTATAATAATCTTAATTGACAAACTAACCTTTTGATTCGAAAAATTTCGCGGTTAGAAAAACATGATTTATCTCCAATTCAGTTATAGTAAAACCTTGATTATCAATCCTTTTTTTTTAATATGAGTTTCTACTATCTGTCAGTCATTTGAAGAATTATAAACCGTTTTGTTGGAATCTGACCGTTTTCTCTGAATAGTTGCAAACTGAGAAAAACGTGAACTAATATCTTTGTGAACTAATACTAATACTTGAAAGCTGTTGGGAAGAGAGGGGTCTGAAGGCTGAAGGAGTGAGGTAAACAAAAAAATGGCTTTTACACTTGTTCTCTCTATCATTATAATGGATTTTATTTCCCACTTCTCGAAGAATTGAAAATATTACAAAGCAGGTACAATCAGTATGCTTTGAATACGGATTGTACGCCTGTTCTCCTTGGCATTTATTTCTAATGAAAATGATCTCTCATCATCTTTGGACTCTTCACTTATACCATACAATATTGCTGCTCAGAAAGAAAGAAAAATTGCTTTATAACCAACAAATTCATACATGTAAGTATTTATTTTTAACAATTTACATTATCTAGATCGTGTGAAATTTTTTTCCATTGTTTCATTATTCATACAAATTGATTAATTTTATATTTTAGTGGACCAGTTGTAATTTCAGGTATAATTTTTTTTTGCGTAGCTAGAATGTAGGTTTTTTAGTATCGAAACGTAGTTCATTAAAAGTAATAATTAGTAAAATCACTAGTGGATGCAGTTTTATTTCGGGGTGGGGGGTGGATCGGGGTTGTCTTACAACAGGGGTGTCAAACTCAAAGGCTACCTTGGGCCACGCAAACAAGGTTTAACTATAGGTGGGCCGCAAAAAAATCAATATTAATAGGAACGTAGGTTTATTTACCTTATTACAGTATATTCAAAATAAATATATGCATTTTGTTTAATAATAGCAAAAAAAGAGTATCATTAAAAAAACATTTAGCAAATTCTTCCTATCTTATTATAATTCTGCATCGGTTATTTTATTATATATTATTGTGTGCCAATATATTAGACGGGCCGCAAAAAGATTCGTAGCGGGCCGCATGCGGCCCTCGGGTCGCGAGTTTGACACCCCTGTCTTACAAGATCCATTACTCAGCACGTAGAGAAATTTGATTGCTAGTAAATGTGTTTCGTCCAGGGCCGCTAAAACCTTAAGTACGCCCTGTATGCAGGGTACATATGAAAAATTTCCTTGTTTTAAGTTTCCTAGTACGATATCTAAAATATACAGTAAAAGAAAAACAACTCTTCTTTAAATTTCAAGTAGGGGATAGTTGCTAAAATCATACTACTTAAGAAATTTTGCATCTTGTCGATAATTTTTATCTTTGTTTAAAAAACTAATTTTACTAAATCATAGAATAACATTTTATTTAAGCAGTTTAAAACAGTAAATGCATTTGTAAACTTTACATACATGCACTACTTTAAAATTGACCCAAAGGTGCGATTTTGACAACCAGTATCCTAAATCGTACTGGTTGGTTTACAAAATAGTAACTGTTTCTGGTTTAGAATTAACAATACCTAATTACAGAAGAAATTGTATATTTATGA
This sequence comes from Dolomedes plantarius, assembly GCA_907164885.2. Classification (NCBI taxonomy): domain Eukaryota; kingdom Metazoa; phylum Arthropoda; class Arachnida; order Araneae; family Dolomedidae; genus Dolomedes; species Dolomedes plantarius. Next base: position 79,023,036 of record OU015500.1, on the reverse strand, counting down.
AAAACGAAGTACGTTTAGAACGATAATAAAGTTTTATGTCTTTTGAGCCTCATGTATCCAAATTTTACATCCGAAACATTGAATGATGTTTCCGAGACAGCTTTCTTGACATGAAAAGCAGAACCATTCCTCTTCATTTGTTGATATATAATATTCGAAGATGCACTTGTAGAAGCATTATTTAGTAATACATATTTGCGATATTTTTTAGTTTTCTTTTGTTTGGATTTTAATGTTTGAGTTTTGTTTTTTTATTATCTACCAAAGTTTTTTTTATTAATCCTCCAATTTATCCAGATAAAAATCCAATTTATCCAGATCCAAATTGGTGAGCACCGTTGCTTTTTCAGCAGTTTTTGGTTCATGAGGTATTGTTGGAAGGGAAGAAATTTCCTCAATATGCATATTTAAAACAGAATTTGCATTGGCAACTTCATTTTCAGAATAAGTATTAAGTTGTTTAGATTTATTGTCATTCGCCTCTTTTTCTGAAGTTTGTGGTTTAGTTAAAGGATTACTGGTTACAAAATCTGTATCACTAAAAACCCAGAAATTGACTGGCCGACAACCAAATAAAGTTCCAATAAAATTTTTAATTTTTCAATATCGGTAGATTGCTTAAATAGCACTGGTACGATTTACGAAACTATAGAGCAATACGATTGTGGCAATCCGTTTGGCTTCTTAAAAAATGTTTCATTTAATCTCAAAATGAATTTTAACAAACTTTGTAGAAACGTCGTAAGTAATATAAGTAATCTGAACTTATATTGGTATAAAACAAGTATAGTTAAATCCTATTTTGAGTAGATACAACATATTTAACATTATTAAAATTTTACATTTGTCTTACCAGTTTGTTACAAGTCGACGGGAGCAGATCAGGAACACTTTTCCTTACACCATATAGATTATGTAGTGATATAAATGACTCAGCTTTTAAGATGTATTAATAGATATCGCCACAGAAGAAAATTGAATGTGCTACTATTTAGAAGACTGGCAAGAATTTGGCAATTTTCCCCTACGTATTAGCGCAAAAAACATTTACAGTCATACTTAATGTTTATCAGGATATGTACTTTTACAATGGATTCTTTAATTCTCTAATCTGCTGGTATAAACGCTCTTATAAACTATGCCATTCTGGATATAAGTTACTTATATATATATATATATATATATATATATATATAATATATATATATATATATATATATATATATATATATATATATATATATATATATATATATATATATATATATATATATTATATATATATATATATATAAATAATATATATATATATATATAACATATATATATATATATATATATATATATATATATATATATATATATATATTATATATATATATATATATATATATATATATATATATATTATATATATATATATATATATATATATATATATATATATATATATATATATATATATATATATATATGTATATATATATATAGGGAAGATCCGTGTATTTATGGACCATCGTGTAATATGGACCATGTGGAAATTTGTCTGTTAACCACAAGATAGCAAAACCATCCCATTGCCTTTCGTGAATATTAGTGTTATCCAAAGCAGGAGGTGACATGTACATGTGTGCCTTCATTTTGACAATTATGAGATGGCGTTTTTGGCTTATATGTTCATTGATGTAACAGGTATGTTAAAATGAATATATTACTTTCTGCTGTTAGGTAATTTTAATATAATTTTCACTTTAACAGTGGCAAATGTACTTATTTTCTTAACAATCCACACATGTGTTTTATGCGTGCCATTTTGCATAGCGATATGTGATTGGAAACAACATTGCTCCGTCCATGCTTGTAATATGAACCATGCGCTGTTGTGTAATATGGACCACGCGATGTAGATACATTGGATAGATAACATCTGCAGAGAAGGGAAAGAACGTCACATTTGTCTGCACAATGAGTGCTGCTGGTCACTTCATCCCGCCGATGGCAGTATTTCCCCGTAAGCGATGGAAACCGAAACTGGAAGCAGGAGATCCTCCTGGAACTGTTTTCAAATGCCAGGAAAAAGGTTGGATGACGATCGAGCTCTTCAGTGAATGGATGAAATATTTCATTACTTTCGCTAAACCTGACAAGAACAGGAAGGTTTTGTTAATTCTCGATGGACATGTGTCCCACACTCGTAATCTCGAGGCTATAGAAATGGCCAGAGAACCAGGGGTGATCATACTATCAGTTCCTTTGCATACTACCCATCGAATACAGCCTTTGGACCTCTCTTTCTTTCGTCCATTAAGCGTCTGCTATTCTCCAGAGATGGACAAGTGGATGAGGGAACATGCTGGACGGGCCGTTTCCCAATTCCAAGAGTGTGAACTGTTCGGGAAGGCTTGTGCACGGTCGGCATCTCTCGAAACCACTGCCAATGGTTTCCGTGCAGGTGGGATTTGACCTGTCAATCGCCATGTAATTCACGATTTCGACTTTGCTCCATCCGAAGTTTCTGATAAAGCCCAACCACGAGTCACATCAGAAGACGAGACCAAGGACCACTTGCCAGAAAATGTAGCTCCCATCGACCCAACACTTGACGCTACAGTACAGCAGAACACGTCTGTTTCCGAAGAGCCAACTTCAGAAGATGTAGTCCAGGAGAACATCCCGGTTTCTGTTAGTCATAAAATGTTACAAAAAAGCCTATGAAACAAAATGATGTTACAAAAAAGCCTATGAAAGAGAAAGGGAAACACTTCAGAGGCCACTGTTCTGACTTCATCCCGTTTCAAGAAGGCTGTTGCAGAAAAAAAAAGCGACCAAAGTTGGACATCCAACAGCGTCGGAAAGAGGAAAGAATAACAAAGAAAGCTTGCGGAGGAAAGAGGAAAGAATAACAAAGAAAACAATAACAAAGAGACACTTGCACAGAAGAAGACGACAGAGCGAAAACGCTCGGCAGCTCCAAAGGTCTCAGTAGGGACATCCTCCGGAACCTCCGGGCAGGAGACAGCTGCGAATAAAGTTACTGAACCGTTTACATTCTGCGTATTCTGCGGGGAGAGTACGAAGGAAGACTAGATCAGATGCGAGAAATGCTGCTCATGGTTGCATGAAGCTTGCGCCAACATAACCAACCCGATACACTATTATTGTAAAGATAGCTGTACTTGAATTGAATTTACTAAAAGCACAGCTTTGAGCGTCCGTCTTTCATTCTATATCATACTTTTCATTCTCGTATCAGTGGTCCATATTACACATACGTTCGTGTAATATGGACCACTGACGCGAAAATAAAAAAAAAAATATTTCCTGCAATTATTAATAGTCTACACAGTACTTTACCAAGTTTGAACCATGCAGCTATACAATTGTAATGAGCAGCCAACAAATAAAATCTTTTTTCTTTCATAATTTAAGTTTTATGAACATTCTTGCTTAGGGGGTCCATATTACACGGATCTCCCCTATATATATATATATATATATATATATATATATATATATATATATTTCTTCCAGTTATTATTCATAAATAATTAATATACGTTAGTCACACACGAGGTTATTAGAAATGTATAGAAATCAGTCGCATAAATACAACCAATTTATTAACAAATAAACAAAGTAAATGATTAACAATGTAAAATATTTAACTTAAATCTTTTAAAAATGATAATTTTTAAATATTTTTCTCAGATTTAGGACTATGTTTGAGGAATACGAGTAGAATGAATCGATGAAAACACCTGAAAGTTATTTCATGCTTTTGATAATTAATCATAATTAATCAGAATTGTAAAAAAAACGTAAATATAACTTGTTCAATGGGTACAACTTTATTCATTATGTACACTCTGTAATGTTAGGTAAAAAAAATATTTAGCGGCTTCTGACTTTATGAAAATTCAATATCACCTTTCTATTCGATATAAAATTTTCAGCTAAATTGTAACAAATTGTACTAACAGTTTTAAGCCGAAAAATTCCAATCAATACGTCAATGTGAATGTATTAAAATATTGATGTTCATATAGTATCAGAAAGTTGTATTTTATCTCAGTTTATGAGAGTGCAGTAGCTTTTATAGCTTCTCATTAATCAAACTTTCCACAAGCTTGTTTCCGATTCTTTTGAGAAAGTAAAGTGTAAAAAATGGAAATCAATATCAACTACGTTTTTCCAGCATTTATTCAAATAGCCTTACCATGTATTTTGAAGGAAAAAGAATCAATATATCAGCTATTGAAATTCGTTCAAACCACTAAGAAGAAAATAGGAGTCAAATCACTTTAACAATGAAGAAATGCTATGCTATTATTTTGCCAACCACAACATTCATTTTCTTATAAGAATATTTAAAAGAAAATAACTCTTTCTATACAGTGCTGTGATTTACTGATTAAACTCTAAACTAAAATACTAATATACCATTCCTTTAAAATTGAAATTCCCAACGGTGAATAATTTTTTTCTACCTATAAAAGACTGAATTTCACTTATTGAAAATTAAGAGATTTCTTAAGTTATGGAATAATTCGTGTTTTGAATTCAATTAATGCTTTTCATTTCAATAGTCAATCCAATAATAGTGTTTTAAATTTACCGTGTTTGATCCATTTGAAGTGAAATTCTTGTTATGACTGAAATATAATGCACGAAAATCCTACAGATATAATAATCAAAGAACGTGCTATAAACATTTGCAAAATGGTTTATTTAATCAGTTAAGAATCTAAAAATACCTCAGATTCGTATCATATTTTACAAAATAATTTAAAAACTAAAATATTTTCAAGAAAATAATCTTGACATAATTTATTTTCTTGGATTTGGAATTGCTATATAAATGCGTAAAATAGAAGCCTTAATTAGGCTCTGGTATTTCATCGATCTCTCTTCCCGTTCGGTAAAATGTGCAATTTAGTTTCTGTAAAAAAATTCCGCTGTCCATTCAACTTGTTAATTCATTAGAAGTTTCTAATCTCATCTTCAATGTAATGAGGTGATATAATTGGTTAAATTCGTCATCTGGTTCAAGAATGTGTTGCTAACTTTTTCAGTTGCTTTCTCTCAGAAAATCAATTTAGTAATGAAGTTTTAACATTTTGTTTGCTTTAGTAAACTTTCCGTTCAAAAACTAATTTTTTTTCTAGAAATTTATTTTGAAAACTAGTAATTGTTTTATATTGTTAAAATATGGCACTTTTTCTTGAACATAACAACTATATCTGAAATCTCATCTCGATCGATTGAACGAAACAGCCGCTAGAGGTCCATATATCGGCAAAGTTTTTTTTTATGACCACCCTGTATTATAAAAAAATTCAATTGTATTCAAGTTTAGAACTCTCACGAAGAGCATTAACCAAAGCGTACTTGGCAAGAGCAATTCTATCAACTGACAAAAAAAATAGCACGTTTTAAGAAAATACACCTTTAAAAACAATAATTTTAACCATTATTATTCCACCAATTGACAAAATAAGAGCACGTTTTAAAAAATACACCTCTAAAAGCCATAATTTTAACCATTATTTATTAATCCAAGTTTAAAAGAACGATCTTAAATATTCATAACAGTGTTAATTTAATTTGGTGGGGTCTGTAAATTGCAGTAACATTACCAGCTGGTGAATGATACCAGCTCTTGCCAAGTACACTTTCATTAATGCTCTTCCTGAAATTTCTAAACTTAAATACCATCGAATTTTTTTATAATATTATATCTTCCTATACCTTAGCATTATTATCTATCTATCTCACAAGTATATCTAAAGTATGCTGGATTACTGATTCTCGACTTAAATATTATCCCTTGATGTTAATATCTCAAGGCTGACGTTTTCTCAGCAGGGATTTTACTGAAGAAGGATGTTTTTAGATTACATAATTATGCTGATGAGATTGAGTAATTTTTGTTATCGAATGATTCCAGTATGTAGTATGTTGACCACTTCCTTTTTAATGGCGAAAACTGTTAGCCTTGCTCTGTATACGGTCTTATTTACTTTCTCACCATTTATATGCACTTGTTTTTTAAAATATGTTATCAATTTTCTCCTTTCTTTTGACAGTAAATTTTCGTAATTAATTTGTGCTATCAATTTGTGTCACTTTCCTGGAGACACACTTTCCTAGTTTCTGAGTTTTTTGGTTTTTAGATACATTTTCCGCAAAAAGGAAACATATTTTGCTATTTTCTAGGTAATCATTCTATTTCTAACAATTTAAAAGAATTCTTTAGTTCTTTTAACTTGCACGTATAATCCTCTTAAGGCCTGTACGAATTATTTTTCTCTAACTTTAGGCTCTATTTATTTAAATCTTCTTTTCATCCCCATAGATACAAGATTCTTTCATTAACAAAAGACCTTTTTATAAAGCAAGTTGAATAAACTTGCATAATTTTCTGCTAATAATGTTTTATTTCATACGGTATTATGATGCTCTTGTTAGACTTTTGTATATTATCTCTTAATCTTAAAACAAATAAATTTCTTAGTTTTTACAAGGTTTAGTTGATCAATAAATTAAATTTTTTTTGAAAAATAAAGACAGTTGTAAATATAGACATTTACACAAGATATGTATGTTACATCTTATTAGTTAACAAAGAGTTTTATTATCAGTTTAGTAGAATCTGAATTTTTCACAACTAAAGATCCTACAAGTTTGTTTCAAACTAACAAATTTACAAATTTTCCTTTTGGTCAATGGTTTTGGATATCTGATGTTATAGAATGGGAATAGGCTGTTCAGTATAAACGTTATAGAGGACAAAATGCTCCACACAATTAATCACTCCAAGGACATTTAAGGTATTCCCTCTCTACTCTGAAGTTGGGCGAAATTTGAATATTTGACTATTTTAATTCATTTTACAACTATTATTATTGTGAAATATTTTACATGCCTTTGTCTCTATTCCCTATGTATGTCTAAGATGGATTGTACGAAATTCAGCATAATTTACATGTTAAGAATTAATCATTTGAAGTCATTTGAGATCAACCTTGGTTTGGTATTCCAAAATCGTAACGCTTTGCCTCACAATGGGTAGCATAATATTGTTGAAACGTAGCCGCAAACTCGTATGATTTATAGGGTACAAAGAGACTTTTATTTAACGTCAACAATTATGCCTATGATATCAATATAATTTTTTACTTAGCATGATATTTGATAGTCCAAAATCGTAATTATTTGCCTCATAATGGGTAGCAGAATCTTGTTGAGAAGTAGCAGCAAACTCGCATGCTTTATAGGGTACTAAGAGACTTTTATTTAACGTCAGCAATTATGCTTATGATATCAATTTAATTTTTTACTTGGCTAGGAAAGTTTTCTTACATTTTTCCTTTTATTTTTGACTATTGGCTTGTTTTTATTTTCTAAGAGTTATCTTGATATTAATTAGTTTATCATTAATTTTTGCTACTATTCATTATCACCTTTATCTCGATTGCTTGAGTTAGGTCATAGACATTTGTTAAGGATACTTTTACAATACCCAATTATTTACCTTGATACTATGACCTTGATACTATTGATTTTGTTAAAATTCTCAACCATTGTGATTCCCATTAATTATTTTTTGAAATTCCAGCAAGAACCTTCATACGATTTTAATGATTTTTAACCTGCTGTTCATTTTTTTAATGTCGCCTAATAGACAAAAAGAATAAATTAAGACTGGAGTTGTGTTTCCAAAATTAGATTTTTGTGCTATAAATTGGGAATTTTTAAGTTCGTAAGTATATTTATGAGCCAACATATTACATTTTTTTATTTGGTCTCATTTTTATTTGCCGATGTTATTAGTAATACACAAAAAACAATTAACATTTTTGTTTGAATGCAATGACAGACGTCTGTTCACTGTCACCACACATTTTGCCTCTAACTAATCCCAAAAATTTAATTAAGAAACAGAGTTCTTACATTTTGCTTATTCTTTAACATTACTGACGCACATGGAAATAATGGATTAATGATGGTACCTGAAGGCGAGATTCCTAGTAGGTGACTTTGCTTAAGCAATTGTTCAGACTCCTACAAGTGTTTCATACGGCACATTTTATAAAAAATTCAGAAAGTGGGTACACCATGTTACAGGAAATTTACTCACAATTACAAAGGATTCGGAGTTTACTTCTTTATGTCAGCTTTCTGTGTCTGAGAGAAACTTTAGTTATGAACGAGAATTGTATCACAAACTAAAATATGAACATTTTTTCACTTTTCAACATAGTCACCATTAACATTTAAACATTTGTCAAGTCGTGTCACCAGCTTTTGGATCCCATCATCAAAGAAATCTCCGCCTGACCGTTAAGCCAGTTAGTAACAGTTTCTTTCAACATGTCATCATTTTCCAAGCACTTTCCACCAAGAAATTCCTTAAGTTTTGGAAACATATGAGAGTCTGATGACGCTAAATCAGGGCTGTATGGTGGATGATGCAGTAATTCCCAATAAAAATTGTCCAGTTGCGTCTTTGTTCTTGCCGCAACGTGAAGCCGAGCTTTGTCGTGAAGCAGAACGACGCCGCTAGAGAGCAGTCCCCGCCGTCGATTTTGACAATTTTCATTGGGAATTACTGGATCATCCACCATACAGCCCTGAATGATTTTTCCCTCTTGATTTGGACTTATTCCCTCTTTTCAGTGTACATTGTCTCACAGTTTTTCTTTGGTGTGAGAAATGTTAGCTCTTCGTCTATGTGCGACACATGGTTTTTCACTATAGTACGTTTTTCATTCGTACAAAGCAAGGAGCGTTGTACTTGCTAATAAAGATACAGAAACACATAGCTTATTAAAATCAACATAAAAAATAAAGGGATTCAAGTAATTTCAATGAATAGTGGTTCTACCATGCTGAACAGCATTGAATATCATTATCGCTGTTGACAATTCCAGAATATCAATACGAACAATTCATAAATGAGACCATAGGAACAATTACACCTAATTCTTGGTCTGGTGATGAACTATTCATTAGTTCGAAATTAGTTAGAACCATATACTTTTTGTTACGGATTTCAGGTAGCTATGTATTCCCGTACTGCATTTTCAACAAATATTCTTTGAATTGCTAATAAATAATTTAAAAAAATTAGTTTTGATCCGTCTGCAGCACCTTCTAATTTAAGATTTTGAATACCTACCTTGTAGATGGTTAAAATTCTAATAATGAAAGGATTTAAGCCATATCTTTTAAACTTACTGCTTTTAAGGTCGAAAAATAGAGGGTGTCCGGGCAAAAATGTATCTAAAATGTATCTGAATATTTTTACGGAACTACCCATTAGAATTTAAAAACATTTATTTAAATAGAATGCACATATCACCAAGTTTTAATATCAATAGATTCCAAGGTTTGGAATGCACGTAAATGGCATCATTGGTCCATATTTCTTTGTAGAGCGCACTGTGACGGAACACGGTGATCTTGATATGCTGGAAAATTGTGCAGTTCCACAAATTCCACCGGGTGTACTCCATTTGACTCCATTAGACTTTTTTGCATGGGGATTCATTAAATCCGTTGTGTATAAACGAAAAATTGAAATTGTGGATGAGTTGAAGAAGCGTATCATTCAAGTAATTCGTCAAATAACTCCTGATATGCTACGAAATATTTAGAGAGAACTGAATTACAGTTTAGACGTTTCTCGTGCTTTTAAAGGTGCACACATGGAAATTTATTGATAGTAAAACTTGGTTAGATGTTCTTTCTATTTAAGTATTTTTTTATTATAATGGGTTGTTTCGTAAGAATAAGCCATAACTTTTGGATACTTTTGATCCGGACAACCTGTACTTTATTTTTTCATAGTCCTTTGATATGATATGCTTCTTAAAGAAATTGTATTACAAAAGTAAATCGAAAAAGATCTATTGCACTCTTTGAATTACTTATATAAAATACTTTTATGTACGATGAAGTGTAGGTTCAATCTACAATTTATTTAAACTAGATTATATTTTTAAAAAATATTGGGCAGAATTCAATTAACATTTTAGATACATGCTTAAACTGTGTTTTTATCTTGGGTTTAATTAATTTCCTAGACTTACTTTAAAAAAATACTTCGAATCTTATCCAAAAGATCTTTTTAAAATTGTTAGATTGTTAGTTCACTATTATTTTTTAAAGGAATATAATGCGTATTCCCTTAGCGCAAATTTTTATATCATATACGTAATCGAGTCATAAAAGTAAGAAAAATGTAGTAAAAAAATCTCAAATTTCTCCTTAATAGAGATAAATATTATTGTCTGAGAAAATAGTTATCGGTTTTTTTTCTACTATCACTTTCTTTTTCCAGTAGCATTTAAATACAATGATTTCTCAAAAAAAATTAAAACTTTTTTTAACTGTTTCATCACCCATATAGTAATTACATTCACAGCATTATTTTTCATCGCTTACTGTATTACGTTATTTCAAATTTCTAATATTTGTATCATTCAGAGCGGTGCTTTCGAGGCAGGATTTTTAACTTTTGAGACGGAACTGTGTGACTCACCCTTCATCATAAATAATTCAGATTTGAGGCTTAGTGCCTATCGTATACTCTGTAAACTTCTAAAATCAGTTTTGCTAAACACATTTTTACCTGTACCCGTTTTTTATTTTAGCACTTTCGTTTTTTTCTTCTTTTTTCTTTTTCTCTACTAGTTCGTAGGATCTTATAAGATTGATATTCAGCGATTTAAGGAAAAAACTGATGAATTATTCATGAAAACCTCACGTAATGCTTCCTCAAGAGGTTTAATGCATACATAAGAAGCTTTAGAAGGTATAAAAAAAGCAATAAAAAACCGTCAGTAGGATTTAAAGGCCCGTAAAGAAAACTTTTTCAAAGACCTTTTGAAGCAAACTCACAGTTTATTTGTAAGAACTACTATTTGGAATGACAATAATTTTTCACTAAATGGGAACAGTACCAATTTAAGATTAGCTGATATCATCTGCAGAATTTACTTGTTGTCATTCCGTCATATTTTAATTTTCCTGTTTGACTTTAAAATTGTTTACTGCTGTTTAAATTTTACCCTTTTCATGCCTATTAAAGATTTGGGGTATCAATAAAATTAGTTGTTTGAGAGAAAATAAAATTTTAATTTTGCAAATTTTATCTTGTGTCTATAAATACTGCTTGGAATTTTGATAAAAATTCATTTTATTTTGATAAAACAAAACAGTGATGTCAATGCTATTTTTATAAATTGTATTGCATATACCAATATTATAAAACTCTAATCTTAGAGATAATATTATTTGTTTCTAATCTGTAAAAATATCAGTGACAAATATTATAGTTTCTAATATTTTTACAAATACGAATAACAAAATTAAGTTGTGTAGTCAAGGTTTATTAATTTCTTAAGGCATTTCAATTAGTTGAAAACGAAAATTTTTTGAAAATGGCTTTCTACTCGTAATAAAAAATAATGTGGGAAGGAATATTTTGAAAGGTTATTTCAAATTTATATCTTCAAAAATGCGTTTTTGCCCTTTAAAAAATGCCGGATGGAGATTACACGTTTTGATTCTACACCACTTAATTAGAGAATTTTAAATAAAAGATAAAATAATTCTTTATATTGTCATCAGTGAACCGATGAATGCATTTGGGGTCGAATTATCAATAAAAAGAATTTCACCATCTCCATTTACATTGTAAGAGTGGTGTTAAGATATTCACACCTTAAATTACGGTTTTCTATCAGTAAGAATAAAGTAAAATTTTAAAAAAGGCATATTAAAATTATTCGGCGAACGAAATTCAAACCACTTCGTAATACAAAAAAAAGAGAGATATTTAATAAGTCTGTTGGAAAGTACCTCACGTAAACATTAGGAGCTTTTAAATTAATGGTAAAAGACTAGTTCCCAAGCATTCGGTGGCGTTTCGTGTGATGTTTGGGATTTATAATCATAAGTGAGGGAACATACGGGCATTTTTCTTCTTTTCACCTACCGTGATGTTAAATGTCCTGAATTTGAGTTAGTAGCAGCTACGAATTATGTACGGTTTATATGAATTGCAAAGTGGTACCATTAAGAATGACAGCCAGCATTTCTCATGGGAACAGCAAAAGCAATCTTTCTACAGAAATGCGACAGAAAGAAATTTTCGTTTAAGTACTTGTGAGAGTATTTAAATGATAGTTGCACTTTCTGCAGAACCATTCAAATACCTTAAACGTTCTTTTATTTCTCGCAAATTTAACCTTGTGTTTTGAAATTGTAAGATGCTTATTTTCTTTATTTGCAGTTAAGAATAATCAATTGTTCGCTTATAGTACAATCTAATATTTGATTGATACTAGCATTATAAATAAAGTTTAAGGGGAACCGGGACGCATTTTTCAAAAAAAATCATTTATTGAGTTAAAATTTTGAATTTGTTTGTGATGGTTAACCATATAATTTGTAAACAAAATAACATCCTAAAACTTCTCATACAGTTTAAATTTTTTTTAAATTTAAAATTTTTTAAAAAGTGGGCTAATTTAAGATCGTTATCCCTCGAAATATTATTTGTCGAATTTCAAAATTATTTCATTTAATTAAACAGAAATACATCAGTTTTAATTTTGATTCAGAATTTTTTAATTACAAATTTAAAAAATAATAAAATATTTAGATTAAATTTTTTTTTAAAAATGATGTAACTTATTTTTAAAAAATCATATTTTCAAAAGTAAATATTTTTTTTTAATTTGCTGAATCAAAATTAAAGTAAAATAATTGAGAAAGACAGGTTCCAAGTTTAAACTAATTAACGGTTCTTAACTTATAAGAATTGAAAGACGAGAAATGGTGAAAAAACCCACCATGCAGAAAAACGCATTTAAAGGTTTAACAAAGATTGGCTGCTATTAGAATGTCACAAAACACAAAAATTAATATCTCCTGTTCTAAGATAGAAACATGATTAAAACGTCATTTTTAGCGGAAAAGAACAAAAAAAAATTTAATACAATATTTTTTTTTTCGAAAATTTGAAGAACTTTGTCTCCTGGACCCCCTTAAAGTATTAACATAAAAAAGGAATTAACTAGTGCACACATATAATAAAATACTTCTAAAAATACGAAAGAAATACGACTATATTTTATGTTATTAAAATCCTAGTTCCAAAGTCGGCATAATATTGATAAATCCATGCAGAGTTTAGACTAAAATTTTTTCTGTACATGATGAAAAAGAGAACATTTTTAACAAATTTTATGTATGAAATCTTTGAAGCGCATCCCTGCACTTGAGGTCTTTTAATTGAAGAAAACACCGTGAAATATATCCGTCAACACGATTTCTTCCCATAAATATGTATATATACTGTACTTTATAGAATTTTATAAATCTATGCATCCAATGCAAGTGTTGCTATTACAATCAGGATTATTTTTTATTAAAACCATTTTATTAAAACCATGGAAAAGGAAACGGTGAAATTACTGTGTGTATGATAAAAATCCGATAATAATAACTTATAAGACCTTCAGAAGTATAAGACCTTCAGAATTTACTCATGATTTCAGATCTCTTTAATTTTTTGTTCAGGTTGATAAAAAAAACAAGAGAAAAAAAATTAAGTGTTTAAAAAACAAAACGAAAAAATAACTATAAAATTTAAAACTACCATCTTCAAGTAGTAAACTGTTAGTTTTCAATGAAAACAGTTTTAAGAACCCCATCTTTGATTAAAATATTCCTTTGATCAATATATATATATATATATATATATATATATATATATATATATATATAATATATATATATACAATAAAGCCCCACCATTATTAATTGCCTTTGAAAAGCTAACGAGTATTATAAATTCCTTTCAACCTCAATACCCCCTATTTCAAATTTCCTATTTCAAATTGTGATCTCACAGCCCCTATTTCAAATTGTGACCAGGGAATAAACGGATGAACCAACTGTTCCATTCCATTCATTGCACGCACGAAACATTAAATTTATTCTTAGACATGAGTCAGCGGCTCGCGTGTATCTCGCCATTGCGCGACTTTTCGGAAAGTCTTGCGACGTCGAATCATACCTTCACGTGGTCAAGCCAAATGTCCGATTCTAACCAAATAAAAGAATTATAAAGTCCTAGCGCCCCTATGGTATAAAAGCGTTGAGTAGCCTTCGTTGTTTGGCCTTCTATCCTGCTGTCTTGCTCTTTTGGCTCGCATTCTTTCGTTCTTTTGTCCTTTGTCCGCGTATTTCTTCCAACTGCACCATAATGTAAAAGTCTTATGATTGCCCCGGTAGATTCCGGTGTCCACTAGTATTGTTTGTGTATGTCCTGCTGTGAAGGTACCTGTGATTTGCTGGAATGTCTGCAGAATAATCTGGAATAAAATAATGTGCACCTTACCAGTGTTGTGCGGCTCCTTCGGTGCCTCCCCTTTGTATTTATTACAGCGACCACGACTACATGTGTGTGCATACGCCACCTGTACAGGTCTCGGCTAAAGACTTTAGAGAATGTATTTGGCAGTCCATCGAAAATGACGGACGCAACCTGAGTGATGTTATTTTCAAAACCTAGTGGAAAAATAAAAACTTGATTGTTAGTACTTTTCAAAAATGTAAAGCTTTTTTCTCTAAATTTTTTTGTTCATTTTTTACTACCCTTTGAAATGAGGGAGTCCATACAGCCGAACTATGTATTTTTATAGAAAAATATAACAAAAAAAATTTCACCTTAAGGGGACTCACGGGCCTTAAGTCGAGGAAATAAGACATATTTTCATACTTTTTGACTCTTTGTAACTATTTCAATTTACTCCCAATTTTTCCAAATTTTATGTATATGATAAATTGATATATTTATTTTAATAAACAAATTTTCAACTCTCAAAATAATTTAAATATTTTTTTTAAATGCTTTAGTTATACCTTGTTTTTAAAGTATTTTTATTGTACACTGGCTTGCTCGCAGAACTATGAAATTAATTTTACACTTAAATGTATAATTCCTGTTTTATATTTAAAATAAATAATTCTAAATACAATTGAACATAAAACATTCAACATTAAAATATTTTTTTCAATTTTTAAAACTGGTCAAAATATACTTAAAATTTCCTTAAATTTTTCATTAATTTACCCCTGGAAAAAATAACAAAATGTGCAGTGATTGCAATAACTCTAGTTCAGACGCAATAAAATAACATGATTATGCAGTGATAAAAATTTCATGGAATTATGCTTCATATTTTTTTGAGATATCTGTTGCGGAATGATGCAAAATTACATTTTGAGAAAAACGAGTTTAAAATTTTTCTTACCATAAACTTGATCAGTAATTAAATATTTAGAATATCAATATCTCCGGGAATAAGCGGAATATTTTCTTGCGGTTTGCTTTATTTTGTTCAGAAATGACCATGTTTTAACAAATACTGTTTTCAAAAAATCGAATGTTTTAAAGATTTAAGGGTAGTGAGTCCCCTAAAGATAGAAATCCATCATCCGTATTGATAAAGGCAAAATATTCCACTTGGTAAAAAATTAATTTTTATTCCTTGTGTTATTTTCATTCTAATATAATTTATATTTTTTCTGTACTTAGAAATCAAATAAAATCTTATCTAATTAGGATATATCTGAGATTTTAGATTTAATTGAAAATTTTCCATAATATGTGTTTGAGAAGTATGAAAAACTTTTCATGAATCCTCTTATTACAGAATTTTAAAATTTTGTATTAAGAGGAAAACCTAAAATCATAAATAATTTTAAAATTGCAGTTTATTTTACTGGTATTATTTTCATTTTTCTGCAGTAGTATATTATTTTATGTGTATATAATAAATAGTTACATTTTGTCATAAAATATCTATTTAGGCATTTATAAATGAGATAGCCAGGTCATTTTTTTCATAGATTCACATATTAATACCCATTTTAAGTAAAAGTGATCATTACTTCTTATTGGATTGAACAGGAAACCATAAAAAGGACTTTTAAAGTCATTTCAAATGTAGACTAGTTAGCTCACATTTCACATTAAAAATTCTTCAATAAATTACCTTATTTATTTTGATTAAACAAAAGTTAGTAATTTCGAATATAATTAATGCTTTATATCATTAATATTGTATTATTAAGTACATTTTTTTAAATTTCCCATGACAAAAGTGCAAAAAAGATATATTTGGAGCTTCCGAGATACGAAAAAAATTTAAATTGAATATCACAACTACACGTAATTCATGCCTTAAAGCATAGCTATTTAATAAACATTAAATATTTAGCTTAAATGGAAAAGCCTCAGAATATAGTCAACTCTTGAGGCAAAAGCAATATCTCACCAGAGTGTATTTTATTAAAATTCTTTGTTTTATTTTAATGAAAAAAAACGTTGTTCATGTTTTAGATAATTATAATTATTTTTTGCTTTAAGATATTATATTATTTTCATTTAAGCCAAGATTTGTATCAAATATGTAATTAAAAAATCTTAATCTTCACATGGGATTTTATAGAGTCCAAAATAGTTCGGTGAAAATATTTTCTAAATTTTTTTATATCTGGTTTGAAATTAGCAGAAATATTAACATATTGAATCATTTGTGTATATAAGAAAAGGAAAATTTTCTATTTCTTTAGTGTGAAATTCAGATAAAATCATTAGTTTTAAGTCTATGAATCTAAAAAAATACACTTTAAAGGTAATATTAAAAAGTAAATATTAATTTAAAATATCTTTTGTATACTATTAAACACCTGAAATGAATTCATTCTATAATAAAAGAAAACCTGAATTAATATTTTTTTTTATAATTGTTAGTTAAAAAATGCAGATAGAATGTATTTAAATTAAATAAAAATTATTTATAATTTTTTAAGATTAAGAAACGGGTCTTAGGAATTCAAATGATTGTCTTTATATATTTATTTGCAGTGGTGACATTTACTTTGATAAATAGCTACAAAAGCGGCCTTTATACAAACCTTGACAGCTATATTAATGGATTCCTTTTCGAATTTATTTAAACAATTCCAAATATGCGTCTTGGAAAAAATGAGGCTTAGTTTTTATTCTTTGAGACTATCCTTTTGACGTATTGTTATTTATTACTGGCGAGAGAGTTTATTCATTTTCCCTTGATACGAACTACCTTTCTCGATGGAATTCAGTTTCCATGAAAGAAATCGGATAAACCAATCATGTAATTAATTAAAACGTATCTTTGAACTAAATTTTGATCATCAGTTATTCCTTTTACTTAATAACAAATATCGATTTCTTTTCCTTTTATTTTTTAGAAACTGTGTTTTTCACTATTGTTAACATTTCTGTTGACGCAACTGAAACTTTACTTTTTGTCTAACAGATAAAATAATCAAAACGATTGCAGTTCAGAGTAAAAAATATTCAAAGTAAAATAGTTTTTCTATGCTATGAGAAAGAGTTGCTGAACATGTGATACGTTGATACATTTGAAGCGATTGACTTTTATTTAAAAGAAATATGAGCAATGGTTTTCAGTCATAGAGGACACACACATAATTACATGCTCTTACATTTTCTACCTAACTGAGGTGAGACATACTAACTAAATCCCAAAATCAAAATCATAAATTTTAAAACATTAATACTTCGTTTTAATAGTATGCGGCAATTTTCATTATCTACGAGCAAAACGTAAAAGAAATCGATGACAAATGAGGTATTTCATTTCACAACATCGTGTAAACGAAGTAGGAGCATCTATTTCACCTTTTATAAAACACAGTCTTTGACTAGGGTTAAAATTATGATCATATTTCTAAGCTTCAATCATAATTAAAGCATCCATCTTGGATCTGTCTGCCAGAAAAACGAAACAAGAAGTTTAAGATCGATGTCAATTTTGAAACATGAATTTCAAAATGTAGAACGTATTTATAAAAGGACAGACGTCTTCAAAGCTCCCAGCCTAGTAGATGAAGCTTGAAAGTTATAAGCAGAGAAAAATTCCTCCCTCTAATGCATTATTTTGAGTATTTTAAAATTCCTCCCTCTTATGCATTATTTTGGGTATTTTAAAATTCTTCCCTCTAATGCATTATTTTGGGCATTTTAAAATTCCTCCCTCTAATGCATTATTTTGGGTATTTTAAAATTCTTCACTCTAATGCATTATTTTGGGTATTTTAAAATTCCTTCCTCTAATGCATTATTTGGGGGATTTTAAAATTCCTCCCTCTAATGCATTATTTTGGGGATTTCAAAATTCCCCCTCTAATGCATTATTTTGTTGATTTTAAAAACCCCAAAATATATTTTTTATCTGCAATTTCCCAATAATGAACATTTAATACAACTACATGAATATCTACCCAGTTTTTAGTAAAACTGAGATAGCGATTCTCTTTTGTGATAATTGTGGACATCAGTGCCAAGCAGCAGTTTTGAAAACAGGTGGGAGGAGAAGAAACATGACGAATTTTAAGTTGGATCGATGTATTAAAAACATTTTCACTTCAACCCTTCAGCAGGCGCGCCAATTTTTGGAACACCAGCAGGCACGCTTGACCCAGTGCAAAGTCTCTTTAGACCTTGATTATTCCTTTTGTAATGAGCTTTTCTTCAAATTAAATAACAATTATGCGTTTTATGACAAGATATAAAATGTTGATAATAATGAGATATATATTTGTAATTAAAGTCCAAAGAATGCAGATACAATCACCTTATTTCAAAACTGTCCTTTTTATTGGATCTAAGGACAACTTGCGAATGGATTCTTATTATGTCCAGAAACCTAAAAAACAATGAGATTGTCCATCTTCGTGATATGCGGAATACCGTATAATAGCTGCACATTGGATCAACTACATCAACTCCTGCTTTTGTGGTATTGTAATCCAGTATAATCGCTGGTTTACCACGGTCAAATCACGAATAAAAATGAATACAAATGAATACAAGGGTCAGAAAATCAGACCTATATTAGGAAGGGTGTAGCTATAAATAGAAACTGCTTAGAACATTCATGTAAAAACATTACATGTAAAACAAACACATGTAAAAACAAAGCATTCAAAATTACGAAACTGTTGCACTTTGTACACGGACGCACCCACTGAAGGTTTAAGAAACGATATGCCCAAATACATGCTGTAAAAAGGACAAGATTTTACTAAAAAATTGTGAATATTCATAATTCTTAAAGAATATGGGTTCGAATCCACATCTGACTTCTAGCCGTTCGGAATCAGCTTTAATCCTAAGTCCTGGTTTATTTGCCCTTGTGTAGCAAAAGTTGACCGTAATGCTCTTAACTAAATCA
Source organism: Dolomedes plantarius (assembly GCA_907164885.2). Lineage (NCBI taxonomy): Eukaryota > Metazoa > Arthropoda > Arachnida > Araneae > Dolomedidae > Dolomedes > Dolomedes plantarius. The sequence goes on along the minus strand of OU015500.1, from coordinate 79,003,711 downwards.
ACGTTTTTTTATCCTTTAGCTTACGGGGCCCATTTTCCCTGTTTAGAGCGGGAAATTTCATACCTCCTTTGTAAGAACGACAATTAAGGGGGGTTATATATATATATATATATATATATATATATATATATATATATATTCATTTATGGACCCGTATTCTTGGGATACATGCTATCCCACCCCGTAGGGAAAAGGTTAATAATGTGCATTTGTATTACATATTCCCCTAGTCTAACTGTTCACATTACTACGTTTGTATGAAATATCACTTGTTTGGTGATCCGGTTAAACACCGAAAGTGTACGAGTATTATGGCCCTATCATACGAATGCATCTTGATAGAAGAGTATTCTAGTATCACGATGATTTTAGGGGTCATACTAAGAAAACCTTTAAGTTCCGTTTAACTGCATCTTCTACAAGATTTTTTTTTTAGAATTTATGTAAAATTAAACACGATTATACAAAGTTGACACTGGATGCGAAATCTTTTATTGAAATGGTGTTCAAAAGTACAAAATATATATTTCGTAATCATTTAAAGATAATTATAGATAGAAAGAATTTTTCAAGTAGAAAATAAAGCATTTTTTCGCATAAGAAGTTGCAGAAACTTCACGTTTATGCATTAGAATGCTGGTTTTAAAATGAACAACACTATATCACAATATAATTAAACCTCTCTAGACTCCTAAACTCTCCTAAACTCTCCTAAACTCTATAGTCTAACATCTCTAACTCTTCTGTACAGAGCATACCTTTCACAAAAGAGAAGCAAACTGGAAACGTATAATGTTTGGTTCAATATGGTGCTAATAAATCATATATTTTATAATGGAAATTTTCATTTCAAGAAAAAGTTACCAGTAGTTTTTCAGCTATTGAGGCGTGACGTAGCAAAATCCCTAGCGCTGAGGAATAGGACATCATACAGGCATTTTCCATCAGAAATGGTACTTTTTTCACTACTTTTCAATCAATTTTCAAGTAAAATTTAGAATATTTACTACCCGCTAGTATTAAATAACTTACGGATGAGTAAACCTCAAAATAAAAATTTTCAAAAAAATATCTGATTTCAAATGTTATGTAACGACTTAAACGATGGTTGTTAATATTGCATTAATTGTGATAAGACATTTCGCATGAGGTACCACACAAAAAATACATTTTTAACCTTTCATGCTCAAGGGTTCAAATTGTAAAAGAAATCAAATTCTTGGGACACTTGTATTCGTAAGACATATTGTAGGTAAATAGTATAAGTTGAATTCCAACTTATCAACATGCTTTTAAGCTTTCTTGCTCAAGGGTTCAAATTGTAAAAGAAATCAAATTCTTGGGACACTTGTATTCGTAAGACATATTGTAGGTAAATAGTATAAGTTGAATTCCAACGTAATAAATATGCTTTTAACCTTTCTTGCTCAAGGGTTCGAATTATAAAAGAAGCCAAAATGTTGGATCAAGACACTTGTATTCGTAAGATATATTGTAGGTAAATAATTTAAGTTGAATTCTTACGTTATAAAAATATTATATTCATTCAATAAAAGTGTAATTTTTAAACTATAACTAATATTAACTACCATGTGAATAAATTACTAATATCTTACTTCTATAACTAATTTTATCTCAACACAAGATATCCATTTTAATAAATAGACGCTATTCAGAATCTTGTCAACTCCTCGGGTTATATATCACTGATTTTGAAAAGAATTCAAACCTATTTATCAATAAATAAAACACATCCCTGTGCGTCGGCCCTCAGACAGTTTTTTTTTTCTGCATCATTATAATTGCTTTATTACTGAAAGATGTTGACCTAATTATGACAAGAATGGGGCGCATTGGACTAATTAAAAATAAACGCGATTAAGTCTTTTGTACAATATAATCTTTTATTCGTGGCGGTTACTTGGATGCGATCCAGGAAAGACAATAAAATTCCAGTTAACAGAACACTTAGCATTATTATCGTATGTGAAAGCGAAAGGAATTTCTTTAGCAATTAATTATATCTATATAAAATTCTCATGATCCTGCAGAAAAGAAAAAAGAAATTTTAAATTAATATTTGTGATTCTTTAACCTCAAAAAAACAGGTTAAAATATTTCAAAAAGTTAAATTCCTATAGATATTCACCTCAAAGAGCTTTCATATATATATGTATATATATATATATATATATATATATATATATATATATATATATATATATATATATATATATATATATATATATATATATATATATATATATATATATATATATATATATATATATGTATATATATATATATATATATATATATAGATATGTATATATATATATATATATATAGATATGTATATATATATATATATATATATATATATATATATATATATATATATATATATATATATATGTGTGTGTGTACACTCTACCTAAACAGTTGAGAGCCTCTTAGAGTGATCGTGACAAATAAACATTACCATATATGGTAACGAAACCCTCATGCCCATGGCTCTTGATCATAAACTGATATTTATTTTAATAGTAGGGGCGTGAGTCATGGGAGTATCAAAAATACGATTTAATATATTCTATCTCCTGGTGGTCAATCAGGATAATATTCATTTTATGTACGCCTAAAGAAAAGAAGTTTTCTGACTCTTAGCTTTAGCAGCGCCCATCTAATGTCACGCACTCTCGATCCATGTTTGTTAATTTAGTGCATCAAGTTCCTGTCCATTTCCCCCTTTCTGTGTGTAAGATATAGCGAAGCACAGTTCTTTAGCGTCGTTTATTTTAGCTATCGACCATGACTGCTTGTATGAATTTTGTCTAAGTCCGTCTCCATGCAAGTTTTACAATCTTAAGTACAACGAATAACGTCTCATGTGAATAATACATAACATATATTCCGTACCATATTGATTGTTTTCAAACCAATTTAACGATTTACATCAAATTACTCTGAAGAGAACAGCTAACAATATGTAAGAACGAACCAACAAGTAATCGTCGACTATATATTATCAAATTGTAAAATGATAATTATTTCCAGAAAAACCTTTTTAAATATTAAGCGTCGAATGAGAAGTTATAATTTTTTTAAATTTCCTTTTCGATGTATGGGATATTTTACTTTTATTATTTTTGGTATCAGATATACGTTAATTACTGTTTTTGAATCCTGTTTATCTTCTCAAAAAAGTAAATGTTTAATTATAATTAGAGTCGTTTCATTATTGAATACCAAATATTAAATTTTTCAGAATTCTATCATTTACAGGGTATTAAAAAATTGTCTATAGTAACATTTGAAATCATTTAAATAAAATTTAGTGTAGGAGAAAAGAGAATTCTAATGAAAGAACGCAAATTGCCTATAAAGGTTTATTTTATTACATCATTCCTGCGTATTAAATTAATTTTTCTATAGCTGTTCATTGGAAAGGTGCCTACATCTTACCACTGAATGAGGTCGTATAGAAGAAAAATAGAGTAATAAAGACTACTCAACGTAACGGAGGAAAAACACACAGACACACTCAGATATATATATATATATATATATATATATATATATATATATATATATATATATATATATATATATATATATATATATATATATATATATATATATATATACAGGGTGTCCATAATTAAAATCCCACTATCAAAAGGCTGCAAAAAAAGAACCACTGGTCAGAATGACTTCAAATTTGAACTCAATATACTGAAAGAAGGGGGAAACGATTTGGCATAATAAAAAAAAGTCCCAAAATGTATCAATAGATGACGCTGTAACATTTTGAAACTTTTTTTTATTATGCCAAATCGTTTCCCCCTTCTTCCTGTATATTCAGTTCAAATTGGAAGTCATTCTGACCATTGGGCTACCAAGAAACCCCGATTTTTCCTCTCTAGACTTTTTCTACGGGGTTGCATGAAAAAGAAAATTGTGTACGTTGAGAAGACTCGGGTCAACGCCATTTATTTTACAGAAAAACTGCTGCAATTGCGACTGTGACTCCTATGATCGAGCGTATATGGATGAAGATCGACTATCGCCTAGATGCGTGCCGAACGACGAGGGGTGCTCATATCGAAACCTACTAGATAATCTCTAACACTTGATTCGTTTCTGTATCATTTCGTGAAAATTAAATACCATGAGTCCTATTATATGGTTCTTTATTTCACGTTGCATTCACAGACAACTTTTTCGATTTCTCTGTATATATATATATATATATATATATATATATATATATATATATATATATATATATATATATATACACTTAGACAGAAAGAACGATGCACCAAGAAGGAGTTATCCGAATGGCACGAAAATCGGTAGATGTGAATGATGACAAATGATTACAATTTGAGAATAATTGGATGATTTATTCAAGAGGATGAGCTTCGCAAAGTAAAATGTCAATAGCAAGTTGGTCCACCTCTGTCCCCTATGCAAGCAGTTATTCGGCTTGGAATTAATTGATAAAGTTGGCGGATGTCCTCCTGCTGGATATCGAGAAAAATTCTGTCCAAATGGCGCGTTAGATCGTCAAAATCCAGAGTTGGTTGGAAGGCCCTGCCCATAATGCTCCAAACGGGCTGAATGGGGGAGAGATCCGGAGTCCTTGCTGGCTAAGGTAGCGTTGGGCAAGCACGAACAAAAGAAGCAGTAGAATCTCACGCCGTGTGCGGGCGGGCAATATCTTGCTGATATGTGAGCCCAGGATGGCGTGATACGAAGGGCAACACAACAGGGTGTAGAATATTGTCGATGAAACCGCTGTGCTTTAAGTGTGCCGCGGATGACAACCAAAATGAAATGGCACCCCAGACCATCCCTTCTGCCCGTATGGAGGAAGACAGTCAGGTTGGTATCCCACCGTTGTCCGGGGCGTCTCCAGACACGTATTCGCTGGTCACCAGGGCTCAATTTGAAGTGGGACTCATCACTGAAGACAATTCTACTCCAGTCAGTGACATTCCAGGTCGAATGTGCACAACACCACTGCAGACGGGCTTATCGGTGTACAGAGGTCAATGGCAGTCGGCGCAAGTGGCGCCGTGAGCTGAGCCGCCTTTCTCTGAATCGCCTATGAATGGTCCTTGCGGTCACTGAAGCTCCTACGATCGATGACAATGATGAATCTGGGGCTGGTAGTGCCGTTCTGACGATTTCTTGGTCCTCACATTCTGTCGTTTCTCTTGGCCGACTGTTTCCTACTTGCTGCTGTGTTTGGCCATTTATCACCCATTCCTACCAACATCATCCAATAGTGGCATCGATCCTGTCCAAATGTCGAGCGATTCGCCGATTAGACTAACCGGCTTCTTTGAGCCCAACTACACGTCCTCTCTCAAATGCTGACATCTGCGCATATTATGCACGCACCTGTATACGAAGCATAGTTACTGTCTACCGGAGTATACGGAATGAAATTCGCAAAGAATTTATGACCTGGAATCGAAATTTCTCACTTTTAATATCCTGCAGATGAGCAGTTAAGATGCACCGCAGTGTCACATGTTCATTCATTGGCCAATTAACTTAGAAATGTTGTATTTTCCGACGAAACCTGTATGCATATCAATTTGTGTCCAATTTCCATTACGAATTCTTGGTGCGTCGTTTATTTTGCCTAAGAGTGTATATATATATAAAAGGATGAGAGTACATTTAAGAAGAGTTTCGCTTTTAGAGGTACTAAGATAAAATTTGATCCGTGATGTCATCACCCGTCAATAACTGTTTCATTAGAAATAGGTGTACTTAATGTTAAAATTCCATTAGTGGTGCGTTCGCCTGTTTGGTACCTTGTGAAATAAACTGCTTCTATTTTGATGTTTTGAAGTTGTAATTCGCGTTACTTTCTATAATTGATCTCTCATATGATAATCAGCTCTTTGCTCTTGACTTCGAATTTAGAATTTTTACTTTTGCAACAGTCCCCTTACAAGTTTTGTTGTAAATTGTTTCGTCAAAGAAATGTCTTTGATAATCCCTATTTTATTTTATAAAGGTAATTTTCGAGAAGGACTGAGGAAATATCCACAATATTAGTAAAAAAAATGAAATTGAATAAAATCAGTTTTAAAGTTAGTTTTATATTTAAAAGATCCCGTCTCGTTATCTTAGAAACTAACAAAAAAAATTCTTATGCTTATGAAATATTTGCTATAAACTTAGACCCGTGCATTTTGAAGTTATCAAGATAAATTACAGAATTTTCCAGCTGTGATACAGAGAAATTTACGTTTGGCAAGAGAGTTACAAATGTGGATTGTTGATGGATCGATTAAGGAATATTTACACTCGTATCATTGAGCATTATCCTCAACAGTTATTGAATCAGATCCTATTGCCTCATAATTATTCGAGGTTTGATTTTTCCCTTAAGCAAATGACTTTTATTGAGCACGTGACCTGCTTAGGAAAGATTTTAAATATTTTATTATTATTATTATACCAAGAGAAACATTTACTCTGCTACAGTAATATCTTGCATTTCTTCTTTAACGATTCCGCTTAAATATACTATATCTACCTGTTTACATTGTATCCGGAACGTTGCGCTACGTTACTACGTTGGCTCTGAGATTGTTGACAGAACCTGTGATGAGTTTATCTTATCACGTGGTCAATGAATTGGTTGGTTAAAACTATTCCTCACTACCCTAGCTTGATTTTACCAGTACATATCTTTATGAAAATGCAGTTAAATTGTAAAATTGAGGATAAATCCTCAAAAAGCAAAGGAACTTTAATTTTTTTGCAAACAATATCAGTCTGTTCTAAAACATAATAGTAAAACATAATAGTAAACTTCTAAAACATATTAGTAAACATAATAGTAAGACGTTCAAAGAGAGTTCAATTTCAAAGTACGAAAAAACAGATGACTCACAGCGAGGGGACTGCAACACTGTCGAGAGAGCAGGTTGCTCAGTTTTTTTTTCGGTTTTAAATTATTTTACTAAATTTCTTCATTACAAGTTCAACCATTTGCTGTTCAAGTATCTGAAATTTAGATATTTGAAAGGTGTGCCCTTCAAATTGCTTCGCTGGCATCGCGTTGCCGACCCTTGCTAATGATGAAAAGTACGACTAAAGAGAATGCACACAAATTTCTATACAAACATATATTTTCTTTCCTTTTATTAAAATATAAATCTTTTCTATAGCATTCGTAAATTTGAATCCATTTCAGTGGAAGCTACCAATATGAAACTTATGTGCTTTTAAATATGTTAGAATACATAGAAATACATAGAAAAATATTTCATAGGAGTTGTCTAGCAAAACAAAAGAAATAAATTTAGGAAATGTAAGTCAATACGGAAGATCAATAAAAGACTAATACAAATAAGAACAACAACAACAAAATAAAAGTATTTTCAATTTCAGAAACACAATTTGTCTCTTAAAATGTAGTTTTACTGCGTAATCGAAGGAAATGGCTAAGACAACAGAGTGAAAAATTTTACTCCCAAAGGAAATATTCTGTTGATTTTGGCTTACGTTACTTCGATTTACATGATTGTGACAAATTTTCCCAAAGTTTTGGGTCACGCAAAGAGCCAAGATTTCTAAGTCATCTCTTAATTCACTTAAAGAAGTCAAAGATATCGCATGCAATGGAAATGTCTTGGCACGCGATGTGAAATGTAGTCTTCTGACCCATATTTTATGTTATTGAAAATCTTTTTCGTCAATGCAAACTAGTGATTGTAAAGACCTTCCATTCTTTACTCTACTTTTTCCGCGTATATTAAAAAGGTTAAAATTAGCTATTGCCTTACGAGTCCCGTTTTAATATTAAAAGAAAACGTTCGTTGGAAAGTAATACATCAAATGCAAAAGTAAATATATTAATATTTCTCTTGGTGTTTAAAATGGTTTATTGAAACATAGTACCTCTCTATCTTTATTTTATTAAATCACAAAAACTTTTTTATGTTAACTAATAATAATTTAAGTAACAGTTATAGATTATCTATTTCATCCTAATTCGTTAGAAATTTACAATGTGACGCATTGTATCCCATTGATGTTCAGAAAAAGTTTGTAAATTATTAACAGTCTTCAACATACAGGCAAATATTCAGTACGGAAGGAAATTAAAAAATAAATGAAATAACAATGCAACAAAATTTAAAACTATATTAAAAAACCTTACTCAGAATAAATGCTTAAAAGTTGTAGCAAAAGATGTATCTTTCTTCAGATATACACTGAAGTGCCACTGAATTAGGGATAGCAAAGCCTATGCAAATTGTGCTGCGCATCATGTATGCTCAAGTGAGGGAGCTGTGGTAACTGCATATATAGCGTGTACTGTGGTTGTTCTGAATTAGTTGTTGGAATTGCCAGTATGGGTAAACTGCCTGATTTAGACGCCTTCGATCGCGAACAAATCGTAGATGCACGACGCATGGGCCATTCAATTTCCGAAATCGTCAGACAGCTAGGATTTTCAAGGTCGACAGTGTCAAGAGTATACCAAGAATACATGGATGGTGAAAAAAAAAACTAGCGATCGGGCAAACTGCAAAGGAAAATTAGCCTTGACAGTGCGTGGTGAGAGACGGCTCAGGCGTATTGTACGTAGCCAGCGAAGCCAAATATTAGCTCAAATTACCACCCAGTTTAATGACGGTGCCAGTCGTACAGTCAGTAAACGGACTGTGCAAAGCTCGCTTCACCGTATAGGTTTCGGGAGCCGTCGACCTACGAGAGTACCATTGCTCTATACTCGCCATCGGGCTGCACGTCTTGCCTGGGCAAGAGAGCACAGATACTGGAGTGTAGAGGACTGGAAACGAGTAGCATGGAGTGATGAGTCTCGATTCCGACTACTTAACGCCGACGGGAGGCTGAGAATCTGGCTTCAGGCTCATGAAGCCATGGATCCTGTATGCCTGGCTGGAACTGTACAAGGGCATGGTGGCTCAATCATGGACTGGGGTGTTTTTTCGTGGCACAGTTTGGGATCTTCGGTGCGTGTACCAACCTCCCTCAATGCAATTCGGGACGTAGAGTTGCTGGGTGATCACCTCCATCCGTTTATGCTGTTCTGTTATCCACACGGTAATGGAGTTTTCCAGCAAGACAACTGTACCTCTCACAAGTCTCGGTTGGCTACTGGCTGGTTGGATGAGGATTCCTCTGACTTCTCTGTCATGAATTGGCCACCTAGAAGCCCAGACTTAAATCCTATTGAGCATCTTTGGGATGCTTTGGAACAAGGCGTGAAAGACCATCACACAGCACCAAAGACCCTTACTGAATTATGGACAGCTTTAGCCAATATTTGGCAAGCCATTCCCGTGGAACGTTTCCAGCAACTTATTGAATCTATGCCTCGTCGTGTGGCAGCCGTTATCAAGGCCAGAGGAGACCCAGTTCGTTACTAGGTAGGTATCCCTAATTCAGTGGCACTTCAGTATATAACAAATATGAGGCGCCATTAACTGTCACATTGAATTTATGGCATGTGGTTTCTAACTACAAATTATAGCAATCTATTAACTACAGATTGTTTAAAGTATCATGAAATACTTTAACGATTAACGATTTTTATAATTTCATGAAAATCGTAAGAAATTTTAGTATATTACTGAAGGACTCACTGATAAATTTTGTTAAAAAAGAATCAACGTATTTTACTTTTTAATTAGTTTTGGTAAAAGTAATAATGAAAATCATTAGTTTTCAAAGAGAGAAATTTCATTCTCATTTAAAAGAGATTTCAATTGTGAGACTATGGCTGAAAAAGGGCATTGGAAACATAGAATTATGTGAATATATATATATATATATATATATATATATACATATAATATGTATACAGGGTGTCCAAAAACGACCGCTTAAATTCTGCACAGCTAGATTCCTCGTTGGGAGTACATAAAAACTGCCCAAAGAAGCGTTCCTGTACGATCCATAGTTTACGAGAAAAATACAAAAAACAAAGTATGACGTCACTGCCAGTGCAAGAAAAATCACTTTATTGAAAATATAAACAGCATGCACAATTTAAAGCAGATGTTCAAAGTGTCCGCCGTGCATGTCGAAGCAGGATTGAGCCCGCCAAGGAATGGCTGTCATCACACGTTGCAGCATCGCGGGGTCCACCGAAGTACAAGCAGCATGCAGACGAGCAAGTAAGTCCATTTGTGTTGTCACTACGTCTCGATACACCAGTTCCTTGAGATGGCCCCATAGGATAAATCCAACGGTGTAAGATCTGGCGAACGTGACGGCCATAGAACCGGATCCCCACGTCCGATCCAGTGGCCGGGGTATTCCATATCCAGCCAACCACGTACAGGAGCACAGAAATGCGCCGGAGCCCCATCATGCTGGAACCAAAGTCCCTGTATTGCCGCTAATGGTATGTCATCGAGGAACTCGGTTAAGACCTCATTGAGAAACACCAAGTACGACTGTCCCCAGAGCCGTTCAGGCAACAGATATGGTCCAAGCAGGCGATCCCCGAGTATGCCGGCCCACACGTTAAGAGACCAACGTTCTTGATGTTTCTGCGGCCGGATTACATGCGGATTAACCTGGGACCACATATGGCTGTTGTGATGGTTGAATACCCCATCACGAGTGAAACATGATTCATCAGTCCACAGGATATGTGCAATGAAACCATTATCTGTGTTCTGTTGCTGCAACAGCCATTCACAGAAGGCCACGCGTTTCTGAAAGTCATCTGGTTTCAGACCTTGCACGGTTGTGTACCGAAATGGGTGTAGCCTCTCAGACCGTAAAAGCCTCTGCACAGTACTTTTACTCGAAGTCATCTCACGGGCTAATGCGCGTGTGCTTACCTCGGGCGTCTCTTCTACCCGCTGCAGTATTGCATCCGCCTGTGCTACCGCCAGGCCGCTCCGCGGTCTTCCAGTATCGTGAAAATTGGCTGTTGGCAAGACGCTTCCCGTATTTCGCCGTCTGTCGTCCAGCCTACGGATGACGTTGACATCGGGAGGACGGCGGGACGGATATCGACGGGCATACTCCCTAGCAGTTTGTAAGGCATTTCCATTACATCGGCAGTACATCAAGTACATGTCGCAGTAGTTACGAACGGAGTACATGGCCACCATACGAAGACTACCGGTAGCTGCAAGATGCAGCCTTTTAAATACCAGTTCAACGGCGGCTTAACGTCATTCCATGGCGCGCGCGTATGCATGACGCGATATGCGCTATGGATCGTACAGGAACTATGGATCGTAGAAACTATGGATCGTACAGGAACGCTTCTTTGGGCAGTTTTTATGTACTCCCAACGAGGAATTTAGCTGTGCAGAGTTTATGCGGTCGTTTTGGGATAACATATATTCTTTAGTTTTTTTTTTTTGAATCCACTTTTAAATAGCATGAATAGAATGAAAACCACTTTTAAATAGCAAAAAACAGGCATTTTTCCAAAGAAAAACTTCTTAATAATTTTTTTTTGAGAAAATTGAGTTTAAAGTATATAAACTTACCTAATTAAAACAGTCCTGCTCCATAGTATTTATTTGTGCTATTTTCTTGTTCTATTTCATCTTGTCTTTTTCATTTTGATCATTTTAACAGTCTTTTGATCTTTTTAACACTCTATTTTCTGTAGTTTGTTGTAAGTGGCCATATCTAGCTCTCAACAAACGTTCACGGTCTAGACATTTTACAGTCGTTTGGTAATATAGGCCTGGATCTATACCTAAATTTTCCAGCACATTCATCTTAATATAATTCCCTTTGTTGAAACAGGCCACAGCATCATAAACACCTAATTGAAAGCATTCTAGATGAATAAATGTCTTTTTAGGTACACGAGTCCAAATAACATTGTTTACACTCTCATTTGGATTTTGGGTCTTTCCATCAAGACACTTTTTTAACAGATCTGGATGAGAAAAGTCTCGAAATAATGGTCTCATAGCTTCAACGACTGGCACTGGTAGACTGTTTTTATGTTTAAAAGGTTCTTCTAAAGCCTCGGCTTTTTTAAATTTACACCACGATTCTTCTCCATCAGGGCAAAATCCATGCTGTGGATTTTCATCTGTGGATAATTTGTGAAGGAAGATGACCCATACAGCTTGCGCATGCTTTTTAAATTACCAACATTTCTCCTTATTGCTAATCCATAATAAGTTTGTATCTGATCAATTGCTTTATCTCTAAGACGACCTTTACCTGATAATTTTTTACCATCACTTAGCTTTTCATTTTTCATAGACACTTTCAGTTTACGAAGACGCGCTCTCATTCTCTTCATTACATGGCCTATACATTCGAATTTCACAATTGGGTATTCATCGCCATAAATATTCATACTTTTTACGTGATTAAATGCCTTTGAATCCCCATACCCCAAGTATTTTACATAACGAATGCCATAATTTAGAGAACGTTGATATATAGAAGAAACACATTCCATTTCCATTTTGCCACTATAACCATCAAAATTCTTTTTGCAGTTTGGTTCATGAGAATTTTTGTTCTTGCACGTACAATATTTTGACATAACTTCAACATCAATAACTTTTCCACTGTCAATACTTGTTGCAGTTACAACACCATTCAAAGAAGAAAAGCCCCTCTTTTGCCAAGTACCATCCAAAGCAATTCCAATATTTTTAGAACCATTATTTTCTTCAACAACTTCTTCAACCGCCTCCTGCATTGTATTATTACATACTTCTTTCACTACGTTTAAAAGTAGTCTGTTATATTTAGAAAATTTTGTCGGTGGGTTTGGCAGATTCATGACACCACAAAACAGTCGCTCAGCCTCTGCTCCTTTTCCAATAGAGCGAAGGACATATATAAATCATGTGTTTATAGCATATACATCTTCATTGTTACTTTGATGAACACTAGAATTCATAAAATTATATTTGTAATCACAATTATTACATGACAGTTCAAATTTCAGTGCCAAACCAGCATTCTTATTATTTACATTCAGTGATAATCCATAAGAATCACACATTTTACTATTAGCACGTTTCAAAAATAGAAGTTTATATATTTAACTCGATTATAATATTTTTGCTTCTATTTTCTGAATATGGTGAATAACTTTCATCCAAATCACCTAATTTATTTTCTGTGGCACAAGTAGTAACATCACTTTGGCTTTCAAATGCTGCAGTACTAGCCTGATCACAAGCCTCATTCAACGTTTTTCTCGGATAATATTTACCCTTTCGTTTTTAAATACATTTGTACTCGATCTTGGCATTATGTAGAAATCGTAAAAAAAGAAAAATTAAGAAAAATAATCAAAAATAAACCTCTGCAACGTATAATCAAGCACAGCAACAAAAGCACATGCAACAAACTTCAAACACTAACCACGCTGCGTTTATTTTCAAAACAAAGTGATAGTCACAGTTACAGTACAACTGAAAAATAGCTTATCAGTTGTAATTCATGGAGAAAAGAATTTTGAGACTCAGCTGCTAGCTGCAGATCGCAATAGATGTCGATGTTTACATTTTAGCCCTTTAATTGGTCGTGGTTAACGAATGCTACATGATGTAAACAAACTGAATTACTTAAATTTTTTTAACTTCTCGTTATCGTAGAAACAAAAAATAATACACCATTCGAAAGGGGAAAAATGAAGGATTCAAAATATTAAAAATTATAAAAAACGATTTTTATCACGAATTTGCCTTCCAACTGCCCTTAACCAATTTCCACATAATGATGGTGAAACATATCCAATACCCCAACAAATTAAAAGTCAACTTGATGATGATGAGTCGGCAAGGTACTTTTGACATGCTTCCAAGTACTTTCTATTGCATAGTATGGTATTCATAATCAGGGTCAACTAACGCAGTTCTGTTTTCCCTAAATATGGAAAATCATTGAGCATAAATTTAGTTTCTACATCCGAGGTCAGCCAAAATTTAATTCCGTATTTTTCCGACGACAACGCTTTTCTTCAATGACATCCTTAGCAATGGAATGAGGTGATTTCGAAAATCGTGTAGTGGTAATAGCGTTGTAAAAAGTTAGAAAGACAGCGCCTTCTTATTCTCTCAGAGATTTTTCAATCTCTGAGAAAGCTGAATACCAGCGAAATGTTTGTTTATCGGACAATAGAGCGGTGCCACAAATCTGAAACTGATACTTGTTAAAATGTCTTTTAAGGGGACAGTGGACCTTCAAACCTAACTTTTTTTTTTGAATGGATTTGCTTTAAATTTGAATATGTGATTAGAACCATAGATATGTAAAAGTGGTTAAAATTTGAAGATGAAAGATTAATAATTTATGAATTATGAATTATTAATTATATCAAAAATTGGCCTCATTAAAAATGTTCCATGCGCATTTGTTTTGCATATAATATGGTAATTTTTATTTAAAGGATACCTTATAGAACTAACAATGAAACTTATTGGTTATTTTAAGCATTCATTAAAAATATAAAGTGAAAAAAATAATAATAGTGAAAACACCCTTTTTATTACGCAAAATACCTATAAATCATCTTTTCAAGTACAAAATTAAGAAATTCTGAGCTACGAAGCATAATTTTTTTCAATAAAATTTATTTGATATACAGTTAAGTATATAAAACTTAAATTTCAAAGCAATACGATCATTAGAAATGCACCTGGAGCAGTTTGAATATTCGTATGACATGAAAATTTTTATTTTGAGAAAAACACATTTAAAGTTATTGCTATTAGTAACCACATAATATCTAAATTAAATACAAATGCCTATAACTAGGAAAGTAATCACAGAAATTAAAAATTATTTTTGCATCACGTTCATACTCGTCCGTAGTTTCACAATTCAATAAAATAAAAAAATCGAATTTTTCGACAAATTTCACAATTTTGAAAGTCCACTGTCCCCTTAAAATACAGTGGAGTCTAGACAATCCAAAATGATTGGAACCAGACTCTTTTCGGATTAACGAATTTTTCGGATTAAGCGAAATAATTCTTAAAATATACTTAATATACATAATAACGTGTGATTATATAAATATTATATATTATGTGTGATTACACAGTTTATTTTATAAGGTCTGCATAAACATAACCAAATATCGAGACGAATGGGTTATAACAGAGCCGAACGCTGCCTAGTACAGTATAATAGTGTAAGTTGTTCTGACAATACGACACAGTGCTCGACAATTGTATTTTAGACGATCAGCAGATTGTTCAAATGATCTTGAAAGATTCTGTCAACGTCTCAGACGAGAGTGAAGGTGAAGGAGACGGTGACAGCGAGCAGAGGGCATCCCACTCGAACGTCGCGGCTGCATTTGATCTAGAGCTACGCTAGATAGAGCAACACTCCGCCGCGACCCCAGCGGACGCCATTTTTTCTGAAGCGTTTCGTAATTTGTCTTCAAGGGAAAGGTATTCTTCTCTTCGACAAAAAAAAAATAACAGATTTTTTTCAAACCAACGTTAATCAGTAATAATTAGTTCAGTACATCGTCTAACTTTGAATTTTCTTGTAATTTTCAGAAATATACTTTATATTACATAGTATCACTGTGGTTTTATTGTAACCTTAGTTCTTTTTGACTTTCGGTTTCGGATTAAGCGGACTTTCGGATTACCGAAGTTCGGATTTTCGGGACTCCACTGTAGTTCATAATTGATTCCGAAAGTTGAATCAATGTATATATCAATTTGTAAATATATTTATGGGAAGACTAAGTATTTTAGACTAAATGCAGAGGAACTTACCTCAATAAGAATATTTCTTTTCCTCAAACTACTGTAATAACTTCTGACAACAATGGTGGAGGTTAGACATAACTATTAATAACTGATTAGAACATTAGCGCCAAATAATTATTTTTATTTTCCCATAGTATATGAAATGGGTCATTTTGCTGCTTACAGGCGTTCTAGGTAAATTAGGATCTAGTTTTCAAAGACAACAAAAGAAAAGCAAAAATATATCTTTATTTTAAATAAATGAATTATTTAGGAAAAGTTATAGAAAGCTAGGTTGCTAACATTTGTAAAACGAAAGTTATGTAAAGTCAAAATTTGGAAAGGATTAAAATGACCTCTAGGGGGTGTTTAGATAAATGGATTCTAGTGTTAAAGCAAAAATAATCTTCATTATTGTCAATATCTTAAAAAGAACATTCGAATCCCAAAATTCTGATCCTGTAATTTAAAATCTATTTCTATTAGATTATTAAGAGATCAAAAGCAAGTTATTCCTGCTATCTGTATGCATGCAATTTATTAATCAAAACCTAACTTGCATAGCTTTATAATAATATTCAGAGTCATAAATACATAGTGTTTAAGAGGGAAATTGAAGATTTTACTGATAGTTGACTTTACTTCCAATTTTAAATAACAGATTTACAAAATGTTTCCTTAAGCTAAACCTGAAGAAAAACGCATTATTTCAAAATCCAAACTCCCTCATTCGAAAAATAATAGTAATAAAATTAAAGATGTTTTGTATTTCAGTTCCCCTTAGCCTCGATCCCAATACATAAAAGAAGCGAAAAAGTAAATTATAGTAATGGCTGCGATGACTTTCCATAACATAAAACACATGATCCTTTTCAATCTGAAATCACTTTGTATAAAGGTGCAATGGGAAGATATACAGACTCCTTTCCGTAATTTATGGCTGTCTTTACATTCATGATACACGTATTGTGTTAAATGAGAGGTAGTTCTCGTAAATACTCAGCGCACAAAATGTTTCCCCGGGGGTTTCTGAGAAGTAAAGAAGTAGCATTGATGTTGAAATATGTTGGTTTCGCTTAATGTTACTGGCATACTGATTTGTTTTTCGGAGCATATATAGATAATGGGAAATCATTTTCTCTATAGTTTACGTTTTCATTTTTATAGAAATTTATCCTATTACGATAAAGCCTTAAAGTCATAAAACATTTCTGATCAAAGCTACGCTGGTAAAATACTATTTTAAACAATCTCTCTCATTTTTGCGTAAACTTATAGGTTAATTTAATCACTTAGAAAAGGCGATTTTTAAATGTTATAATTGTATAAAGTTATATTTCACTTTCGGAATTATACGAATATCCCAGGTATTTTTTATCGATTTGATTGGAAATAGTAAAAATTATCTGAATATTAGGAATTTAATAGGAAAGTTTCTGAGTGAATTGAAGACTAAATCTGTTAGATTTGTATGTGAGTTGAACCTTTAAAATAGTGTAAATTTAATTTTCCTAATAGCGAAAATTATAATTATAACAATCCTTATGTTAATTTTCTATATTATCATTTTTACCTTGATTATAATTTAACTGATTGATCAAGAATTTCCGAGAATATATTAATGCATCGTCTTTATACATGCATGATAGTTTAAATTTGTTGTCCATTACGCAATGAATGCAGGGATTCCAGGTTATATGATTGTGACGGGGAAATTGAATTTTTAGTTGGGAAGGTTCTTATTAATTAATTAATTATTAATGTCAATATAAAAGATATCAGTATATTCCGTATAATCAAGAACATCCCCTTCTCGAATAGCGTTAGTACATTGTAAGAATTAAATTATAATTGCGTTATGATTTTTGTAGACAAGAACTACTCTGGTTTAAATGAAATCTTGATTTACTGAACTGAAATGAACACATATAATTATACAACATAAACCTCATTGAAATATTACACCTAACATTCTTAAAATTCATATACATAATTGGTTCATTATCAGTAACCCAGAATTGGCATAGATTCAAAATTAAATCTTAATACTTTCTTCATCACAACAATCACAAATTGAAATCAATCACATGAACTTAATTAATAATTATTATTAATTCCTATCAAAGTTATTATACATATATACTCAACAATTCATATAAATCTCTACACAACGCACTTTAGTTCACACTATATAAAAAAAATCTCATTTTACGAATTACAACCTATTACTCTTTTAATTTTCGTCGTGACATTACCACGCTATCGCGCTCTATCTATGTTATCACTTTATATGAAAAGTTACGCGTATAAGAAGCAATGACGGTGAATATGAAGGGGAATAAAGGACGGTACTTTTGCAGACGATTATTGGATCACCTTTGTGTATGGGCATCAGGCACTTAGGTATGATGGACGTCGTTTCACACTCACAGTACTTGAAACTGGGGCACACTCATAGTAGGGTACAGGGCTCCTTCAGTCGTTATTTGCTCACGGCACTGGAAACTAGGACACACTCTTCTTCGGGCTCTTTTGGCATAGGCCACGGCTTACACGGCTATCATCGGGCGTGCTTCGTACATTTGCTAGCTGGATTGATACCACTTTTGTCTCTAACTCCTAACTACTATTTTTCGCTTTTTTTTCTATTTCCATATTCTTTTTCTCTTATTAAATCTGGCCAACCTCTTCCAATCCCATTGGCCATATTATCATCATGTCACCTCAATTCGTTCGTGGCTGCCTCTTCTCTATCCTTTTTCACCAATGCGCATCGAGGGCGGAATTTTTACAATTTTTCCTTATCCTTAACTTTTCCCATGCTCAGATCAACACCGAGCATGGTGGTTCATTTTATAGCTATCATAAATTTATGGCTTCCCCTTCTCTTTTCTTCCTTCGTTGCAACTCATTCTGCAGAACTGTTATCGTATATTTCTTTCTTCGGGACGAATGATCTATCTGTAGTAGTTTTGGTTTATTGTTGGCTTTTCTCCCCTCTACTGCTTTATTGCGTCTTTTGCTTCCTTGTCCTGTTTCTTTTCTATATTGTGCAATTATTTTATTTCGTCCCATAATTTTTAATTCTCCTGCCCTTGGCCTTGATGCTATTGCCATATCCCTATGACAATTATTTATTGAGATTACATCAATTTTTGGAATATTTCTGAAAGTGCAATTCATGTAGCCACGTTATGAGCGTATCCAGAATTAAAGACAATTTTAAACTATTTTCAACGTTTTTTTTATTATCTCCTTTGTTTGACAGCACTTATCCGCAGAACTTCATGTAACTTCACTTAGAAATACGAGTTTATAAGTGGAGCTTTACACGTTAGAAATCGAAAAAGTGACATCAAAAAGTCAATCTGCTTCTGCTATACAAAGGATAATAATATGTATGATGAGCATGATGTTCCCAAAGAAATACTTTAAGGAGTAAAATCCCTGTCTTGAGATCTCAGTGAAATATGTCAAATAGTCAGAAGCAAGATTGCCTCTGATGAAATTTTAAGCTTTCATTCTGAGAAATATTTCCAGACTCTACATAGGACTAAAAAGTTTAAGTGATTTGTTCGAGGAATAACATGTTTTTTAAGAAGGATTACAAAAGTAAAGATACTAAAAGTAAAACATATTGGAGAATTTCACACAAAGCTATACTTTGTGCCGAAATTTGAAAGCGCTTGTATGAACGCTTGAATAAGTTGCATCATAGCAATAAATTCAAGCGTTCCGTTAAAAAGGAAATTGTTTCTTATCAAACATAATACACTAGCAAAAATTCGTTCTTTAAGGTTTTTACAAATATGATTATAAAAGAAATCACGTAATTAACCCTTTGAGGGGCGCCGTCCTCACTGTGCGAACACATTTTCTAGAATTTTTTTAACCTAAAAAATGTCAATTTTTTTTTCAATTAAAGGTTGTAAAATACTTTTACATCTTTAAACTGATAATAAATGGCAGCACCAGACATTTGTCTGTTCAATTAATTTGAACACAATGAATGCAAGTTAACGCTGTTTCATAGTTGGTTTTATTTTCAATTATTTTAAGGATTAAAAATCTAAAATGTTTTAATTTTTTCCACTAGATTTTATAAACATGCCTCAACTAATACTGACATGTCATTACTTCTTAAAAAAAAATCGTTTATTTCTTTGTATTTTTGCGCTTTTAAATGGTGTTCGCACAGCGAGAACGCCGCCCGTCTACGACATTGAAATACAGGCTCCCCCCGGAAAGGGAAAACAAACACAGCTGTCCTTATGTTATCTCCTCTAGACGATTTGGTCTTGCTTCTTGGGGGGTAAAGGGGATTAAAAAGATGGTTAACCCTCTGAAATTGGGGGTGTTTTTGGAAAAGGAAAACTTTATCATTTGTATTGTCATCTGTATTGTCATCTGTATTGTCATCCGTTTCAATGGTGTGTGCTAGGCACTATCACCTACAGTTCCCAACCTTTCTGCATTCGACAGTGGTCTATTGAATTCATTCTGTGTGCTAAGGTTGGCCTCTGTCAGAGGTTCAACAGGCAGAACTAATCAGGATGTGACAATATGTCTGGCTTATTGTTTCCAAACGGCAACCGGCCACCTTCAGCACAAGTGAATTTAAATCAATTATTATAAGCATGACCGCTCTGGGTGGGCTCCTGGAAATCCCCACGTGTGAAGGTATTGGAAATAGCTAAAGCGCGTTTTAAAAATAGCTCATTCTGCTTTTGCTGTTTTCAGATCAGTCGCTCTTATTTGCTAATTTTTTTAGTTAAATATTCTGTTGCAAATATCTTTTTTTAATTCGTTTCATATAGTTTATTTAAATCTTTAAAATTGTACAAAATAAGCTTTGATTTTATTTAGTATAAAATTTATTTAAAACTTCGATTTTTTTAAAATCATAATGCCACGTCCTGGCCTGAGCCTATCAGAAGCTCTAGCTTTATTAGAGGAGCTTCCATCAGATCCTGAATCTATAATTTCAGATGATAGTGATGTTCAAGAGTATGTTCCCCCTCAATCTCTAATTGAAGAGTCTGGGGATTCTGAGGAAGATGTTCCTGATGAAGCAGAACCCCACAAGACCCGGTGGATGTGCGAAACATGCAATGTGGGACTCTGCATGCTGCAAAAAGGCATTACATGTTTCCAAAAGTTCCATGGAAAGAGAGCCATGAAATGATATGTTCAGGTTTTTTTATTTCTTTAATTTTTATATTTTACTGATATTTCTCACATTTTTCTGACATTTTTATATTTTTCTGATATATTTTTATATTTTTTGATATTTCTTATTTTTGATATTTTGAGTTCAATGAATTTAACATTTTGAAAAATTTCTTAAATTTTAAAATTTTAAAAATAAAATTCAAATTTCTGTTTGTTGAAAATTATTTAGTAAAATAATTATTATTATAACGATATAAGATCAGTTATTTTTGCTTTTGCTAGAGTAAAACAAGGTAATTTAGTGGTCGAACTCAAATGCCCTACACGGGCGCCGTTCGCACTGTGAGGACGGCCCCCTCTACCTAAGGGGGGGCTGCTAAATTTTTTTAAATCGCATTTCTTTTATTTGTAGGACCATTATACCTCATTCTTACCTTTTTTTTCAAAAACATTACAATAATAAAATTGCGCCCCTCAAAGGGTTAAAGACATTATATTTATCTCATTGTCACGGGTATTATTGGACCTTAAAATTGCACTAATTAAGTATTATGACTGGTGGAAACAAGTATAACAATTTTGTTTTGTTAACATTTAAGATAAAGTGATATTCTTCTAAGAATCTATCGCACAATGTAAACAAACTATTTAACTGTTTGTTTTGGGGTAACTTCAGTTACATAAAAATACAAAGTTCCCTTAACGCATATTTTTTGGGTACAATTCTAAAAAATGTTTTAATTTTCATTAACACTTACTTCGACTGCATTTTTCCGACTATTTATTACTACTAGGGTCATACAGAAATGATTGACACAACGGCTCTCATAACGGAAGTATACATGATGCGACAGGGACAATCAATGAAATAGACACAAATGGGGCATTAGCTCTGCGGAATGCATAGATGGCGCTGGCCTGTGGTGAGCGGTATGGAGCACCGCCCAGAAACACCGCCCATCCCTTACGCCTCCGTTATTGTGAACATGACACCAATGATGGAAGGTGACTATCACGGTCAGCGTTGGACAGCGTGGTTCCTATGGAAGGAGGGGATACAGGATAGTGAGATCCATCGTCGCATGGTGTCGGTGTGCGGGAACGAAGCACCCTCAAGGCGTACCGTCTATCACTGGATGGCCAACTTCAGCAGTGGAGTGAAGACCGCGGCCAAAGGTGTCAGCACGGGATGACCAACAACATCGCATACAGCAGCAAATTTGGCAGCCGAGTCGGATTTGATCATGGCGTAGGGAGGAATAACATTCCGCGAGATGAAGGAAGATACAGGGCTTTAGCTAGGAAAATTGCAGGCGGTTGTGCATGACGATTTGGAGATGACAAATGTGTACGCACAGTGGGTGCCTCATGCACTCACACCACAACAGAAGGCGAAACGCGTCAACATTTTCAAAGAACTTCTTGCACTACAAGATGCCAATCTGGATGAAATTTTCACCCGTCCGGTCACGGGGAAAAAATCGTGGTTATTGCAAAACACAGCCGGAAAGAAAACGCAGCTTCATGGAGTGGAAGCATGCATCAAGTCCACGTCCCAAGAAGACTAGGCCGTCTTTAAAAACGAACAAATGACTGGCAACAGCCTTCTGGGATGTCCAGGGGTTTCGCCTCGTGGACTGGCTGGAGCCTGGACGCATTATCGACAGCGACCGGTACTGTGAGATTTTCGGAACGCTGCGACGACGCATTCAACAGAACCGTCCAGGAAAATGGGCAGGGCACGTTCTGCTGCAGCACGACAATGCACGCCACCACATCAACCCGAACTCCCGTGCCACTCTCGTGGGCTTCACTGTGTTGTCACACCCTCCGTACTCGCCCGATCTGGCCCCTCGGACTACGCCTTGTTTGACAAGATGAGGGACGCAGTCAGGGGCCAACATGTTCAATCGTCTGCGGAATTGTATGCAATTGTCCTCAGGTGGTGCACCAACACCCTCACAGAAGTGCATTGACTTGGGGATTATATCTAACTGATGTACTATCTGTTTTGTGCTAATAAATTGTATTCCCCCCTGTGACAGCATTTGTTTCATTCATTTCTGTACGATCTTAATATATTCCTATGTCATAATGTTCGACCTAATATATTTTGAAAGTGTTTGTCTATTGGGGCTCTTTAGACAATATCAAATATTTTACATTGATGACATTTAAACAGCATACTCTTTTAACTGAAAATTATTTATCTATTAATTTATAGCTAAATTTGAA
Organism: Dolomedes plantarius; assembly: GCA_907164885.2. Taxonomy (NCBI): domain Eukaryota; kingdom Metazoa; phylum Arthropoda; class Arachnida; order Araneae; family Dolomedidae; genus Dolomedes; species Dolomedes plantarius. Next base: position 78,980,576 of record OU015500.1, on the reverse strand, counting down.
ATTATTTGTTTCCTCGGTAAGATCCAGTTAGAGAGAAATTAAATAATTGTATATTTTCAAAAGTATGAAATGTTTGTGGTTTACTCATTAGTTCTGCTGCGCATGTTTGTTAAAACTTACGCACATTATCAAGGATGAGGTACTTTATTCCATGAATATAACCTCAAAAGTATATTCTTTACTTCCCAAATCGTTTATTATTGCAGTGTAATGAATGCACTACAGATTTTACTACTCTGCAAATCAACACGCAACTGTGGTTTCGGACATGCGATAGTAACGTAGTTTCACACCGGCCTGTTTCAATCTCACCTCCTGGCACACGCGTGCTAATCTTATCACATGGGTTGCACGGGACGTCAAATACTCAAAATTATGCTGAATATATGACTAAAGAAATGATAAATATGTTATTTGCATGTTTCAGAGGGAAAAAATAAGGTGGATGTAAATCATAGTATGTCCTATATGTATTAATTTAAAAAATTTACAAAATAATATTTTTAGTATATACTGCTTCAAAATGTTTTATATTTACTAAAATTGAATTTTAAATTTGTAAATTAAAATTTACTATCAAATAAATAATATAATATTCCTTATTTACGGTCTTAAAACATACATGAAAATATCTCGCCTTGCTGGAGATTTGAACTCTAAATCTTACGTTAGCCGCATAGCCATTCTTTCATGTACTTCATCGGTAAATACCAACCATTTTTATACATTATCACCATACTTTATAATTTTTACTCCTTCTACATGTAAGCAAATGTCAGTTATTTCCTCAAATTTTAACAGAATATATCAAGAAAGCTTATATTTTTATTTCCCATAATGCTTCAAATCTAAGTCTATCATCCATTCATCTGTTAAGATGAAAATTTTGGAACGTTTTCTGAAAATTTCAATACTATAACAACTTTATTTATTATAAAACTTTTCTTGTTACCTTTGACCAAAATGTTATGATGTTATGTCTAACGGAACGTCAACAATTTTAAATTTATCAGTATACCGGAGAAGAAAACTTAAAATCGAAAACCACTGTTGTATCACATGCGAAATTTACAGGCCTCATAATTTTAAGGTAACTGTGTTTTATAATTTATTCTAAAACTTTTCCGAAGTGAAATTTTGCTCCGCACGAAAATATTGTTCCCCGGTTTGTGAGATATGTGTTAAACTTCTGGACATTTTCGTAAAGGTCAGTTTCAAGAAAGCGTAACCGGATACTTTATGGAAGTTTAGTCTAAGGTAAACCTGCAAATAAAAATCGAACTGTATATCCCTCTACATGTTGTGGAAACTTAAAAAGAACATAACTCAGGTATATGGATATATTAAATATTTTCCACTCCTGAATAAATTTAGCCATTTCTTACTTAGAAATGGCTAAATTAACCGAGTAATTAACAGTAATAGACGAAGCAATGATTAATAAGAACAAGAATGATGTTTTCTTTGGACTAATCCCGTATCACTGTAAGCCTTCGTGTTGGAGAACCTTAAGTATAAAAAAATATGGCATCAGAATTTATCCTGTTGTCAAAAATATTTAAAAATATCCATTCTAATTTTGCAGTGTGCTCGGCATAATAAGATGGAGTATCAATCGTGCTTATTCACTAACAACACTTAACGCTACTTTATTAAGTGAGCAGCATAGAGAAGAGCTAATGTTAAGCCATATGGGGCTCAGCATGGAAGGAGCCATGACTTACTCAGAATTCAAACCAAGCCCAGTTTATGGATACTAGCCATTCTAACCATTATGAGAGGTGGGCTGCACACATGATTATTAACGCCGAGAGATCTTTGATTTCAACGTGTTAAAACTCGTGTAATCTTAAAGCTAAACAACCAATAACACCAACAGGCACATTAGTGATAAGGGATTTAACATCGAGAGTACGCATTTTGAAGTTAGACGGAGAGAAACTCTATTTTACTTCAAAAAGTCAAAAAATTCCAAATGGTTGGAAATTTAGTCCGTGTTAACAGGGTCTGATTTAGAAAATTCTTGACTATAGGCACAACTCGGGATGGGGGCCCCCTAACATGGATGTGGGCGTAAAATTTCCAAAATTGACACACACACACAAAAAAAAAATCATGAATCATTGTGAAAGTATCATTTTACCTATTTGAAGCGTAGAAGCCTAGAATATTATGGAATAACAAAAAGCAATACAACTTATTAACTTAATCCCTAAAACACCAATACAATGCAACCAGAAAAACTTATTAACCCCTTATATACACTATAACATATGATGAACTATACATATAACTGTACATATGATGGACCAATCAATCAAATTTGAAAGGATATATAAAAAATTGCTATGAAAAAGGTAAAATAAATTTAAAAAAATGATTATGGATTTTTTTCTTTTTTTTCCTTTTAAAATAAAAATTTTTAAGGGTCCCAACATCCGGGGCCCCCGGTCCCGGGCCTACCGGGCCTAATGGAAAATCAGGGCCTGTGCATTAAAGAAGAAAGGGGTATTTAAACGAAAACAAGCAACTTTACAAAAGGCATTGTCGATGTCAAAACCATAGAACAAAAGAAAGTGGAGATTAGTAAATTTGGTGCAGAGCATAAAATATTTTTCTTATAATGAAATGATTTATTGTCTCATTTATCAGGGATTTTCAGACTACAGGTGGGAATGACAGGATAGAAATTAAGTATCACATGCATAAAATTCTGGTCACAAGTTCACAGTTTTGATCTTTTAGATTTGCTTCATCTCGACTCCACACACGTAGTTATCAATAGGGGAGGATACAGATCAGAGGCGTCTAAACTGAATTTTTTTTAACAAGAACATCTATTATCTGGCCTCCTTGCAAACTGTATTATGCGACTGAGGACTAGCTTAATACAGGCCATGATGTTCGTCACAATGCAGCTGTAAATATCGTATACTGATTTTGATAGTGATTTTTACTCTTTCTAAAATTAATCGACCGGTGGATAAAATGATAAAGACGAACTTAAGACCAAAAAATAAAAGCTTAAATGATAGAGTGGGTCACGTGGCAAACCGTAGAAAAACGTAAAATTTTCTTTCTTATTTTGTTACATTTCAAATGATTTCGTAAATTTCCCATATGAGGATAGAGACTTTAACAAATCATAAGAATTTACTTAATGAAAGAGTTTTGTTTAAACGATTTCTTTACATTTTCGTCTCTATTCTTTCCACTTTAATAACAGATCGACCATTCCAAAGTGAACAAACCACATTGGATTACAACAAATGACATATCCACGAATTAAAAAAGAGACATAATGAAGTATCAGCTAAAAATGTTCAATTTTGGAATTCTTGTGGATATTTGCTTCTTTGTTGTTGTTATCTAACTTCATTTAAAGCTTGAAGAGTATCACAGCGGACACTCTGCTTCATGATATATACTCTATTAAATGAATGCCACCATGATTTTCTCAATAAGGATTAAAACAACATACTTAGGTATTATTGTACAGACATTCCTATCCCTCTGTAATGAATATAAGGTATAGCCACTTTTATCCTAAACTATAGTTGGAAGTAAGCTCTTCAACCAGTGTAAAACCACTACAATGTTTTCCGTGTGTTTGACCTTTGTATTACCCGGTTCCATAATAATTTCAATAACAGAATTGATCAAACAATGGTCTCACGTGTAATGTACCCACCAAATCTAGTCCCTGCTAACAACCCGCTAACTATCGATGATCTAGTACTTTATTTTCACTTCAGGTACCTCCACTGCCATTCTCGTATCATTCAGGGAGAATAGAAATTTCCAAAAATTCTTGGAGTTGTGAACGAGTTGAGAAGCTCGAAAAATAATAACACGAGGCCATATAACTCTCATATATACGTTGAAAAATTACAAGGATCAAATTTAGTTTGCACTATACCAAAGCAATCTTTCGGACAACAACATTGCATATTAAGAAATATTGCAACACTCAGTTAAACAAGAAAAAAAAAATCAGGTAGTCTCTTCTAACGAAACTATCGGGGGTTATTAAGGTAGGATTACTTATTGTTGCTTACCTCTTTTGTATTGTATATATATATATATATATATATATATATATATATATATATATATATATATTATGATCAAAAAGTATCCGGGATGCTTCATTTAAAATTCACATATAGTAGGTTGTTAATGAGGCTACAAAAGCATTTGAGATGTTGCAAAAGGATTTTAAACACGACTGTTTGATTGGTATAAAATGTTTAAAAGAAGGTAGATAATCCGTCGTAGATGATCCGCGATCTACTAGAACATCCACTTCGATTAATGATCAAGATATCGATAAGTTCAAATTTAATTTGTACTATACCAATGCAATATTGCGGATAACAACATTTCATATTAAGAAACATTGGAACACTCAGTTAAACAATGAAAAAAAATTCAGGTAGTCTCTTCTAACGAAACTACCGCAGGTTATTAAAGTAGGATTACTTATCGTTGCTAAACTCTTTCGTATATATATATATACTATATATATACAGAGGCTGTTCACACATTTTTTAGACGATGTATATTGTATTCACAAAACTAAATTACATAAAATTCTTGTGTTTTAAATATTCTATTTGACATCACTTATTCTGAACTATCTTTCGACACCGCAATTTCCAGAATAATAATGCCTTTTGAAGTGTCAGAAAAGGTATTCTATCCCATTCCTCCTGAACAGCTTTCCAGAGTCCTGTAAGGGTTTTGGGACGACGTTTGGATAATGCAGATTTTAAAAGTCCGAAAGCACAAAAATCCATAGGTGATACATCGGGAGATTTAGTAGGGATATCAGTGAAGGGTATGGCCTTGATACCAGTTTTTTGTTCCATTTCTTTTAGGAAATTTACAGTGGATTTTGATGTGTGGATGCTAGCTTTGTCCTGATGGAGTCTCACAGATTTATGGCACTGTGGGTAAAGCGATGGTATTTCATTCAGAAAAATTGGCGATAAAATATGTTCCTGATAGTATTTGGAGTTAATCTTGACATTTTTTTCCACTCTCTTTATTTTTAACTTGCCATTATAAGAAAAACCAGCAACAATCATGAATCCCTTAGAAAAACTTTCTTTCGATTCTTTGAACCATGTACTTGAATTTTTTTCTCCCCTTTTATGATAATAAATGGCTCTTTTTTGTTGCAATCATTTAAATACACCCATGATTCATCTATTGTGACAATTATGTTCCATTTTTCTTCTCATATAGAATTCTTATCATGTAGAATTATGTTTCTCATATAGAATTCTGCAGCGTGTCCTGCGTTCAGCGATATGATTTGGAAGAAGACGATACACATTGCGGTTTTTCGCTTTCTTAAGATTTAAATCAACGTGTATCATTTTGTTTACAGTGGACACCAAGCATTTTAATGATTTTGCAACTGTCCTTTGACTAGGGGGATGTTCTTTTAACATTAAATAACGTACTTTTGCAATAGTCGAAGATGTCCGTTTTTTCCTTGGATACTTGTTTGGAATTTTGTCCCACTTTAGGCTCCAATTTGACTTTTTTTCCTTTCTTGTTGACGATATTACCTATCGACGCTTTAGATATCATAAAACTATGACTCTCACATCGTTTTTGGATAACGGAGTATGCATATTTCTCTTCGGAAAGAGCATAAATGTAGCCTTCGAACCACTGCTTTGTTAAAAACGCCATTTTGAAAAAAAATAAAGCTTTCAAGCCGCAGATGATAATTTTTTACTTTTAAAAACATACTACAATTGCAATCATTTCGTTTGCAGCAAACGTATTTTTATTACCGCTTACCAAAATCGTCTAAAAAATGTGCGAACAGCCTCTGTATATATATATATATATATATATATATATATATATATATATATATATATATATATATATATATATATATATATATATATATATATATATATATATACACACTCACTTCCAAGGAATACACTCACTTCTAAGCACGGAGAGGAAAATGTTAATTTCCGTAAGTCAATCTGAATTCAGAAAGCTGAAATTTGCTGCAAAGGTATAGAGTTTCTAGGCTCACTTCTACCCAGACTTGGGTGTATATAATTTGAAGTGGCACTCTATTTGAATTTGAAAGAAACACAGTTTATACATGAAACAATGTTTATTGAATTCGTTGCACATATATAATTGGCTTTTACAGCAATAAGCATACGTACTACTTGTACGGAATATATATATTATCATTCAATAGAAATACACATTTCGAATACTCACAAACAGTAAGTCAAACCAGCAGTACTGCCACGTAAACTTCGGGCCTGCTAAGCACTAGCGCAGGATAACACCTTTTCAACCTTAACCACCTTTTTTCTATTAATGACGCTGCATAGTATTTATACTAAGCGCGTATGCCGAAATTAGCATATCTAAAGCAGCTTCTTTAATTCATTCACTCAAAAGTTCGATTCTTGTGAATCGAATCTTGTGCATACCTTACACTGGCCTCCCTCGAAAAAAAAAATTAGGTAACTGAGGTCTGAACGGCTTCAGTTAACTAATTGAAAACGCGTGCTGGTCTGACTTTTTACATAATGGGTGGCAAAACTAAAAAAACCTTCCACATGTTATGTGGGGGAAAAACGCCACTACCATTTTACAAAACTAACCCCGAAGGGTCCAGGTGACACCATCAAACAGTGGATTTGCAGAGTTGCGGATACTGTGCTGGCCAACTGCGCCCTAAAAATCTGTTTTAGTTAAAAGTATCAACACAATTGCACAGCATGACATTTCTTGACTGTTTGTATCTGCTCTCACCCAATGTATAATGCACATGTGTCATGTTTTGTGAAGTTAGTATATTAGTGGTTAATTATTATATTATGCAGTATGTATTTTTTTCTATTCCCTACATGTCCCCTTCAAAAATTTATAAAACAACAGTATGCCGTTTTTTTTTTCAGTGGCTCATCCCTTCCCCTCAAAATGTTTACACAGTATATGCAATGGGGAATTTCAAACCAATTTGGTTCGGTTTTAATAAAGGGTGGGAGTTAGAATAAGAAAGTTGATACAAGACTTGTTCCCCATGAATGCAGCAACTTCCTTGCACCAGTCTGTCCAATCCGTGGAACCTCTCTTGATAGTCGCAGTCCTAGTAAAGGGGTTCGTTGACCGTGTGGGCATCCTTCGTGCAGCAGGTCGTTGGTCCTGAGGCGCTGGTCCGGCTTGACGATGGACAGGAGGTCTCTTGGAAGGAGGCCAACCTTGCTGGGCGGCTGATATCTTCCGTTTCCTGTACTTATGCAAAGGAGCTTTAGAATTGTCATCTATCCTTTTCATAACCTTGTGTATCTTATATGTACCACGTTCATCCTTTGATAGAGTTTTTGTAGTGCACACCTTACTTTTCTTCGTAGTTTTGCTTGTATCGGTATTATATTTTAATGCAGATTCTATTTTGTCAAATTTATACGCCGCACCAACGTGTTTGGTTGCTGGCTTTATCTCTCTACTTGTGTCATGTTTTTCAACAAATTGACTCTGTTTTTGGTATTGGTGCTTATGCGACTTCTTGTTTACCGACTTAATTATTTCAGTATTTGCAGTTTTAATGCTGGAACCTGAAGGTGCTTTTTCACGTTTTTTATCCCCCTTAACTTTAGTTTTATCCTCTTTTGACGAAAAAGTCTCTTTGAAACTTGCGACATCAGAATCGTTATCATTTAAATTCGTTAACACTGCTTCAGTTTTAGGAAGATTAAGCTTTTCGTACTGGTGCGTTTTAATGCAAACTACGTTCATAACTTCCGAAGCATCAGCTAAACTACTTACAGTATAACTCTGTGTCAATTTTTCATCCTGATTCTCAGTCTGGTTTTCATGTACTTTATTTAAAACCATATTATCAACCTGGCCTACACAATCCCCATTCGGCTGGGAACTTGAAATAATATCATCATTACCTAGCGAGTTCCTACTATCGTTTAAAGAATTTTTATTGTCGTGAACTAATAAGTATTCATTAACTTCCGTAACGCATACTTCGTCATCTACTAAATTTCCTTCATTAACAGATGTGTGAATATCATCTAAAATATCAGGTATAGCATCAATAATATCAGGTATAGCATTAATAGAAGTGTCAGATGATTTATTTTCTAAACCACTAGCATTAGTATCGGCACTATTTTCAGAAATTTGTACTGGAATTATCGCATTATTCCAGCTATACTCACTTTCTTTATAAGCCACAAAAATACCCTGACTTTCACTATTCTCAAAATAATGATTACTGCTCGGACAAAATAATACCACACAGTTTCAACAGGTTGAACCATATCATCTGAATCAACTTGCCAGTGCAAGTAAGGTGCTTGCATATTATTTACTTTAAGTACACTAATTTCATTATAACGCCGTGCGCTTCTATTATTTTGCCTGCGGTACTGCTTACCCTGCTGGTTTGAAACTCGCGAAAAATTTTGGCGCGGGTGTATAAAACTTCTCGTACCTGAATGACGGTACGGGGTAGCGAAGAAATGCCTATTGTCATGTTTAGCTAAAGCTTGAAGGAGGGTAACCTTGCTTGTAATTGTTTGATTATCTAAAAAATCTTGAACACTTGGCTTCAAACGTTGGATAACTATTTTTAAGATTACCGCTTCCGTCACCCCTTCTAGATATTCCTCACACTTGGAAATCTTTTCCATAGCAAAATCTAATGCAGACTGACCTTCACGTTGCCTTAGCGAATAAATTTCCGCTTCAATTTTACTTTGATTAAATGTCTTTGGAAAAACGCTAAGAAACTGTTGCTTGAATGACGAATAGTCAAAAATCAGATTACTGCTTTGCATACACGTGTACCACTGATATGCACTACCTCTTAAAGTGGCTAGAGCAATTTTAAGTTTATCTCCCTCTGGGGTGCATTGTTGCTGAAAGTAATGCTCAATTTTCTTTAGGAATTGGCTTGAGGGGCCGCCATTGAATGTGGCTTCGAATGGCGCAATTTGCTGAACCATAATTACCCGAGGAAAATTTACAGCAGGGTTTTGTTCTACAACACTCATTTTTAAATAGTATATAAGTACTTGCAACAATTGTATCAATATAAGTTCACAGTACACAGTTTAATTTCAATTATGTTGTTCGTTATAAATGTAACGCTAACAACCAGGGTATATATAAACTTTCGGGCGCCAGTATAGAGTAAATACTAAGGGGGCACTCTATTTGGATTTTATACAAACACAGTTTATACATGAAACAATGTTTATTGAATTCGTTGCACATATATAATTGGCTTTTACAGCAATAAGCATACGTACTACTTGTATGGAATATATATATTATCATTCAATAGAAATACACATTTCGAATACTCACAAACAGTAAGTCAAACCAGCAGTACTGCCACGTAAACTTCGGGCCTGCTAAGCACTAGCGCAGGATAACAACTTTTCAACCTTAACCACCTTTTTTTCTATTAATGACGCTGCATGGTATTTATACTAAGCGCGTATGCCGAAATTAGCATATCTAAAGCAGCTTCTTTAATTCATTCACACAAAAGTTCGATTCTTGTGAATCGAATCTTGTGTATACCTTACAAAGGTAGAAGGAAGTATGCAAATATGCTAGGTAACAGCCAATCATGGTTTCGTGTCGAGAAATATGCAAAACAGGCAGTCGTATAAGAAGCCGGCATTGTGAAGGGTTACAGGAGTTGCATGTAAGTGCTGATGAAAGGTATTTAAAGCATTCGTACGATTTGTTTTCTAGCTAGACGTGTTTCTATGGCTTCCAGAAGACGAATGGAAGATTCTGAGAGCTGGTGGGCAGTCGGACGCATTGAAGCAGGATAGTCTATCACAGATGTTGCTCTTTTCTTCGGCGTTCATCATTCCGTCATTTCACGAGTATGGAAACAATTCCAAACCAGCCAAACAGTTGTCCGAAGACCTGTAGCCGGTCGTGCAAGGGTTACGGCCCAACGGGTCGTAACCCTTAATTATCGTTAACGTTAATTATCGTTAATTAACGTTAATTATCGTCGCTAATAAATGGTGTTATGGTTAAAGAAAATAAAAAAAATAACTAAGGTTTGTTTGTCCTCTTCAAAAAAAAAAAAAAAATAAAATAAATAAAAAAGGATTATAATTTAAATTAGAATTTATATAATTATGGTTAATTTACTACACCAACTGCTCTATAATTTAAATGTTTCCTCCGGGCTTTGTTGGGGCTCGTTCCTGGTATTCCTATATTTATTTTATTATAATTTGGGTGCTGCACAAAGACACTAATGTTTAAATTATTATAATGCGTCGAAGTAGTGATGCAATTATGGCACTTATTGTTTGAAACATTTTGAAATTAATGTAATTGTGTACTATTGGTCTAGTTAATTATATGATAATTGGCACCTGTTGTAATTATGGTTAGAATTGTCATTCAAATTCTAAGTGTTGTGCACTACAATTCTATTACAAATTTATATTGTACTGTGATTATAGTCATGGGGAACTATTTTGTTAAGCTCACAGAAGCTTTTCCCTATTTTTTGTATAGTAGATTGTATTATTGTATTACTGTGTAGAATTTAATTTATCATTGTTTCCCTTTATTATGAATTTAATTTATTAAATTTAATTTATCATTGTTAAGAATTTCTGTGGGGGGAAAAGAGAAAGAGGAGGAAAAAATGTTTCTTCTGACTAGCGATTGTCATTAATAGGAGTAGTTTTTGTTATTGTCGACGGGATTCAGATTGAGAGGCGTTTTAATTTTGCCGATTTTTCCCTGCGGGCCCTGTTGGGCCGGCGGGTTTACTGTCGCATGACTGGTTTAGAGTATATTATTGCCCATACGCGAAAGCGTGGAGGGCTGTGGTGATGGTTTCTTCTTGTCGCTTTCTAAGGGGTCCACCCCACGCTGAAAGTTAAAAGTTTATTGGGTATTATTGCGTATATTAGTGAAATTATTAAGCAGGTATTGGGCATTGAGGATTTTGTGCTTTTACTTGATTTAGAGTATTCTAAATTTGCCTCCGACACCTCCACGTGGTGAGCCCTGGGGGACTTATCTTAGGGTAGTTCTCTAACGTCGGAGGAGCGTGGGTTACAAGTGTTTTGAGTTAAAGTTCGCAGCTGAACAATGGGAGCGAAGAAGGTCGAGGAGGATCTGAGAATCCTGACAGAAGACATGGCGAAACTTAAAGTTAGGCAGATAACAGGTGTTATCAGCACGGCTAAGTTGACTGCAGAGATTAAGAGAAATATAAATAAGGACTTGATGGATCTGGTAGACTCCATTAATGATCAACAAAAGTTGATACACTATTATAAGGGACAATTAGATATACTTAAATATCAGGGAGCAAAAAGCTTCGCTGAGGTGACAAAAATGAAGGATTTGGTAAGAGGAAATTTTTTAAGAAGGTGAAGGAGGAAGTTGTTTATGAAGTTAAGATTATCCCGAATAGGGAGCAAGAGTCAGAAGTGAGTAAGAAAGTGGTAAAGGATAAGATAAAGCCTGAGAAATTGTAGATTGGAGTTGAAGGATGTAGGAATATTGCTAAAGGATGCTTATTAATAAGGACGGAAATGAAAGAAGATGTTGATAAGATAATAGAGGAGTTTGGCAAAATAGATGAACTTAAAACGGCTTATAAGATACAAACTCCAAGTAAAAGAGACCCTAGAATAATTGTATACGATGTGCAAGAGGAGCTAACAAAGGATAAGGTGCAAGAGATGATCTTGCAGCAGAATGAGAATTTCAAGAAAGTGGAGGCTATCACGTCTTTCAAAAGGGGCTGGAATTGGATATTACGAATCAAGGGAGAGACATATCAGAAGATAAAACAGCTAAAAAGAATAAAATTAGGCTGGATGTGTCACAGCTGGAAGCTGTACAATAAACGTACAATTTGTTTTAACTGTTGGAGATTCGGTCATCTTGGTAGAGACTGTCACAACTTAACAATTTGTAAGAAATGTGCAGAAAAAGAGAATGGCCAAGAGCCATGCAAAAGAGGGCAGGTTTGCACTAATTGTGAAAATCACCAGAAAAGAACGGGAAAGAAAATTGACGTGGCGCATCTACCAACGGATAGACAGTGTGGTAGACTTATATTGAAAGAAGAACGATTGATGGAGAGGACTGACTTTGTGTCGAAAGAGGAAGATGCCGCATCGAGCGACACGGATGATGAAGAGTTTTATGGACTATTGTAAAAGATCAGGACTCATTTCGCAGAGCATCATAAACTGACTTTTAATGCTTCAAAATCCTCGGTGACTTTCTTTACTACTAACAAACACCTCTACAATTACCAGCCTTTGATCTTTATTAACGGAACTCAATTAAACTATATTAAAAATGCTAAATACCTGGGTGACATCTTGGACCAGGAAATCACAAGCAATAAACACATTGAAGGCCAGGTGGTCAAGGGCAGAAAAAGACTCAATATACTTAAAATTAACTCTGGTCGTGACTGGGGAGCAGAAGCTAGCACCTTTCGAACTACCTACATTTCTCTTGTTAGGCCAATACTGGAGTATGGTTTTCCCATCTATTCTTGTACTTCCAATACCAATCTGAATAAACTTGAAAGGGTACAGTTGAGCGCTGATAGAATCATTACAGGACATCGACACAGTTGTCCAAATGACATTGTGCTCTATGAAAGTAATTTACCTCTTCTTTCGTTGAGAAGAACTTATCGCCTCTCAAAATATTATAACAAGCTTTACAGTTACAATGATCAGCATAGAACTTCTGCATACCTTCATGCTTGGATTGACAACCAGCGTTTGAGGAAGCATAGCCCCTTTTCCTTTGCAAACATGCTGGGTCTGCCTTCTGCTAATGTGGAGCCCCACTCTTTAAAACATCTGGGCGTCGGTTTGAAACTTGATGGGATCCATTTCCATGAGGGTCTCTTAACTAGTGTTATTAAAAACTCTGAGATTCCGGCCCTCATCAGACAATTAGCTCTTGAGACTATCCATGGAATCCCTCAATCTTTGAAAATATATACCGATGGCAGCAGGGGTGATGGGGGAATTTCTGGTACTGGAGTGCACATACCATCTCCTACCGGTGCTGTGGAATTTAAAATTAAAAATCCAGATTTCTGTTCGGTATTTAGATCAGAGCTTATTGCTATCAGGAAAGGCTTGCAGTATGCGTGTCAAGTTGAGGATCGATTTCATGATGTCTGGATTTTAACTGACAGCCGTGCTTCAATTCAGCACCTCTCTAATTGGACTATTATTGGGGACCAGACTAGCCTGGACATCTTAGATCTTCTTGACCGGCTTTCTTCTGGACACACTATTCATTTTCAGTGGATCCCTTCCCATGTTGGGATCGACGGTAATGAAAGGGCTGACATTTTAGCCAGGACTGCGGCTGAGGAGTACGTGAGTCCTTGTGAGGCTCTTACTTTTAGAGAGATTTACTCCCTCATGAAGATAAAACAAAACCATCTTTGGAGAACTCCTCCTTGCCACCCATGGTACTTTGGAAGAAGTCCGGGTGGGTCTTTTCAGATCAAGCCCAGAAAGTACCAAACGGCCTTCTCGCGCTTCATGAGTGGTCATATAAAAGCACTCACTTTTCGGCAGTGACAGAAGATCTTCCCGGAGTGCCACTGGTGCTCTGCTGACATGGCCTCCCCTGCCCATATTTTAAATTGTTTGGGAATTACTAAGGACGAGGTCCTTCTGGACCCTCTACTGATTTTAGACTTTTTGGAAATTTTTGGTTTTATGGAGATTGTCTAGCCTTGCTAGACAATCTGGGATTAGTTTAAAAAAAATAGAGAGCGAGAGAGAGAGATCAGGACGGATCGGCAGAAAAGCCCCTGCTGTTCAACATTAAAGGACCGAACTTCGAGTTGATGTTGGCATTTGCACAAGGGATCCTTTGTTTAATTGTTTGTTGATTAACTAGTTTTTATGCTTGTAAATGACTTTTGTGCTCGTGTGGAGCGAGTTCATGTTATTGTTTTTTAAACTGTGATTGTTTGGTTGGCTGCACGGGTGGTGTATGCCTTTGTATTTTATATTAAAAATAATAAAACTAGGTTGAATGATATATTTGACAGAGTGGTGGCTGCGTGCTTAAAAAGGAAAATTAATTTTAATTTGGATGGCTCTATCTACTGGATGATCTGCTTGTAAGACGACATGGATGTGATCGGTGTTATATGGCACTGACTAGAAGTTTGGGGAGTGAAGTGCTCGGTGCTACGGCCCGGGACTTGGGCCTGTGAAAGGACTTGTGGAGCCTAGGTCGAGCGGGTTGCCGCCATGGCGACTAGTGTTAGGAATTAGATTTTTTGGCTGATACGTGTTAGAACGCGTGGGGGGCCGTGAAGTATCAGAATACTTGTCGCTTTCTAATTTTTAGAGAATATAAATTTCACTTATTTTTTTACCATCTCTACTTACAGGGTGTAAAGCAAATGAATTAGATATCATTGGATCCTCATTGTAATATCAGTTGTGGTATTTTTTCGTAACCATGCTTATAAAAAGTCATTCCTGTTATTACATGTAGGCTTAAGATTAATTGTTGATTACATCGTAGATATGAGTATATCATACAAACAATAATTCGATACATTTCAGTTATTAGAATAACACAACAAGTTCATTTTAAGGACAAAAATAAGCTACTCTTGAAAAAGAACATTAAAATTTCAAACTTGGTGTATCTTGATGTATAAAGAATGATTTTTAAAAAAAATTGCGCAAATGTAAGGAAGGTAAACAACACATGTACAGGACTTACAGAAATATGTGGATGCCAAAAACATAATGAATCCTTCTTCATTTCTATAATAAATTATTTTATTTTTTATTTTTGTTGTATTGAAGGACAAGTGTACATTTAAAATATATAGCTATTGAAATGTCTTATTTGAAAAAAGTGAGTATATCTCAATGTTTCACATTTTGAAATTAATCTAAAAACGCATAACGTAAGTTTCAGGTTTGATAGATTCAAGTCATACATCTAAATTTAGAAGAGTGTCATAGAATTTACAAGACAATATGCATTTATTCATGAAGCAAGGAGGAACAAAATGTTGGGTGAAGTTGGAAATCTTAACACAAAGGTAAATATATTCATACATAATAAGAGACATTTTACTGGCACAATCTAGCTCAAGAGTACGTGAGAATATGAAATGATTTATATAGCACATATTACTCCTACATTTGAGTAAAGAGCAGCAGGATATTTTTCGGAAGTTATGAATTTCAGTCAATATTCCCCAAAAAGGAACGACTACAAAATTCTGAATAAAATTTGAATGGAAAACTTATGAAATATCTAAGTATCTATGTAACAGTGCTTGATTTAAATGCACATCCTTTGGATGTTGCACAGAGTGACAAAAATTCTAAGTGGATCTTCAACAAACACTATATATATATATATATATATAACATACAAAACAAAAAAAATTCTAAATTTCCAAATTCTTTTCATTTTCTTTTTCATTTTCGTTTTTCGGTTTATTGTGAGTAACCTAAAAGCAATAGTAGGTAAATATCGTCCTGAACCCCCAGTCTCGTGGCGCCAATCTTATATAACAGGCCACATGGCCTGATCCCAGAAATATGCTCCGACAAATGGATGAAAAGTACAAAGATCATGTGACAACGACCTCACGAATTTATTTAAGCGCGAACACGCTTGAAGAGGGACTTCTTTTCGTGACGTCATAGCATAGACAACATGTAAACAATATCATATCTTTTCCCGGCCAACCTGAGCGGCCTTCCCAGTGGCCTATTCAGTCTTCAAGTTCAACTATGTATTATCGTGTACCTTCGATGTGTTAAATATTCTCTGTTTAACATGTGGAATATCTTCATTATCCGGAATCATCAAATAAATAATGTGCATCCCCATCGCTTCCTTTTAAGCGTCTCTTCACTCTGGCCTCTACACTGAGATTAAAGGATATAATCGTCGACATGCTACACACACACATACACTATATATATATATATTCCGGGTAATCTCCGGAACTACTGCACTTATTTGAAAAATTCTTTCACTATTTGAAAGGTACATTATTCCAGATGTACAT
The DNA here is from genome assembly GCA_907164885.2 of Dolomedes plantarius. NCBI lineage: Eukaryota > Metazoa > Arthropoda > Arachnida > Araneae > Dolomedidae > Dolomedes > Dolomedes plantarius. The sequence continues at coordinate 78,964,459 of OU015500.1, read as the reverse complement.
AGGCCATATATTATGTAGATCTGATCAGTAGAAAGAAAGTTAGCGGCCTAAATGTTGAGCTGATGCTTCACCTTTACAACTTTTCCTTTGTCAACCATAGTCAAGTAACCATGGCAACACACCAAACTACATTTTCATTTATTATCAGTAAAATATTTTATATTTTAAAGATTCAAGTGGAGGAGGTATTGATAAATACAAAATGGATCTTTGAAATTGGCAACGTTTAAGGGTTTATTGAAGAAAATTACATTTGGAACTACGCTTTTTATTGGAGATTTAAGGGGAAAAAAGATTTATAATTTATTAGCTATCAAATGGAAATTTATTGTTATAATATTACAAAATTTTATTTAACTTATAAACTTTATGTTTTTGAATTTATGTACAATTTTATGCACAATTTGAGTAATTCGAACTTGAATTATTGTACTTTATTAAAAAATTAATGTGTTTCGTTGAAACTGAGAAATTTATTGATTATTTCGAATAGGCCTATGTTTCTTCCTTTATAAGTGAAAAAGTATTTTTTCAATTGAGCTGAAATTTTTCATAGATATAGTTGATAGTTCAGATTAAAACATAGGCATATTATTTTTTTAAAATTGAGCCCCGGAGTTTTTTTTTAATTAATGTTTTAACGATTTTGCCCCTAAAAGATCCTTATTTCAACAGCTTCTGCGGCTGTCCTCGCTGATAGGGAGACTATGGGGCCGAATCGTACCAAAATCGGCCCCGGTCACGATTCAGTGACTGACTGACTGATTGACAGGTAACGCACAGACCAAACCGCTGGACCTAAAGGGCTTAAATTTCGCATGACGATTCTTCTTATAGTGTAGGGGTTCACTAAGAAAGATATTTGAAAAATTCTTCGTAATTTTTTGTAAATTAAATTTTAAAGATGTTTTTGTAACTCTTTAAAAGTTTGCATTTAAAATAATAATCTGAGGGTTACAAAATTTATATCACGAGAAAGATCATAAAAATTCTTTAAAATGATATCTTTTTCGAGTCTTTACCTCCATTTTCCGATTTTTGGTGAATTTTTAAATATTAGTTTTTCGAATATAATTTATTAAATGTTGATCACTTGGTTTCTTTTCATTTTGTGGTACTTTAAATTAATTTTACGTCACGTGCATAACAACAAAATAAACTGATATAAAAATATTTTTTTTTCTTTCTAATGCGGCAGACAATTGGACATTATAAAAAAAAATATTAAAATACAGTAAAAGAAATGTTCCTCAAACTGTACTATATTAACAGTGAAATATTCTTTAGTATGTTCAATTAGATTTAATTTGAATATCTTCTTTTACATTACATTGTCTATAAGAATTTTATATATATATATATATATATATATATATATATATATATTTCTGTTTTTTGGCATTAATTGCATACATTGACCATTGTATTTAATATGAATGTACTCCGTAGCGAACCACGTGTATTCAGATAGTATAGTATAGTATATATATATTATATACCCAACAAACACAGAGGCATCGGGCCGGGGTCGGAAGGTTCCGGCTAGCCGATTTCTCCATTGCCGGGCCGGCGCATTAGGTCAGTATCGTTTCCGTCACGGTCGTGTCCTCTCGCCCGCGACTACCCCGTCGAGTTCTGGGCCGCTTCCGGTAGGAATAGAGCCATCGTTCATCCGACTACGAACCGTCAGACAGCCGCGACGAAGCCATCAATGTGGATAGAAAGCCGTCGCGTAACCGGAGGTTGACGGGCCGGTTACGGGAGCAATAATTGCTGCCGACAGGCCGTCAAGTACCCATCTCGCAGCCAGCAAAGCGCCGTGAATCAGGGCAACTCGCCAGTAGTGAGCCGGAATCGGAATACCGGCAGATTTTCAAAGTTTTTCGTAGAACCCTTTCTTTCACATGCTTTTTATTTTTATTAATGAGATTGTTTTTAACCTTTATATATAATATGATCTGATATCTACCCTTTCACTTTTTTTTTTCTGGCTCTCCATGTATAACTAGTATTGATATTTTTAACTGTTCCCCTTTTCTCGTGTATTTTCAGGTAATAGTAAATATTAATCTCTGCTATTACCTAAAATTTTTATTCAGAATAATTCCTGAAAATCAGGAATTACCCGATTATATAATCTTAATTTATATAATTTATTTGAAAATGATTAAAAATTAAAATTGAATGTAGTTCAATGTTTTATGAATTTTATTCAGTCTTTTTTTTTAGTAGTTGACAAGTGAAAAAAATGTTTCATTGTTTTGCATATCAAAGAGTGATTCGTTGTTAAATCTTAGCTGTTCATGAAATATCTTTTTTGAGACATCTTCAAATAGGTCTTGAAAAGTTTATTCTTTGGAAATAAAAAATAATAATATTCTGTCATCCTACAGTCTTATCATATTGCTGAATATGATAAGACTGAAAATTAAACATACCTTTCGGTCATTGTCCAATGATGGTATATTTAAAAAAATGTTGAAAATAAAAAAAATCCCACACAGTCGAGCAGCGGAGAGATAGCAGATGTGGTGTTTCTAATCCCTGGTGTAGGAAAAATTATAACTCTCTGGTGTAGGAAAGCATACACCGAGTCCAAGAGATCCCGCCGTAAAAGAGAATCACAGACAAAATCCTGCTCAACCGACAGCTGTCTCAAAGAGACGCCCATACATTCTGTGAGTAGAAGTGGGGAAAGAGCAATGACAAACAGAAAAAGATTTCTCCCCCTCCACGAATTTCATTCTACGGAGGTGTTCGCTTCTAAGTCCCGCCATGGCCGCAAATGTCCAACCTCGAAGTAGAGAAATAAGACAGCAACTGTGTCGAAATATAATTGGTGTAAATAGCGTGCGCCAAAGTTTCGCCAAAGTTTCGCCAAAGACTTAGATGACGGAAAATCGCCAATCTGTGTACGTCATGATCGCACGCTCGCCAAACGTATTTTGTCAATAGATCGCTGAACTTATATTTATATGTGTAGTAATTTACACGGACATCGAAAAATTTAAAACAGTATTTTGGGGGGCTGGGACTGAAAAAAACTCTTCTGGAATAAAAGTCTTTTTGAGTCCATAGACACTTTTCTTTTATTAATTTTTATTTTTATTTTCTGGAAATATTTTTTTTTTAACTTTCAGCTTTCTTGTGATCAAAATGTTTATGCTTTAAAACAAATACTTAGATTCTGATTTTTCAGCTTCCATCAAAGAATTTTCAGCTACGGCTTAAAATACATGAAAAGTTAAATCAATTTTTTAGACTAAATTAGCCATGTTTCAGAATTTCAGTAATGTGAAATACTACTTTTCATGCGGGAAAAAAATCCTTTTATGTAGACGATCAGCTTAAAGCGTTAAAAATACATATTAGATAAAGATTAGGTTAGTAAAAAATTATAAAGATTTTTTTTTCCCTGAGGCTTTGAAATTTCTTGTAACTTCTCGTTGAAAGCTTTTAATAGATGGCTCTCTGAACCCCTTGAAACGATTTAATGGATGCCACTGGCCTAATAATTTTTAAGAAACTTAGAATTAAATTTTCTCATTCTGGAATGTATACATGTGTAGGGGGGACTACAGAATGCCTGAAAGAAATAGGAAGATGGGAAATATTTAGGTACATGAAAATGGAACGAATGACTATCGAACATGGGGACATCTATATCTGTCAAAATTTTCTAAATTATCTGCAAGTGTAAATAGCATCATTGTTCTTAATATATATTAAGCACATTTGCGACCGTTTCAAGATAAAAAATCATTAAAAAAAACTGCGTTCTTTACATGTTTATTTTTTATCAAAATGTTGTTGTATTGATATTAGGAGTTTAGATGTATAATTGAGATAGTCATTTTATTTAACTGGCATCTGTTTTTCGACTTAAAAATGGAGAATGAGTTTTTAAGTCTTACGTATTGACAAAAAGTTTCCCATTGTTTTAAAGGAGTGGGGGTGGGTAAGAAGAATACTTCTAATAAAATCATTCACCGATTTAACTTGCTTAGGCTTGACCTAGAGAAAAACTTTTTTAATGACTCATGCACAGTAATTAAACTCAGTGCCTCGATCATTTATTTTTTTTCAGCGTATCAGCGACTACGAAAGTATGTATTATAATTATTGTATGTTACCTAACTGCATATATTGATCTAATAAGTAAAGATAAATTTGAAGAGAATCACTATTCTTGGCTTGCACCAAAAACTATTAACTTTTGGAAATTTAAATAGTTACATTCATTAATTTTAAGGCCAAAAATCTTAAATAATATCTTACAAGTCCAGTTCTTAAAGAAATTAATTAATTTTTTACTCAAAAATAGATGGCTCACTATTATGATATTACAGATTTTTTTTCTTTTTCTTAAAAAAATATGATTTAAATTAAATCCATGAATAAAAATCTGGACGACCCATAAGACCTAATTTTTCAACCTTTACCCTGACGGACTGCCGAGCGAGGGCAACGCCCCCTTCTCACTTGAGGGGGTGTTGGCGAGAGAAAGCATTCCCCATATGTTTTAGATGCGAGGGAAGAAATTATTCGCCCCAATTCTGAGAAAAAAGGGGCCTTTACTTGCCACCTGCAAACAAAGAGTGTCCACACAAGGGGTTGGTCGGGAGAGAAAGAAAACGACTTCTCAGAAGGTTTAAGTCCCCAGAATTGACCCTGACAAAGAATCTGACCCTGAGTGGATAATAAACTCATGACAAAAAAAAACAGGCTGTCGAGAAAGCAAGCTGATCGTTTGATTTTACTGTTAGATTTTTAAGTTCGATTCCGGTATACGAGCAAACTGCTCGGGTGAAATTCGGATGAAATCCGACGAACAGGGAAATCTCTCCGTTAAAGACCATGAATGGTCTTAGTTGAATAATTATCTCAATAAATTATTACTATTATTAATTAATATCGCTTAAAAGCCTTTTATTCCCGAATTTTCGCCTAAAAGTAGTAAAAAAATATTTTCGAATTTATTCGCATGCATTTCGTAAATACGAAAATTAAGTATCCCTACTAAGTATCCTACCTCATTGTACTCGGTGACAGTGATTAAGCATTATCAGAGACTAAATAGATGCCGATGTTTGGCACGTGAAAGAAAGTGCATTTCTTGTGGGCATTTCTCATGGGTGAATGGAACAGATTGTGTTTAAATTTTACCTCTGCGAAGCTATTAGTAATTTTTTTGAAAAAAATAAAATATTTATCTGAATCTGAATGTTTTTATCTGTTTATGAAAAATAATCAACAATGAGGAAAATATTGTTTTTCTTCTAATTTCAAATAATTAAGAAAATATTATATGACTGCAAAATTGTTATTCAAACTGAAACATGAAATTATCGTAAAAAGCATTTTTATTTTCATTAAACAAGTGCAGCTGTAAAGGTGAAGACTTGCATCGCAAACAAGATATACGCAGAATCCTTGTATGAAGAAAAAAATTAGTAAACTATCTATTTACTAGCACATTAAAAGCTACTAAAATACTCTCAACATTTACATACGTACAAACACACACTTTCTAATTTAATCTATGATGACATTTTTTTTAAATTTTTTTTTTATTTTTTTTTATGAAGCGTTTTCGGAAAACATGAATACCGTTCATATCAATGGGTGTTAGAACTTTACATCTACGTTGGTCAGCTATGTGAAATTTATTTGCAGTCAACAATATCCCCCTTGAAGTTCCCCTTGAGGTAATTGACATGGTTAGGCTCCCTGATGACGAGACCTGTCGGTTACCTCTGTTGTTTTATGGTTCAGTTCCGGCACTTATACAGAATCTTGCCGTTGGTGCGTGGATGCCCAGAGTGCTTGATTTCTGTTTGTTTTTTGTCTATTTTAGTATAATTTTTTATCTATATCTGTTGGATTATTTATTTGTTTTTTTCATTATGGGGATATGAAGCTTCTGCGCTATCCTTAATTGAAAATGTTTTCTTTGCAGGATATATTTTATGTTATAGTAATTTAGCAGTCTATGCTTGAATTTTAATTTTGTTTATTTCTATTATTTACTTTTTACGTTCTATACATCACTAGGTATAAAGTATGCGAATAAATACTGTTAAAAATGACGAATATAATTCAATGTAAATCAATATTTTAATAACAATATTTTGACTGTATAGAGCAGGGGTGGCCAAAGCGGCGACCGCGGTCGACTGGTAGACCGTGTAACTATTACCAGTCGCCCGCCTGCCTGATATGTAATTGGTTGGGAATCAAAATGGATTTATTACTCTTTCTAAAAGTGATCATGATATTCCAAGTCTAACAAACTACCATTGCATTATCCAACAGCAGGCATTGTGCTCAAAAATATTGAATTCAGATGTGATGAATTTCGCATTTAAAATAGTTAATTCTATTCGTGGAAGAAGTTTGCAAAGACGCAGATTCAGAGCATTGCTAGAGGAACGTGAATCTGATTTCGGGGAACTACTTTTACACACTGCCGTACGCTGGCTAAGCCGTGCTAAGTTTTAAAAAGATTCTTGGATCTTTTTCCTGACATAAAATAATTATGGCAACTGTTAATACATCATATCCTCAATTGGAAGATAAGTACATTACAGGAAAGCTCAATGAATTAAATTTGCAACTTCAAGGAAAGAACAAAACATTAACTGAAATGGTTAGCGATGTTAATGCATTCAAGGGGAAACTTACATTCCTAGAAGCACAATTGAGGAGAGGAGATTTAAAACAATTTGAAAATATGGCAGCAAATTTTTAATATATGCTCAAATGAATGCGATCAATATGCTGATAAGATATCTCTGTTACGAAATGAGTTTCTAGAAGATTTAAAGATATTTATAAAACAGAGGATATAATATTATTCATGTCATTCCCATTCAATGATGAAATAAAAAATAGAAGAAATATCAATAAAATTAAAAGAATTTTTGGATGTGGATCAAATGCTAGTTGAGAATGAAATCCTTAACCTAAAATGCGATATATTTTTGAAATCAAGAGCTTCGTCTCAAAATAGTTATTGGAATTTACTTTGTGGAGAAAAATATTCATGTTTATGGTGCTGTGCAGCATATTTAACAACCTTTCTCGGCTGTACTTACCTCTGCGAAACATTTTCTACCATGAATGCAATCAAAACAAAACATCGCTCCCGTTTAACAGATGACCATTTGGTAGTATGTTTACGAATAGCTATAAGTACATAGGAACCACAGTAACTATGCATTATTATGCATATATTAAAATGCATTGGGACTCAATTTCTTTTAAAAGAGAACTGTCACTCGAAGCATTTTACTTTATGCTATGGATATATCTATCTTCTAATAAATAAAAACGGTAGTGTTATTCATTGCAAAATCAGTACTCTTACCCCCCCCCCCCAAAAAAAAAAGCGCTGAAAATAAACGAAAATGGTCATGTTTAAGTAAAAAAATGTCCAGCGCCACGAAATACTTAGATCATGAAATAATTATCAACACCATCACCGAAAAATAACTGTAGTCCAAATAAGTGTAACCCAGTGGTCTACCGAAAAAGGAAATGAAGCGCCTAACGAAATTTATCTTGGCGATAACCATCTTCGGGCAGGGTTGCCAGGTAAATCGAAGAGAACCAGGATTTGAAATGAAGCCCCGATAGATACCCGCTTTGGCATCCAAGAGAGTCTACTGAAAATTCCGTCTTAATCAAAATGAAAATCAAATTTAGGCAGGTACTATTTTTTCCTCTCTTGTGCATAAACAGAGGCGAAAAAATTATTCATTTGTAAGTGGATGTTTATTTCATTTCTATAGGAGTTGATGAAAAATGTACAAGGGAATTTTGTGTTTTTTTCAGCTTCAACGGAGCTTGGAACGCAGACCCCCCCCACACACACATACACAAACAACAACAACAACATACACCAACGCACATACTTGTGTAATAATACCACTGCGTTCCCCTGTTTGAAAAGCATTGTGTGCGCGTTTGTAATAGGAAGTCTTATGTCTTGAAGCTTAAAGAATTGGAAATCAGAAGGATACACGTTTCATAAATTCCCTCAAACATCAATTTCTAAGATAATATGGAATACAAACATACATATCTTAAATCAGAAAATAAGTTGAGCTCAAATATTCAGGTAATAAATGCAGCCCTATACAGAAAGTCGTTCGCACTTTGTGAAAACGATTTTAATAGTTAAGTTTTAAGTATAAATTCTTATTTTTTTGCTGCGATTTGCTTCTATCTGATAGCCATGGTTCTTGACAATAGACTCTAGCTCGAATTTTCCACGAAAGTAAACTTTTTCTTAGTACTGTCATGTCAATTTTACCCATTCCTCTTCAACCGTTTTCCAAAATCCGTTCAGTATTCTTGGATGCCGTTTCCCTAAGGATGACGAAAATAAATTACGATATCGATTCCATAAAGTGTGAACGACCTTCTATATTTCTGACATAATATAATCTAACATGATATATATCACGCATATATGACACTAGCTTTATAATGGCGTTGCACGGGTGTACCCTTAATAAGGCTTACTTGTATATTATGTACACTTGTAATTTTATGCCAATCGATACCTCTCCCCACTTCTCAGCAACCCATCACCATATTATAATCCCCCCCCCAATGCTGTCGTTCTGCATGTATTCGTCTTCCTTTTATTTTAAAGCAAGAATCTTATGGATATACGTTTCCTACTTTGAGATATGAAGGTATATGTGAAAAAAAAGTTTAGCCCCTCCCCCCCCCCCTTGGGGCCGAATTTTGAAAATCCTGAAATCGATTTTAGGTAATCAAGTTCCTTACATTTTAAAGCAAGAATCTTAGGGCTATCTATTTTCCTCTAAGAGATATGAAGGAATATGTGAAAAAACACGCAAAAACACGTTTAGCCCCCCTCCCCCCCCCTTGGGGGCCGAATTTTAAAATATCCTGAAAATAATGTTTAGGTATTCATATTCCTTACATTTTAAAGCAAGAATCTTATGGATATCAATTTTCTTCTATGAGATATGAAGGAATATGTTAAAAACACGTTTTGCCCCCCTCCCTCCCCTTGGGGGCCGAATTTTGAAAAATCGCTTCTTAAATGACGCCTTCAGCACAAAAGTAATAATCTCCGAAAATTTGATATCTGTATCTCCAATAGTTTTTGCTGGGCGTTGATACGTGAATAAGTCAGGACTTCTGCCTTTATATATATAGATAATATAACCGAAAGATTATATTATGTAAGCCGTATACTTCTGACATAATACAATCTTTAAATACAAGGAAAATTATGTGAATTTTCCGTGTAAAAGAATTTTCACAAAAATGAAATAAATTTTTATTAAAAGTCTCTTTAATTTAATCTTCGCCTTCCCTTTCAAATCCATAATTCTGACGCAGATTTCTGTTACTTATGGTTACGAATCGAACGACCGATTCCGGTGCGATGAAGTTTTATCGATGTCGCCACGATTCTGAAAACCCGCCACAGGCCCACTCACGCGTTCGGACGGGGAAACGCAAAACATTTCCCCTTCGGAGTTTCGTAAACAATCCTCCAGTGGGCCGGAAAAATTATCCCGTACTTGTCGCTCTAACGGCACCTCCAGCACTGGCCCGTAAAGCTGCCGTCAGTCCTGTGTTTGTTGGGTATATATATATATATATATATATATATACATATGTATAAATATACATACGTATATACGTCAGCACAAAGACACGGACATAGGCTCGGTATGAAAGATTTAATGATATCTAAATCTACTCTAGGGGCAATATTTACAGAGGAGCAGCATTTTAGTTTGAAATTTAAGGGGGAAAGTTCCTAATGGTGGCCGCGTCGGTTGCTCATTCGTTACCGTTCAGCGGCGTTCCTACATCGCGTCTACTGGCTAACTCCTTTCTTCGCCACAGATGGCGCGATCGTTGGTAGTCGGCGCGTTGGACATCTGCACTTCGCACTCGGCTCATCCTGGTGGGACCGGACCTCCGGGACAGCAGGTATGTGGACAGAACAGACAGTAACAGCAAAATAGAAAGAAAGAGAGAGAAACGAAAGCAGAAGAAATGTTCTCCGAAAATCATCTCCAGAAACACACTGACAAAGTCGTTTGGACGGTCTCATTTGCATTAGTTGACATCAAAAGAAATTTTTCATCACAGGTGTAACGACGAGATGGAGTTGGCACAACATCAAAGCCAGTATCCAAGTCACGTGCAGGTAACATCATATTAGCAGCATGTCGCCGTCACGTTTTCAAACATCACAAGTTCATCATCATTTGTTAACATCAAAATTGAAAAAAAAATATATGTCGCCCAATCGAAAAGTTCAGAGTGTCTTAGAGATTCAGGTCAGAAATGAAATTTGAAGGGAATGAAGATTGTTGTGGAATAACATATGAAGTAAATATAAAAAGTACATCACAAACACAAAGTGTAATGTTCAAATAATATAAAGAAGATACTATGACGACCATTTTTTCATGTAATCACTGGTCGTAGACGTTAGGATTGGTCCTTCATGTGACCCGATTTTTCAACTTCGTATCTGTCATTCGGAAGCACTTTGTGAATTATATAGGAAACAAAAAACCTGGGTCGCAGTTTTTGTCCAGTGGCAAATTGTGTTCGTTTAATGGCTACAAGATCACCAATATGATATATCGATGGCAATTTGCGATGTTTATCAAAGTTTTTCTTGTTATTCGCTAGTAATTTCTCAATTTTTTTCTTAGCTGCAATACGTAGGTCATTTCTGTCATTAATCAGAGAATCAAGATATTCTTCATTTAATATTTGTTTAATTTTAAGGTCTTCTTTGTTTCTCATTTTTATGCCAATTAAAAATTTGAAGGGAGTATATTTGGTAGCATCAGTGAACTGTAATTCATCATCAAGTTCTTCAATTTGGTGTTTTTGCTCTTCCAACTTGCCTTCAAGAATACATTTAGGTTTCTCCAATTCTGAAGTCCTTTGACAATTAACTAATTCATCTAATTCAGCTTGGAAATGTTTCTTAGACTTTTCAAGTTCTTCAACCTCTGATTGTAAATTCTTCTTTGATTTATCCAGTTTTTTGAGAACAATTTGCATATAATCTAATTTATGGTGCAGTATACCAATATCTTTCGACATCGTCTTCTTTTTGTTGTTCTAACAAAGCAAAAGTATATGCTTCCTCTTCAGCTTTCTTTTTATATTCTGCAACCTGGACATTGGCAATAGCTAACTTTTTCTCCAAGTTTTTTCTTGCTTCTACTGCTTCATCTACGTGCTCATGTAAACTTTCACATTCACTTTCAAGCTTGCGTTTCTGCTTTTCAGAGATTGCTAAATCTTCTTGTAACTGAATCAATTGAGTTTCATAAACTTTTTGTTTCTTTTCAGCTTCTTTGGCTTGAGCATTCAGTTCATTCTTAACTAACCGAGATTCTTCCACTTCTCGCTGAAAATATTCCAACTGACTCTGCAATGTTTCGAGTTGGCGGGTTTGGTCAGTAATCATTGTAGCCTAGGTACCTGAATCGTGAAGCCCATGAAGATCAACACTGTTTGTCGTTATTGGATAAGACATATAATTAGTTGGTGTAGCGACATGTATGGCGTCATTAAGTGGAGCAGTTTCCAAAGAATTTGCAGTTTCAGGACATACTGAATGGATGTGTCCGAAATTTTGACAGCCATAACACCTTTTTCCACGGTCTCGATTGTGACATTCAGAACTTTTGTGTCCTTGCATGCAGCAAGAGTAGCATGTAACCATAGCAGGGTTTCCATGAAAGAAATTGTCTTTTTTAACACTAGTTTTATCATCAAATTTCACAAATGGCTTTTTGTAATTACCAGAATTTTGTTTAGTTAAGTTGAACCATTTTTCATAGGTTTTCAATTTATCTTTCAATGCACTAATGGTTTTACAATCATAAAGATGGATCTTATTAGGAGAAGTATCTGGTATTCCGCCTATAAAATATTCAATTACAAAGCTTTCATCAACGTTACCTCTAGCACCGATTTGTCTCAGCTCGACCAAATATTCCGACAGTGTCTCATGTGGTTTCAATTTGCGCTGTTGCAAGGCTTGGTGTATTTGAATGCAATTAATCGTATCGGAGAATTCATTCAAGAGAGTTTGTTTCAACACATTCCACGAGTTAATACCACTAAGAGTTCTTATTAAATTTAACGTGGAACCCGAAAGACATTTTTTCGCAAATATGACTTGATGGACAGGATTCTTAATCACGTACAATGAAAGAAATTCTTCTATTTCTAAAATGAAACTTTCAATAGGCACGTCGTCTTTTCCAGTAAACGGCCTGATTAATTCCATTAGGTCTTTCAACGAAAAGGGGGGAACGAAACGAATCTGCCTGACTATGCAATAAGTTCTGTTTACTTCCGCTTTGTTCAGGGTCAAAATTCAATCGAACTGGTGAATCAGCGTTTTTGAGCGAAAACGATTTTTCACTGGCGTGTGTTTTGTCTTCAATGGAACCGTCATCTGACTCAGATTCCGATGTGTGCCTTTCCAGCAATAAAAAGTCACATAATGCATGTAAAATTGTATCGAGACATTGCTTAATATCAACAGAAAAATTTAAGGACAACAAGTTGCAGACAGACGTAATTCTTGCAAGTTAAAATCATGAGAGAGTGATTTTTTCTTTTCGTCAATATCAAAAGTTGCACGGTCAAAACCAGAAAATTCATGCAAATGCTTACGGTTCAGCCGACCATCATGGGATCCAAAAATTAATTGATGTAACAGTTTGACGCTATTAGTGGAACCTTTTTTCAATGCGTCACGAATATGTGGAATGTCTTGCAAGGTTGCCATGATTTTAAGTTTAACCACACCACTATTATCATACAAATATTTTCAAAACAATAGGTTTTTATAGTTCAATATAACACAAATTCTTCAAAATAGCACGAACAAATTCTATTAAATAGCACAAATATTATAATCAGTAGAAACATCAAAATTCCTCAAAATAACTCAAACTTTTAAATCTTCTAAAACATCAAAATTCTTCAAAACCATTAAATTCTTTTAAATAGCACAAATATTATAATAAGCAGAAACATGAAAATTCCTCAAAATAACACAAACATTTAAATCTTCTAAAACATCAAAATTCTTCAAAACCATCAAAACGAATGTGTTATTCGTCAAAATAGGTGCAAGTATTTGTTAATCAGTCAAAATTATGGCAAATTCTTTCATCGAGTGCGTTGAAATATACATATACATCAAACCGAAAGTGATCCCAGAACAGTTTCTAAGTACTTTGAAAAATTAATCAACGAAAACGAAAGTACTCACAGAACGGATCAGGACAATATCATCATATGTAGAGGCATCCAAACAGCATAAAGACAGCAGGAACCACAGGAGTATCCATTTTCACCAGTTGTTGAAGCTCCAAATCCAAATCGAAAGTCCTCGGGAAAAAAGGCGAGCACCCATGTGAGCACATAGACACGGACACAGACTCGGTATGAAACATTTAATGATATCTAAATCTACTCTAGGGTCAATATTTATAGAGGGGCAGTATTTACAGTTTGAAATTTAAGGGGAAAAGTTCTTCATGGTGGTCGCGTCGCTTGTTCATTTGCTACCGTTGTGGAATAACTGTAACTGTGTCTTATCGGCCCCCTATCTGCAATCTGTTAACTGTCTTGTAGTTGACTTGTAGATCGGTTGCTATAAGCTGTAGTAGCATGTGTTCGTGACTTACAATAAAGTATTTTGTAATGATGCTTCGTCAGGATACTTTATAGTCTATACTCAACAGAATATAATCCAACACATAATGGAATCTAGCAACCGTTCAGCGGCGTTCCTCCATCGCGTCTACTGGCTAACTCCTTTCTTCGCCACAGAGGGCGCGAGCGTTGGCAGTCGGCGCGTGCGACATCTGCACTTCGCATATATACATATGTATATATATACATAAATGGCTAGTAGTCGTAAAATAACAAGAAACACCATTCGAAAATTTATTATTTTTCATCAGAGTAGTAGTAAATCAATTCGGAATATTGCTAAATTGCTTAATTTATCCCATTCTACTGTGCAGTATGTGATAAAACACTTTTAAGAAGAAAATCGGATCGAAAACAACGTAAGAAAAGGTCGTCCGGCAAAGTTTACAAAACGTGATCAGAGATTTATAATTAGAAAATTTGAGAAAAATCCACGTTTGAGTGCTGTAAAAGTTTCTGCAGAATATAATGAAAAAATTTCTACTTCAATTTCACCTCAAACTGTTCGACAAGTTTTTTCTTGCTTCTACTGCTTCATCTACGTGCTCATGTAAACTTTCACATTCACTTTCAAGCTTGCGTTTCTGCTTTTCAGAGATTGCTAAATCTTCTTGTAACTGAATCAATTGAGTTTCATAAACTTTTTGTTTCTTTTCAGCTTCTTTGGCTTGAGCATTCAGTTCATTCTTAACTAACCGAGATTCTTCCACTTCTCGCTGAAAATATTCCAACTGACTCTGCAATGTTTCGAGTTGGCGGGTTTGGTCAGTAATCATTGTAGCCTAGGTACCTGAATCGTGAAGCCCATGAAGATCAACACTGTTTGTCGTTATTGGATAAGACATATAATTAGTTGGTGTAGCGACATGTATGGCGTCATTAAGTGGAGCAGTTTCCAAAGAATTTGCAGTTTCAGGACATACTGAATGGATGTGTCCGAAATTTTGACAGCCATAACACCTTTTTCCACGGTCTCGATTGTGACATTCAGAACTTTTGTGTCCTTGCATGCAGCAAGAGTAGCATGTAACCATAGCAGGGTTTCCATGAAAGAAATTGTCTTTTTTAACACTAGTTTTATCATCAAATTTCACAAATGGCTTTTTGTAATTACCAGAATTTTGTTTAGTTAAGTTGAACCATTTTTCATAGGTTTTCAATTTATCTTTCAATGCACTAATGGTTTTACAATCATAAAGATGGATCTTATTAGGAGAAGTATCTGGTATTCCGCCTATAAAATATTCAATTACAAAGCTTTCATCAACGTTACCTCTAGCACCGATTTGTCTCAGCTCGACCAAATATTCCGACAGTGTCTCATGTGGTTTCAATTTGCGCTGTTGCAAGGCTTGGTGTATTTGAATGCAATTAATCGTATCGGAGAATTCATTCAAGAGAGTTTGTTTCAACACATTCCACGAGTTAATACCACTAAGAGTTCTTATTAAATTTAACGTGGAACCCGAAAGACATTTTTTCGCAAATATGACTTGATGGACAGGATTCTTAATCACGTACAATGAAAGAAATTCTTCTATTTCTAAAATGAAACTTTCAATAGGCACGTCGTCTTTTCCAGTAAACGGCCTGATTAATTCCATTAGGTCTTTCAACGAAAAGGGGGGAACGAAACGAATCTGCCTGACTATGCAATAAGTTCTGTTTACTTCCGCTTTGTTCAGGGTCAAAATTCAATCGAACTGGTGAATCAGCGTTTTTGAGCGAAAACGATTTTTCACTGGCGTGTGTTTTGTCTTCAATGGAACCGTCATCTGACTCAGATTCCGATGTGTGCCTTTCCAGCAATAAAAAGTCACATAATGCATGTAAAATTGTATCGAGACATTGCTTAATATCAACAGAAAAATTTAAGGACAACAAGTTGCAGACAGACGTAATTCTTGCAAGTTAAAATCATGAGAGAGTGATTTTTTCTTTTCGTCAATATCAAAAGTTGCACGGTCAAAACCAGAAAATTCATGCAAATGCTTACGGTTCAGCCGACCATCATGGGATCCAAAAATTAATTGATGTAACAGTTTGACGCTATTAGTGGAACCTTTTTTCAATGCGTCACGAATATGTGGAATGTCTTGCAAGGTTGCCATGATTTTAAGTTTAACCACACCACTATTATCATACAAATATTTTCAAAACAATAGGTTTTTATAGTTCAATATAACACAAATTCTTCAAAATAGCACGAACAAATTCTATTAAATAGCACAAATATTATAATCAGTAGAAACATCAAAATTCCTCAAAATAACTCAAACTTTTAAATCTTCTAAAACATCAAAATTCTTCAAAACCATTAAATTCTTTTAAATAGCACAAATATTATAATAAGCAGAAACATGAAAATTCCTCAAAATAACACAAACATTTAAATCTTCTAAAACATCAAAATTCTTCAAAACCATCAAAACGAATGTGTTATTCGTCAAAATAGGTGCAAGTATTTGTTAATCAGTCAAAATTATGGCAAATTCTTTCATCGAGTGCGTTGAAATATACATATACATCAAACCGAAAGTGATCCCAGAACAGTTTCTAAGTACTTTGAAAAATTAATCAACGAAAACGAAACTACTCACAGAATGAATCAGGAGAATATCATCATTTGTAGAGGCATCCAAACAGCATCAAGATAGCAGGAACCACAGGAGTATCCATTTTCACCAGATGTTGAAGCTCCAAATCCAAATCGAAAGTGGTAGGGAAAAAAAAGGCGAGCACCCATGTGAGCACAGAGACACGTACACAAGCTCGATATGAAACGTTTAATGATATCTAAATCTACTCTAGGGTCAATATTTATAGAGGGGCAGTATTTACAGTTTGAAATTTAAGGGGAAAAGTTCTTCATGGTGGTCGCGTCGCTTGTTCATTTGCTACCGTTGTGGAATAACTGTAACTGTGTCTTATCGGCCCCCTATCTGCAATCTGTTAACTGTCTTGTAGTTGACTTGTAGATCGGTTGCTATAAGCTGTAGTAGCATGTGTTCGTGACTTACAATAAAGTATTTTGTAATGATGCTTCGTCAGGATACTTTATAGTCTATACTCAACAGAATATAATCCAACACATAATGGAATCTAGCAACCGTTCAGCGGCGTTCCTCCATCGCGTCTACTGGCTAACTCCTTTCTTCGCCACAGAGGGCGCGAGCGTTGGCAGTCGGCGCGTGCGACATCTGCACTTCGCATATATACATATGTATATATATACATAAATGGCTAGTAGTCGTAAAATAACAAGAAACACCATTCGAAAATTTATTATTTTTCATCAGAGTAGTAGTAAATCAATTCGGAATATTGCTAAATTGCTTAATTTATCCCATTCTACTGTGCAGTATGTGATAAAACACTTTTAAGAAGAAAATCGGATCGAAAACAACGTAAGAAAAGGTCGTCCGGCAAAGTTTACAAAACGTGATCAGAGATTTATAATTAGAAAATTTGAGAAAAATCCACGTTTGAGTGCTGTAAAAGTTTCTGCAGAATATAATGAAAAAATTTCTACTTCAATTTCACCTCAAACTGTTCGACGAGTTCTCATAGCAGCTGGATTACATGGACGTTCTGCCCGTAGAAAATTTTTTGTGACAAAAATAGAAAGCTTAGGCTTTCCTTCGAACTATCAATGATAAATAACCCCAAATGTATTGGAATAATGTCTTATTTGCAGATGAAAGCAAGTTTAGCATTTTTCGTTCCGATGGGCGTATAATTGTATGGCGAACAAAAAATGAGGAACTTAATCCCAATAAATTAGTAGGAACAGTTAAGCATGGCGGTGGAGGTGTCCTTGTTTGGAGGTGCATATCAGAATCAGGACTAGGTAATTTGGTATTTATTGATGGCATAATGAATCATGCTGTTTCTATAAATATTTTAAGAGACAATTTAAAATTATCAGCCCAAAATATGGGTATTGGAAATAACTTTGTTGTTTATCAAGATAACGATCCTAAGCACACGGCTCTCAACGTTCGCTGGTGTCTCTATAATTGTCCTCAAGTTTTGAAAACACCATCTCAATCGCTAGATTTAAACCCTATTTGGAGAGAACTGGAGGTTCGAGTACGAAAACACGACATTCACACGGAAAGTGAACTAAAAACAGTTATGATCAAAGAATGATGAACATTGATGCAGGAATTTCAAAAGAACTAGTGCAATCTATTCCATACGTTTAAAAGCTGTTGTGGATGCTAAAAAGGATATCCTACTAAATATTAATTTAAAGTAAAATTATAATATTTACTAATATGTAGAGATTCTTTACAAGTGTACGATGACTTTTGTGAGATAAAGTTTTTGTTACCTTTTTGATTATTGGTTTCTTAAAAATAAAGTTTTTACTGTTTTTCAAATATTTCATGTAGTTTAGACCTCTATTTCATTGAAAATCGTAAGTGTATGAACACACTTTACACACACACACACACACACACACACACATATATATATATATACTAGCTGAAAACCCGCACTTCGCTACGGAGTACATTCAAAGTAAAAACATCGGTCAATGTATCCAATTAATGCCAATATATATATAATAAATACGACGATTAATGTATATAATTGATGCAAAATATATATATATTTATAAAAAAATTGTAAGGGATATTTTTATAGACAAAATAATGTAGAAGAAGATATTCAAATTAAATCTAATATAAAGAATACTAAAGAATATAGTATAGTTAATATAGTACAGTTTCTAGAACATTTCTTTTACTGTATTTTAATATTTTTTTGGATAATGTCCAATCGTCTGCCGCATTAGCAAGAAAAAAAAATATTTTTTGTCTATTTAGTTTTTATGCACGTGACGATAAATTTATTTAAAGTACCAGAAAAGGAAGTCACGTGATCAGCATTTAATAAATTAAATTCTAAAAATTAATCTTTAAAAATTCACCAAAAATCAGGAACTGGAGGTAAAGATTCGAAAAAAATTTCCTTTTAAAGGAATTTTTATGATCTTTCTTGTGATATAAATTTTATAACCCTCAAATTATTATTTTAAATGCAAACGTAAAAAAAGTTTAAAAAAACAGATTAAAAATTTAATTAAAAAAAATCTAAGAAGAATTTTTGAAAAATCTTTCTTAGTGCACCCCTACACTATAAGAAGAATCGCCTTGCAAAATTTCACCCCTTCTGATCCAGCGGTTTGGTCTGTGCGTTGTATGTCAGTCAGTCAGTGAATGAATGAATGAATGAGTCAGTTACGGAGCTGTTTTATATATATACTAGCTGAAAACCCGCGCTTCGCTACGGAGTACATTGAAATTAAATACAACGGTCAATGTATGCAATTAATTAAAAAAAAATAAATATATATATATTTATAATAAATACGACGATCAATGTATACAATTGATGTAAAAAAAAACATATTTATAAAAAAATCGTAAGGGATATTTTTATAAACAAAATAAAGTCCAATCGTCTGCCGCATTAGCAAGAAAAAAATATTTTTTTGTCTATTTAGTTGTTACGCACGTGACGATAAATTTATTGAAAGTACCAGAAAAAGAAATCACGTGATCGACATTTAATAAATTAAATTCTAAAAATTAATCTTCAAAAATTCACCAAAAATCAGGAAATGGAGGTAAAAATTCGAAAAAAATTTCATTTTGAAGGAATTTTTATGATCTTTCTCGTGATATAAATTTTATAACCCTCAATGTATCATTTTAAATGCAAACGTAAAAAAAGTTTTAAAAACAGCTTAAAAATTTAATTTTAAAAAATCTAAGAAGAATTTTTGAAAAATCTTTCTTAGTGCACCCCTACACTATTAGAAGAATCGCCATGCAAAATTTCAGCCCTTTAGGTCCAGCGGTTTGGTCTGTGCGTTGTATGTCAGTCAGTCAGTGAATGAATGAATGAATGAATGAATGAGTCAGTTACGGAACTGTTTTATATATATAGACTAGCTGAAAACCCGCACTTCGCTACGGAGTACATTCAAATTAAATACAACGGTCAATGTATGCAATTAATGCCAAAAAAAAATATATATATATATATTTATAATAAATACGACGATCAATATATACAATTGACGTAGGAAAAAAATATATATTTATAAAAAAAATCGTAAGGGATATTTTTATAGACAAAATAATGTCCAATCGTCTGCCGCATTAGCAAGAAAAAAATATTTGTTTATCTATTTAGTTTTTATGCACGTGACGATAAATTTATTTAAAGTACCAGAAAAAGAAGTCACGTGATCGGCATTTAATAAATTAAATTCTAAAAATTAATCTTTAAAAATTCACCAAAAATCAGGAAATGGAGGTAAAAATTCGAAAAAAATTTCATTTTGAAGGATTTTTTATGATCTTTCTCGTGATATAAATTTTATAACCCTCAATGTATTATTTTAAATGCAAACGTAAAAAAAGTTTAAAAAACAGCTTAAAAATTTAATTTAAAAAAATCTAAGAAGAATTTTTGAAAAATCTTTCTTAGTGCACCCCTACACTATTAGAAGAATCGCCATGCAAAATTTCAGCCCTTTAGGTCCAGCGGTTTGGTCTGTGCGTTGTATGTCAGTCAGTCAGTGAATGAATGAATGAATGAATGAGTCAGTTACGGAACTGTTTTATATATATATATATATATATAAAACAGTTCCGTAACTGACTCATTCACTGACTGACATACAACGCACAGACCAAACCGCTGGATTAGAAGGGGTGAAATTTTGCAAGGCGATTCTTCTTATGGTGTAGGGGTGCTCTAAGAAATATTTTTCAAAAATTCCTCTTAGATTTTTTTTAAATAAAATTTTCAAGCTGTTTTTAACTTTTTTTACGTTTGCATTTAAAATAATACTTTGAGGGTTATAAAATTTATATCACGAGAAAGATCATAAAAATTCCTTTAAAATTAAATTTTTTTTTAATCTTTACCTCTTTTTGCTGAATTTTGGTGAATTTTTAAAGATTAATTTTTAGAATTTAATTTATTAAATGTTGATCACGTGATTTCTTTTTCTGGTACTTTAAATAAATTTATCGGCACGTCCATACAACTAAATAAACAAAAACTATTTTTTTCCCTTGCTAATGCGGCAGACGATTGGACATTATCCAAAAAAATATTAAAATACAGTAAAAGAAATGTTCTACTAACTGTACTATATTAACTGTACTATATTCTTTAGTTTTCTTTATATTAGATTTAATTTGAATATTTTCTTCTACATTATTTTATCTATGAAATTATCCTTTATGATTTTCTTATAAATATATATATATATATATATATATATATATATTTTACATGAATTGTATACATTGATCGTCGTATTTATCATATAATATATATATATATATATATATATATATATATTTGGCATGAATTGCATACATTGACCGTTGTATTTAATATGAATGTACTGCGTAGCGAAGTACGTGTTTTCAGCTAGTATTATATATAAATATATATATATATATATATATATATATGTATATATATATATATATATATATATATATATATATATATATATATATATATATATATATATATATATATATATATATATATATATATATATATATATATATATGTATATATATATATATATATATATATATATATATATATATATATATATATATATATATATATATATATTATACGTGTGTATGTGTGTTTGTGTTTAAAGTATTCCTTTAAAATAGCTATCTATCGTATAATATTTACTTTTACTATAACTTTCACAGCATATCATACAGTTGCCTATGTCTACAAATTTTTGTTAAATCGATATCTAATGATAATTGAAGCTTAATCTTCGATAAATATATTTCTTAGCCTGGAAAAAAAAATTGTTCAATGCCATTCAAATAAAAATACACATTTATTTATACTTAATTGAATGTTTGGAATTCAGCAAGTATTAAATTTGAATTTGCATTAGGTAAAATTAGCTTTACAGATTTCAGAACGGGAAAATTGCGAGAAAACATAGGTCAACTCTACCTGAACTTTCTATGCTGTTCGTATAATGCATGTTCTACAAATAGTACACAAATTTCAGTTTACTACAACAGTAAGTTCTGTATATTTGAAATTACAGTGGCAACAAATTTACTTACATATAAACACAGCCATTGTCGGTGACTTCATTAAGGGATGTCATATCAGTAAACTATTTACAGAGAACTAAAATTACGCAGGAATGAACAGTTTAGTACAATATATTACAAAATTTAATAATATAGTATTGTGTTTTATAAAATTCTATACTATATAATTAGAAGTTAGAAATCTCTGAAAATATATTCATGGAAACAAGAAAAATGAAACCTGCAAAAGTGTAGGGTTCATTGCAAACACAAAATAAATTTATTTCCTAAACGATTCCCATATAAGAATAATCAAACTATGGGGCAATTAGATACTTTATACACCAATGGATACTAGACTTTGTTAGATAGTAGTGGACAGAAGAACCCTACCGGGTCATTAAGAGTATAAATGCTTACATGAAACCCATTAACATCACTGCATTTTTAGGTCTGAAAATATACGTTTTGACACTTCCTTTTCTTTGCTTTCATGTAAGCATCATGTGAATCAAGATCATGCTTCTCAAGATAAATTCAACTTCCATTTTATTAAGGAATTTAATGAAGCATAATATTTAGGCTATTTGGTGAATTATCATAGCCATTTCTATCAAGTATAAAAAATTATGATTAGACGGTATTTTCTTGTGCATGACATATCGACAGGAAATTTTGAAGAAATTAAAAATTAATTATAATCAGTATTTATTAATAAATTTATTTATTTTGTATTTTCAAATCTATTCTCTTTTAAGGTGGAAGTATTATTTAGTAATATTTTCACCATGTATGTTCTATGCACAACAAAAAAAAAGATAATAGAAAGGTTATAAATGTCAAAGAAAAACAAAGTTTGAATTTAATGAGAATTATTAATATATAATCTTAATTTATGTTGTAATAAAATTATTGTTTTTCTTTCTTTATTCAGATAATTTGGTTCCTATTTAATTTCAGGGGGAAATATTTCAAGAGATTAAATATTCCTTTTTTCTCTTATAAAAACACGGAGAGAATAATATTTATACCCGTAATATTTTTCTTGGCAGTGGCTTATCTCTGCCCTTTTATTTCGAAAATTAAAATAAATTGTAATCTGTTCTTTGTAAGTGAGAAGTCATGTCCTTAAATGTTTAACAGAAAATTAGGAATATATCTTTCTTTTTTTATACGTTGTCCAATCTAAATTTTACTCAAGTGTGATTCATTTTCTCAATTGGGTTAAACGGTCTGAGCAAATGAAATCGAAAGGTAAAAATGCTACCTAATAAAATATTTAAAATAACAGGAAAAGCAAAAGAATTAATCTAAATCCACGTACTAAAAACAAAACAAATAGGTTTCAATAAGAGATTGAAATTTTTCTCTTCGTAGCTTTAGGTGTTTCCCATAGACCGCATATTTTGATATACCAATAATTAGTTCCCATATTCAGAGGACAATACCTCCCCTTCATTTTAAAGCCACTGGTCTTACAGAGAATATATTTTTCTTAAACCAACCTTCTATGAAATGATATTTTTTTAAAATGTCTGGTAACGTACTTTAATCTTGAAAAATATTCCTGGTAGTACTTAGCTACGAAAGCAGTTTATTATATTAAAGATGTAGGAATATTCGTACTTCAAAAATGTCCTTTCTTTTAGCAGTGGATAGTTCCTCTCATGAGTGGGAGATGTCTGGAGCGTGTGAACCAATCCCACTGTTTCTGTGCAGGCTCCATGTCTTTCCTTGACAGTATTTCATTAAGCACATTGTAAGGTATACACAAGATTCGATTCACAAGAATCGAACTTTTGAGTGAATTAAAGAAGCTGCTTCAGATATGCTAATTTTGGCATACGCGCTTAGTATAAATACCACGCAGCGTCATTAATGAAAAAAGGAAAAGGGAGGTTGTTAAGGTTGAAAAAGGTGTTATCCTGCGCTAGTGCTTTACGGGCCAGAAGTTTACGTGGCAGTACTGCTGGTTTGACTTACTGTTCGTGAGTATAAAAATATATTGTTCTTGAAAGCTGTATTTACATTCCGTACAAGTAGTACGCACGCTTATTGCTGTAAAAGCCAATTATATGTGCAGCGAATTCAATAAACATTATTTCATGTATAAACTGTGTTTGTATATAATTCAAATAGAGTGCTACTTCAAATTATATACACCCAAGTCTGGGTAGAAGTGAGCATAGATTCTCTATACTGGCGCCCGAAAAATATATATACCCTGGTAGTTAGCGTTAAATTTGTAACGAAGAACATAATTGAAATTAAAAACTGTGTACTGTGTACGTATATTGATAAAATTGTTGCAAGTACTTATATACTATTTAAAAAATGAGTGTTGTAGAACAAAATCCTGCTGGAAATTTTTCTCGGGTAATTATGGTTCAGCAAATTGCGCCATTCGAAGCCACCTTCAATGGCGGCCCCTCAAGCCAATTCCTAAAGAAAATTGAGCATTACTTTCAGCAACAATGCACCCCAGAGGGGGATAAACTTAAAATTGCTCTAGCCGCTTTAAGAGGTAGTGCATATCAGTGGTACACGTGTATGCAAAGCAGTAATCTGATTTTTGACTATTCGTCATTCAAGCAACAGTTTCTTAGCGTTTTTCCAAAGACCTTTAATCAAAGTGAAATTGAAGCGGAAATTTATTCGCTAAGGCAACGTGAAGGTCAGTCTGCATTAGATTTTGCTATGGAAAAGATTTCCAAGTGTGAGGAATATTTAGAAGAGTTGACGGAAGCGATAATCTTAAAAATAGTTATCCAACGTTTGAAGCCAAGTGTTCAAGATTTTTTAGATAATCAAACAATTACAAGCAAGGTTACCCTCCTTCAAGCTTTAGCTAAATATGACAATAGACATTTCTTCGCTACCCCTCACCGTCATTCAGGTACGAGAGATTTTATACACCCCAGCCAAAATTTTTCGCGAGTTTCAAATCGACATCGTGGACGGCATGATAGTAAAGCCCAACGTTATAGTAACATTAGTGCGCTTACATTAAAAAATGTGCAACTACCTTATGTGCACTTGCAAATTGATTCAATTCCCATAACAACTTTACTTGATACCGGCAGCGAAAGGTCGTACATGTCAGAAAAGTACTTCAAATCGCATTACGACATGAAGCGCTTAAACACACATAATAAATTACGAACACTTTCAGCTCAAGGTGAAGAATGTCAAATATTAGGCTCATTATTGACACACATTAGTATACAATCCCAAAAAAACAACCTTGTTTTTCATGTAATGCGAAATATGCAACTGGAGGTTATCCTAGGGATTGATTTTTGCTACTCGTGTAATGTAGCACTAAATTTCAAGCAGAATTCTATCTCGGTGCAGATGCACCAACAGTCCAAAGAAGCTGTGCTGCCCGTTCCGGTTGACTTGTCGAAAACGGACTTAAAAGAAAACGAAAAAGTTCGTTTACAGACTACTTTAAACAAATTTGCCGAGGTATTTTCAGACAAGCCAGGTATTACTCATGTTACAACTCACAAAATTGATACGGGAGACAGTCCCCCAATTCGTGCCCGCCCATATAGGTACGATACAAACAAGCAGAATGTTATAGACATTCATATTGATAAAATGCTTCGCCAAAATATTATTTCGCCGGTCGATAGTCCGTGGGCAAGTCCGGTTGTGTTATGTCGAAAAAAAGGCAACTTGTCTATTACTGATCCCGAAGCCTGGAGATTTGCAGTTGATTACAGGGGGCTGAATAAAGTAACAAAATTCTCTACATATCCTATGCCAATAATTGAGGATATTCTTCATAGTTTAAAGTCATTTAAATACATGACCACTTTAGATTTAACATCCGAGTTTTTCCAAGTACCTATGGCTGCTGAAGACGTTAAAAAAACGGCGTTTATAACAAAAAAAGGCACTTTTGCGTTTCGTCGCATGCCCTTTGGACTCAATGGGGCACCTGGCACATTCCAAAAACTTATGGATATAGTACTAAGGCCTGTTTTAGGAAAGAACGTTGCCGTATACCTCGACGACATAATTATTACGGGGGAAACTTTAACCGAGCACTTAGCTCTTTTACAGGAAGTGCTCTCTCTGATAAAACAGGCTGGCTTAACAATAAATACAAAAAAGTGTCAGTTCGTCCGCAAAGAACTACCGTATTTAGGATTCAAGATTACGCGTCAGGGCGTTCAAACGGATTCATCTAAAATCGATGCTGTAAAAGCGTTTAAAATCCCACAAACGGGAAAACAACTTTCGTCGTTTCTTGGTCTTTGCTCATATTACCGCACATTTATACCTGCATTCTCGGAAGTCGCCGAACCGCTTTACAAATTGCGAAAGAAACGCACTAAATTTACGTGGAGTTCCGAAGCCCAGAACGCCTTCCAAACATTAAAGCAGAAATTGATCCAAGCTCCGGTACTACGCCATCCAGATCACAAGCTACAATTCGTAGTGCAAACGGATGCTTCTAATGTCGGAATCGGCGCTGTACTAATGCAGGAAAACCAACCTATCGCTTTCACATCGCGAACTTTAAATTCCGCAGAACGAAACTATACAACCACTGAAAGGGAATGTTTGGCTATTGTCGTAGCACTCAAAAAATTTCGCTGTTATTTCTCAGAACAGCCGGTTCGGGTTATAACTGACCATGCTGCTTTAACCCGATTATACTCGGGCAAAAATTTTACGCCTCGTGTCATTCGCTGGGCATTAAAGATCCAGGAATACAACTTAATCATTGAGCATCGTCCGGGGAAAGGAAAGCTGGTAGCGGATGCTTTAAGCAGAGACCCAGAGGGGGAGTCGATAACTCAATGGGAAATGCTCACTTCTATTGTGCTAGATAATAAAACGCAGTTAAAAGAAGAACTTCGTAAAGACTTGGAATTCGGAGATATAGTTAAATACCTAGAAAACCCCGAACAATTTTCCGGAGTTAATTTGCATGCTATACAGGGTAGAGCACAGAACTATGAACTAGTCGATGATCTCCTTTTTTACAAATCATCCACAAATCGGAATGGTGAAATTCGTCCCGTCATTCTATGTTCAATGAGAACACACATTCTACATACTCTTCACGATTTACCTACAGCCGGCCATATGGGTATTCGAAAAACTTTTTCTCGACTTAATGAGGTGGTTTACTGGCCCCAAATGAGGAAGTGGGTCACCCAGTACGTTCAAAGCTGCGACACTTGTCAGCGTACTAACTACACAAATTACCACCCCGCGGGTTTTTTACAAAGTATCGTGGCCACGTTCCCTAATGAAATCGTAGGGATAGATTTATTAGGCCCATATCCCCGTAGTGCAAGTGGAAAATACAGGTTCTTACTCGTAATAGTCGACCATTTTTCAAAATGGACCGAAATTATACCCCTGCGTAGAGCCTCAGCCAAAGCAGTTGCTGATGCATTTACACATAATTATGTTTTGCGATATGGTGCCCCTGTAAAAATTATTAGCGATAACGGTGTTCAGTTTGTCAGCGAAGTTTTCACGGACCTGTGTCGCAGGCTTCAAATAAAACATGCAAAAATGGTCACTTATAGACCACAGTCGAATATTGCGGAGCGGGTAAATCGCAATGTAGTTAAAATGATTCGCGCATTTATACAAAACAATCATAAAACATGGGATCAACATATACAGCAGTTTGCGTTTGCATTACGTTCGGCCGTCCACGACTCGACAGCCAAAACACCTGCCGAAGTTTTTCTAGGCAGAAAGATTATCACCCCTTTAGACAGTCTATTCTTCGTACCGGGGCAAGCGCCTCAATTTCAACTAGCTGATATTCAGGAGATGCTTCGCGAGGTCAAGCAAGTTAATGACCAGATGCGGAAGCAACAGAAGATATACTACGATAAAAATCGTAGGGAGGAGAAATTTGAAGTTGGGCAATGGGTTTTAAAAGCCACCCACTCACTATCTAACGCCAGTAAAGGCATAGTCGGGAAATTTTGCCCGAAATTTCAAGGTCCGTACCAAATAAAAAAGGTAGCAGGCCCAGTGGTTACCTTACAAGAAGGCCAACAGCAAGTTCCCGCAAATATAGACCAGATTAAGAGGTATATAAACCGTGCAGACTATACCCTGTTTTCAAATCAAGTGCAACAAGGTTCACAAGGTTCACAAGATGCTGGACCCTCGGGGGTCACCAACGAAGACCGTCCTCCCCCTACTCACGATTCCGGTGATAACCTGCATGAGGGAAGCAGCTCCACTCCTGCACAGGAACCCCGGTCAGGAGTTAAAAGAAAGACTCCCATGACTTCTCCATCGTCGGCGCCCGACTCTCAGCCGTTCGAACATCCACGCAAGCGGGGGAAGCAGACGCAAAGGAAACGAAAGATCTCTGCCGCCCAACAAGATCCTCCTCCCAAGAGACCTCCTGTCCATCGTCAAGCCGGACCAGCGCCTCAGGACCAACGACCTGCTGCACGAAGGATGCCCACACGGTCAACGAACCCCTTTACTAGGACTGCGACCATCAAGAGAGGTTCAGCGGATTGGACAAACTGGTGCAGTGAAGTTGCTGCATTCATGAGGAACAAGTCTTGTATCAATTCTCTTATTCTAACTCCCACCCTTTAATAAAATCGAACCAAATTGGTTTGAAGTTCCCCAGTGTATATACTGTGTAAACATTTTGAGGGGAAGTGGTGAGGCACTGAAAAAAAAACGGTATACTGTTGTTTTATAAATTTTTGAAGGGGACATGTAGTGAAAAAAAATAATACATACTAACTACAGATAACAAACAACTAACATACTAACTTCACAAATCATAACACATGTACATTATAAATTGGGGGAGAGCAGATACAGTCAAGAAATGTCATGCTGTGCAATTGTGTTGTCACTTTTAATTAAAATAGATATTTTAGGGCGCAGTTGGCCAGCCCAGTATCCGCAACTCTGCAAATCCACTGTGTAATGGTGTCACCTGGACCCTTCGGGGTTAGTTTTGTAAAATGGTAGTGGCGTTTTTCCCCCACACAACGTGTGGAAGGTTTTTTGGCTTTGCCACCCATTATGTAAAAAGTCAGACCAGCACGCGTTTTCAATTAGTTAACTGAAGCCGTTCAGACCTCAGTTACCTAATTTTTTTTTTCGAGGGAGGCCAGTGTAAGGTATACACAAGATTCGATTCACAAGAATCGAACTTTTGAGTGAATTAAAGAAGCTGCTTCAGATATGCTAATTTTGGCATACGCGCTTAGTATAAATACCACGCAGCGTCATTAATGAAAAAAGGAAAAGGGAGGTTGTTAAGGTTGAAAAAGGTGTTATCCTGCGCTAGTGCTTTACGGGCCAGAAGTTTACGTGGCAGTACTACTGGTTTGACTTACTGTTCGTGAGTATAAAAATATATTGTTCTTGAAAGCTGTATTTACATTCCGTACAAGTAGTACGCACGCTTATTGCTGTAAAAGCCAATTATATGTGCAGCGAATTCAATAAACATTATTTCATGTATAAACTGTGTATGTATATAATTTAAATAGAGTGCTACTTCAAATTATATACACCCAAGTCTGGGTAGAAGTGAGCATAGATTCTCTATAACATGATGCAGCTTGAGTTACACAAAGCAATTTTATTAATTTCTAAATCCAATGTTACATGACTATGTTACTTTACTTAACTTATATTCAATTAAAACTTTAGTAAAAGATAAACGATACATTTGCGAGCACAGAATTACAGGTTCACTTTCCTGTTTAAAATGTTCGGACTATTCACCATTCATAGCTGTCTAAAATGAAAGTGGCTACTGCTGCTGCGAACTGATGTTCTACATATCTCGAGCTCGGAGCACGTCAAGTTGCCGGCGAACAAACTTTTACACGTTCTTAGCGCGGCACTCAGTTGCGTGCGCAACCCCCATTCAGTTTGTTGCTTCTTCGAACGCTTATCGAACTTCCCACACATTTATTTCGAAATGATCGGTGATCTGGTTGCGATCAAGCGAGCACAGATAGGACCACACCTGAAACACCTAAGTATTTCGGACCCTGTAAAATTACAAAAATGAAAGGTGGTAATACATACTATGTTGTTAAGGAAGGGTGTCATGAAGGACTTACTCACTCTACCACCTATGCTGAATTCATCAAACCATGGATATCCGGCTACAATTTAAAGTTTTAATTTAATTTAATTGACTTCAAAGACGGGAGAAGAAATTAAACTCTAAAAGACGCAATAATTCCGGAAAAAACGATTTTTTCCTTCAATGTGTATTCCGTAAAAATCATTCTACGTATTAAAAAAGTACTTGAAGAGGTTTTTTTTAATAAATGTAAAATTAAAAATATAAAACGTGTTTAACTTTCGATATGTCTGCCAAACAGACAGATCAATTCATATACATTATCTTTTGATTATTTTCAAAGAAACATGTCTTAGGGATTTATAAGAAATATGCTTGTAAATTTTGTTTCTTTGACTCCTTGAAACTTGACATGAACTACTCGGTTTTATTAAATATTTCGTTACAAACGGGAAAAAAAACTCTGTGTTGTCTAACAACTATCTTTAATGCATACGGTTCGCACCTCAGAGAAACATAATGAGAAAATA
Organism: Dolomedes plantarius; assembly: GCA_907164885.2. Taxonomy (NCBI): domain Eukaryota; kingdom Metazoa; phylum Arthropoda; class Arachnida; order Araneae; family Dolomedidae; genus Dolomedes; species Dolomedes plantarius. The sequence continues at coordinate 78,933,989 of OU015500.1, read as the reverse complement.
TCGTTCTCTTGCTCTGCTTTTCACAAAAGAACTAAAAAAACCTGTGAATCTATAGACTTTTTGAAATATAATAAGTCAAGGCTGTAGCCTGTACGTAAATGACAGTAAACTCTCTCTTTTCCCCACGAAAGCTATATGACATTGAAACTGTTCAACTTTGCATTGACGATTCAATCCTCCATAAAGGACATCAATTTCGTGTTCTACGTATTCGGTTAATTGTTGTTATTTTCGCAACACGCTATTATCGCTTTTGCACTGCCTTTTTAGAGTATTTGAAAATTGGGAAACGATATCTCTTTCTCAAATGATTGTTATTATAATATATATATATACACTCATGGACAAAAAAATTAGCGCACCAAGAAATAATTGCGGGATCGTAACGAAACTTGCAATGAAGGTACACGTCGGGGATATATGCAAATGATTAGAAATGCAGCGTGATTGCGCATTACGTATAGCCGGTAGAGAGCGTTGAACATCGTACTCTGTGGAGTATAAAACAGGTAACCAAAGCTTGTTTGAGTGTGCTGAATCATTTACAAAGGAAGAGCTGAGATAGACATGCCATTACGCCGTGTTTGAAGACAATATAAGTAGTTGTCGCAGTTTGAGAGGGGGATAATCGTCGGGATGATGGAAGCTGGGTGGTCAGCTAGGCGAGTAGCTCGTCAATTAGGCCGCTCTGATTGTGTTGTGAGGAGGTGTTGGGACCTGTGGACCCGAGAGTTGTCATGTACACGAAGACCAGGCTCAGGACGCCCTCGACAGACCAGTCGTCGAGAAGACCGCCACATCGTAAGAAATGTACGCGTACAGCCAACTGCTTCATCGGCCGCCATCCAGGCACAGGTAGCACCTTCACTAGGGGCCTCTGTGTATTCTCGAACCATACGAAGGCGCCTGGCTGAAGGACAGTTGGTATCGCGGCGCCCATTACGTGTGCTGCCCTTGACGCCCACCCATCGACGCCTCCGTTTGCAGTTTTGCCGCGCACGAGGAAACTGGACTGCAGCGGAATGGAACCAGGTCGTCTTTAGCGACGAATACAGATTCAATCTCGGCAGTGATGACAATCGTGTTCGTGTGTGGAGAGCCCGTGGTGAACGCTTCAATCCTGCCTTTGCTGTACAGCGACACATCGCTCCCACAGCTGGTGTGATGGTATGGGGTGCCATTGCCTACAATACACGGTCACCCCTAATATTGTTACGCGGCACCATGACAGCCTAGCGGTATGTTCATGAAATCCTGCAACCACATGTGTTGACACTCATGCAACGGCTCCCAGGAGCCATTTTTCAACAAGACAATGCTCGGCCTCATACGGCAAGGGTGTCACAAGACTGTCTGCGCACTGTTACTACTCTTCCTTAGCCTGCCCGATCCCCAGATTTGTCTCCAATCGAGCATATCTGGGATCATTTGGGACGACGAGTTGGGTATCCCACGAGTTTGAACGAACTAGAGGCAAGGTTACAGCAAATATGGAACGAAATGTCTCAAGACATCATACAGAACTTGTATGACTCAATGCCCGATCTATCGCATCGTGCATTCGCGCTAGAGGGGGTCCAACGGAGTATTAACTCCTCCGTTCTTTTGCCTTTTTCTCTGAAATAAATTATCCTTTTTCTTTGATTTTCTTATTATTTACTTATATCAATGTAGTCATTATGTATGTAAAATTTCGTTTCATTTTGACGACTCCTTCTTGGTGCGCTAATTTTTTTGTCCATGAGTGTATATATATATATATATATATATGAATATAAGAAGACTTTATTTCAAGTGTCCTTCTAGGAAATATGGTATGATATACTTTCCCAAGTATGATATACACTCCCCCCCCCCCAAGAGATGGTTTTGGTTGTAGGGTTGCCGGGTTTGACTTGGGTGTTGCCAATTTGTATTTTTGTTGTTTTTAGAATTTTGTCGTTGCTAGATTTGGTTTTCTCTCATGTTTTGCGCCGTATATTGGCAGCGTGAATGTTTTTTTTTACGTTCCTCAGTGCAGTAATATTATGTAGTTGCAACAGTTTTTGAGTTTTGCGTTCCACGTTTGAATTTTGCAATTTGATCTTCGTGAGCTAGGCTGTAGCGTGGATACTGGTTGTATATTCCAATTTATTCTTCTTTTATTCTTTTATTCTTTTTGTTATTGATTATTTTATTATTGATTATTTTTGTTCTCTTATTCATTATGCCTCCAGTATTTAGTGTAGTTGAAAAATATCAGGGGATCTTAGTGTCGAAAATTGAGGCGAATTCTAATGGTAATTCTAATTTTTGAGGAGGGAGACCAACAATTGTAAAACCGGGGATAGTTAACAACATTTTTTTATTTCATTTGATTCAGGATGCACAGTTGCTTTTTAATTATTTGGCGGAGGCTGGGTTGTTAAAGAGCGCGAATTGCAAAAAAAGTGGGTCAGAGATGAGGATTAAAATTAAAAGTTCATATTCTGATGGTTTTACATTTGTTTGTAGGAAAGTTATTGGGGGGGAGGGGGGAAGCAATGTCACACTGAGAAATCTATTCGGCATATTCATTATTTGAAATACACTGACTTTTTTTAGCGGGGTTCCAGCTTTTATTTTTTTGTTTTTCATGCTTTTCTCTGGTTGTACAGTTTTAAAAATGCGTATTTTGGAGACTTTCTGGAATTTTCCGTTCCTAAAACACGCGTTCTGCTTGGCGACAGAAAAAAAATCCCCAAAATCGCCAATGGGGGGGGGGATACCATACTAGTTCCGGAAATATTGCTTCCTAGTATATACATATGTACATACAAACATTTATACACACACAATATACATATATATATATATATATATACAAAGTTTACCCATAAAGTAACCGGCCAATTTTTTTTAAATAACAAAAATATTACTCACCTTCAAATCAATTTATCTCCTTCAAAATAAATCGCCAAAGGAGTCTATACAATTTTGTCAACGTTTCTTCAAGTCATCGAAACACTGTTTATAGGCGTTGGAACTAACCGTTCGCAAAATTCGTGTAACGTTTGATTTAATATCCGAGACGTTTTCACATCTCTGTCCTTTCATGGATTTTGCATTTTTTGATTACAAAGGACTTATTCACCACGAATTTGTTCCTGATAATGAAACAATTAATCAATGTTTTTACAAAGAAGTGCTTTTTCGATTAAGAAACAGGTTAAGGTGAGTTAGGAAGGAATTGTTTTGATTCTGGGCAATGGTTTCTTTTACACGATACTGCTACGATACTCTAACACGATAATGCCCCATGCAGCAATTTTCGTACAACAATATCTTGCTAAGCATTCAATTACAGTGATAAATCACCCACCATATTCTCCCGACTTATAGTCAGCTGATTTTTTCTTTTTTCCGAAGCTTAAGATGACCACGAAAGGACAGAGATTTGAAAAAGTCTCGGATATTAAATCAAACGTTACGCGTATTTTGCGAATGGTTAGTTCCAACGCCTATAAACAGTGTTTCGGTGACTTGAAGAAACGTTGGAAATTTTGTATAGACTCCTTTGGAGATTATTTTGAAGGAGATAAATTTATTTGAAGGTGAGTAATATTTTTCTTATATATAAAAAATTCTCCGGTTACTTTATGGGTGTCGTATTGCTCGTCCATTTTAATTATAGGGCATGATTATTTGGTGGTAGTACAAAGATTATCTATCAAGGGGTATTTGTTTGCGTTGTGTTATAATTATTTTATTTTGTTACCCAAGGCTCTGGACGCAATTAGCAATTAACGAACAAATTTTTAAACCAGTTGGATCTGCTACATCAACCTTGCTCCACATTAAAAAAACACCCAGCAGATAAATAATTACTGAAACAAGGTTTAAAACAAAAAAAAACTTATTTATTTACAAATTGCCCAAATATTTACATCTCATCAAATTTTAATTTATATCATAGGTGCTCTGTTCACTATCAACAGGGTTCAATTTAGTTTGATTTCTGATTCAGGAAGCGTAAATACAAACTACACAAAATTCTAAAAGCACCTATCCAAATTAAATACACGATATCTTCAAATACGTGAAACTCACACTAACTATCAAAAGGCAAACGGGGGATCTGAACTAAACAAAATCAAATAAAAACACTCACGTCTTTCAGCTGAGAGCGACTTTAGGGTTCTGTGATAACACTGGTAGGGACTCTTTCCGTGACGTCAGTTTGCACTCTGTAGGTTCTCTTTAGTTTGATAGGTGACTCCTCCACGCTGGGGTTAGCTTTAACTGTAGGCGTACTGGAGGCAATCTTCTCTGCTATCCCTCTCTTTATTTCGGATTCGGGCTCAGCTATCACTCGTTTCTCCACACGTGCTTTCTTTCTCGGGAAAGGATCCACCGAGCTCCGTCGCATCAAACCCCCTTAATTTTATTTTGGCTCCGGGAATATTCCACCGGACTAATGGGGCAAACAAACAGGGACAGGTTATTTTTCAGCCGACCCAGGGAAGGTCTCCTGGACTCCGACTGTCCGACTTCCTTTTACTTCTCCAAAAAATCTCACTTTAATTATTTTAATTCTCTCACAGTTCCCGCCTCCGGAATCTCTTCACTAGCCATTCAGGAAACTCTCTACTTTTTTATTTGTTAAGTCCCAACACCTACAAGCCTCTCATTTGCTGCCCTCATTCTTGATCAAAAACGCCCCTCTTACGCAATAATCCAGACAGCTGATGACCACCCGCAAGACAAACCGCTAACCCTCGTGGTCTACCAACGAACCCCGCTATCAATCTCCTCCAAAGTGTCATTGTTGCATAATGTCACAAGTGATGCCATCCACAGCTTATCTGCGTCTGGAATCACAGACCCCACATATGCTAGCCCTAGAATGCATGACTTTTTATTTTTTTACAAAAAAAATATATGTGTTTCTAATAGCCGTATATGTTTCAGGAAAAATAATAAAAAAAAAATTAAAATCAATTTTATTAATTAAATTTAAATAAATTTAAACTGTGCCAAATGGCTACATTATGAAACAAACATTTAATTTACTAAAATTTGAAATGTGCCAAATGGCTACACCATGGCATAAAAGTTTATATTGCAAAATCGTTTTAGGATGCAAGAAAGGCAATGCAAATATTTCATATCATGGTTTGTCAGAAAAAAAATAAAATATTGGAAGCCATATTTGTATTTTTTACCTTAAACACATAAATGGTACTTTACAAAACAGTTGTTGTTCTTGTTAAGGCACAATGGTACTGAACATTTTAAGCATTTCATCCGAGTGAAACCTTTACAAGACTGTATTTTACACCTCTGTTTTGAGTCTAAATGTTCAGGCCAATGATCTATCTTGTCGTACCTAACATCAGTTGGCGGATTTTTGCAACTCGCTTGTGCCTTGCGTTTTAATTCTGGTTCAATTCCATTGGAGGGTCTCCCACGCTTTAATGTCTTTATTTCTCCATAAGAGCAGAGCGTCTCAGCCAAATTAATTCTGAACTCATATAGCTTCATGCATTTGTCTTTATCTCCTGTATCTTTATGTACACGTCTATACAAGATCCAAGAATTTATAATCGTGAGGTCTAAGATATGATAAAATAAACGAAAATACCACTTTCTTGATCTTGTTATTATTTTGTACCGTCCGAGTAGGCTGTCTAAAAGATCCACACCACCGATATGCTTATTATAGATGCTTATCACATGAGGGCAAGTAACAGATATTTTACATTTTCTTTTACGATCATATCTTTCTATTTTTGTCACAGGATTCATGCCAGCAAATGTGGATAACATAAGAACACATTTATTATCCTGCCATCCCAAATTAGATATTTCAGTTCCATCAACATTGGCAATGAATTCTTTAATTGCACCTCTTGGTTCAGATTTCATTTCAGTCACAGATGGTATTTTACAATCTGGAATCCGATTTCGTCTTACAGTTCCAAGACATAATATTCCTTTATTTTTTAAGTATGTCATTAAATCTATTGAAGTGTAGTAGTTGTCAAAGTAAAGTTTATGATTAGCATGTTCAGTTACTGAACGAGTTAATCTCACTACAACATTACTACTTGCTCCGAGATCTTGTTCATTGGAAAGATGATTCATGCCATTATCTGCTCCAGTGTAAATTTCAAAATCGTAAGCGAAACCAGATACCCCACTAAGCACAAACAATTTAAAACCATATTTATGAGGTTTATTTGGCATGTACTGTTTCATATGATGCCTAATTTTGGTGGCGCACATTTGTTCATCAATACAAATCGATTCTTCCATAGGTATTGATACACATTTTTTTTTTACTGAATCAATAACAGGACGTATCTTAAATAATTTATCTTGTTTACTTTGTTCTGTCAAACTCATATTATCATTGAAATGTAAATATTGTCTTATCTTTTCAAATGAGTGGAGTGTCATTGTATTTTTCACTAGTGGAATGCCAACTGTTGGATTCCAATACATTCTGATGTTCATCAATACAAATCGATTGAAGTGTAGTAGTTGTCAAAGTAAAGTTTATGATTAGCATGTTCAGTTACTGAACGAGTTAATCTCACTACAACATTACTACTTGCTCCGAGATCTTGTTCATTGGAAAGATGATTCAATGAGGGATAAGAGAAATGCATGTTATAAGAAACATGTCATAATGCTACTGCAAACGATTATTCCCAAATATTTTCGGATATCAACAGAATTTACAGTGACGGGTTTGTTTGGGTTTTTTTGTGCACTGTATAAGCTTGTTTGTTCAGCAATCAAATCATAAAGTTCTGGTTCAAAAAAATAAGAGAAAAAAACATAAGGAGTTTTTAAAGAAATAATACTTTCAGGAATCGAAACATCCTCAGTAAATTCAAGATCCTTTTCATTGAGCTCTAAGTTTCCTTTTTTCCATAAAATTTTTTTCTTATCTTTTTTCTTCTTTACATTAACACCTTCAAATTTTGAAGTTGAGGGCAAGCACAGTTCAGTGTAAGAAATATTTTTATCATTTATCACAGTCTGATCTGTAATATCATCTTCACTATCGCTTTCATTATTGAAAACTGTAGTTGGATCAAAGAGGGGATCTTCATCGCTATCTTCAGAAAATTCACTACCACTTGACAATGCATCCCATATTTCATTAGTCAGCAATTTTTTTTTACCATCCTTATCTCTAAAATAATTTTTTTCCATTTTAACTACGAAGAAACAAAATGCATATCACACTATAACTAATCAAAGATCGATGTAAACAAATAATGTAACTGAAGAGTTGAGTTGCATCCGACTTCTGTATTCGCATAATGTTGCCGAATGGAAACAAGTGTATTTTAGGTCGAAATTAATCTCTTAGTGACAAAAATCACATTATAACAACTCTGTTATAAAAATAAAAGTCCATTTTTACCAATATATTTTTTATGACACAACAAAAGTATATTTTGTTATTATTTTTAATACTAGAACTATTCATGATACAGCCATCTTGGAAATTTTTGAAGTTTCCAGTTTAAACCTACTTCTAGTACCGCTACTGCCATCTATCGGACATTTCTAGAGTTTTTCATTGAAAGCACCTAAAATTGATTTCCAAATACGTAATGTTGCCGTTTGGAACGGTTAGTGAACACATTTTTAGTGGAAATAAAGATGTGTTGCCAAATGGCTACGCGATGCACCGTAGGGCTAGGCTCATAAAACTTTCGTAAATTGGCTAACATCGCCGACAAACGCCATGCCCTATAGTCACGTCGGCATCAAAGTAGTTACCGACCTTACACACAAAATGTAATGAATCAAGCTTTCAAACTTTTTATTTTCTTTTAAAATATTAATTTTAATTTTTTTTAAAGTGCTTCATTACAATGGGCGCACCTTGTATATATATATAGCAGATGGCAGAACCATTCCGACCACTGCAGTTCGTTATATAACGCTAGCATGTCCTCCAGCGTTGCTAAGCTGCCGGGGTTAAAGAGTAAATACAGAGCCTGGGAAAACACGTTGCCAAAAAGACGTATGTTGGGAGTTGAAAGATCGGGGGGGGGGGGAAATGGCGAAATGATGACGATTGAGCTAAGGTTACGTTTAAAGTTTAAAGAATAAATTGAATTAGTTAAAAATGAAAGTATGATCATACCCGGCCTACAGACACGACTTCATTATGATGGAAGTCAAATATATTCCAGCTAAAATCCATTACAATAGTCGACAGGATGTGGGACAACGGTGAAATACAACGGATTTCCAATCCATTCGAGAACAAAGGGAAATTCTTTAAAGTGATTCCGTTTTGTGCTTTTATAAGATATGAGGAGTTCTTATCCAACAGAGTGCGACTATGATTTTGGTGATTTTGAACTGAAAAGGAAGATGAAAAGAAAAATTGACCTTAATATTAAACCATAATATTCAAAGGGACTCTTGACCATCATCAAAATTTATAGGGATCGCTTCTAGAACTTCGAAAGAAAGTTTAAACGATTAAACAATGCTGAAGATTTTATTTTCAAATTAATTTGAATTTGGTTAAAAATAATAATTATAATGTGATATAAAGTCTCTAAAGGTAAGCTTATATTATGATTTAAATTTTGTAATTGAAAGGAATTTAAGATTTATGATTTTCGTAATAGCACATTTTGATGTAAAAATAGAGATGTTACTTGAAAAGGTGAAGTCAGAATCTTAACTAAAAACAGTGTAAAGTTGGGAACAAGATAAAACCATTATTTTTAACACTGAACTATGCTACAACTAAAGGATTTGGGTATTTAACTTTTTCTAATGACACTTTCCAATTGGTTTGTTGTTGATTTTCCTTGAACATTTTCAATTTTCTTTGAGTTATTTAGACTGTTGAATTAAATCCTTTTATTCATGTGCGAGATTTTGTTTAGAATTTGGCTAAAGGTTTATGATTTTAAAAGACTTATTTAATGATTTATTCTTAATTAACTAGGTAATACTTTCAAATTGATAAACCGAATAAAAATTGAGAAAAATCTGGAGCGTGTGTGGAAGAAACATAATAATGTATTAGAATATGAACAATTGTGAAATTTTTGAAAATTTTTAATTCCGTTAATTGCTATAAAATTATGAGTTGTTTTGTAAAAAATTGTGAAGACTTACATGATATTGGGAACCTTGTGAGTAATTTCTCTTCATATTCTGGTTCCTTCAGAGCTGGTGAGAGCTTTTTTTATATTTGATTTTTGTAAAGTGATTGTTTTTCATTTACATAATGATTAATTTCATTATGAATATGTCTTGGTAAATTAAGTGAATTTTGATTTACAAAATATTGTTTTAAAAATATTATATAGGTAATTAGAATTTTAGTAACATAATTTTGGGATACTGAGGAATAAAATATTGAATTTGTAACCTATTTTTTTCATTGAGATAAAGTGTGAAGGATTATGATAAAATGTTTTAATTTTAGTAATGACAGAATTATGTTAGTAATGTTGAATAAAATATGAATAATCTAACATATTTGATCAATTGAATATAACTTAAAGTTGTTGAACAAAATATTGATATTTTTAACTTATTTTTTCAATTTAGATATAGTTTGCGGTTATTGAATTAGTTATGGAAATGATTATGAAATGTGCATGAATATTAATAAAAACAGATTTTGTTCTGAATAATGTAGGGAGAAATTTGAAGGGTAATTATGTAAAGAATATGTTAACAATTTTGATTCCATACTATCTATCCATACTATACTATTAAAGATCCATACTATACTACTATAGACCCAAATTAATTTTTTTATCGTATGTTCTAAGAGTCTCATTTAAATTATACAATGTTGTTTGATCCTACATTAGACAAACTTCATTGGTGTAATCTGTGAACTGTAAACGTTTTCATTTTATTTCTATATGGTTATTGTGTATTTTTAAATGATGATGTTGATAATATAAAAGCAAGTTGATAAGGACTTTGAGAATTTTGATTTAATAAGAATATTTATATTGAATCTTCATGATATTTTCTTATAATTGATATTTTTTACTGTTTTTATCTAGTGATATTTTCTAATAATTGGTGTAATATTATTTTGTTTATTTGTAAAGACATCCAAGTTTCTTCATGTAATCATCTCGGAATTGCATTGCCGTTAATCTTTGGTCTCGATTGGTTACATAAGTAAAATGTAACCAAATATCAGCTCAATCAAGTTAGGTACACGGAAGGATTAGGTCTAATTGGGCTTTAATTTCCTTTATTATAATTTAGACTTTTACGATTAATATTTCAATTGTTTCTCTTCTGTGGACTTTCCATGTGGTAAGACCCTCCTGTGTGTGCAAGCCTTCCTTTGAGGGGAGAGGGGAGTTATCACGACTTGAACTTACTTAAATGGGGAACACACTGTTAACGGGAAATTAATCTAATGGAAGCACCATTCAGACCACTCTATTATGTTGAATGACGCTGACATGTCCAACAGCGCTGCTAATCTGCGGGATTAAAAAGACAGACCCCGGGAAAACGCGTTGTCAAAAATACGTATGTTGCGTGTTGAGAGATCGAGGAAAATGTCTAAATGAGGACGACTGAGCTAAGGTTACACTTACAGTTTGAAGAAAAATTGAATTAGTTAAAAATGAAAGTTTGATCATTCCCAGACTCCATACATGACTGCATTACGAATGAAGTCAAATATATGCCAGTTAAAATCCGTCACACACACACACACACACACGCATATATATATATATATATATATATACGTATATATATTTGCTCATCATTCTAAATAACTTCTTCTAGGAAATGTTTTATTTTCTATTCGCGTTTCACGAAAGTTTTTACTTAATGAATAAAAACATTTCCTTTTTCTCCACTTATTTTGATTACTTTTTTGTGTGGTATTAAATGTATCCCTACGACAAACCTATACAAGATTAAAATTTTGCCCTTTTTTGTGCAGAAAAATATGAAAATCGCCCACGGCTGGAGGGTTAAAGAATTACTAAAACGTAGTGAAAAGTCAAATATTGCCGTTAAACCATACGATAGAATACTTTATAATTATGAAGAATATGTCGATTTGTTTGAAACCTGAGTCCAATACGATTAGTTTAAAAATGTGCTAGGTTCGATTGCTTCTACCTTCAGAGAATTATTAGAATAATTCCATTGGGTGGCTAATTATGAATTTTAAAATCTTTTTAAGTTTAGCATTTAATATTAATTAGATTTTCTTGATGCAAGATTAGAAGCAGAAGAAATTTTATAATTGATGGAGTCTCGTGTAAATAGTAGTTACATCCGAGTAACTAAAATTATACGGAATAATAGTTTATTTTACGGAATTTTTATATTCTTGTTCTTTATTGGCATACATTCAATCAAAATATTTTCTGCTACAGTAATGTCTAGAACATTGTCTTAATATAAAAATTCTCAAACAGACATGAAATATCCTTTTGTTGTTAAAACTGAATCTTAAGTATCGGTCACTGTAGTCTTATTTAAAGATAAAAAAAATGATAAATGTACATAAGAATATCACAGACATAAATCATAAATCATAATTGATGTGACCCTTTAAAATAGACTTGGCACGAGTTGTAAGTTCACAAGGCGCCATCGAAAAAAACAGTGATTTTTTCATGTTGAAACGCGATTTCGGAAAATAACAAGCTGAAATAAAAAATGATATCTAGAAATAGGTCGGATACGTCGTTAATATCACTGTTCAGCATATGCGAACAGATAGTGTAAAAATATCTGAATAAATATATTTTTTAACAAGTTTAATAACTATATAGAGAATCTATGCTCACTTCTACCCAGACTTGGGTGTATATAATTTGAAGTGGCACTCTATTTGAATTTTATACAAACGCAGTTTATACATGAAACAATGTTTATTGAATTCGTTGCACATATAATTGGCTTTTACAGCAATAAGCATACGTACACTTGTACGAAATGTATAAACACAGCTTTCAAGAACAATATATTTTTATACTCACGAACAGTAAGTCAAACCAGCAGTACTGCCATGTAAACTTCTGGCCCGCTAAGCACTAGCGCAGGATAACACCTTTTCAACCTTAACAACCTCCTCTTTTTCATTAATGACGCTGCATGGTATTTATACTAAGCGCGTATGCCACAAAAATTAGCATATCTGAAGCAGCTTCTTTAATTCCTTCACTCAAAAGTTCGATTCTTGGGAATCGAATCTTGTGTATACCTTACAACTATTACCACAGAACTTTATGTTAATATGATTAATATTCTGTTTTTATTAGTTTAAAATTACACAATGGATATAGTGTTCGAAATTTTTTTAAAAATTTTATTATTGTCTGTTTTAATTAGCATGTAGTTCTTATTGATAAAGTACAATGAGAGAAAAAAGCTTGAGTTATATAAAATATATTTATTATATAAAATATATTTTAAATATCAGTTCCTCGATTTTAAATTTTATTTTTACAAACCAATAAAAATTTTTATTCTCTTTTTCAAATAACATTATTTGAAGGTTTTTTTGACATTATATAAAGTTTTAAATTATAGGTTTAGCATATGCATTCTTAATAAAGTACATTATATCATTAATTTTATTACATAATATTGTTTCATTAACACTATTTTGTGAAAATTTGTTATTAAATATTTAAAGAGAAAACATTAAGGAATAACGACATTTACGATATAACTTCAAAGTACTTTGAGAAATCAATGCGAACGCTGATCGGATGTTTGACGATGTTTTAGAAATTATTATTTTTATTTAATTCCTTATCGTTACAGCATTCTTATGTACTTTAAATGTTATTTAGGATAAAATTATCTCTCCATTCTTTAAATAATTTTGATACCCTCTTTAGAGTATTTTGTGAAACAGGAATTGCGTGGTTAAAACTCTTTGGTGAGTCAAAATGCTTATTAAATTTATATCTAATAAATTAATATTTCAATTCGCACATTCAAATTCTAATTGTAATCTAGCTAAAACAGAAATGGTAAATTTTACGATTAATACTTCTGTTTTTCACTAAAGCTGCCGTTTTTACACGGATGCATGTTATTTTATATCACTCACGAATACGTTAGAAAAAACTGGGTATATTCGTGTATAAGATAATATGCTTTTTTTATTATAATTATGAGGTAGCCTGAAAAGAGATAAAAACGATCAAATTAAGTTTTCTCTTTGCTTTTCATGAAGAAGTTGTTATGTCAGCGATAAATGATTAGAAGTAATTTATAGCTCCTTTACTCGCAAAATCTATTTCTACGGCAATTTAATGAGTTCCATTTACAAATTTTTCTGACGCGAACTTAAAAAACGCTAAACGGAATTGTCTAACTAAAAAAGAATTAAAAGAAGAAGCTTTTATTTTAAACTGTTAAATTAATTTTTGACTGTTTTGATTTACTGTTACGTGATACATATCAGCTTTGAATGCTACACTAAAATTGCACTTTTTGAATTTTGAAAAGGCATTCATTAACTGAATGACTTCTTTTTTTACGGTGATACAAAACCATTGCCTGTGGTGTTAATGGCATTATAGTAACACATGAATCGCAAAAATAAATAATTTTCTTTTGACATTTCCGTTTGCTAATAAAAGCACTAAAGCAGTTAGAACATTCTAAAACTATTTATAAAACTAAAGAATTTTGATAAGGGAATTTAATTATGTTTTACGGTCTCTGTATGAAGTCATCATGCACTGTCTGAAGTGTTGCTCCATAGTCCGATGCACAGTATCAAGATGCACTAAGTATTGCTGCCGGTATTAAGGCTGTTGATAAGCTTTAATATTGAATCTATGCACACAGATGTCATCCTGAACACCTCCACAGTGCAACTTAGTATCTGACATTAGGCCTTTGATGTACATTAATTCAATTCTATAATTCTTTTGTGTGTTAATATAGAATCTTTCCCATTATTGAAATTTCAGTAAAGGAAAATTACATTAATTATATTAATGGAAACTTAGTTTTTCGGTTCACCAAGAAAATCCCAAATGGGACAATTCAACCGAGATAATTACCTATTGCAAGCATATGATTCAAATGCAGATTAGTTAGAGCGTACTTATTGTGCTAAGTGCAACTAATTATGTAATATTCGAATGAATAGATCATGATTTCCTACAGTAACTATTTTATAGTATAATGATTGGGAATAGAGACAGAAACTATCCTGCTTTATTAATAGTATTAGCATTTGATATACTGTCATTAAAAATTACTTTAAAATACTGGAGAAAATTATACATTTCAGTTATTCGCACTGCGTCATGAAGCCTTGATCAATACGACTATATTTTAGATTAGATCATGACGCCTTCATATGAGATTTCTAGGATCAAAATGTAAATGCACAGATATATGTTTATAAGGATCTAAACTTAAATGTTATGTGAACTGATATCTGTTTGTTATAAAATACGTAAGTAATCAAAGAGTATCATTACTACAAACTATACACATTCTCATAATTTTAACTTTTTGTCTATTAGTTTCACTTGTCGTATCGAGTTTCATTTTCAGACTAATGCTATTTGTTATTATGAGACTTATGTTATAATATAGGATGTTATAAAATAATATTATTTCTTACGCGTATAACATTCGAGAAACAAGTTTGTAAACTCAAAGAAATAGTTATCTTGGTACATATTTGCTCTTTCTGATATCTTACAACTGAATCCAGTATTCTTACACAGAGAAACATTATGTAATATTCAAAAAAGGGAAAACTATACCAGTAGAAGGAATTTTATCTTTCCGTTTGACTTTAAGGAGTTACTTCTTCGAACTCAGTTTCAGCTTCTTCAAGGTAAGAGCTCTCTAGGAAGGAAAATTGATGGATTTCTTTAAACAGATATATTGTATTATTGTATGAGTAGTATTGAGATTTAATATACAGTTATGATATATTTGTTTCCATTGATAGTTATTTTTTTTTACTTCATGAAAATTATCCGGAATAATTTTGTGTACTGTTTGCAAAACACATTTATTTTAATTCATTGATCAATATTATGGATAACATATTTTGATTATCATTAAAATAATTAAATATTAAAATAATTTTGTCTTACATTTAGAATACCGTAGCAGATTTCAAAATTGCCACGATATATTTTCAATATTCCCCACGATATATTTTCCCCATTATCTATAGAATTAAGTTCTGGGTGCTATTTTTTGTTTTAACTTTTGAAACAATTATAATGAACATATAACTGCTTTTATGAATTTTTATATTTTGTATATATATATATATATATATATATATATATATATATATATATATATATATAAGGATAATTATAATGCAAAAACAATGAAATTGCTTTTTATAGGATTTCCTTATAAACAATATTTTTTTTCTTCAATGGGTAGAACTAATATTACCAGGATCGAACGCGAACTTACGCGTGAGTAAGCTACGTAAAACTGACCAGGGGAGAAACAATTTTCCTTAAATCTACCCCAACGTATTTAAAGTATGGCCATGAGACTTATTTATCGTTATTGCGAAGTATACTTTGAGGGGAAATTGCAGTCTCTTAAATTTAGGGGGGTGGTCAGTGGGTATTAGAGGAATGCGTGGCTCGAACACTTTTTCTCCTTCAGTACACCCGGTTAAAATAATGGCTTCTATTAAATTTTTATGCTGGGATTTTACTTGTAGTCTAATGCCATTACACAATTTCGGTGGTTTCAAATTCAGATGGAGCGTTACGGATATGCCCTTCTGCAAAAAGAGCTTATGGTATGGAAGACCCGGTGGTTTAAAGGAATTTAAAATATCTACCGGATAGTTAACAGCATCATATGAATTACCGACAGTGTCTATCGATTTGTAGACTATTTCTTCCCCGTCAAAGGACTTTAGCAACATTCCATTAATGAACACAGCTTGATTGTTTTTTTGGAGTCAAAATGTCCGTTTCACAAAACCCTTCTATAGGCTTATTCTGTATTTGAGCAATGCCTGGATAGATGTAATCTATCAGTTCCTTGATGGTAGTCAAAAATTTGAATTCAATTCTTAAAAAACTTCTCTCTCATTTAGTGTCGGGGTTAAATTTTATCTTTTACTGTATTTTAAATATTCGAAAAATGAATTTTTATGTTCTTTCTCACGATATAATTTTTTTAGCCATCAGATAATTTTTTTTTAAATGCAAACTTAAAAAATGTTATGAAAACAGCTTAAAAATTTTATTTCAAAAAATCTAAGGAGAATTTTTCAAGAATATTTTTCAGTGAACTCCTAGACTATAAGAAGAATCGCCATTGAAAATTTCAGCCCCTTATGTCCAGAGGTTTGGTCTGTGCGTTATCTCTCATTCAATCAGTCACGGAACTGTTTTATAAATAGATATATGTAATGAACCTACTGGTCAACATCTTCGAAGATATTTGAAACAGTTAAATGGGTATTCGGCTAGCACTTGGGTTCACTTTTGTAGTCAGACATGAGTAGCATAAGATTCAAACCAAATAAATCATGTGGTGGTAATAATAGATTCATTCATTTATTCACCTTATCGTCATTTAAACTTTGAAATACTTTATAACAAATATAAAACGAGAAAGACAATATTAAATGTTGAGAATCAATGGAATAGGAACAAAACTCGGGTGTCGTTATTATTATGTGATAATTAATATTAGTGTGGTGTTTTTATTATACGCACGCACACACGCACGCACGCACACACACACACACACACACACACACACACGCACACACACACACACACACACACACACACGCACACACACACACACACACACACACACACACCGCTGCACTAGCTTAAGCGGGTGACGATCCATGGTGCGAATAACCCGATCAAGGTGGTCCTATAGATTCTCGATTCGGTTCAAGTCCGGGGAATTTGCTGGCCAAGGGAGTACGGTAAACTCATCCTGGTTCTCTCCGAACCACGCACGTACACTGCGAGCTTTATGACACGTCGCATTGTCCTGCTGGTAGGTGCCACCATCCTGAGGAAAGAACATTCGCATGTAGGGGTTAACATGGTCCGCAAGGATAGATGCATACTTGTGTTGATCCATCGTGCCTTCCACAATGATGAGTGAACCCAGAGAATACCACGAAAACATTCCCAAGACCATAATGCTATCTCCTCCAGCTTGGACCCTTCCGGCAATTGTTGCAGGGTGTTTGCTTTCAGACGTGTCACGCCGTATACGCAACGTGCATCTGTCCAATGTAGCATAAAACGTGATTCATCGGAAAAGCCACCTGTCTACACTCAGTGGAAGTCCAGTTGCGGTACTGGCGTGGAAATTCCAGCCTTCGTCGCCGATGAACAGCAGTCAGCATAGTTGCATTAACCAAGCGTCTGCGGCGGAGGCCCATACGCAGCAACGTTCTCTGAACCGTCGTTGTGGAGACACTGTTGGTAGCCCCTGGTTCATCTGGACAGTCTGTTGCTCAACGGTTCCACGTCTATTCGCCCGAACGCATCTCCGCAGCCATCGTTCACCTGTGCCATCTTTGGCCCATGGTGCACCTTATTTGCCACGTCTCTGATTTTAGATAGTGCCATTTTTCCATGCACGGTATACTTTTACTACGGCGGCCCTTCGAACAGTTCACAAAATTAGCCGTTTCGGAAATACTTCCACCCTTGGCCCGAAAACCAATAATCATGTCCTTTTGGACATCGGATAAATCGCTCCGTTTCTGCGTGACTGCAAGAACTGAAATGTTTTGCGAATGCCTACAACGCACTTTATATATCCACCAAATTTATTGATGACACGTGCCTTCTTCGATTGGTTATTTAACGTTGACGTCAAAAGTAGGCGGTGGTCACATTAATAGGACTTGACTGTATATATATGTATATATATATATATATATATATATATATATATATATATGTAATCAGCTGTACATCACGGTGATTCATAAATGCTGGTAAATTAGGATATGCGAATACATAAAGTCGTAGTCATGGCGGTGGGGAGACCCGTAGCTGTGAAAAACCCACGGCAGAAGAGACCAGTCAGCATTCTGCGGATTCTCTTTATTCTGTATCTATTTCTCAAGAAGGAAGACACCAACACTCCACTAATGCAAGAAGATACAGTAATACACGTTGGACGAAGTGGTACACACAAACTAGCCCCGGACCTGTCGGAGTTTCACCGAACATTATTTATGTATACGAAAAGCAGCGGCATATTTAAAAAGAGACGCGCGGTGTTAGAGCAACACAAGGCAAGAAGAGGAAGGAGACGACCAAAAGCATGCACGGGACAACATCAATATACGAAGACAGTCACGAAAAATGTCCCAGAGAACCCTTGCTCTCGCTTATACGAAGGGTTCAGGACGTTGTACACTAGGGGGCAAAAACTTCTAATTGGTTAACGGTGACCATCTGGCCTCGTGCGATTGAAGTCGTATGATCTTTTGGAAGGCGCGCGAAAAACTCGTGAAGTTGAATCATATTGTTTTGAAAACCATTCTTACTGTTAAGTGCACGTGCGTTAAGGGACAATCTAGCTAGTTTATTCGCTTATCCTTAGGTCATAATTTGAAATAGGGGGCTATACTTTATTGAAACGTTAAGGGGAAAATTCAGAATATGCATTAATTAATAAAGATGGAACGTTATTATTGCTTGCTTGCACACGCACACACACACACACTGATATATATATATATATATATATATATATAGATAGATAGATAGATAGATAGATAGATAGATAAATAAGACTGCATAGCGAAGGTAATACCTATTTAATTACAGTAGGGATCGAAATGAGTAGATAAGCTTTTATGACCCAAGGGTACTTTTGGCAGTTGCATTATTGAGCTCTTGTTAATTCATACAGCATTTCTAATCCCGTATTATATATTAAAATTCCTTAATAATTACCATGAAATTTCCTGAGTACAAAAGTTTACGATAAATTGTTCTGCGAAACTAAGTTGGCGAAAACCTGCATTCAATAGGCTGGAAAATCCTCAAAGTTGCTACAATTAGCACAATACCTTAAGTTCGTCGCCTGCACTATGCACGAATTTTATTAATAGACTTAATAAATCTTTAAATAATGAATGTGGGGACAGGGAATAAGTTTCACTTCCAAAGAATCTTATGCGAAGTATGGGAAACTATTCATTATCCTAAGAAATATTCCGCTCAAAGCTTTATCCTTGTGTTCGGCGAAACTTTATAGAATAATTCGCATCTTTATAGAACAGTTTAGAAACCAATTCATTCCAAGAATCGATAGAATAATGAAGCGTGAACCAGAAAAATATGTTCTTTAAAATGCAGGCTGGTTTTGAAGATTATGTAATATGACAATCTGGCTTAATTAGTAAGAGTGCTATTCAGAAATAAAATAACAGAAATTTATGATTCTCTTTTCAGATTATTATTTACTAAAAATATATAATCTATTATAGTATGTCGTGTTTGTTTTATTTCTTCCCCAGGACTAACGTTATGAATAATGGAGCCAAATCAGTGAAAAGGAGGTCTGGCACTTAAAAGAGATTTTTATCTACTTATGAGGTATCACTCAAGGGGACAGAGATTTGGCTATATTTTCTCTCTCTAATTCCCAATTTCAAACATTTACCCTAAAAACTTCTTCTAAAGGCTAAAGGTTGAACTTCTTAAGGCAGTAAACGTAATTTTTTTATATATTTTAGACTTCTTTTGTTCGTGCTTCTCATCAGTGATTTAATTTTTGTAATAAATATTCCCTAATGTGCAACTAAATCTCTGAGATAAAATATTTAATGTTACAAAACAGTTATTTAATATTGAAAAAGAATTATGTGATTCAGTTTCATAGATACTAGGAATGCTGTACATTGGTTTTAAAAACACTGTTTAAAAAAAAAGACGGTTAGAATACTACCAGAATTATGATAAAATATAAATTGTAGTCTGATGAAATGCTGAATCATGAAAATGACGATCTATTTATTCTTGACTATTTTTATTCGCAATTTATTTTTTCAAAATTTTATTTTGTGTTGTGGGAAATATTTGCTTCCCATTGCAATTTTTGCTTTCCATTTTGTATTTGTTCTTCGTCTATTTCCTTAGAAATAGAATTTGCTATTCTCGGGGTGCAACGAAAAGTAATTCTATCTCTGACTACATTTACTTTGCAAAATTTCGCTAAAAAATTCGCAAAAGTGAACAAGACTTCAGATTTTTATATAATAACAACACTAAAATTTTTCGGCACAAGCAAGTAATCACAGATGATAAAATTATCCGATTCCTAAATCTTTGTGTTTTCTTTCACACACAATCTGTTTAATTATTTCGGATCAGTGATGTCTAGAAAAGGTGACTAACTGATCCCACTATCGATAGGGCAATGTATGTTCTCTTATTATGATCATAAATTTCTCGTGTAGTATAAGAGCATTAAATTTTATACTCAGCATGTTTCTTAATGTAC
Organism: Dolomedes plantarius; assembly: GCA_907164885.2. Lineage (NCBI taxonomy): Eukaryota > Metazoa > Arthropoda > Arachnida > Araneae > Dolomedidae > Dolomedes > Dolomedes plantarius. The sequence continues at coordinate 78,913,508 of OU015500.1, read as the reverse complement.
TAACCATTAATATATTTTTTCAAAAACCTTCCCCTTCTTCGTCTCTATCGACTTTTAACATAATTGCTTTCAGTACTCTGTACATATGTTACAAATTATTCACAAATTTTTATTTAAAAAATATACAGCGGGTTAAACTAAGTTCTGGTCTAACAATGGGAAATTTGTTAAATATGAAACAGCAATCACAACAATAATAAAAATAGTCTTAACGAGTGTCTAAGCTCTTGAAATTTAAATAAGACACATTTAGTATAGAGTAGTTTCGACAGAGATAACAAAAATATGTAGAATCAAGTGATAAAAGTTCGTGTTATAGTTTGTAGAGAAAAGCCCTCCAAATAAATCTCATTAGAAAATGAAACCTTATACAAAGACCATTTTTTAATATTTTTCCTTTAAACATATCTGTGGCGTTATGGTAGATGTTGATAGTTTACAAAAAATTCAATTTTATGTTTTAAGGTAAAATGTCACACTTAAAATTGGTTCTTTAATATGGCAAAAACGGATAGTGTAATTATGATATAATACTATGTTATTCGTATTTGCAAATGCTGTTATGTATAAAAGAGGTAATACTTGGTCCCTAATTGAATATTTTAGTTCCTAATTGAACATTTTCATTGAAGGCCAGTCATACGCTTGAAGTTGAATACGAGTATTAACTAAAGAATATTTGGATTGAAAAATTTAATTGAGCAATTTTATATTTCACAACAAAAGTTACTTTTTTAATTTGCCGAAAACATGAAACAATGACATATCAACATCTGTCATAATAATACAGACATATTTGATGACTGATATGGTCTGAATATTAAAACATACATTCATTACTTCAATAACAAATTATCTAACTCTCAGGCCATTTGTCGTTTTACTCTTCAATCCACGAGCCGCTATACCAATGAAGAATAGGTAAAGCCATAAGTTGTCGAATGACAAAAGTACAATAACAGTCACTGAATACAACGATTTAATTTCTGCCCGTGTGAGAAAACTGCATAATGTTATCTGTACTGTATCACGACCACGCTGCGATGTTTATGTTATGCATTTATTTTAACCCTTAAACTAAAAACATCTAGGCTGTAAATCGAGCATTGATTTTATCAAACCAATGCCCAAAGCCAGTTAGTATGAGTCCCACGGTTACCATGCATTTTTGTAGCCGATCGGAATTTCCACTGAATTGTTGATTCCGGTCTGTTTAAACCTCTTGTGGCTAAATATTACCTTAACGACCAAGAAATCAACCAACGCATACGTGTGTTACACATATACGTTTCGCATGATATTCTTTCACGAACAAACAGTGTTCACTAACGCTATATAAGCAAATAACGTTTGCCAATTGATTAATAAATATTAAATTAGGGAATAGAGTTTCTAAATGCATACTAAAATACTTTATCATGTTCTAAAATTATGCAGTATTGAATGAAACGTAACAAATCCTTTTAGTATCAGCCGTTTATGGCTATATGAGTAAATAGAACTCGTGTAATAATATATTAATCTATGCCATGAGAATTGGTTGCACGTCAAAACTGTTTCAGGAGAGTAATTTGATTAAAAATAGGTTAATTCTGGTAATACGGAATTCTGGTAATTTTTATTTATAAATATTTTAATTTATTAATAGTTTAATTCATAAATTGTATGCAGCATATGGCGTATTGCGAACTTTTCTTGGGACTAGGAACCGAAAACTGATCTGGTTATCTTATGATAGATTCTGTCGTTATTAGAATAAATAAATAAAAAGTTAATAAATAGTTATTTTCATATGCCCTCCTCCCAGGTTACAAATAAATAGCTAAAATACACACACTGTAAGAAACCTAAAAAATATTTTCTATTTATTATTATCAGAGCGGAAAAGTAATTTAAGAAAACAGAAACTGTACATATTTTTAATTTTTAGTATGTTAAATATGATATTTTATGATAATATTTATCTTCTTGCGTATTGAATTAAGAATTTAAATGTATATATTGTATTAGGATAATTCTTTTAGAGCGAGTAATAACTAATTCCTTTTATTTATAAATAAAAACAAAAGATCAGAACTACCAAATTTTACAAATATTTTTACACTGAAAATAAAGATAAATATTTTGACTACATTTGAATACATTGAATCTCAATTATTACCTCAATTATCCTAGTTATTTTCTCGAAGTTTTTAAGTACGTAAATACACTTTCTTCGAATGGTGTTGATTGCTTGGAGTGCAATTTAAACAAAAGACATTAATGCTGTTGCTTTTCTTAAAGTTACTTAACTCATTATTTTAGCATCGAAAATTTAAAGAAGACGTTTCTACCCTCTAGTATTCACAAGGTTTTAATTTATTAGGAGTGCAAATATACGTAGCTTACATTTTGTGAGTATTAAACTTTACCCTAAAATACCTTTTATTTTTAAATAAAAATAAAAGATCAGAACTACCAAATTTTATAAATTTTTTATACGCAAAATGAAAATCAATATTATGGATAATTTTGATTACATTGAATCTTAATCATAACTTCAATTATCCGACTTATTTGGCTAAAATTTTTAAATTTTACAGAAGTAAATACATTTTCTTCAAAAGGTGTTGATCGTTTTGAATACAACTTAAAAATAAGATATTAATGCTGCAGTTTTTCTTAATGTCACTTAACTCATTATTTTGTCTGTTGTTGAGAGTTGCCCTTACATTTGCATTTGCAAAATTCTCAATAGGTCTGAGGTATCTCAAGGATCTCAGAGATAAGATGTTATGGAGGATATCTGAAAATTTAAAAACAAAATGCTGAATCATGATCGGGTAAAATGGGCCGTGCATCAATTCATTGAAATTAGGGAGAAGGGAAAATTGAGATTCTGTTACACTGCTCAAAACAATTAGGGAAGCACATGGTTTTAACGAAATTACGCAAATATTTACACCGATAAGTAACATAAAATAAATCATCCATAATTTAAAGCCTAGCAGGAAACATAAGAAGAAAATTCATATGAAAATCAAAGTTCATGACGTCAAAAACCAGAAAAAGAACATAAGGGCGGAAATCGAGATGTTGCAGAAGCATCTGTTTCACTGCCTTAACTGGGAAATTCGATTGCTCAGTTATTCTTTTTGAGAAAAGGTGACTTGAAAATGTCTCAACAACGCGATTTACCGGAATTCATGGAATGGCGTATTATAGGCAGACTTGAATCCGGGCAAACACAACTTAGTGTCGCGGACGCTGTTGGACTCCATAGAAGTGTCGTTGCAAGGCTGTGGAATCGATTCCAAGAAGCAGGGAATGTTAGACGTCGACCAGGGCAAGGTCGGCCACGCGCCACTACAGCAACTGATGACCGGTATATACTGTTAACAGCTCGTCGAAACAGAACAGACAATGCTACTCAGCTGCAAAGACAGTTGCTCTTGGCAAGAGAACGAAGGGTGTCCAGCCAAAGAGTACGTAATAGGCTTCATCAGGGAGGTCTCTATGCACGTAGGCAAATGGTCTACATTCCGTTGACCTCACGCCACCGTGCGGCCCGAAGAAGATGAGCCACTGAACATCGAGATTGGGAGCAACATGATTGGAGCAAAGTTGTGTTTACAGACGAGTCCCAATTCAGTCTGGTCTCCATACCAAAACACCCGACGTGTTTTGGTGTGGAGGGAAAGGGGCACTCGAAATAACCCCACATTCGTTCGTGAAAGGTCACAATACAGACGAGCTGGTTTTATGGTATGGGGTGAATTCGGCATAGGTGGACGTGCGGATCTGCATATCATTCGGAATGGTACTTTGACGCCCCGAAGGTATGCAGACGAGATACTGAGACCTCATGTCATACCTTGCGCTGCAGCCATTGGAGATTCCTTTGTTTTCCAGCATCATAATGCCAGACCGCATACAGCTCGTCTTGTGGAGAACATGCTTGAAGCTGAAACAATACAGCGTATGGAATGGCCAGTTTGCTCTCCTGACCTGAATCTAATCCAGCATGTTTGGGACATGCTCGGACGAGGCATTGCTGGGAGACCAAGGCCTCCTTTTACTCTCCCAGACTTGGAGATTGCACTTTTTGGGGAGTGGAACAGTGTTCCCCAAAGTCTTATCGATACCATCTTCGCATCCATGAAAAACAGGTGTGCAGCAGGCTTTTAGCTGTTCGAGGAGACCACACGCCATATTAAAAATCTTGCATCATTTCGAAACAATACTTTTTTTATCGTTTACATGTAACCAAATGGTTGCCCTAAATCATCTTTTCATGTTTTTTCCGTATTTTTAAAGAATTAAAGCTTAATTACAATTTTTTTACGTCTTTTTTTCTGTATTGCGCATTGATACGCGTGTACTATCCATTTTATGCCAATACGTGGCTGTCTCGCATGGTTTTCTTAACTTCTTTGCTTGCTCCCCTAATTATTTTAGCAGTGTATTTACAATTTGTCATGAAAGAGTTAATGTGTTGTAGTTAAGATAAGAAATTGTTATCTAAATAGAAATAAAATTATAGTAAAATTTTATATTATTCATATTAGTGAACCAACTCTATGTCGTCCAGTATTGGTTCTGAAAAAGAATAACAGTTTTGTGGGGTGGCCGTTGAATAGGGGTGGACTTCTCTATGGCGGCGAATAATGGTTCCGAAAACGTGGCCGTTTTGCTGGCGGCCCGGCTAGAGTAGTTTTACTACATACGGAATATTACATAATATATTTGCAAATTAAAAATCTGGAATGATGAACGTCTTGCATAAATAACAATTTTACTTGTTTTTACGCGAGTTAGCATTTTTTCCATATTATAAGCAAGATACCCATTTTAATGTACATATAAATTCCAGAAAATTATAAAACACTTTATTTATATTGTACACAAAATTTATTTCTATGTACTTCTAAGCTAATGGATTTTATATTTCTTACAACTATTAAAATTAGCTTTATATCATGATAAACATTCTTTCACGCTAGAATTTTTCAAAATAATATGTACATAATAGAGAAAAATTACCCTGTTGAGTTTTAATGCCTCATTGTCTGTAAATAATTAGAGTAAAAATAATCCGGTTTAAAATATTCTTAACACTGTAAGTAGAACTCATATCCGAAAAAAAAGACATGCGAAACTTTATCGGGTTGTAAACCAGCCACTGTTACTTGAACGGTTGCCAAAATATGAACAATACATTTGCAAAACAGAATCATTAGTATATCAATTCATACAACACAAGACCCTTTGTCGGGAAACAAGCTCTAAAAATATTCCGATGCTGGAACCATATTCACCAATCTAAATCACAGTTTTTCTTATTCAGTTCAAAAAATACTTGGCAAAAGTTGCACATCGCCAAGACACTAGAATAGATTCACTTTAAGATAACATCAATCAAACACAGACTGACTTGCAAATGGTAAACAGAAGTAGGTCATCTCTTTCATCACTCGTTTTATAGCTCCATAAATACGGATGCGTATTTTGGCTTCATTGAAAAATAGTAGAAATTGAGTAAAAAGTAAAAAAAAAATGCACTAAGAGGAAATATTTTTATGCGGATGAGTTATTTACGATTTTCATTTTGGAGTATTAAAGCAAAAGATACGAATCTTCTATTTTTTTACTCAAATTCTAAGAGAAGTATTTGTGTCGCTATTAATTTTCGTCGTGATATTTTACACACTGTAAATGTCAAAATAAAGCGATAGTCATAAAAAAATGACATGCTTATGAATTTTGAAATATTTTTTATTCATTTTTTATCACCATTTAATTTGATTTGTTTTGAATAAATTTTAGACACAAAAAAATCGGATTAGCTTATTTTCTTAATGTTGTAAGATATTAGGCTATTCATTTCCGTTTTCCAACCATCGTTTTTAGTGCATTCTTTTATCATCCTATCTGCCAAAATCTATTTGCAAAATTTTCAACAGCCATGACATTTAATCTGTTGTAACAAAAATAAAATAAAAGTCGTATTCTTTTAGCCAAAAACCAGTAGATTGTCATTTGTTCTAGCTGGGATACTTCAAAGGAAATTCAACGATTTAAAAGATATGAGTTTCGCACGCCAGGAATCTGCTGATATAAAGATTGGATAAAGAATTGTGACGTTCAACCAGAAAATCAACGGTGAACACCGAAAACCAACAAGAAATATTGTAGATATTTATCCGTGAATTGCAAAAAGTGGGATATTTATATGTAGATTTGTACATTAGGTGTTAAGGGGCGTAAGTTCCGAGTAAGAGATGCTTAAACTCTAAGTTCTTTTAACATATTTTTTTTTTTCAGTTCAGTTTTCAGCACTAGTCAAACAATTAACATATAACACATTTTTAAAGTAAGATTACGTTCCTCTATAACAGTCCTTCGGAAAGCAAAATTTCAGACGCTAAAACCGTCCGTCCATCCGTCCTCACGAGTTATAATTTTGGCAGCGTGCCAAATCCAGTCTGTATTGTTTCGACAAGTAGTAACCAGTTAAACAGAAAATTTCTAAACTGCGTTAAAATTTTGACATACATATATGTATATGTATACATGCATACATATATTTATATTTATATATATATATATATATATATATATATACATAACACATGCGGGCCGTGGCGGCCTTGTTGTACAGCGCACTTGTTTTCGGTGCTGAGGGTGCTCGGATCGAATCCTGGCGATCTAAGTTTTATCACTAAAATGCCTCAGTTTGTATCGCCCCTTCATAGGGGGCAATACTGGTCCACCTATATAGCGCCCCCATAATAAAATGGCCAGCAAAACTGCGGTAAATTATAGGCAAATGTCCTCGAGACAAGTGTATCCGCAATAAAAAACAAAACAAAACAAAACATAACACATACACAAACAAAACATACAAGCAACGATAAGTAATCCTACGTTAATAATCCTCGTTAGAAGAGACTACCTGAATTTTTGTTATATAATTTTTGCCACTAATATCTGTCCGTCGACTCGTTAGTAGCACTGAGAAACTTGTATTTAGATATCCGTACTTAGTCTACTTGGCATCATTCAGAATATAAATTGAAAATATATTCGGAGTACTAAACATGTATGCCGAACATTTCTTCTATGGCAATACTGAAAAGACAACAAAGCCATTAGTTAGAAATACACAAATATGTTTTTCATGCATTGATATTTTAATTTAAAATTTTTCGAAACTAACAAATTTCATAAATTTACAATGACGTGTGAGATAAAATGCAATGATCTTCTATTAAAAAAAGCGATAAAATTAATTATTGTTTTTTATTTAAAATGTATTCTAATGGAAGAAGGCTATGTTGGTTAAGTTGCCGATTACCAAAGGAATATTGATTGATTAGTTTTGAACCTCTGCGGTCATCTTATGCAACAAGAGATTAAAAAGACTGGGGCATAGTGTTAATATACGATTCCTAACTGTGACAAAGCCGGGCGAAGGCCGAATGGCTAGGGTGCTGGAATTTGGTACCAGAGTCTATGGGTTCGAGTTGGCATGGATATTTGTAGCCGTTCGGAATCTGTTTTAAGCAGTAGATATCGGTCTAATTCTCCCTCGTGTAACAAAAAATTACCGTAATGCTTGCTCTCAACCAACTTAACTGCGAAAACAACATTTCCCTAAAGCGGAATTCTAACCCGTAACGTTTAGTAATGAGTACTAGTTAGATGAAATCGGACAGGCAAGAGTGTATAGTTAGTGGGATATTATTAAAATCCTTAAGGGGACTACGAACGTTCAACTTCGTTTTTTTTAAATTTTCAATATTTTACTCAATATACAAAATGAGAGTAATTAATATTATTTTTACAAAACAAAAGGCCCTTAGAACTCACAAATAAATATTTTGTGGAAGAATAAGACCTGTTTTTCAAAAATTTAAAATTTATAGAATTTTTTTTTTTAAAACGCTCCCTGAACCTTAATTTCATGCGCCTTAATTTTCTTCTGATTTCTTTCAATTTTCTCACGATTGTTAATTACAGTATTTGTCACAAAACTGTGCATCATGATTTGAAACAAAATATATTTCTCAAATTTATAGACAATTAAGTAAAGTAGGAACATGCTAAAACATAAGAAAATAACAGACAGATTAAAAAAATATATTTTTGACTCTTGATTTATACAGAAAAAAATTAACTAACAATTAAATTTATCGAACCCCGTAATAACGAACTTCCAGGGACCAAATGTTTTATAGGCTTTATCCGGTGTTTCGCTATATCCGAACTGTTAAGAAAAACGCTAGAGTTCACAAAATGTATAACTCATTAGTTGCAATGTGCATTCAATAATGATGTATTAAAAAATGACAAAATCTATTAAAAATGATAATAAATCAATTAAATCGACTAAAATAGATTACATTAAACAGACACATATACCCCTGGTTAAATTAGTATGTACAATAGGAAAACAACGGGACCAAAATTTTCCTTCGTTATATCCGTGAGTTCGTTATATACCGGGTTCGCTATAACGGGATTCGACTGTATATGGTAAACCTATATTTAATAAATGAAGGCTTTTAAATGATATGCGATGCTCATGAAGTATTTTGAAAAATTAAATTTCAGGTAGTCTCTTCTAACGAAACTACCGCGGGTTATTAACGTAGGGTTACTTATCGTTACTTACCTTTTTGGTATGTATATATGTATGTATGGGAGATGTATATATGTATCTATCTGTCTGTCTCTCTATCTATCTATTAATCTATCCATCTATATATCTATATATCTATCTATCTATCTATCTCTCTCTCTATATATATATATCTGTGTGTGTGTGTGTGTCAAAATTTTGACGCATTTTGGTGAGTTTCTGTTTAATTGTTTACTGCTTGGCCAAGAGACTGGGTTTGGCGGGCTACTAAATTTATAACTGCGAAGCAGTACATCTGAAATTTTGCTTTCCGAAGGACTGTTATGGAGTAACGTAATCCTACGTTAAAAAATAGTATTTTTTAAAAAGTGTTTGGAAAACAGGCATCAATCTACCAAAAAAATCCTTATTTTGAATTCTAAGGATCTTCATTTTAATAAAAAATACTATTCCTTATTCTCATTCTGTTTATAGAGTTAAAAAGTTTAAATTTAAAAATTCAAGATTGAAGGTCCCATGTCCCCTTAAGCAAGGAATATCGATACACAGAATTTAGAAGGTATCGATTATAAATATATGACTTTGATTAAGCAATGTGATAGCATAGATGTTTTATCACAAAATGTTCAGTGGGGTAATTATATTAAAATCTCTTCTATATACTGTTCAGAAATAAAAAAAGTGTCTCAATTAATTTGCAGTAAGCTTCATTAGTAACACATTTCAAATACAGGGCAAACTACGTCTAAACGTGCAATTCATGTTTCAAAACCCATTTGTAGGGAATAAATAATTAAACCCAATTAATTAATTCTGAGAAAGTAGATTCTTTAAAGAGGAAACTTTTCCAAAAGCTAAATAATTCAATTTTGATGATAGGAGTTCCTTGATAATTCCAACAACCGGCTTAAGTGTTACTTTAATGACGCGATATTTAATTAATCATTGTGTGTTTAAACTTAAGTTTATTTCATTTCTACTGCTTTATAAGTTAGCAAATTAATGGAATACTTATATAATGAATAATTTCTAAGAGTAACAAAGTTTTACCTTCAACACGTTTTGATACTTTTTAACTAGAAAACCAATTACCTGCCTTCGAATTATATATTATTTTATATCATTATTTCCGAAAACAATGAAGGTTCGTTTGAAATTAATTAAAGAGTCATGTATTTAGCTTAGTTCTTCCCCTATTATGCAAAATATTCACTCGTAAAAACAATTCGAAGAACTCCCGTGGAGGCTTCATATTAGGAGAAAATAATTTGTGTTGACAAAGGAGCTGAAAAATTATATAAAAAGCTGAAAGAATTTGAAAAATAAATTAAAAAAAAACTTTTAAAATGCCTAGTTTGCTGTATTGGAGAGTACGAGAATTAAATGAACAATGTGTATAGAGTGCGGATGAACAGACATGTAAATTGCTGGAAGCAGTTAATCATCAGAGTGGAAAATAAATTAGGGAGATCAATAAGCACAGTTGAGAATAATTTGAAGCCATGAAATAATCTGTTTAAATCAAGCGATCAAGTAGGGGGAAAATTTAAAACGTGCAAAGACAAGACGGGGGAAATTGTTTGAAACGATGAAAGATCAGAGCGGGGAACAATTTTAAACGATGAAAGACTAGAGAGAGAAAAAATTTAAATGATTAAAGCTAGAGGATTAAATAAAAACAACAGGTCAAAGGCTAGAGCTTCTGCTCTCCGGAAAGTTATGATTAACATTAAATCCTCAAGCAATGTTCCTTTAGAAGCCTTGGAAGCAAAAAATAAAAGCACTTGACGGATAATAACAGTTTATTAAATTATCCTAACAGATTAACCGAAAAGTAAAAAAATAAAAAACTCTAGATACGAATTTTGAAGGCTGTTGCAGCCTTCTTTTAAAAAATCCGTTATATTCTCCATAAAATTTTTTTGCATAAGAATTCTTATTTTATTGTCCAACTTTATTTCGTATCCAACACTATTTCTACAAAACGAGAATTAAACTGCTTTTCTAGTAATCACAACGATATTTCATAATAATTTTATATAAGGATAAATTTTCATTTAACTCTAAGAACGTATTTCATTTACTCTTTGCATAGTTAGAAATGTATGACAACAGATTATGTTCCAAAAAATTATCTCAAGCATTTAAAGTTTATTTTTAAATTATATGGGGACGATCATATTTGTGAGAATAAAAAGTCATTTCATGTGAGCTATTGTGTAAACAAATCATATTATTTAATGAATGAAAAAATATTTATATTTCAGTATATTTTGTGGCACATGACCCATCATTTACAGTTTTGCCTTTGTATATAAAATCTGATTTTTATCCTAAAACTATAATGCACTATATTAAAAAAAATGTTCGACTTCATTTAATAAAGAAATTTGTTCATGTTGTTTTGTTTTCTTATAAAAAAAAGCTTGAATTTCACTTGATCGAAAATGTTCGAAATAAAACCTTATATATATATTTTTCAATTGAATTAAAAATATCACATATTTGATAACATAAACTACAATTTGTAAATTAAATATAAACATGAAAATATTTCAGTAACATTAATTGATTATTAAATATTTCACTTGAAATTCTCCAGCCGCATTACTTATAATTCTGTATTAGTGTGAATGCATTATTTCACAAATGTTTTATAATAAATGAAGATAATACGAAGGTACGAACATTGCATGAAATACCATACTATTCTTGAATGTAGATTGCTTAAGCAATGATTTACTTCAACCATATATTACCTAAGTAAATGTTTAGAGTTAATTAACTAGCTATACAGTTTCGTGCGCAATTATGGTACAAAACTATTATTCACATACATTCAGTATTAAGTCATTATTTACATCTAATATATCTCAGTTCCTGCAAGGTTAATAATTTTCATCTGAGGCATAATTAACATAGGTGTTAGGTAGTTATGAAATTAACTAGACGTTCTAGATTATACAAGTGTTATATAAAATTATATATTCAGGATGCCTTTTTATAAAATTGTAGTTGCCAGACTCTGCTTTTAAATAGATATATTATGATACTTTATAATGCCACTTTTAGTATTATAGAAAATATATGACTGTTATATTTATAAGAACCGAGGGAATCAATAAAGAATTTCATGTAAGTGAAAAGGACTTTGGATAGACGATTAACTTAACGCCATCAATTATATTTTGTTTGCAGGAAGAATTGTTTGTGCATTTTTCACTATTAAAAATCTATTATCAGTGATTTATGGAACATGTTCTAGAGTAAATTAAGATTTTTTTGCTATTGGACTGCAAAATACAGCATTTTACAAAATATATTGTGATTTTCAGTGAAAATTATCGGTTTATGTGAAAGATTTCTTTGCATTCTTTTGGAAATTATCTCCACAGTCTCCCTGCAATAGTTATTGTTCGAAAAATCGTAATTATCTTTATGTCTCTGTTTCAAATACAACTAATATGCTTAAAATATTTAGTATTATTTCGATTGCGTATTGGGAAAAAATTGCTGACAGGTGCGTTTTAAATATGAGGAATATCCGAGACAAGATAATTACAATGCTGAAAGGAAAAGAAAAAAATGATATATACTTGCCCATTTCTATTGCAACAAATAATTCTTCAAAATTACCAAGACTATAACTGCAAATGAGAACTTTTAGGGAAAACTGTCAATTAAAACTATAACACATGCAACTATATTTCAGTTGATTTGCATTTAAAAAAAAACTTTTAACATTAAACATAACTTAAGTGCTGATACAAAAATCCAACTAAAATAAAATTAATGAGGGGTGAAAATTACTTTGTTTACTTTGGTATGTACTAAGTGTAAAATTGTTAGACAAAACAATCGAACTGCGAGATTAAATTTTTTTAATTGGGAGAAAATGAGAACATCTTTTCCACAGCCTAAAAGAAAGAAAAACTATTTCAAATGATTAGCGTTTAGATAACATGAAAAAACGCCTTTTCACCTGAAGTTGACACTTCTTGACGTTCTTGTGTTCATGTTTATTTTTAACCGCGATAGTTTCAGATTCTTTCTTATTCATTAATGGTGGCTGGGATGCAGCAAATATTTTTGAAGCTTCAATAGAATCATCGAGACGATCTGAAAGCTTCAAAAATAACATGAAGTTGTAAGCATTTTCGGATTTTAATACGAGTATATCCCTTCTTTATTATAAAATGAAGAGTCAGACTGAGAAAGACAAAATTTAATCCCGTTATAATCTGTTCTTGGGATTTCCATTAAATAAATTCTATCTTTTATTTTGGAAATAGCTATATATGTTAGAAGTGTCTCTGTTTCTTAAAAGAATCTTTGGACCATGGTGGATACGGACCATCATATCTACAGAGTTCGGAAAATTTAAAACACAAATATATATATATATATATATATATATATATATATATATATATATATATATATATATATATATATATATACTACTGTGCTCAAAACGTAACCGGAATGGTGGCATAAAAAAAAAGTATCAATTTATTGGCCAAAATTTATTGCATCTCCTTTAAAGTAATCTCCTCCGACTGCAATGCAATTCTGTTAACGTTTTTTCCAATTATCAAACATGCCTTAAAGTCGTTTTTATGAAACCCCTTCAGAATTCGTAGCGAATTTTCTTTTATCGAATTAATGGACTCAAAACGGTGACCACGAATGGGCAGTTTCAATCGTGGAAATAATAAAAAAGTCACGCAGTGTCATAAAATGTGAATACGGTGCTTGTGGAGCCGTATTTGATGAATGTTTGGTTAAAAACTCACGAATAATAATTGTACTGTGAGAAGGCGTATTATCGTGGTGCAAAACACATGAGTTTTCTCGACACATTTCAGGTTGTTTTCGACGAACTGCTTTACGGAAATGGCGAAAAAAACTCAAATAATAATATTTATTGATTGAATGACCAGTTGGTAGGAAAATTCATAATGCACAACACCACAACAAAGAAAACAATCAACATTGCCTTGATTTTTGAGCAATTTTGACGTGGTATTTTCAGTCTTGCTTCACCTTTCAAGCTCCATTCAATTGATTGTTGAGCTGTTTCTGCATCAAAAGTGTACATCTAAGTTTTATCACCGGTTCTAATGCATTTTAGAAGGGTATCGCCCTGAGAAAGCATCTCCCGGGGCACTTGAACACGTTGTTGGTTTTGGAGCAAATTAAAAGTTCTTGGAACAACTCGAGAAGCGACGCGTCGCAACCCTAAATGATCTTTTAAAATTGCTTTACAGGAACCACATGATAAAAGAACTTGTTCAATAATGTCTCTTACTGTCAAACAATGATCACTAAGCACCAATTCTCTGGCACCAATTATCTTTAATCAAAGTTAATGTTCTACCAGATCGCGGATCATCTACGACGGGTTCTCTACATTATTTAAACTTTTTATACCAATAAAATACTGTTGTTTTTGATAAATAGTCCTGTTTAAAAGCTTTTAGAAACATCTCAAATGCTTTTGTAGCAGAAATTTCACTGCGAAAATAAAATGTAATGCATGATCTTTGCTGAATAACATTCGCCATTTCGAAAAATCACCAGAGTGAAAATTCTTATCTCATTAAAAACAAAATTATTTTCAGAAGTCATAAAAATGGGTGATAAAAGTTTTCACATTATACCTACTATAGATGCATTTTAAATGAAGAATTCCGGATATTTTTTGATCCCCGTAGTGTGTATATATATATATATATATAGGATGGCAAGATGTCTAGGGGAATGATAATGCAATTTTTTGCACAAACAAGTATTTATTATTCTTGGGACGTGACAATTACACGTGAAATTTACAACACAGTTATAGAGACATTCAGAATTAAAATAACCGCTCTCTTCATCACTCAATATATATCAGTTCGATGCGTGAGCAGTCTCGCGGAGATGACCTAACTCGTCACTCCCTACGATCGCTCTCCCGTTTTTCTCTTCACGCACGTTTTACCTTGCCGCGCAAACCTCAGCGACATCTAGTAGCCATTCTGCACAACGTAGCTATTCCGCAATCTTCTAGTACGGTCTGCCTCATTCCTATATATATATATATATATATATATATATATATATATATATATATATATATATATATATATATATAGATATATATATATATATATATATATATATATATATATATATATATATATATATACATATATATATATATATATATATATATATATATATAGATATATATATATATATATATATATATATATATATATATATATATATATATATATATATATATATACATATATATATATATATATATATATATATATATATATATATATATATATATATATATATATATACATATATATATATATATATATATATATATATGTGTGTGTGTGTATGTGTGTGTGTGTGTGTGTGTGTGTGTGTGTGTGTGTGTGTGTGTAAGAGCTTGTATTGATTATTGTTGACCCCATTTGAATAATGATGAATAGTTTTCATCTTTGAATTTTAAATTGATCCTTTATATGCGGTCTTTTTTTGGGGAAAAACATAAACCTGAAACTATATATTTAACACACGTAACAAATGCAATTCTACTGGTTAATGATGATACCAACGAAATGTAGAAGAGATAAAAATATAAAGAATTGTTTGAAGGGTAAATAATAGTCTGCGACGTTTGGTAAAAATAATGTTTTGATAAAACTATATGACACTGTTGATCGGACAGAAATATAACAATTCCTATACTATATTTTGTGTTGACATCCGATTTGTAAACCACAGTTTTTGTAAATGAACGTATTTTAAGGAAAGGATTATCTTTCTTAGAAAGCATATTTAATTGAAGACATCATTGAGAAAGAAATTTTACTTTTTACAAATAAACATCAAACAAGAATTAATTCTATTGCTACGTTTAGTGAATATCCGAATATAACATTAAAAAAGTATCAGGAAGCATTGGGTCGTTCTATTTTTCTTAATATATCGCAAATTGAAATATCTTTAAGTCTAATCGTCCTATGTGGAGGTACCAAAATTAAGGAAAACAGCCTAAAATTATACTCTGTAATTATAAATATGTTGCATATTATAAAGAAATTTTTTGTACTGATCACAAAGACTTCTTCTAATACTTTTTCGTAACTTATGGTAATTGAAGAATATTTTTCACAATTATTTTTTAGGCATTCATTGCAGTTAAGCCTTTCAAAATACTAAAATTCTCTATAGGGACATTTATGTATAATCTTGCTCTATCAATAACTGATTTCCGATAAAATAGTTAGCATATAGGTACAGAAAGTTACCAAATTTCCATCAAGTTTTTCAGTTTACTCCTTGCAGATTAATAGGAAGAGTTGTCTATATTATAATAATCTTACGGATAAAAAATGAGAAACAGTTTGTAAACATAAAATTAAATTGTTTTTTAATAAGCTAAATTTTTGAATGTATATGTGAAAATCTCATGCGTCCTCCAAGTATTTTAATTTAAGCATCATATGTCCTTTAAGCTTTTGGAGAGATGAAACTACTAGCAGAAGAATATAGACATCCACATGTTCCGTCGAAAAATTTGGCGTTTCCTTTATACATTTAAACTTCGAAACATGCATGGTACATGATATCTGAATCGGTCAATAATATTCTTCATTTTAACATTGTTTATGTGTGCAATAAGAGAGGAAAATTCTATCACTGATGGTTCTCCTTTAACTTACCTGTTAGGTATCCGACCACGTTCAAAACCAAAATCTTTAAATTGGGTTTTATATAAAAAAAATATTGCAGTTAAACTGATAGCAGGTTATAAAACTTAGAAAAATATCAAAATTTGGAAGAAAAAAAAATTTTTGTTGAAATTTTGAAAAAATTTTGGAAAAAAAAATTAACCTTTTTTTACCTTTATGATAACGCTAATAATTAAAAGGATATGTGAAACATATCATAATTTCTTGTATAAATGTAGAGATACATTGATTACACATGCAATGAACCAAAATAATGATGTTTCTCTTAAGTATAACTGAGTATCAGCCAATTCGAGCAATTTAATACAAAAAAAGTAAGTAAAAAAGGTAAATTTCTGATAAAATGTGCCAATAATATATCTCTAGGTAAGATATTGTAAAGATTTTGGTTCATTGAATTCATAACATCATAACAAAGATAGATATAAAATTTCATTAAATTATAAACTTTATTATAGTAGATAAAGACGTCTTGTTCAGGGTAGTGTTGTGGTTAATAAGTTACCTGAACAACTGTTACGTTTATATAATTTAAAATTAAAAAATTATGCTAAATGCAAATATAAAAGGTGTCTTACGTGCCCTATGGCACACAGTGGTCAAGTGGGGGTTGGTTCAGGCAATAGTGATCTGTTCTGTAAGTGTAAGGGATTAATTTACATTATAGAGTGTCAAGAATGTAATTTATGCTATATTGGAAAAACGGGGACTGAGTTTAATAAAAGGGTTAATAGCCATATGTCTGTAATAAAAAATTTTAAAGACGAAACTTCCTTTGATTATGAACTTTTACACTTTCAAGTACATAACTTCGAGCAGGCTAAATTATATATTATTGATGAGATTATTGATTTAAATAAAAGGTTGGATTTTGAAAATTTATATATTTGTAAGCTTAAAACACTATTTCCGTATGGTTTAAACAGTAAGCTTAACGGGGAAGGACCGGTGGATTTAGATAATAACTGCGTTTATAAAAAATTCATGGTTATTGATAGGTTTAATTATATACTTTCTAACTATAGGGGTAAAAGAGGGAAAGGTAGAAATAGTTTAAAAACAAAATTGAAACTGGATGATCTGCAAAGGGTTTGTAATTTATTTATTGATTTTAAGAACATTAAAATAATTAAAAAAATTTTATTCAACCAAAAAAATTCTGGTTTAAGGTGGGTAATTAAACATCATTTATCTTCAATTAAATTTGTTTCGAGGTTTACAAAACTAATAATTTTAGATTTAATTAAATACAAGCTTAACCTGACTATTGGATGCTAAGAGGGGAAGGGATGTAGGGGTAGAGTACTGTACTATTAACTTTCTAGATAAAGATTTCGAGTATTTAAAACTACCTACTATTGTACATAATAATTCTAAATTATTACCAATCAAGGATTGTGGGAAAATCGCTATTGCTTATAAATATCAAAAAACTTTAAGGGACATAATCTGCAACTATAAATTTTACTGTCATAACTTAGGCAAAATTTCTAATTCTGATTGTAATTGTCATATTGAGGAGTTTAAAAACTTTGTAAATCCAACTTTGGGGCATATTATAACAGGGTATCTTAATATTGTTAAAGATGTTACGTTGAGGGAAGTTCTACGTAAGGGTTCAACATTTAGGGTAAGAAATAAGGTAAATTTAAAGCAATTTTAAGTTCTATCACTAAAGATTTAGATTACTTTATTATAAAATTAGCAAGGAAGTACAATTGGCCTATCGAAGGTTTTATGGAGTGGAAGGTACATATTTTACAGGATATGAAAAGGAATTATGAAGAGTTTGGTATGGAGGACAAGAAGGGTTTCTTTCTAAACAAAGTTCTATACAGTAAAATTAAAGGTTTAAAAAATAAGTTTATTATTACGGTTGTTGATAAGGCGGCAAATAACTTCGGTTTTATGTGTAAAGATTATTTTAAGCAGTTAATTTCTAGCGAATACAACTCAAATAATACCTATCAAAAAATTAACCTTATCAAAAAAGAAATAGATAATAGGATTTTAGCTTTTAGCAAAAAATTTAAGTTTAAGATTAATTGCATAAAATACCCTTACCTGTTTCCTACAATAAAATTCCATAAAGTACCTACTAAATTTAGGTTTGTTACATGTAGTACAAATTGTTATAACACTTTGTTCAGTAAAAAGTTCTTTAGCTATTTAAAATTTATTCTAAATAAAATTAAGGTTACCGAAAATAGCTTTATTATAAATAATAACCAGGATGTTCTACAATTTTTAAAAAGTAAGAATATAGATAACATATACACGTTTGATTTTGAAAACCTGTTTACCAGTATTCCGCATGATAATTTAATGATTATATGTTCAGAAATCTACGATGCTTATTTAGATAGTACTTTAATCTTAAAATGTGACTGAATTGATTTGTGTAAATTTAATATTTTTGAAAACTATCTCTTTAATGGCTTATGCTTCTTTAAACAGATAAAGGGTATACCTATGGGAAATAGCTATTCTAGTGCATTTGCCAACCTATTCTTACATTTTTACGAAACTAAATTTCTTAACTCAAATAATGTTACCGGATGTAGATATATTGATGACCTCATAATTTTTAACTGCAACGATTTGGAGTTTCTTAATCAAATCTACCTAAAGGAACTTACTTTAAACCGGACTAACAATAATAATCTTTGTGCGACTTATCTGGATTTAAAAATTAAAATTCAAAATAGGGAAATAAAAATAGGGATTTATGATAAAAGGTTAGATTTTAACTTCGAGGTTATTACGTTTACCAATTTCCATAGCAACTTAAACTATAAAATTTATTATAATATTTTTTACTCACAACTTTACAGAATAAAAAACATATGTAACAACGCTGGGGATTTTTTGGAGGCATGTAGCATTTTCGAGAAAAACTTAAGAAAAAACTATTTCCCTAAAAATTTCGGCAATTTAAAAGTTTAAAAAAAATGGCATTTAGACTCAGGAATTTTTAAAGGTGTTTAGAGTAGTATTTGTGTTTTCATCTGGTTAAGTTGTAATGGGGGGTGGAGCTATAGTAATGTTACAATGACGTAACCTTTAGGATAGAATTGGCTGCTGTTTCGCCATAACCGTCACATACGGAATTGGGGTGTGTAAGCATCGTTTACTTTGCATTAGGATTTTTGTGTGCTTGCATGTAAGGTGCGTTGAGCCCATACTGTATGTTGTGTTTGTCTTTTCATTTTCTTCTTGACTAATTGCTTCTTTGGGGGACTCGGGGCCTTGGGATGTCTTTTGGGTTTACCTGCATCCTATTCAGAAAGTTCCCCTTGAGGTAACTGACATGGTTAGGCTCCCTGATGACGAGACCTGTCGGTTACCTCTGTTGTTTTATGGTTCAGTTCCTGCACTTATACAGAATCTTGCCGTTGGTGCGTGGATGCCCAGAGTGCTTGATTTCTGTTTATTTTTTGTCTATTTTAGTATTATTTTTATCTACCTCTGTTGGATTATTTATTTGTTTTTTTCATTATGGGGATATGAAGCTTCTGCGCTATCCTCTATTGAAAATGTTTTCTTTGCAGGATAAGTTTTATGTTATAGTGATTTAGCAGTCTATGCTTGAATTTTAATTTTGTTTATTTCTATTGTTTACATTTTACATTATTATAGTAGTTATCAGTGTTGTACTATAATAGTATACCAAAAAATTCAGTTTTTCAGAAATTAAATTTAAAGTTTTAACTACAAAAAATTACAACCTTAAAAACTCAACAGCTGCCTAAAATTCACCAGTTTGTAGCATACACCTTCTTTGAGCTCAGTAATAGTGTACTTTTTTTTGTGAAATTAAGGGGAATAATAGCTGTTTACTATTTTTTCTTTTTAAAACTACCAACTTCCGGTTATTTACATGTGCACTTCCAGTTTAACAGCTGATATTTAAACAACTGTATCTCAGCTTCTAATGACTCTAGAAAAAAAACTGTAAACGGTTTTTGAAAGCTAAAAGTTCTATCTTTAATATGAGACAATAAAAAATTTTGATTTTTTTTTTATGAAAATCATGGTTTAAACGTGGTCAGATACAACTACTTGGCCTTGGGCAACTAAACCCGAACAACCGCTCTTTTTCAGAAAGCGCATTCATGAAAAACCACACCCCCATTTCAAATTTCATTTATAATTATAGGTAAGAATTTTTATTAGGGCCACAAAATCACCCTGCCCTAGACTATACTTAGACAGACTGCTTTTGTGATCAATAGGTAATAAAATTTTTAAAATAAATTTATTTGGCAACATATCCAAGGACCTCAGCTATGTTTCGTACTGCTGTAGTAAAAATATATATAAATCAAATCTTAAAGAACGCTTACGGCAAAATAGAACTGTCACAGTCGTCACTCAGAGAAAGGAGCGTTGTCTTATGAGATGTCACAGAAAGCCGTAAGAGAAATTGAATGACTACAGTAAAGAATACTAAGAATAACAAAGATGCTGCAGGAAAAGAGCAAATAAAGAACTTTTTTGAATGTCCCTCATAATTCTAAACAGCACAACGCGAAAAATGATGTAAGGTTATACACACAACTATTTTTTCTATCAAATATTGAAAATTAAACGAAATAAAGCGAGAAGGTTATTTTGTTTAAGCTGAAGAAGTATTTTTCACATAAGGAAATGTGCAGAAAAAATGCTCATTAATTATGGAGGTGGGAAAATAAAATTTTAAAAATACAGTTTTTTTAACAGTTTTTACAGTTTTTGATTGAATACTAATGTAATATCTATTTTTTGGTAAGGTAAGATACTTCACAGTAAATATTAATCAGGTTAGCATTCATTCTGTTTTGGCAGTATAATTTAATAAATGAAGTACTTTATTTTGAAACTTTTAGCAGGTTATGCGGTTATTTACCAAGCGACATTTCAAATAGTTTTTTTTATTTGTTTTTAAAAGTCAAAACATGACGAAAAACAATTCTTCAAGGAAGTTACGCTTTAAAATGTTAAGATTATAACCTTCTTTGTGCAGTAATATTTAAGTGGATATGTATTTTTATTCATTGGAAGATATTTTAGGTTCGTACTTAAGTATACAAATCCAAATAAAATTGTTCATTTCATGAGTACTTTCCTCCAATTATATATCAAAAGAAATTGCATGATGATTGATAGTTTGAAAGGTTTGAAACTTAATACTCTTTCTAAATATGAGATTCAGTGCGTTTGTTACACTTTATGCATTTTATTATAAATAGTAAATATGACTAGGGATATTGTTTGGTACGCAATAGCTTAACCATTATGAAATATTCTTTAATTATTCCATTTTCATTTTTGTCTGTAATCAATCAACAGAGTAATAACTTCTACATTTTGCTCATGATATGAAATTTTGAGAGTGTAAACACTTGTTGCGAAACTTTTCCTATGGAGGTCAAACAAATATTCAAAATGTTTCTCAAACGTAGAATGCGAAGATAAAAGAGAGATGCAACTTTATCAGTTAAAAGACTTATAAGGGGATTATAAAAACAACACAGTTCATATATTGAGATTAGAATGCAGAGAACCCTAAATAAACTTTAATTTTTAAACTCAGAATCTGAGCACAAGATGCATGAACGACATAAAGATATGGAAATTTCACTCTCTTTACAGAGCAAAAGAATTATAAGTCAAAATGGTGAGTAAACTAAAAAAATATAGATAATTTTAGATAACGATTCGCTTACTCTGGAATGAATCAACATAGGAAATACTTAATACTGTCCGACCACAGTACGAAGAACCACGGTTGGCATAGTGCCAAGACGATTCTATTCACTCTGTAGGTAAGGCTGCTGAGGAAAGAGGGGGAAAAGTCTCTTATTCTCTCGACATTCTTTAGAATCGGTTACTAACTGCGCTTGCTTGCTTTTTCCTCGTCTGTTATTTTGATTATTATATTAAAATTAATGGATCCTTTACCCAACACGACTGCTCGGAATAAGCAGTTCCGTAGTGATTGTAAACGTATAATACACAATGTAATTAAATTGTGTGATAAAGAAGCACTAGAAGGAAATGTTATTGTTCCACTTTCGCAATCCCTAAAGAGAGCTAGTGAAATGACCGGGATATCGATGTCCAGTGTAAAAAGAATACGCAGAGAAGCAAAGGGTGAAGAAACTCCAAAATTTGAATCTCCGAGGAAACGTCAGAAAAAAAGAACCACCGAAAACGTAGCTTTAGATAATTTTGATTGTGATGTAATCCGAAAATATCCACTCCTATAAAACTCCTGTTTTTTAAATAGATTTGCTTCTTTCTTTTTATTATTTTGAAATTATTATTCACATATTCGATCAAAAATAAAGTTTTAAAAAATAACTTTAAAATTGCGGACAAAAAGCAGTCTGAAATACATTCCGTATTTCATAAACAAACACATCCGAAAATATGACGTTTTCCCCTATTTTCTAAGTAGACTAGCTTTTCTCGCGCATGCGTAACAGCTTCCAGGGACCTAGCTTCCGTGGTCGGACTGTACTCTTTTGCTACATTTTGTTTATGATATGCCCTTTTGAGTGTGTAAATAATTAATGCGAAACTTTTCAGAACCTATGGAGGTCAACCAAATATTCAAAATGTACATATCTCAAGCATAGAATGCGAAGATAAAAGAGAGATGCAACTTTAGCAGTTAAAAGATTTATAAGGGGATTATAAAAATAATGCAGTTCAGATATTGAACTTAGAATTGAGAGCAGCCTAAAGAAACTTTAATTTTTAAACTCAGAATCTGAGCACAAGATGCATGAACGACATACAGGTATAGAAATCCCACTCTCTTTAAAGAGCAAAAGAATTATAAGTCAAAATGGTGAGTAAACTAAAAAAATATACAGAAATTTAGATAACGGTTTGCTAAATCTGGAAAATTAGGCCTGATCAGATTTCTAAGTATTACCAGAATAACATAATCAGGCAACATGAGGAAATTTTTGTAGATGTCTTGTGGTGTAAAAAACATGATGCTGATTAAAGCGCTGTAGTGAGGGTTCAGACACACACACACACACACACACACATATATATATATATATATATATATATATATATATATATATATATATATATATATATATATATATATATATATATATATGTATATGTATATAATATGTCCTTATTTATAACTATTCGCAAAATTCGCTCTACAATAGAGGTATAAACATAAAATTCAGTGCAATGAAGGAAGTTTAAAAGTATGTTTTCAGTAATGCAATATCGAAGTCCTTATGCCTTATTAAATTCCAAAATACCATAATTTTTAACATCTCCGTAATTATTTTCAGTAGTGTGAATCTTTATCAGGCTTTTGTCAAATAATTAACTTGTATTATTGATTTGAGCATTTTAACTGAATAACTTAATACAACAATGTTCCTCAAACATTTATTTGCACTAATACATAGCTTTAGATAATATGTTCTATTTTTGGTACTTTTATTAACTTTCCAGTACAATTAAATCACTATTGATATTATTCATTAATATCTTTTATTATAATAAACCTTACATCCAATGAAATATCACACCTCCATGAGATCATACAAGAAAATAACATATTGTTTATTATGAATATAAGCAAAATATTTGTTTTAAAACTTATATAATTAGAGAAATCCAAAATTTTGAAATATTATAAAATCCAAAGATGTGAGTTTATCATTCGAAAGTTAAAAATAATATAGGAACTAAAATATTAGAGAGTATAACTTCAGAAATGAAAACTTAAGTACCATAAAGACACTATTTACAATCTTAGGTAGTAAGTGAAGCAATAAACGATTAAAAGACTGAAATGTATGCATTTGAATAGTCATTCTTTCTTTACTAGAGTTAATTGTACAGGAAATTTTCTAGTGTATTTATATGAAATATCAGACTATAAAGAAATTCTCATTTTACTTTATTCACGATTTTACTGAGGAAGATAAGCTCTAATAAACATTCCTAGTAGTTTCTTAAATAGCTTTTATACGTTTACTATTATTTTTCTGAAGAAATGCAATAGAAACTTTTGGCCAAACAATAAATCCTTTTTCTTGAAAAATAATCTCATTTGTCGTAAAATTACTTTTATCATGAACTTTATTATTCATTTATTATTTGGATGTTTCTTTGTAAAGAATGTTTACATTATGTGCGTTTCGCGAAGAAAAATAATTTACATTATTATTTGAACCCACATTACAAGGTGTTTCAAAGGCAGTATATAATTTCAAATGATAATATATTGTAAATTGCGATATATAAGCAAATGCTATTACCATGCAAATATTATATTACTTGAAATTTCAACGCATACATTTTTAATTTTTTAACACGCCCAACAGAAGAGCCCAACAGAAATTTGTTCTTAACACCCGTGGCAGAGTAAATTTGATGTACTTTCAGCACTGGTGGCAGGAATTCTGGAGCACAGGTTACAAAAAGCTGGAAAGAAAATCTCTAATGGTTTTTAATTGTTTCTAATTCTTTTCAAAAGACCTATTTGAACTTGCTTACTTTCCATTAACTTTTGAGGGCAAAGTCAACTGTTTGTGTTCACATATTTCTAAAGCCTGTTGCAGAT
This sequence comes from Dolomedes plantarius, assembly GCA_907164885.2. Lineage (NCBI taxonomy): Eukaryota > Metazoa > Arthropoda > Arachnida > Araneae > Dolomedidae > Dolomedes > Dolomedes plantarius. The sequence continues at coordinate 78,888,526 of OU015500.1, read as the reverse complement.
TGGATGCTTTCAAGGAGGACCTTCGACATATTGCATAAATGAATTCTTCTTACGTGTTGCTGCAGATTTTATGCAATTTAAGTACACAACAAACGTTCTTAATTTATGCGCAGCCAAAACTTTGTTTTTGGCAAAAAAATTACGCGATAAACTTCAGTACATTTTTTTATCGAACACACACTTATGTTTTACACTTTCTCTAAGATGTTTTATGTTTCTTTGCAAAGTTTGTAAGCCATTTTGTAACATTCTTTATTTTATACCAATTAACATATGGGTTTTGAACAAAAAATTAAAAAGGTATATCCTGATTAGGATCCAGAAGAGTTATAAAAACTTTACTTCTCTAGCTTAAATTATTTTCTTTAATGGGAGACGGAAAAATGAATTAAATGCAGTTGTCAAAGGTTTTGTATGATTAAAAAAATTTCAGGTAATCTCTTCTAACCTCTTCAGGAAACTACCGCGGGTTATTAACCTAGAATTACTTATCGTTGCTTACCTCTTTTGCATCTATATATGTATGCATGTATTATCTATCTATCTATCTATCTATCTATCTATATATATATATATATATATATATATATATATATATATATATATATATATATATATATATATATATATATATATATATATATATATAAATATAAATATATATATATATATATATATATATAAATAAATATATATATATATATATATATATATATATATATATATATATATATATATATATATATATATATATCTATAAATATAAATATATATATATATATATATATATATATATATATATATATATGTATATATATATATATATATATATATATATATATATATGTGTGTGTGTGTGTGTGTGTGTGTGTGTCTGTGTGTGTGTGTACACGCATATATATATATATATATATATATATATATACATATATGGATGTCAAAATTTTGACGCATTTTGGTACTTTTCTGTTTAACTGTTTACTACTTGTCCAAGCGGTACAGGTTAGGTTTGGAGCGCTGCTAACATTATAACTCGCAAGGTAAGGACGGATGGTTTTAGCGTCGTAAATTTTCCTTACCGGAGAACCGTTATGGAGGAACGTAATCCTACGTTTAAAAAAATCTTAGCAGTTTGAATGAATCTTGGAGACTATGACCCCTTTTGCATTTTGTCTAGGTCTTATTGTTCGTAAATGAATAGTTTCCTATTCTATTCTTCGAAAAAAATCATTAAGTACACATTAGGTAAATAGGATATTCTCAGAGATGATCATACATATGCATTACATTGATAAGCAGCGTCATATAAAATTCTTACACAACTGACATTAAAATTCATTTAAAGTCTTATCTGTTGTTTATCAGAAAATGGAAGGAAACAAAACTGAGAACATTATGTTTTGCCATTTCGGATACGGTGAACTGGTACTATCGTTTTTCCGTATCGCAACCATCGATTGTCTCGCGTAGAAGTTCTCCTTCCAGAGCTGTCAATAATTTTTTAGCTGACGACGCAGTTTTTCTGCCTCCGTTATCCTTCAGGACGCAATTATTTATGATTTATGGTAAGGGCTTAACATCGGAAAGAGAGATGTTCATTTTTCTGAAGTGAGAGAGGGATTCTGACTTTTTGTTTCATCTTAGGTAAAATAATCGGCTTCGGTTTTGCATATGCTTCTAAAATGTTAGATATATTATTGAACACGCGTAAAGGAACAATATTCCTCGTTACTTGTATCCCCCCCATAAAAAGAAAAAAGAAAAATAGGGGACCGAAAAATGTGTGAAATGGCTGTGTAACAAATTGAATTCGACCCATGACATTTACACTGTCAGAAAAATGTCAACTGGGAATGAGCCGAGCTTGAACACACACACATATACACTGGTTTTCAAATTCCGATCCCATTCGATCACCGAAGCTAAATCACTTGCAGTTTTTACTTTTAAGAGGAAAAAAAGTCTTCCGAAGTCCATACTAAAGATGCTATTTAATAATTTATTAAATTTTTACATAGAGCTTTAGTTTTCTATATGTTCTGATTTTCTTGCAACGCATTTTTGGAAAGTCGTAAAGTTAGCTTTTGAGAATTATTTGAGATATTTTTCGAATGAATACTGAACTGCGATTAGTGAAAGAAGATATTTACAAGATATTGAAATATAGAACAAAAGTTTAACTTTATTATTTATATTACATGTTGGTCGAGAAATAATCTATATGAGGTTACAGAATTTCTTGGTAGCCATTTTATTTTATGAAGCGTTTTTAAATGAAACCCGTTCGAGGCTTGCTACGTTATGAATTGACGTCTGAGTTAGAGATCGCAAATGCTAAAATGCTGATACAGTGTAGGGCATAGTACTCGGTGTTCTCAGTGTTTTCGCAGGCTTCATTTGTAGCGCCGTTGAAGGAGGCGGGTATGGTTCAAAACCTATCCAAGCATGATTAGTGATCGGTAATACAGTTTTAACGGTCAAGGATTACAGGCAAGTGGAGATTAATCGGCGAACGGTCGCTGTGTACGGATAAAATTGCGTGTTGATGACGACCGTTACTGATTGTTCGAAATTATTCCACGAGGGTCCATAGGAGATGGCGAATTAATCGCGTCTGGGCTAGGGTGCACAAAGTCGTGACCGGTATTCTTTTTTGCGGATATTGACGACGTGATCAAAGCGAATCGTCTAATAAGCATCCGTAATTTGGCAAGTGAGTTCGAAGTTTCCGTTGGCATTGTACAGTAAATTGTCCCCCATAACCTGGAATACCGGTAAGTATGTAACTGCAACCCGAGTGCTGACTTAACAACACAAGGAACAGTGAACGGGCCTCAGCTTGCATCATTTGATGCGTGACAGCGATGAGTGGGATCGGTTCCGTCGGCGTGAAGTGGCAGGAGACGAAACCTGGTGTCACTACTTATGCTTACTCCACACCAACGGCGACAGCAACGAAAGACAGACACATTTTTCCACCTGTCCTTGTGGCTGTTATAAAAGCCTTCACACCACTAGGAGACGGGGAGAAGAGACAATTTATTTGCGCATGCGCATAATCTTTTATTTCTATTCTGATTGGTTGCCGAGCATGGAAGAATGTTGCATTTTTTCCAACTTGAAACCGCAGAGACCAGAGACGGAGACGAACCGGGAGAGTGAAAATTTGTTTTTAATACGCATGCGCAACAACGAAGACACATGGTTTTCGTCTCCGTCGCCGTTAGTGTGGAGTAAGCATTACAACCGAAAGGAACTCGCAGGACTCGCAGAAGCCAAAGAAATTAAAAACGCAGTAGTCAGGCAGAAAGGTTATGCTGATTGCCTTCTTCGACATGTAGGGACCAAACTTACTGGAGTTTATGAATCTCAGTACCCCAATTAATGCCCAGCGGTACACCCAAACACTCAATAATAGGCATGACTATCCAAAACAAGCGATCCAGCATGCTTTCTTCGGGAGTAATTGTTCTTCACAACAATATATAACAACATGTCACCAAGGTTGCTATTAATGCACTAGCCGTAAGAAGTTGTAGGTCCTTGAACATCCTGCAGACAGCCCAAAATTTGTCACCATGCAGCTTTCATATTTTGGGACAGTTAAAGAAATTCTCAAAGGAACTAAGGTTCGACACTGACAAAAATGTACATGCTGCAATTACAGCTCATTCAAGCAGCAACCGAAATCTTTATTCGCGAGCGGAAATCATCCCCTTCCAAAATACTGGAATGTCTGTCTAAACGCCACAGGTGACATCCTCTTATGTAATTTTTCCTGTGTAATGTGTAACTCTAAACGTAGCATATGTTGTAAAAGTTTTCAGATATTTCCTGTGTAAGATCAAACATTAAACACTCCGAATGTCAGTCAACTGTTTCCTTAGTGTCCTAATGTGATAAAGTAACATGGTTTGAAAAGCGTACCAAGAGTTATACTCCCAATTTTGTAGGAATACGGAACGAGTAGTATATTCATGTGTGCTATTAATCTTTTGTCGTGAATATTTAAAAAAAAATCTCTTTTTGCTCTCTCTTGACTTGTTCATCTTAATTTGTCAATCATTTGTCAACAACTTTCCAATTTAGGAAGGACTCCAGGATGAAAATATGTTCAGAATGGTTTAATCTAGAACATAAGAAACTGGGAAAATGGAAAAAAAATTACACATAAAATTAATTCATTGTGATATATCGTTAAAATAAATTCATCTTGAATTAATTTACTGATTTTAGCATAAAAAACACGTATTACTGGAGTATAAAATTTTTTTATTCAAGTGTATTAAGAAACATGTCTTTTCGCAACACTCTCTTTTTCATTTTCACTTCCATGGTAAAAGTTCTACGTCGCGTATTCAAAACAAGTGGGTCGCTACATCTAGGGGAATTAATTCTACGTGAATTCTAGAGGGTCGTAGTTATAAGTTTCAGCAATTTAAAGAGTTATAAATTTTCCTAAGTAGGTTTTTAAAGTATTTGTTTATTTCAAATTCCCTGTACTCCTATATAATAAATGCAGCAGTGTATATTTCCCTGCACTGCAATAATTAACGCGTATTTGACACCTTTAAAATACCTTTATACATTTTCATCCCTTTCATGCATTTATATCCTTTGAATTGGTTCCTTTATTCATCAAAAGCAATGATTTTTATTGTGCATAAAGAAAGGACATAAGGCTTTATGCTACCCATAAACCTTAAAGGATTTATGGGTAGCATCTAGTAACTTATTACACCTACCTACTTTTTTAATTCTAAATATGGGTAGTTTATTCATTCATGGGTTGTTGAAGACAGTTTTAGTAACTTCGCAAAATGTATATACTAGTAAATCTTACTAAATATGACTCAAATATTTTATAATATTTATAACTGTATGAAAGAAATAATCATGAATGTCTTTTTGCTCAAAACAACATATTTTCTAAATTCTTACACCGTATCTTAAAAAGCTACTTTTTTATGGCTTCTTTATAATGATGATAATATATATATATATATATATATATATATATATATATATATATATATATATATATATATATATATATATATATATATATATATACATATATATATGTCATAATAACGCCAACTAATATTAATTGTCCTATATCTAACGCGTATCCTAAATTTTTCTCAATAAACCCAGCCCTATTTCAAAAACGAAATCGAAAATCGAAATAATCTAATGTTCTCTTTAAAGCATGCGTGGGAAGGTTATTTTTAGACTTCCGTTTAGACTGATCGCGGTCAACCAATTAAAAGAATTCTAAGCCTAACGGCAAAATCAGAAGTTACTCAGTATAAAAGATGAGACGAGAGGATTTTCGCGCTCTTACTTCGGTAAGCAGTGATCTCTTATTTATTAAATTTCTTAAATTTTTAAGTATTTTCAATCTTATTTACGCACTGCTCTCCTGAGCTTTGCTTTTTCTATCATCTCAAACTTCCTATTCTCAAGCCACTCCCCGGATCCAAAATCCACCTATCTCTTTTCACCTTTCTATGGTCATTCACTATTCCAATAAGCCTACATTGGAATGCGTGGCCTACGTAACGTAGTTACACCATTTGTCCTGATGGTCCTGATGGTTTTCGCGCTCTCTACTTCTTTGGCGCTATTTCGTTACTTCCTTGCTCACTGTCCACGTACTGCTCCAAAATATATTAGGATGTAATCGTATTCAATCCTCAAGCCTGGGCACATATGGGCTGTCCGTTGACGTTATTGTCAAACATAATGTCGTCAACTTGTGCCAATTCGTTCAACTAGGTATAGCTGTGTATCTTCTCAGATGTCTTGAAGTTTGGTTCCATGGAATAAAATATTTCAAGTGTTCATCGTGTTCCTGTTTATTCCTCAAGTGTTTATGTATGAATCTATCTCCTGTACCGGTCTATTAAAAGTGTTACCACTCTGGCTACGTCTATACTGTCGTGTCGCATCTCCTCTGCAAAGTTAAAGTTAATTCATGCGGGAAAATACCCGTTTTTCGTTATATATATATATATATATATATATATATATATATATATATATATATATATATATGTAATAATAATAGGTGTAAGCTCGGGGTGTAGTCGTAAATAAGCAAATAACTTGGCCGTTAACTCATCAGGGACGAGATAGCGCAGCGTCCCAGAGAAATCTTGTAGTCGTAGTGGCATAGGAAGGAAGTCCAGGCAGAAAATATGGTACTCCACAAAAACTTCACAGTTCTTTTTTATTAAGAATGGGTTTTTAAAAAGACTGGAGATACACTTGTCAAACTTAACATTCCAAACACATCACGGCTAGTCGGGTACGGCGCCCCGACCAGCGGCAGGACCGCTGTAAAATACTCACGGACAGCTCTACATGTTTCCTGGTTGAGAGCAGGCACCCAAAAGCTACGGAATTATTGAGAAAAGCGCGAGTTTTTCAGGCGGGCTGAACTTTAATTGGTTAAAAACTGACACGTGATTAAGTCGCGTCATATGAGGTGATGGTCTCGCGATGCCCGTTATATAATGCTTATATAATGCTTTCGCGCGTGCAGCCGCTTTAGGGGAAAAGATAAATTTATGTTGGTCGATTATAGGTCGCAATCCAAAGTTAAGGGAACGGTATTCTGTTGCGTTATGATAAAGAATTTGGAAAGGGCGTGTTAAAAAGTAAAAAGGGGTTTGAAATTTATTTCATATATATATATATATATATATATATATATATAACAAAAATGTTTGTACTTCCAACGGGCTTCTTTATCTTGTATGGCTAAGGTTAGTTTTAAAATACATAAAAGTTTTTATAATGAAAACTTTTTCTATTGAAAAATAGTTAACCATAGGATTTAACTAATAATTGAGATATGGTTATACTCAGATTTCTTTTTTTTTTATAAATATAACCTTGCACAGAAGAGACATGCTTTCAATGGATCGGAATAAACCATTTTGCTAATAGCTCTATCTTGAAAAAAATTATAAAATTTTTATCTTGCAGTTTGAACACTTTTTAAAAATAGAGTCTAATTTTTATTCACTTGCGAAAAAAAGTATTCCGTGATTACAGATTTACGCAAAGGAAATCGGAAATGATGCGAAATCAATGCAATTTCCAGTTTTAATGGCCGTATGATGGTTTATTCAGTTTCATTGCGTGACGATATTTTTAGAAACTACTAAAAGTATGCTGTGTTGACACATCTTAAATGTTTTAAAATTGCTTGTTGAGTAAAATTAGTTAAATAAATTCTTTCCGAACACCTTAATAATATATTTTAATGTGTTTTTAATACTGTTAGCGATTAAATTTGTTCTTCAACTCAACTTCACTACAGTTTTAATTTCTAATACAGGTTTTCATCGACTTACGACTGAGATAGGGACCAAAGACATTGGTCGTAAGACATTGGTCGTTTGTAGCTTTGAAACGGCCATATGTAAAATAATTGCTTCTTATTGCTATTTGTGCTTAATTTACGTTGGTTTTCCTGTTTATTCCTCGAGCACAAAGGTTGTATCTTTTCTTTTGAAATCATTGGTCGTAAGTTGATTTGGTCTTAAGTCCAGATTCAAACAATTTTTTTTATATACATATATGGACATAAATATTTTACTTTCATAGATACATATGTAATTTAAAATACATTGTACTTTATTTAGAAGACGTAAATTTTTCGTCACCAGCTCTACTTATTATGTTAGTACAATCCATTGATTCGGAATTTGCGACCAAAGATACGTTGCAAGTGTTTTCAACGAAGTTATCCAAGGGAGTTTGAGCAGTTTTCTTCTTTTCCTTGTATACCGTCTGGTAGCAAGACAGATTTTCCTAGTACTTGTTTTGTAAACTCTCGAATGATGGTTTATTTGATTTATTATGTTGGTATCGATACTATTGTGTCATGCATTTTTGTTATTGCGTCACAAATTTGTGCAGTAATGATAAGTAATGCATCATATTTTTTAATAATTATCTTTATATATAAAAGGCAAAGTCTGTGTGTGTGTGACCGAGTTTTTGTCTGCTCGCGGCGCAGCGCAAAGACGGTAGGTCGGACAGTCTTGAGATTCGACACGAAGATGCCTCCCGAGGTCTCATTATGCACCTCGAAGCCCTTTTTTCGATTTTTTAATTAGATTTTCCGTAATTAAATATTTAGTCGCGATTTGGAGCTCCCGGACGAGTAAAAGCCCCGTAAATCCTAACGTATCCGTCCAAGAATTTTTTTTTTCGGACGAGCCTATACGGGAAAGATGACACTATACGGAAATTACAATTAAAATTGTCTGTCTTAATTTATCGATTAATTGTGATTTTTTTTCGATCGCCTGTACGCACCCGTTTTTCGGAAAAAAACGCGATTTTGTCCGTGACCCTTTTTTCCAAATTGTCGAATCGATACGTAAATGTCGTTACATTTTTACGAAATTTTTATCTCAGAGACCCTAGACATCACAGTTTCGAAAGCCAGAACCAAAATTAATTTACAAATTGTAGTTATTTTTTAATAATTTATTTTATGATTCGGAAACTCTTGCGAGAAATCTCATTTTGGAGATTTCGTTCTTCATTTCCGGACGAAGGTAAAATAGGAGAAAAACCAGTTTTTCGACGTCATGCACGTGATGTGTTGGGGCTTTTGTTTTCTATGAGGGATTCGGTGGTTAAAGGAAATCGATTACTATCGCAGTGATAATGGATTAAAAAATCACATTTAGTAATGCCGTAATTTTTTTGGCCAGCACTTAGTTAATATCATATAATTTGTGGTGTATTTGTGGAAAAAAATCTATGAAGATTTCAAAGAATTTCAGCATGTGGAGGATGTGATATATTCGCTTTCAAGGAAATCGATTACTATTGCAGTGATATTCGATTAGTAATCCTATGTCAAAAATTTTGCCAAAATGTGCCAGAAAGGATTAAATTTATATGGGTAAAATAATGTATCGTGGTGAGGAAAAGGATGACAGCGACGCCCATTAACAAAGGGTTAAGGCTACTAAAAAATTGGTAATTACATTACCCGAGCAACGCCGGGACGGGTACGGCTAGTGTAATATATATGTAGGTATTTACTGTAAATTCGAGGAACAATATTTTGACAAAAAAAAATGTGAAAATAAAAATAAAAATTTCGGTCGTAGGTGCGAGCGGTCGTGAGTCGAAAGTTGGTAGGTCGAAAGTAAGTCGAGGAATACCTGTACACGAAATGCATTGTAATATTTTTGTTCAAGCAATCGTCCAATTTGTTGCCGATATCAATAATGATTTCATAGCATATAGCATTTTGTAAACATTGTCCTCGATGAAGATACTTATGCGCAGATCAATAATGCATCATATTTTTTAATAATTATGTAATATATATGTAGGTATGTACTGTACATTCGAGGAACAATATTTTTGAGAGAAAAATTAAAAAATGTAAAAATAAAAATAAAAAAGTCGGTCGTAAGTGCAAGCGGTCTTAAGTCGAAAGGTCTTAAGTCGAGGAATACCTGTACACGAAATGCATTGTAATATTTTTGTTCAAGCAATCGTCCAATTTGTTGCCAATATCAATAATGATTTCATAGCATATAGCATTTTGTAAACATTGTCCTCGATGAAGATACTTATGCACAGAAAAAATAAATTTCAGAAATGCAATAAAATCATAAGATTTTTTACATTGAAAATAAAAGGGAGATTTTTTTTTACCTCTAAATTTCACTAAAGTTGGTCGCATTATATGAAACGTCTTTTTTTTAAATAGAATGTTTAAGGATAGTTTTAATAGAAAATATCTGTACTTGAAAGCAAATATGCTGTTCAGAAAGTTTTAACTCTTTCAGTTTAATGTTATTAATAATTTTGTAAAATATATGTCTGGAGTTGCTAAATTTATTTTTTAACAATAAAATCCCCTGGTACTTAAAAAAAAATTGTGGAAATATCAAATAAAATTTTTTGCCAATTTTATAAATGGATAAATACTTTTCAATAACTAGTTATGCATCTGCCTTTTAGTGTAAAAATGGAAAAGGTTGAGTTGGTCTGAAGTAATTTGATAATTATAAAAGTGATTCAAAAGATTAGAAAACTCCAGTACTCAGTTCAAAGACGACGAAAATTGAACCAACTCTAGAGTAGGGAAGTATACTTCTGAACTTCGATTGCTAATTCCAATTTGGAGGGTTCAAAGGATGATTATTAAATAAAATTTTCAGGTCAAGAGAGGGATATACTGTGATGGCCACAAATGCCAATAAGACAGGTCAAGAATCTACGCGTTTTCTGGTTTCACTGGGTTTTAATACCCTAATTAACATTTGATTAGATCATGTCATAGATGTTGCTATTATGCAAAAAACAAACAGAGCAAGATTTAATTATAATTTTTGGATAAATTTCGCTTAATCTGAAATATTTTAATTCAATAATATTTAAAATATCTTAATTAATATGATATTAATTTCAGTGATAATTTTTATCTTTATATAAAAAATTAGGATATATATAGGGGCACCATAGACATGTCGTTAAATCGTGTAAACAGAGATGGGAGGGAATATCTTCGATTTCTTACTTTGTGATTGGAAAGTGAAATTCGAATCGTAATCCTTCAGCGATGTATATTTCTTTAAGTATTTTTATCCGAAAATGTCAAATTTCTTTCAGAATGGAACTCTTTTAAAGAAAATTGTATAAACTTCCTGTTGATGGTTTTAACTTCCAATGAAATTAAAGACTTTATTTCTGCTTGTACATTGAAAAATTGCCATTACTTTACTGTTAACTTTATTTTTCAGCCGTCACTTCACCACAGGTTTTTAATTTCCCTCTGTGTTTCAGGATTTAATTACTTACGAAAAAGATATTTCTGTCGAAGATTCTCGATATTGTTTGATAATACATGCTGATCCTCTTTCCACAAATGTGAGGCTTATTCACTTGAAAACTAAAAAAATAAATCTTCAACAAAAATTATTTTGTTATGTGCGAAAAGTCTACAAATCGTGGTTGGGTTTCAACATGATATATATCCTTAACAATACATAAAAAATACGGCAGATATTCTATGATAAATGACAGGCAAACTTATAGTTATTTTAAAAGTCTTTTCTCAGTGAATTTTTCGAACATCTTTATAAATCTTCACGACTTCAAAAAGTTCATCTGTAACGGATTTGTTTCAGAACGTTTCTTGCTTTAAAAGCTTGCTGTTTTTAGGGGCACACACAGAATCCCTTTTAAGGGGAAATTGCTGTCACGTCTTACATTTTTATGGCTGGAATAAAAATTAACTCTTGCTTTACTCTTTTCCACCGATTTTTAGTTCTTAAGGGAAGGAAAGTAACTGTAAACCTCGTTCTATTACTCTTTTTTTGTTCTCTGCATTTTAACTAAATTAATACCCCGAAATTACGCGTTAGCTGGGACCAACGAAAGATCCCGTAAGTCGGAATTTAACGTTGCATATAAATACATTGAAATGTCGTCTAACTGGGACCAAGAACTTACGAAAACACCAGTTTAAAGGAAAAATATTATACTAAAATTAAAGTACCTTCTTACATATTAATATTATACATATATTCACGATATTTAAAAAAAATATTTTGATAGTTTAAAAAAATCTTATAAAGTAGTCTGCCGTAAAGCCTTTTTTTCTCGAAGATTTTCTTTATAGCGGACTACCATTTTTTTAGTCCCTGCTTTGTCGTGATCACGCGATTGTTAAATAATTTATTAACGTCCTCGCAATGTCACGTGTTGTCATAAACAAAAAAGCATGGCGTTGTCAAACTAGACAGGAGGAAAGGGTATAATCCAAAAACCGCGTAACTCCGAGTTCCCGATTTTGTTCTTGTTACTTATGCCCCTTGACCGACAATAATATCAAATCAAGTCCATCTAGGCTATGGGCGATGAAGGTGCGGCTCCTGTTTTGAATTAGCACTACAAGGGTTGGAGTCCGACTTGGCTAAATGACCGGTCCTGTAATTTTGAACCGAGTCAAGTGACGAGACCAGAACACTTGACCCCACACCTCCAGAGGTAAATTTGAGAAATTGGAGGACATTGTAGCCACGCCCTATTTTATGCGCCCCGGCCACCATTAGTGAACACGGAGGTAGATTTGCAACGACGAGCATAGAACCAGAGACGTTCAGATCACTGGCCCGCTGCTCTTACCAACTGGGCTACAGTGCCCCCGAGTTCACGTAAGTGAGAGTATTACTGTACTTGTTTTTAAACCGTGAGCCAAAAGATAAATACTTTCAAATACGAGTACTCAATAAATATTCCACAAATCAGTCAAAAGTGGCAGACTAAAATTCCCCAACACACTAAACTACAAACCGTGCTGTCCGTATCGTTACATTTGCGTGACTTAATACTTGTTATTGTTGTTGAATCTAATGCCTCCTAGCTGGGAGTTTCAAACTAGGTTCATATAGGCTTCGGGCCGGTATGCAGCTCCGGAGTCACCCCTGGGTTGCTCCTAGATGCAACCCAGGGGTGACATTTGGAGGATCGAATCCTCTCTGACATCATAGAGGGACACTTAATGTTTGACAAGATTTACTGTGAGCGCAACTTGATCCTCCTCCACCATTGAAAAATCATTTGGGTTGTTGTTAATTTTAATGCAGTCATTACGTTAAAATGTTTTGTCCAGAAACTTAAGCAGATTCGTACCTCATTGAGATTTCATGGATAAATTGCAAATTACAATAGTTTTCACAAATCAATGATAACTAATTAAGAAAAATCCCTTATTACTATCGATAACAGAAATAGATTTTATTTTTTTAAATTGACCAGAGCAGTTGTGCGCAAACTGGGGGTCATGACCTACAAAGGGGTCGTGAAAAAAAGGGGATAGGTCACGAATAGTTTTTTTTCTAATGGCAAGGCACATACAAAGCTAATTACAAGTAGAAATACAAAAACACAGAAAGAGATGACATAAAATTGACCCGAGTCATTGCCTAAGGAGTTCTCTGGCCTTCCAGTAAAGCGCTGTTTCACAGTCGCCTCTAAGAGCTGCACATTGGTGGAGGTGGTGTCTGTTCATAAGGTCATTAGAGTTACAGAAGGGACAATAAGGGCTTGAGAAAATTCCGATGCGGTGTAAGTGTTCTGCTAAGCAGTCATGACCAGTTAGAAGGCGAAATTGGGCAACTGCGTTCCGTCGTTGACTGCTGGGGACTCGCAAGAAGATTCCCAACATCCCAACGCTTGGATTTTATTCTGTCATAAATTTGTGATTTGAATAGACTGTTTATTGTTTGCTTGATATACAGCTTTATAGAATGTTATGATAGTGGGGAAAATCTGGTTTGAAGAAGTCTTGAACCCTTTTTAGCGAGAATGTCTGCTTGCTCGTTTCCAAAGATGCCACAATGGCCCGGTATTCACTGAGGAATCACTCTCTTCATTCTCCCAGACAACTCCCGTAAATATTGCCGACACAGGTAGATTTCCCTTGATGAAGGCGGACTAGATGAACTAATCGCCTGAATTGCAGCCTGGGAGTCAGAAAATATAGCCACTCTATCAAATTTGTCTTCAAAGATCGATAGATGTTTAAGGGCTATACAAATAGCTTCTACTTCTCCATCAAAAGCCATTTGATATTTTCCAGCAGAAGCATAAAAGGAGAATAGGTTAGAAAAAACTCCGGCTCCTGCCGAGTCACGATTTTCATAAAAAGATCCATCTGTGAAGATTTGCAACCACGGAGACTCGGGATACCTGTTGTCAATAGTATCAAGAGTATAACACCTCAAGACCTCTGGGGATGTGTTTTTCTTAAAAAGCTTGTCTGCAAGACTCAAGTCCGTTTCAACTTGGATCATCCCTAGTGGATAGGGTCACGAATAGTCTAAAGTAAATTTATATCATATTGAATTATTTAATTAAAAAAGGTGCTTTATATTTTCCATAATGGCATTCTTTTTATTTGTATTTTTATAGGTTAAAAAATATACTATATGTGAAAGAAGATGTCAAACAGTTTTACAATAAAAAGCCTATACTTACATCGCTACCATTTGCTTCTTCGTTTTTTTTTTAGGATGGATATTTAAAATTATTAGCTATAAAAACCGAACAGCGATCAAGACTTAAGCCAGAAGATGATATGAGGATAACACTCTCAAATATATCAACAAATATTGAGTAAATATTATCTGGGATCCAGGTTCATCCTTCTTATTCATTTTTTTCTATTATAAATAAAGTTTATAATTTTCCATGTTTTTAATACAACGCTTATAAATTTCAAATCATACTCTTTTATAATTTTTGTTAATTTTAACCCGATTTAAGTTCACTTTAAAATTTAAATATGAAGTTTTGCTGTCAATTGGTAAGCTACGGTCAACTTTTTGCTACACGAGGGTTAATTTGACCGGGACCTACAGTTTAAAGCCGATTCCGAACGACTATAAACGGCCATGCCAACAGTGGGACTCGAACCCACATGATTTGAACTGAATGCCAGCGCCCTAGTCATTTATCCCTCACCTGGCAAAATTTGAAGCCTTGCAGAAGTTTAACAAGGCTTTTTTTTGTTATTATGCGAAATAAATATATACCCAAAATTTATATTTCATTGATTTTCAAAATAGTTTCTACTTTTTGTTAACATTTGTTAACATGATATTAAGTTATTGTTATGTACATTTATTAATGGTAGATATGAAAATGCTTTAGGTAACAAAATGTTGAATCCCTTAATTTTTTCATTGTATGAGAAAAAGAGCATTTGGGTTAAAATAGTATTTTCGAAAATACATCGTGATACAGACAAATTTAGTCTGTTTTTGCTGAAATAAACTTTAAATCAGAGATTCAAATATTAACTTTTAGGAGAAACCTTGTGATTTATTGCCATTTATCTATGGACAGATCTGCGATCAATGCTTGGACAGATGATAACAAATGACCACCGTATGTGCAATTTTAGAAGCTAAACACATTTATTTTACTCTACTTATATAACAATAACATTATAAGTTAAATTAATTGCCACCGTAATAGAATGGACCAAAAACGGTAAACATCAGAGCAGCTTCTGCAAGAATATATTATCTCTAAAATGAGTATAAACGTGAAATATATTATGCTTTGGGTTTCTGAAAAACGGAAAAAATTAATGAAACTTATTTTTATCAAAAGCATTAAGCCGAAAAAAAATTATTCTATTTCTTACAATTGTTATTGTATAGAATGAACGAAAATATTTAATTCAAAACTCAATTAATTTTAATTTCCTAGTATTATTTAAAATGGTTTGATTTCTTCACTACCTCTAAATAATGGGTGCTTAAAAGGGTCAAGGGTCTTTAATACAATAAAATCTCACATAACTTTTAGTTTAATATATATTACATATCCCATCATAAAGATGAAATTCGGATATAGTTTCCGGAATCTAGCTCGTTGAGCAGTGGCATGAATGAAATTATAATATAAAATATTCCTTTCCAATAAATAAATAAGTATATATATATATATATATATATATATATATATATATATATATATATATATATATATATATATATATATATATATATATATATATATATATATGTAAAGGATTTTTTTGGAGGGCAAACCGTGGGGGGTTTAAAAGGGGAGTTTTCTAGAGGAAATGGGAATTAAAACATTTAACACCAGATAATTCACAGAAAAGGGGAATAAATGAGTAGCGAATTGAGGGTCATTAAACTATTAATAGAATAGGACTCAATCGACAGTAAAGTACCGCCGTAGCCTGACCGCTGGCGTTACATAATAATAGTGCTCTAGAAGGAATGAGATGTGCCTTTGAACAGTTTGAGAAAAATAAATTACGGCAGAGACAATATGATAGTCCAATGCAGTAGGACGTGCCGCCCAGGATGGCATGCAGTTTGAGAAAGGATGGAGTTAAATTAAATTTAAATGGAGTCGAGCATTAATAACAAGTTAATAAAGGCATGTCGGAGGATTAACTGGACTGATGTTTACTCCACTCGAGCTCATGACTGCATTACTGGGATTAATTCAATGTAAATACCTCGCCACCAAACTACCATCGACTGCAAATACAGTTGGCTCTCTGTTTAACTACGCTCTACTTAACGACGATCTCTATTTAAAGACGATATTTCCCAGTCCCGGTCCCTCCGACGTAAAAAAATTCTATTTGAAGACGACGTTGTTTCTGTTTAACGACGATTTCTTTTCCAGGATAAACTTTTTCTTCAACATTTTATCTGAAGGAGGGGAACCTTCTGTGGGGGAAAACAAGTTTGGTTTCAATAACAGACCCGTAATTTCCTCGATGTTTGCAATATTGCAATCATAAACTTGTTGCAGTGGAAAAAACGGGGGGGGGGGAAATCGGAAGATCGAATATTCATTCATGGAGCTCTTAGTGCTGGAGCTGAATCACTCTATTGTCCCTACCATCTGTTGTCATGTGACTTACGAACTATCCAATAGCAGCTCTCTCTCACTCCTTCCTGGAAGAAGATGTTCATGTTTAGAGAATTCGTGCTTGTGCATAGGAGCTCATTCCAGTACAAATACTAGTTGAATAGAGCAAAATGGCATCAAAGTGAAAGCATCTTATGCTACACGAAAAGGTGGAGATATTGAAGACTGGGAAGAAAGTGTTGGAATAACAAAAATCCAATTCGCAAGACAATTTCAGCTACCCGAGTCTACTCTCAAAGGCATTTTAGCAAGCAAAGAGAAAATTCTTGAAGCAGCACAAAATTTTGGTTTGGGATCCAAATACAATAGGTAGAAAATTCAATCTGAAAGATCAGAAGAGTATGATAAGGTAGTCCTGCAATGGTTTCATGAATCAAGAGCATCCATTAATGAACAATGCGGCTGACAGTATGAAAATTAGAAAATTTACGATCTTGAAGTAATACACATGATAACATCAGCATGGAAAGTTTCTTCATCCCCAATAAAAAACTGCTTTCGCGTTGTTGGAATTCACAAAGTACTTCTAGTGAAACTGCAAAGTACGGATGTAGAAATCAATGAAGACGACATTACCTCTGAAGAATGGAGAAGTCTTGTTGAAGATGAGGATGTTTCAATTCAAGATTTCTACAATTGTGATGAATGTGTTTTAACAACAGATTACAGAAATGTAGAACAAATTTATGAAGATATAGTAAACGAAAACACAGTGTCAGACGAAGAAGGTGAAGTTGAAGACACGGAAAACGAGACAATGCCACCGTCTTACACAGATGCAACTTCTGCTCTAGATGTTCTCCGACGCTATATTACATCGAATACGGAAAATTACACATTTAACAATTTAGAAAATCTGGAAAAAAGAAGAACGAAAACAAGGCAAAAAATGAAGCAATCAAAACTTTTTGACTTTTTTAAAACCTATTTTATTGTATTGTTTGTATTATTTTTGAAATGTAATTTAAAATAACTTTTTATGAATAAAATAATAACGACAATAAAAATAACTTTTTTAAACACCCCTGTATATTAAGAAATATATTGACAGTCCTAAGCCTGTAAAGAGTGAAAAAAATGTTACTTTTTCACAAATTCTGTTTAAGGTCGATCTCTACTTAAGGACAATTTTTCCCGGTCCCTTGAAAGTCGTTAAACAGAGAGCCAACTGTATTAGGATTATAAGAAGTATTGGATTGGAATAGGTTCGGACCACAATTCTAAGATGGGCTTAAGTTACAAATCCGACATATATATATATATATATATATATATATATATATATATATATATGTATATGTTTGTATGTGTGGTTTTCTTTCTGAATTAATTTTTTTGCCAAAATGGAATAGGAAATGCAATGCGAAATTCAAGTTATCTTCCTGCTTTATTTCGTACAGAAATGAAACAAGATAAATAAACATTATAAAGTATGTTTCATAACTTACAGAAATGCAACAGAAGATGTTTCACAGTGAGTAAAAACAAATAACTTATGCTTGCAGATATTCTTTCCCTGCATAACGCATACGATTGTAAGCACATATTTTTATTTCACTCTCTGCGACAGCCATGAAAAGACGTCTGCCATGCTTACTGGATCACAGTATTTTTATGAACTGGTAGAGATAAGAGAAGTCTGAAATACATAATTACACACATATGAATAATTTAATTTTAATTTTTTTCAAAAATTAACGTAATCCTTTCACCTTATCTTTTCAACTGTGTTAGTGTTGATAATGAAAATTCACCCGTTGTTTAGCGGGATGCAAATTTTACAATTTTAACTTCCATTATTAGTTATTTAAGGTATCCGTACATCTTTGAAATGGCATTTATCAAAAAATCAGTATCGATCAAAAAATCGATATAAAAATATCAAATCCTAATCTTTTGTCTTTCCAATATTGTTTGAATTATGTTTTTATTTTAACCAGGGGCCGAATAACAACAATTTTAACAACAGTTGTCGAAGATTTTTTTAAACCGGAAATAGATTTTTCTCAAAAGGAATTTTCTCTTCATTTCTCTTTACGCAAAACATCCGACAGTAAAACTGTTTGAATATTCAATGTTAATTCTCCGTTTGTCACCAAAGGCTGCGATAGAGCACAGCCGCCGCCAAGGTTAGCGTATTTATATCTGAACGTCGCCTCTTGTCTCTCTGGCGTGCGGATGTGTTTACAAGAGGTGCTAGTTCCGTAGGCGCTCCTCGTTTTCTATCTTTTACTTAATGTATATAGTTGCTGCTGTAAATAAAGCTTGATATTACAACTCTGCTAGACATCTTTCTTAATAACGTAACATTGGTTATGGGCTCAGAAAAATAATCTAGAGCTCTGAAAGGAAACTCTTTTTTTCTTTTCTGTTTCTCTTGTTCCAAGAAATCGGAAACAGTATGTCGCAAATGGTAAACATGTAGAAGCTGTTGAAAAGCAACTACAACGCCTGGAAGATACGTCAGACGAGTTCAAGGACGCATTCCTGAAATTTAAAGCCTCAGTTGAAAACAAGCTGAAGTGCAAAATAAAAACCCTCCGAACCAACAACGGTCTATAATACACGGGAAAAGAATTCGATAACGATTTAAGGTTAATGGGAATTAGAAGAGAGCAAACGGCGCCTTATAGTTCTGAGCAAAACGGAACTGCGGAATGGGCTAACCAAACCATCAGTTCTCTGGCGAGGTGTTTGTTGATTCAAGCTACAAGTACGTTATGCATTAAATGCCTGAAAATTTTAAAGTAAGATATTAAAAAAAGGAATACACGACTCTCATCACTTTATATTAATTAGCTCTTTGTTTACATGGGTATGAATTGCAAATGACAATGGATTTTAAGCAATTTTTCTGTACACGAGTACATAAACTGCTACAGTGTCTGAGATAAACAGAATATTATCTTGAGAATACGCTATTCCCTAGAGAAAGTTATTATTTTCATTCTCCAATTCATAAAATGATAATATATTTGTTTATTTTTGATTTATCATTTTTTTGCAGAAATGCTAGATTTGCAACAATTTTTTCCTGTTTTTTCCCTTGAAAGAATTATTTTAGGGTAACAGCAAATTATATTTTATACATTTATCGTGCATGTATCAGCTGAAGTTTTAACTGACATCTCATTATAAAAAATAGATAAAAAGAAAAAATTTAAATAAATTAAAAAAAAATCTCCTCCGATTGTGTACACATATCTTAACTATTAATGACACATTCCAAATGTATTGACATTGATGTTATCAACAAAGGAAAAGCAATTGTTTGAGTTCAGATGTGCACTCGAAATAGTACTGGAGGATCAGGGAAGTTATTAATATAATTTCATAGTTTAGCGGACTGTATTAGTTTCCATTACCAAACGAAAATATTTAATGGACTTGTTTTAAAATGTAGTTAATCAATCTTCTTAATTTTTTAATACAAATAATATTGGAATGGCCTACCTTTTACCATCATCTGAATAATAGTTGAATAAATCAATACCAAATAAGATTTCAATGCATGTATCCATACGATAAATTTAATAAATGACTTCAGTTTTGCACATAACTTGAATTTTTGACATACAGAATAAATATTCCTACTCAGGGTGTATCGCATGAATCATTGACTTCAAAATGTCAATCCTTTACAAAAAGAATAGGAATGGAATCGCATCCAGCATTTTTTTTGCATTACTTAGCGTCGAATCAACAACAAAAATAAACAAGCATAGTGACGCCATCTAGTGAGCAGGCACTTAACTAAAATACAAATTGCAAACAATAAGTGAATAAAAAAATTATTAAATTGAATTATTAACACATAAAAAAAAAATTATAAGTCTTTTATGAAGACTGAACAAGTACTCACTATGAACTAGCCTACATAAGGAAATATGATAGCAATATATTTTCTGAAACATTTTCTAATATATGGTGTTTTCTGTTTCATACGGAACACAATAAAGCTAATGTAACAGTTATGTTCCAATTTCATTTCTAAAAGAATATATTAAAGAACAAACAGTATAAATTCCGTTCTGCGGAAAACAACTAGAATACCTTAAGAACCCTAAAGTATAATTTTCTGTCCAGATTTTCATTCCTACATTTCGTATCGCATGAAAAATTTCATTCGGTATTACTACATTAAACGAGAATGTAAATACTTATACACATTTTACTGAATTACGTGATTTTACGGAAAGACCGGGAGAAGACTGCCTGCGGCTCTACATATGCAGGCATGAGTACTTTAATTTTAGTATTTTTGAAAGTGAGTATATCCCTTTCATC
This sequence comes from Dolomedes plantarius, assembly GCA_907164885.2. NCBI lineage: Eukaryota > Metazoa > Arthropoda > Arachnida > Araneae > Dolomedidae > Dolomedes > Dolomedes plantarius. The sequence goes on along the minus strand of OU015500.1, from coordinate 78,867,757 downwards.
GGATCAGATAAAATATTCAAAAGAGCTAATGCGTGATAATGTGAAAATTGGGCGGCTGTCGAATGTGTTAAAATGATAAATGTAACAATTTTGGCTTCCATCATCATTTACTAAAGTATTAATGGCACACTTAGAGCGCATTAACACTAATCCTATTACCAAATCATCCGCGCAAGTGTAGTATAGAGTAATGAACAGTAATTCTTAAGAATAATTGACGCAAGCAATCTATATCCCTTTTTAATTACAGCCTTTCAGGTGATGATTACGAAAGTTGTCCAGCAATTAAATTTTAAATCGTGCAGCAAAAAGTTTTCTACTTAACTCCTATCTTTCAAAGTATATCCCATTCGCAGAGACTTAAAATATGATTATTATGGGTTGCAATTACATTTTGCAGAATAATAGAATGGATCAACGTGTACCTTAGCACTGTAACACTCCTAGATTTCTAACTACCCTATATTTCTATTTATTTGAGAATGGTAAAATTATTAAAAACAAATTCCATTTATGCAGGTATGATGATGACAAAATAATCGTTCAAAAAAATCATCGAAATGCATATAGAGCCTTTTTCCCGAAAACCTTTTTCCTATACGATGCTATGGTCTTAGGGAATTTTTTTAGCTCCCAGTATAAATACTGAACTGTAGTTTATATTTCATTCTTATGATAAAATATCCAATTAAGGATTTAAAATTGTTAAAATTTAAGAGTTCGACACTTGTTGTCATATATCAATATTGAAGAACAATATCGTTAATAAACTCATTTGAATAAATAGACTATGCGATGAAGCCAGTAGGATCAAATATATTCAAGCTTTAACAATAGGGCTTATGAAAAATAACTGTCCTAATAGTTTTTTCAGCAACAAAATTGGTAGCTTTAGATTTTCAAACTCATATTGATGTTATTTTTATGAAGTTTCAATTAAATCTATATAAATAAAAATGTAAATGTTCGTTTGTTCAAAACCTCAAATCTCCGGAAGTTCTTCACCGATTTTTTTGAAAGTTTGACACAACGTTGCATCCGAATACGTGAGTGTTTTTATATACCTATTGTGTAGATGCCACACCTGTGACAGGTATAAACATGCTTTTTTTAAACACACGCTTATACTAAATGTTTTACGGCAAACGAGAAATGTCTTTCCCTCTCCCCTCAGAACAGAAATTTGTCACGGTGGGGTGCGACCCCACTATCAGCTGTCCCCACAGGTCATAAAGTACGCAGGAATCGTTCTAGACATAAAAGACGATCGAATAGATAAGAGAACGCACATGACTGAAGATATTTTCCGTCGAATACGCGAGGAAAATTCAAATATGAACATGGATTTCACAGCAGAAATCTACAACGAAACGTTGATAATGATTGAAGATTTGTGCTTAGAAATCGCGAACAAAGTTCTCAATCAATTTGGAATGCCATCACCGAATCGATGTGCTGATGCTTCGTTCAATGTAGAATTGCGTTCTGAACAAAATTAGAACACGGGTGATCTTTTGTCGTATGTGCAATCAAATATAAGCTAACGCTTGAGCAAAAAGGCATTTACGATCAAATAATGCAAACTGTCAATGACGGGGTTGGAGAAATCTTCTTAGATGCGCCAGGAGGAACTGGTAAAACGTTCCTAATTAGATTGATTCTGGCAGCAATTCGATCCCAAAATGACATAGCCTTAGATAATGCATCGTCCGGAATAGCTGCGACATTGCTACCAGGTGGAAGAACTGCATATTCTGCTGCGAAATTGCCATTGAACATGCAATTCATTGAAACTCCCACGTGCAACATTTTCAAAGCATCCGGCATGGGAAAAGTATTGTAGAAAGGCAAATTTATAGTTTGGGATGAATGTACAATGGCACACAAAAATTCGCACGAGGCTCTTGATCGATCATTGCAAGATTTGGGTGGAAACATCAAACCATTTGGGAACGCATAAATATTGTTTAAGGGAGATTTCAGGAAAACATTATCTATAATTCCTCGATCGACACCAGTTGACGAAATTAATGCTTGCCTGAAATACTCTACTTTGTGTCGACACGTAAAGACGTTCAAATTGTCTACAAATATGCGTGTCCATCTGCAAAACGATCCATCAGCTGAGTTATTCTCACATCAATTGCTTGAAATTGGGAACGAAAAGGTGCCGGTTGATCTGACATCAGGACGAATTTCATTGCCTCCTAACTTCTGCAATTTAGTATCGTCAAAAGAATAATTGGTTGAAAAAGTATTTCCCAATATTCAAACCAATCATAAGAATCATGATTGGATGAGTGAATGAGCTATTCTTTCCGCCAAGAACAAAGACGTCTACGAACTTAACAATATCATTCAGTATAACATTCAAAGCGAGACAGTCACATACATGTCCGTCGACACTGTTGTGGAGGCAGATGAAGCGGTTAATAATCCAACAGAATTTTTGAATTCACTCGATCTGCCAGGGATGCCACCGCAAGTACTGCAATTGAAAATCAGCTTGCCAATTATAATGTTACGAAATATCAACCAACCAAAGCTTTGCAACGGCACGCGGCTTCCAGTAAAAAATTACTGCGCAGCGTCGTACAAGGAACGATCTTGACTGGACAATTCAAAGGTGAAGACGTCCTCATTCCTCGCGTTCCCATGATTCCAACGGATATGCCATTTTAATTTAAGAGATTGCAATTCACAATTCGATTGGTGTTTGCAATCCCCATCAAAAAAGCTCAGGGCCAATCTTTGCAATTGTGCGGGTTAGATCTAGACACGGATTGTTTCTCACATGGACAATTATATGTTGCGTGTTCTAGAGTCGGAAAACCAGACAATCTATATATCTGCACAGACATTGGAACAAAAAAAAATATTTTATACCCACAACTATTGTAAAATTAAACATTTAATTTTTTTTTTAATTTCAAATGCAGCAGGCGAAGTGGAACACAATTCTTTCGCCAAGATATTACATAAAACAAGCAAGTACTAAAAACTGAACTATAAAATATGTTGGTGGGTAACATTACTCGCGCCCGTAGCATACTTTAAGCTACACGTGCCCCCTCGTTAGTGCTAAATCAGTAACAGCTTTGTAGCCTTTATAAATTAAACATATTAGAAACGTGCTTTCTCTTTTCTTTCTTTTCCATTTAACCAGACTGAGCCACAGCAACTCGCGGCCGGATACAGCTAGTATTGTATAAAATGGAAATACTAATGTTATAAATAATTTTAAATATTAAATTTGTTCAATATGTTATAATTCACTCAGTAAAGATTTAATTTTCATAGGTAAATATTAATATCATATGATAACTAAGAGAATAATGTAATTTAAGTATCTTAATTGATTGAAATCAAATTAATTTAATAAATGTTAATACACTATTAACTAGATTAATATAATTAAAACCTTAGTTTAATATGTTAATAAAAGTTACCATACTTTTGTTTCCATATATATAAATATTATTTAAACCTAAAAATTTTGTCTTCCTGAATTTTTTATGATATATTAGTTATTTTTGTTTTTTATTATGAATAAACTAATAATTGAAAATCACGTATATCTAAGCATTGATGGAGATTTTGTCGTAGACTTACACTTTTCAACTCTTTATCTTGGCTGGTTACTTATGACCGGAAATATTTTCTGCGCGATTGGGCGGAAGCATACAAGTAATACGTTTCATCAATGCCTTGGGTTGTATTCCTAACTCCCTATTTCGATGAAATGTCCTATGCCAAGATATGTATAACATACATATTCAGATAAAATCCATTGTTTAATAATATTGTCATTTAAACAAATAGACACACACACTCATATATATATATATATATATATATATATATATATATATATATATATATATATATATAAATATGATATATGAGTGATATATATATATATATATATATATATATATATATATATATATATATGAGTGATATATATATATAGTTGAACCCGGGGGCACAACGGGATACCGTGGCGGTATAAAGTTCGAAGTTTTCCGGTGTCAAGGAGATACTGCCAACGAGTGGCAATAAGTAGTACTAGACCAACCTATTGCTGCTTAACTACGGCAGGCATGTTAGTCTAGTTTTCTGAAGCGTAAGTGCTTGAAATTTTAGTTGTGTGATTTTTTGCTCCTGTATTGTACTTTCTGAGGATTTTGCAACCAAGGTAATGTATACATACTTGTTTACATTACAACTATTCTTAATACATGCTTGAAGTACGTTTAATTGTCTTTAGTTTCGTGTAGTTAAACTTTTGTTTACGTATCTTTATCGAGTGACCTTACCTCCCTAACCTAAATCGTGTCAATGGGGCGGAACGGATGGGGCGGAATGGGGTACTTCCCCATTCCACCCCGCAATGTTTTTAACAAACAAATCTTTTTTAGTACGCTCCTGATACACTCATGGACAAAAAAATTAGCGCACCAAGAAGGAGTCGTCAAATTGAAACGAAATTTTACATACGTAATGACTACTTTGATATAAGTAAATGATAAGAAAATCAAAGAAAAAGGATTATTTATTTCAGAGAAAAAGGCAAAAGAACGGAGGAGTTAATACTCCGTTGGACCCCCTCTAGCGCGAATGCACGATGCGATACGATCGGGCATTGAGTCATACCAGTTCTGTATGATGTCTTGAGACATTTCGTTCCATATTTGCTGTAACCTTGCCTATAGTTCGTTCAAACTCGTGGGATGCCCAACTCGTCGTCCCAAATGATCCCAGATATGCTCGATTGGAGAGAAATCTGAGGAACGGGCAGGCCAAGGAAGGGTAGTAACAGTGCGGAGACAGTCTTGTGACACCCTTGCCGTATGAGGTCGAGCATTGTCTTGTTGAAAAATGGCTCCTGGGAGCCATTGCATGAGTGGCAACACATGTGGTTGCAGGATTTCATGAACATACCGCTGGGCTGTCATGGTGCCACGGAACAATACTAGGGGTGACCGTGTATTGTAGGCAATGACACCCCATACCATCACACCAGCTGTAGGAGCGATGTGTCGCTGTACAGCAAAGGCAGGATTGAGTCGTTCACCACGGGCTCTCCACACACGAACACAATTGTCATCACTGCCGAGATTGAATCTGGATTCGTCGCTAAAGACGACCTGGTTCCATTCCGCTGTAGTCCAGTTTCCTCGTTCGCGGCAAAACTCCAAACGGAGGCGTCGATGGGTGGGCGTCAAGGGAAGCACACGTAATGGGCGCCGCGATACCAACTGCCTTTCAGCCAGGCGCCTTCGTATGGTTCGAGAAGACACAGAGGCCCCTAGTGAAGGTGCTACCTGTGCCTGGATGGCGGCTGATGAAGCAGTTGGCTGATGAAGCAGTTGGCTGATGAAGCAGTTGGCATTTCTTACGATGTGGTGGTCTTCTCGACGACTGGTCTGTCGAGGGCGTCCTGAGCCTGGTCTTCGTGTACATGACATCTCTCGGGTACACTGGTCCCAACACCTCCTCACAACACAATCAGAGCGGCCTAATTGACGAGCTACTCGCCTAGCTGACCACCCAGTTTCCATCATCCCGACGATTCTTCCCCTCTCATACTGCGACAACTGCTTATATTGTCTTCGAACACGGCGTAATGGCATGTCTATCTCAGCTCTTCCTTTGTAAATGATTCAGCACAATCAAACAAGCTTTGGTTACCTGTTTTATACTCCACAGAGTACGATGTTCAACGCCCTCTACCGGCTATACGTAATGCGCAATCACGCTGCATTTCTAATCATTTGCATATCTCCCCGACATATACCTTCATTGCAAGTTTCGTTACGATCCCGCAATTATTTCTTGGTGCGCTAATTTTTTTGTCCATGAGTGTATTTTTTATTCGATTTCAGATGGTTCGAGACTATAAAAAAAAGAAATTAGGCTATAATGGTCTACTGAGGCAATCAACAATGCTGTCGAAGTGCTTATTTCTGGCCAATCTGAGTATTTGGAGGCATCGAACCAATTTGGTGTTCCCCAATCTACTCTGGAATGATACGTTAAAAAAAAGAAAGGAAAACTCTGACTGCTAACTACAAGATTGATAAAATGGCTGGAAAATTTAAATATATTTTTACGGAAGAGCAGGAACTCATGTTCATTAACTATTTAAAAACTATAGAGGTTAGGTTATTCAGTCTAACAATGAAAGACTTGTGTAGCTTAACTTATCGGTTGGATGTAAGAAATGGCCTTTGTCCTAGATTTCAAAATGGAATTGCAGGCCAAAATTGGGTCAATGGATTTGTGAGGAGGCATCTTACTTTATATGTTCGCAAACCCGAAGCAACATTTGGGACATGTCTATCAGGTTTGATGATAGAGTTGGCGAGGTTTCAGCCAACTCTAATGTAGACACGCCGGTTAAAAGGGTCCGATATAATGAGGCTAATTGTGCCACTCCTGGGTGCTCTTGGATGACAACTGACAACAGGGCCTCTTCATTTCATGTTACACCAGAAATTCTAATGCCTATTCCAAAAGTTAAAGAAAGCTCAAAAAGGACGAATATGAAGAGGGGGAAGACCGCTGTCTTAATAGATAAGGCTGTCTTAGTGTATACATTTTCTGAATAGACTTCAGAGAAGGACACAATCAATGAAAACTGTAGTTAAAACTTCATATTCACTAAAAACTAAATAAATAGAGAGTAAAACTTATTTCTTCTGCCTTTCTACTAGTTTTATATAGTTTTATAATTAATTTTCCTTAGCACTCCGTTCTGCCCCGAATATGGGGCAGAACGGAGCAAATGACAAAATTTTATATTTTTGAAAAAAAAATATTGCTCTTTTGGTTTCTAACAATATTATAGTATTTTTGGGATTATAACATTATAATGTGTTCATAGAAAAAATTGCAGCTCTCTAAATTAACTCTTTTGTATTTTTAAAAACATATTTTCAATTTGGTTCCCCGTTCTGCACCGGGTTCCCCTATATATATATATATATATATATATATATATATATATATATATATATATATATATATAAAACAAAATATGAAAACAGTTTTTTAATTTCTGCGTTTTATAGTTTGGGGAAAAGTTTGACTTTGAAAAATGTCGGAAAAAGAAAGGAAAAATTGTTTACTGACTATAAATAGATCATTATGCCACAAAGTTTCAAGCCTCTTTCTACCCTTAAATAAAATATATTTGATTGTAGTATTTGCATACAAACAGGGACAGGAGGAGAAAATTTTATTCCTATGTATTCTTAAAAATTAAATATAGTTTCCTTAAATGTAGTACTTAATGATAATTTTTAAAATTATTAGTTCTAGAGTTTGATATTAGGCATAAATAACTTACCTTTTGAACAAATATATTCCTAAAATTAAAATATTTGTTGAAAAAAATAATAAAATATTATGAATCAATGTTTATAAGTAATTCTGTATGTTTAATACAAATCAATGTAATTATGTCTTATTTATAGTTTTTTAATCCTATTTCCTCTAGTGAAATAAATTGGCTTATATTGAATGCACTATTTTTGCACTTTGCCTTTCATGGCTTTCCGATCTCTTTTAACTCATTCTTCGTAATAATTCAAAGCAGAGCAGAATTCGTATTTCCAGAAAATCGTAGGTGTATAAAAAGGCACTCAGAAATCTCTGTCAAAGGGAACTGTGTACAACCAGACAAAAAATATTCTATTCATGTAATGGGCTAAAAACCCTTTAATTATATGGGGTGGATCTTTGTTTTTTGCTCTAGAAAAAATGTATTGAAATGTTTAAAGAAATTGTATTAATAAATTCAAATAATGAATGATGTCTATATATGAATTTTTTTTTTCAATATTTTCTATCTAAACTTTTAGATTTCAATTTAAATAATTTATTAAAATCCTTATCTTTATCTTCTGTGAAAAAATTTTTTTTCGATGATAATAAAAAGGAATTTTAGAAAATTGGAAGGCAAATCAATTTTTTTTCTTCAACATGCTGAGTGTTTTACTTCTGTATGCGATTTTATGAGAAATAAATTTTTTGCGTACAAATATAAAATGAATAGTACTTTAAAAACAACCTGGATTTGAACGAAATATTACTTAAAATTTTCCAAGTACTGCTTAAAATTTTCGTATACGCATGTTTTGTTATTACTCATGTTAAGTAAAAACAAAATGAGGTACTAAATTTTCGGGAGTAATATTTTATTACAAATCAGTGAATCATGATGAATTGTAGGAATTTTGTTTAAAAGTTCTTTTTAATTTGTTCAATATATTGTGCGATTTTCTTTGCTTTTATACATTTTTTTTTCTTTTTGGTGCTTTAATTTTAAATACTCAAAGTGAAAGCACACTGGGATACATGTGGTTGCAACTTCAGCTGTATCATTTCACCGTATCTATTCCAGGTATCGTGGTACAAAGAAATGATTCTTTAGCTGTTTTTCAACAATCTGGAATAAACCATCCTTATTTTTGACAACAATAAATAAGCAAATTAATGTATCATACTTTGATCTATTTAGATAAATACACTCATGTCAATAAATTAAGGATAATGGCAAATAAAGGTTCAGAAACAAAACAAATGTGACTTATTCATAAAGCCCATTTATTAAACAAACGATAAAGAACAAAAAAGATGGTATATGTATGATAAGATTTTTAAAAACTACGATTTTTGCTTCCTGGAGCAATTGTAAAAAATATCTCCTTTACAAAAATTTAATATTACATGGTTGGTATGATTGTTAATACATTGTACGTCTCCAATGCGATGAAATACAGTCCGTGCAACGTCTAGGCATGCTGAGTATCAAATTATAGAGCTGATCTTAGGGAATATTACTCCACTCAGCAAGCAATGCTCTCCCAAGTTCCGGTACACATGTAGGAGGTAGTTGATGGGCTGCAACTCGTCGGCCAAGCATGTCCCACACATGCTCTATCGGATTCAAGTCAGGTGAGAATGCTGGCCATTCCATACGGGTGATATCCTCAGATTGAAGGCATTCGTTTATGATGTTTGCTCGGTGAGGACGGGCGTTGTCATCCATAAACACAAATTCTGCGCCCATGGCACCCCTAAACATACGTACATGTTGTTCAAAAATGGTGTTCCGATAAATGTGGCCGTTCCTGGTTCTGATTTGAACATGCAGATATGTTCTGGAGCCCAGTATAAATCCACCCCAAACGAGCAATACTGCACCACCGTAACGGTGTCGTTCAATGATGTTGTCTTGGTGGTAACGGGTACCTGGCGTTCTCCATAGGAAGGTCCGACGTGAATCAGACTGCAGGCTAAACCTGGACTCGTCGGAAACATCACACAATCCCACTGTGACTATGTCCTCATTGCATGTTCTCTACTCCAAGCTAATCGCTGCCGACAGTGAGTTGCCGTGAGCGGAACACATTTGACAGGCCTGCGAGCATATAGACCAATATTTCCCAAACGTTTGTGCACGGTTTGCCTTGTAACTGTGGTACCCGTGGCTGCAGATAGCTGACTAGACAGGTCGGATGATGTGCTCCGTCTGCTTCTTTTGGCAGTTACTGCCAAATACCGGTCTTCATTCGGCGTTGTAACTCGGGAGCGACCTGTACTGTAATGTCTACTGACATTTCCATCATCTTGGAATCGTTGTCAAAGCCTAGAGAGAACACTTTGGGCAATTCCAAGTTCCTTGGATACTTCCATCTGAGTATGCCCACATTCCAGGCGGCCGATAATTCTACCGCGTATAAAATCATCGACATGCGTCCCTTACATGCGTCATAAATATTCGGTTATGGCACTGAGCGACTTACAGAACGCTTGTGAGCAATTTTACTTCTTTGCCATTATTCCTTATTTACCCCTCTCTTACAGTCTCGTCATTGTGACGTACTATCGGCGTCATCTGGTGGCTTCCTATAATTTGGATATTTTTCTTGAAGATGAGTGTGATAATTCTACAGATGAAATTTTTAATTTAGAGTTCGATTTCCGTGTGATTCTGGATTATCCTTAATTTATGGGAATGAGTATAGTTAATTATTTGTGAGTAAATAATGAAGGATATTCAGAATTTCTTTAAAAGTTGTTTTTACCAAATATTTCCTTTAATATACCGCCTCATTTGTTCTCCTGCCATTGTTCCTTTTTAGTGACACTGTTACATTATTTGGTATTGAAAGTGAAATGATGTGCATGAGGGTGCATTACCAATTGTATCTGTTAACATTTTAACGGAAAATGTATTATGATACGAAATCAAAAAACACATATACAAATTTTAAAACAAATTACTCTGAGGAACTGGTGTGCCGAAACAATAATTAATGGATTTGGTAAGAGAGAGAGGATTAATTAAATAATTCCATTTGTCAAATCTATTATAAAACTACATTCTCGAATTATAAAATGTTATTTTTAACTAGTCTTTACGTAAAAAAGGAAGTAATTATGACTCTTCCTCATCTAATTTAAATTTAGATAAGAAAATTCACTAACATATAACGCTTTATGTTAGTATTTTACGGAAGTATTTTACGAAAAAAATATCTTTTTCTTTCATGCATGAATTATTCAATAGATGTGTAAGTGGTTATGTATCTTCAATTTGTTTCCATCTTTGTTTAAAAATTATGTATCCTTAATCTAGTAAATTTCTATTTATGTATTTCCCTGAAACGTGTTAACCATCAACGAATAAAAACGATTGAATAATTGTCCAATTATGTTTCAATTCACCAATTAAGTGCTACATTTCAAAATGACCAGTTTTAAAACCAATTTAGTTAAAAAGAAAAGCTTTGCAATTTATTCGGATATGTGTATTGTACGCCTTTTTCTATTTTGCCCACTTTTAGGAAAGAAATATATAAATTTTATGAAAATATTGCAATTTTAGTACCTACTTCAAACTTGGGAGACTCCACTGGTTTTGCTAATTTAATTGCAGAAAAACACTATAAAATAATTATCAGACACAAAAAATCTCATACAAAAATATGAGACATTTATAAACTTCTATATTTTTTTTTATTTCTAAAAGTAGCATTTGATATACAGGGTGATATTTATTAAACTGACATTACTCAGAGCCACCTGTAGCGCAATCTATCAGCCGGAATTCCAAAAAATTGATAGAGGGACTAAGGACAACATGGGAAAGAGTATCCATGAAAAAAAAATGTTCCAAAAGTCGCCGTAGGGGAAGATATGGTGGTGGTGTTGTCGGTACACCCGAGAATTTGCATAAAACGCAAGTAAACATCAAAATGCAAATTCATGACTACGTAGTCGACAGCAGAGCCAGTATTTTTGGCTATAAAGTTCGGTGAGGAATCTGTTGCCGTATCGCTTTATAGAAGAAAGGGTCATCAGTCGCTTTTTTTCCCCTTGCATGGCCAAATCGCTCCCCAGATCTAACCCATGTGACTTCTTTCTGTGGGGTTATTTCAAGTTCAAGGTGTATCTTGGTGAAGTCTCTAACTTGTTGGCCCTAAAGGACAACATATCCTGGACTGTGATGAACAATCCTGGTGACATGTTACTCTCGGCCGTTGAGAACATAGTGTTCAGGGTGCAATGGATCGTCCACCAGGATGGGAGGACACATTGAAGAAGGACGAAGTGAATTTGCTGCATAAAGCAGTGTTGAAGTGAATTTTTTTAATTCATTTATCTCCTTATTGCAACTTTTTCGGTATTCCCCCCTTATCTTTATAGACCGAAATACTGGCGCTGCTGTCGACTACGTAGTTATGAATTTTCATTTTGATGTTTTACTTGCGTTTTGTGCAAATTCTCGTGTGCGCCGACGACAACGGCGTCATATATTCCCCTATCGGTGACTTTTGGAACTAATTGGTTTTTCACGAAAACTCTTTCCCATGTCTTCCTTAGTTCCTCTATCAGTTTTGGTGGAATTCCGGTTGATAGATCGCGCTACATATGGTTCTGAGTAGTGTCAGTTTAATAAAAATCACCCTGTACATCATTCGCCAGAGTGATAACACTCAGCGCAAACACAGAAGGAGAAACAACAAACCAATTGCAGAAAAACTGAAACATTAAACAATGAACAAACAAACACAACTATAACAAAAGTCAATTATTCTGTAAGGCCTGTTGCCGTTCTTTTGCCTTCCCATACCTATCATAAATACCTCCGGAGACTGCTGGGCATACCCCAAGATGCTCAGCGTCAATCACACAATCACTGTTGCACAAGATGCAGTTTGGGGTAGAGAGTATTCCGAATCTGTGCAAGTAACCAGCAAAACAGTCGTGACCAGTTTCTAGCCTAAAGACAGCAACAGCATAAACTTCCATATTGCTAATGAAGTTATTACAAGTATAAAACAATAGCACTTATAATTTTAAAGAAAGAATCGATAAAAATCACACCCAACATATTTTAAGTCATCAGTTAACTGTTGGGTTATTTTAAGATATTGATATTCAGTAATTAAGTAATTTTTCCATCACGGAACAAATTGACTAATATGCGAAAACAAGTAAAGCGTGGAATTAATGCGTCTAGTTCAAGCCTTGAAAATGGAACATAACTGCTTCTTTCTCTATTTTTTTTCCATTAATGAATTAACTTATTTATTACTGAAGCACATACATACCGTTTCAACCATAAACGTAATGCATTTTCGCTTCATTTGCTTGAAATTTGTCTTACCCGAATGGCTATAATTATACACTTTGTTTGCAATCATTAAGTCAGAAGAAGGTGTAGGATTACAGTTGTCAGCAACCTTTACAGGAAAGGGAATAATTCTGATTGCTAATGGATTGTAAATGATGCAGATCTGAAATGGAGTCATAATGAAAGGAAATGAATCAGTAACACTTCTATATACATAGCCCGAACTTAAATTTTGTACATTTTTATCTCCTGGGAAAATGTTTAGCGAAACTTTATAGATACTTTCCAGAAAGAATCGTTTATAAACGGTTATTTCTTGAAAATTAATTTACTGTTCTTTTACGCTTGTAATAACTTCTTAAGTAATATGGAAGTTTATAAATATCTCATACACAAATAAATGGTTATCAGTTTATAGTTTTTAAAATTTATTTCTGCAATTAAATTAGCAAACTCAGTCGAGTCTCCCAAGTTTGAAGTAGGTACGAAAATTGCAATATCTTGGTAAAATTTATGTATTTCTTTTACAAAAGAGGACAAAATTGAAATAGGCTCACAATACACATCAGCCAAATAGATTGTAAAAAATTGTTTTTAAATACATTTTAAAACTAGGCATTCTAAAATGTAGCATTTAAATACTGAATTGAAAGGTAATGGGACAATTATTCTATCCTTTATATTGTTTGATGTTTTAAACGTTTCAGGTAGATACATGAATTGCAATTTACTAGATGAAATAAACGTCATTTTTTATCGAAGTTGGAAACAAATTCCTGTCATAAATTTGATTGAGAAACAGATTTTAATAACTTAAACCATTATCATATTTATTTACAGTCTTTATTACAGTTAATAACTTCTTTCTACTTTTCATCTTTTAGATACTAAAGTTATGCAAAATGTGTCTTTCTAATTCTAAAATGTTTTTTTCATTGCCTTTGGGAAAATATATATCTTCAAGCACTTCAAAAATAATGAACTACATAATTTATGTTTCTCACTAATAATTTATAATACCCAAACTCAATTTACAAAAGCCGAATCATAGTATAATCATTCAATACTTACTCTAATAGTAAGAAAGTAAGTAGTATTTAACTAGACGATATGTGTATTTGATACGATTTAGCGACAAATACGTATTATACAATAATATTTAACCATAATATATTAATACTTATGCGCAACATAATCATATATTGTTAATAACAGCAAATGCTAAGAATTTCTTTTATTTAATTCATTCGAGCAAACGTACAGTATTTATGTAGTAAACGTACAGTATTTATAGAATTTATGTAAAAGACATATAAATATTTTATTACAGTCTTTTATAGTTAAATAACAGCCTTCCTCCTGTCTATTATGGTTTGATATTTGTTGCTCTTTGCAATTCCTAGTTAAATATTTTATATACTTTTCCCACCGTTGTACAAATTCCTGTTTTTCTCTTAATGCAGCATGAGAATGTTAGAATACCCGGGATTTTCTTGGTCATCTTTTTCCTTTTTTTCATGAAAATCTGTCATTTTGTTTCTCACAGTCAGTGTTATTTTTAGCACTTCTTGGCCGACATTTAGTGTTGTTTCGCAGTGCCTACCCAGAATGCCTCTATTCATTTTTTGTCTCTCATTTCAATCAATAATTTGAATATAACGAAGAAAAAATAAATATAGCATTATTTTTTTTATCACGACATGTACGTGCCTAAATAGCAAAAAAAAAAATCGAACAACTGTGGTTCATGTTTACTTCATCAATTCTTGAAAAATGTCTTTAAAAGTTCGACGAGGATGAAAAATTCAAAAGGTCAGATTTAATGCTGGGATTAGTGTAGAAAGAATTACGTGCGAATTTTTTATTTTTCTGCTACTTAGGGTTAATCGTTTAAAATAAAGGTGCTATTGTTATTTAAATCATATGAAAGAAAAGCCTTCATTGAACAAATAATTGTGCGTGCTTATTTTTGTTTTTCGCATAATTGCAAGATAATAAAAATTGTCTGGTTCTAATGGTATTGCACATTACGGTATTTATATGTTTTTGTTTATGTAAGGCATTTTAGATTAATTACATTTTAGACATTTTACATGAAGCTATAACATTATATATTTTTATACAATGCAATAGGCACTTTTTCGGAGACCTTTAAACATGAGTATAACATTAATTGGTGTTTTTTTAATTATTAGGTTACCATTTAGGCGAGCCAACAATACCTGTCTATGTGGGTGCCACCAAACTTTAAAACAAGCACCCTCAGGTGTAACACTTGCAATGTGGGGGAAAGCTTGTACAAACTTCTCGGAGGAACTTTCCTGCCCATGCATGTAACAGGCTCATATCCGACGTAGACACGATATCATTCAGTGCTGCTTTTGGGGATTCGAACCGAGATCCCTCAGTATCGCTTATCACCAGGATGCACCGGGGTCCATAACTATATCACTTTCCTAAAAAATCATAAAATATTTGCAGATTTCCTTAAAGTCGCTTGCTAAAGACGTTATTGAATATTTCAACAAGCCTGTTATTATTTATAACGAGAAATTTCGTTATAGTCCTTGTGTTTCAGTTTTTAACGTTAAATGTTACTTAAAGAAATTAAGAATAAATTATTTGCTAAGTTTCCGAATTGTAGTTGTGTTGCTTAAGCTATTAGCAGGTTTGGCTTGAAAAATTGAATGGTTTAATTTTTACTAGTTCCCCAATACTTGGGAGGTCTCTGAATTTTATCTCTAAGCCATTTTTGATGTTCTAGGAACAATCTATTTAAAATCGCCACATCTGCTCTTCTGCATGGGAAAATAGCCTATTAAAATCTGTTCGTTTATCTGAAACGCTGCCCCGTGGTCAAGTACAATTGCATTTCTTTGTATGATCTCCTTTTCAAAAGCATCGGATATATCTATCCGGTATTTACGCTACTTTGGGGGTACTTTAATTGCACCGTAAATTGGCTGTCGCTAACATAACGCCAGAATGTCTGTCTCCATTTTCAGATAACATCTTTCGGCGGGTGTTTGATTCAGCCACGTGGTAGAATCTCTCCTGGCTCTACTCTGTCTAAACTTCATCCAATTGAATGTTCGCGCATTCCTACGTCACTTTCTGCTTGACCAATGAGGTGTGTGCTCGCCGCTCCTTTCGCCTGCCTAGCGCAAGTTTTCCTTCATTTTTGGCGGTGAATCGCCCTTTCTAATCTCACCGGCTCTCTGCCCAACGTGCTCTTCGTCTGTGCCGTTCCTGTCCGGCTTTCTCTCGGGTATTTTCCACATCCTCGCTCCGCTTGGCGGTAATTTAAAAATTATTCTAACCCTCGCTCTCCTAGTTCGCACTTCTGTCCAGAGATGAAGAATAATATCAGTGAGCCATATTTTTCCTAAGAGAGAAGTTTCTCTTTAAATGGTATACGTTTAAGCACCCCTTCAGTTCTTGACCACTGGCCTCGACTGTATTGGGGGCTATTTTTATCATATCATTTTGGTTGTTTACTTTTGACCCAAGCGGTCATCCAACATAGAAGCTCCTGTAAACTTCGAGCTTCCCCTTTTTTTTACTTTGCGAATGTTGTGAACTGAGATCATCTTACGTTGTAAATAGTTCTTCCATTATATTCAAGAACCGGCCCAATGCTTCATCAAAAATAAAAAAAAAATTAATCATTACAACGGACTTGCGACTTATTTTAGTCTGTTTCCCAAGTTTCCTTTCCGACCATCAAGATGACGTTGCAGTGAAGAATCCTGAAAATTTGACAACACTAGCTTTGTACTACACTGTACGAATTCGGTCAAACTGAAGTTAATTTTTTAGTAGTTCGTTGAAGTATCTACATCGACGTTCCGGTAATTTGAAGTCTTCGTATTCTGCTGATTCTTTGATTTTCACCTCCTCCAGATAATTATATATATATATATAAGTATATATATATATATATATATATATATATATATATATATATATATATATATCTTTGATGAACTGGTATCTCTACATCTCCAGAATTTCTCCGCTTGAGTTCCTTGTAGCTGTTAAATCAACTTTACTGAGGCTCTCTCCACAGAGTTAACCAACTAGGCTTCTCTCCACGAACTTTCGCGGTTGCGTATAGTGAGACTAAGGAACATTTCTGTCCGCACGTTAGTTCCTCATCAAAGGACAATTCCTCACGTCACTGGAGAACTGTTTAATGTCCTCTTCAAACTACACAAAAATCTTCCCCATGATATTATTTTCTAAGTACCACCAGAAGAATGAATCATGTTTTTAAGATTGAATTATTAGTCCATGAGCTCAATAATGTAAATATAAGATTCTTGGAATGGATTATGGGACAAAAAATTATCTTAAATGTTAATATTGAAACGGATTATAAGACAAAAGTTACTTTAAAAAACATTACCGTATTTGACAGTTTTAGAGACATTTATTTGTTTGCCAAAATGGTTTATCCTATATTTGGTAAAAAGATGATTCCACTTTAAGAAGTATGTTAGTTTTGTTAAATGTAAAAAATGAAGATAAAAACTTATTGTATATAATATTAACTTATTGCATAATGTCATATTTTTATCTCCACATCATGCTTTTTTAATGCTATTGCCAGATTTATTTTAAATCTTATGTTTAAGGCCAAAGTAAATGACTTTTTTTCGTATCATATTTCATTTTTCCGAGTCAACTAAACATTTACCAATATTATTCAACCAAGTTCTTTCTGAGTGTAAGAAAGTAAAGAAAATACGATAACAAATAAAATACAATTAAACCGTCTTTTTTGTCTAAAACACTCACACTACCAGAATTATTATAACAAAATAACAATAGCGGAGCTTTTTACAAGTATGTTTTCCTAGATACTATAAACGTGTTAATTATTTTCATATGTTTTCAAATTATGCAGTTTATTGAAATATCGATAAAACGTGCGATGGTATTTTTTTCCACAATTTGGTAGTTTGAAGACGACTTACGCACTTTATTAAACGTAGATATTAAGTTTTTACATCTATCCGTTTAGTCTTGGACGTGCTTCCTTTCCAGGAAAACTCACTAAAAATTGTTATTTCAAAATAAAAGGGGAAACCGTTTCTCGGAAGTATAGAACATGAAACAGAGAGGAGTAATTAATTATCTCACACCTCTTCACAAAATCTGTTTTTCTTGAAAATTAAATGAATGGGCATTTAGCGTGTTTTATTCTGGAAACCATTGTTGTTGAGTACCAAATGGTTTGGTGTTTAATTACAGTTTAACATTTTTTTCCTTGTTGAGAAAAAGGTTTTAAAGCTTGGAGACTACAATCTTTTGTTTTCTGATGAGCTGTGTTTTTAAAATAGATACAGATGGATTCGTGAGGATTAAACTTAGAACTTTCTAAGTTTATTATTTCGGAATCATCCCAGAAACAAAATATAATTCCTTAAATCTTTAGAATTTTTATTTTAGTGTAAAAATTGTACAATATGAAGAGCTTTAAAGGCATATTTTAAGGAACTTTTATTAACATTGTGAAAAAAATCAAACCTTCATCAATACACTTCCTCAATTTTACTTTTTTTTAAATTTTATAACACGTTTATTCCTTTCAGGGCAGCATTTAATTTTCTTAACACTTTGAAAAGTGACAAGCAATCATCAAAAATAAAGTTTACATGCGTAAAGTTTAAACTCAAATCCGAATTAAAACATAATTCGTTAAATCTTTAGACATTCTTATTTTAGTGTAAAAATTGTACAATATGAAGAGCTTTAAAGGCATATTTTAAGGAACTTCCCAAATTCTTTTTCTAACATAATGAGAAAATAGAAGCTTCAACAATACACTTCCTCAATTTAATTTTTTTTTAAAGTTTTATAACACGTTTATTCATTTCAGTGCATCAATTAATTTTCTTATTACTTTGAAGAGTGCAAAGCACTCATCAAAAATATAGCTTACATGCGTAAAGTTTAAACTCAAATCCGAAGTAAAATATTCGAAATACAGTTAGTGTCCAAGATGTCTACAATTTAGGTTCTGCTTAAAACTTTATTCCCAGATGTTTTAAAAACAAAATAAATGCATTGGTAATTCATTTTTTCACATAATTAATATTTTTTCCTTATTTATACATAAAATGTTTAGCGTACATATAAGAAGTTCTGCAACAATTCACTAAAGGATGTCAAATATAGATTTATTACACTTGGGAGAATTTTTCTGTTTTACTTCATTCATACTGATTTATGCTGCATTATTAACGTCTGTGGTTAGATGTCCTAAGGGTAATTTTTTAAGCGTCAAGTCTAGGGAGGCAAGTTCTTTCGAAGCCCCTAACCAGTACCCAAAATATTATAATGATTACTAATCTTAGAGTAATCAATTGTCTCGATTGAAAGAAAAAAAAGGAACGTCAAATTAACGTCACCATACATGGGATTACATACCATATGGTGATATCTAAAAAGTATATAATTTAAAATATTCAATTTCCAAGATTACGAAATTTTCTCTTTGTTTCTTTAACCTTTACCTTACGGGCAGGGATGGCAGGCATCCCAAGAATACGGGCCCAAGAATGAATATATATATATATATATATATATATATATATACAGAGGCTGTTCGCACATTTTTTAGACGATTTTGGTAAGCGGTAATAAAGAATCGTTTGCTGCAAAAGAAATAATTGTAATTGTACTATGTTTTTAAAATTATCATTTGTCAAAATTATCATTTGCGGCTTGAAAGTTTTGTTTTTATTCAATATGGCGTTTTTCACAAAGCAGTGGTTCGAAGGCTACATTTATGCTCTTTCCGAAGAGAAATATGCATACACCGTTATCAAAAAACGATGTGTGAGTCATGGTTTTGTGATATCTAAAGAGTCGATAGGTAATATCGTCAACAATAAAGGAAATAAACGTCAAATTGGAGCCTCAAGTGGGACAAAAATTCCAAACAAGTATCCAAGGAAAAAACGGACATCTTCGACTATTGCAAAGGTACGTTGTTTAATGTTAAAAGAAAATTCCCCTAGTCAAAGGACAGTTGCAAAATCATTAAAATACTCGGTGTCCACTGTAAACAAAATGATAAACGTTAATTTAAATCTTAAAAAAGCGAAAAAACGCAATGTGCATCGTCTTCTTCCAAATCATATCGCTGAACGCAGGACACGCTGCAAAATTCTATAAGAGAAACCCTTATCCAAAAAAAAATGGAAAACAATTGTCACAATAGATGAATCATGGGTGTATTTAAATGATTGCAACAAAAAAAAGCCATTTATTTATCATAATAGGGGAGAAAAAAATTAAGTACATGGTTCAAAGAATCGAAAGAAAGTTTTTCTAAGGGATTCATGATTGTT
Organism: Dolomedes plantarius; assembly: GCA_907164885.2. Taxonomy (NCBI): domain Eukaryota; kingdom Metazoa; phylum Arthropoda; class Arachnida; order Araneae; family Dolomedidae; genus Dolomedes; species Dolomedes plantarius. Next base: position 78,847,744 of record OU015500.1, on the reverse strand, counting down.
TGCTGGTTTTTCTTATAATGGCAAGTTAAAAATAAAGAGAGTGGGAAAAATGTCAAGATTAACTCCAAATACTATCAGGAACATATTTTATCGCCAATTTTTCTGAATGAAATACCATCGCTTTACCCACAGTGTCATCAATCTGTGAGACTCCATCAGGACAAAGCTAGCAGTCACACATCAAAATCCACTGTAAATTTCCTAAAAGAAATGGAACAAAAAACTGGTATCAAGGCCATACCCTTCACTGATATCCCTACTAAATCTCCCAATGTATCACCTATGGATTTTTGTGCTTTCGGACTTTTAAAATCTGCATTATCCAAACGCCGTCCCAAAACCCTTCCAGGACTCTGGAAAGCTGTCCAGGAGGAATGGGATAGAATACCTCTTCTGACACTTCAAAAGGCATTATTATCCTGAAAATTGCGGTGTCGAAAGATAGTTCAGAATAAGGGATGTCAAATAGAACGTTTAAAACACAATAATTTTATGTAATTTTGTTTTGTGAATACAATATACATCTAAAAAATACAATACACGTCTAAAAAATGTGTGAACAGCCTCTGTATATATAAACCCCCTTAATGTCCGTTCTTACAAAGGGGGTGTGAAATTTCCCATTCTAAAGAGGGAATCGGAAAAATGGGCCCCGTAAGCTAAAGGTTAACGTAGATGTTAAGGAAAGTATTCACAGTATTTTCGTTTTAACTTCTATTACAACACATAATCAAGGAATTCTTGACAATCTCTCTTTGGTATGAAAATCAATTCCGGGCCGGAGAGAAAAACTATTTTCTTTGTACTATTTTCTAGGGAATTTTTTTTGTGTGTGCTGTTGACGCTTTTGGCTAGTTTTAAGCATATGAAAAAATTATAAGTAGCAAATATTTCATTCAGTAGTTTTATTCTTGAAGTTTGGTCCATGGGATTCACCCTTTTTCAAAAAAATTAAACCCATGTGATCATAACTGCGACACAACATGACAAAAGAGTGGGAATATTACACACAATTTATCCGTCTTTTAGATGTAGATTGCATTGTGACTAGGGAACAATTGTTCATCAACCTTCTACATTTCCCTTTCGTTTATAACACAAGGAACATTTTTTTCCATAAATGTGTTCCAAAACAATAAAGTGAGGGCAAAGTGATCAATTGCTACGCTTTGGCACATAGTCGACTCCAGACAGAATCAAAAATTTATTCATATTTAATTCAGTTGATAATAAAATTTTGTTATTCTAAGTACAAAACTCTTCATTTGATGATTAGGCTTTCAAGAAAGGAAAAAAATAATCGAAGTTGTCTTTAGATGACTCTCTCTCTTCCCGTGATTTACAACCTTGATATACCCAACTGTGTTTGACTTTAGGGCCATTTTGTCTGAATAGCTAAAAATAGGCAAGAAAATAACTATAAAATTAAAATTTCTTTCAAGAGTTAAAATGACTTGTAAACGGAATTTTAAGGAACTACTATACGAATCGCTGAAATAATAATTTTGAAATTACCCAAATTATCTTTTGTAATTACATCTTGATAATACATACTTATGATTTGAAAGAAACTAGATGAATATGATATAAGAAAGTGATATTAAAATTTATTTCTGGTCAAAATCCTAAACTGTAAAGCTTTGAAATATTGATAATGATAAGAAAAGAATGTTTATATACATACATGTATATTATGCACACACACACACACACACACATATATATATATATATATACTATAGACAAACATTCATTTTTATAAATTATATATATATATATATATATATATATATATATATATATATATATATATATATATATATATATATATATATATATAATCTAATATATAAAAATGAATGTTGAAAGATAACTAGGAGGCAAGTTTTAGTATCTTTGGGGAGTGTGGTAAAAATGACATCTTGTACCTTTCTTATGCATCATACTGTCTGTACTACATTTTGTCATCTTACTTGTATTAACTTTTATTGTTACTTTCTATACAGAACCCTTTTTATATGAACAGTTTCTGTAAATATTAAAAAAGACAAGCGTATCAGCTGGGGGAACAGGTATATTAAATTAACAATACCTTTACAGAAAACAGGATAGAAATGTTCTTACAAACGGCACTGTTCGATGTTTTCCTATGATTAATAGCGGCACATATTTCGAAGGTAAATTACATTGATTAAAATATGTTCAATTTATATTAGAAGTCTTGCAAACATATATCAGTCGGTTAAATGGTAAACATCTTACATTACAATTTATTCATCTAATTTTAAGCTTCTCTCTCTCCCCAAAATCTCCTCCTCTCTTTGCCACAAAGGTGGATATAATGTATCAATTCTGAGAGGCTTATCCTCTTAGATTTCTATCTTATAAATCAATACCTCTATAGTTATTATTATAATATTGCATATAAAATATGGATTGTCACAAACACCAGTTTCATAATTTTGATTCAATATAATATAGAGTTTACAACTATTGTTCTTAATACCTGTTATGGAAGATAATTAATGCCAGACAACCGTGCTACGTGATGTTTGAAAAATATAACAAAGGGAGTCTTGTAAACTCAGGAGTGATGAAATTATATATAAATCTGAAAACGTTGAATATATTACCTTTAATGAACCAGCTCAAATAATAATGTAACTTATATTATAATCAGACACAACGTTGCTGTTCTGAATTGAGATGCAGGTGGCAATACTTTTTCACCAGGTACAGGGACAAAAATACAAAGGCTAAAATTATATGAATTCTTTGACATCTTAATAGCTAAAATGATAATAATGATCAATTGCTTCGCTAAATAAATGAGTAAACACAAAAATAAATCCTAGCAATTTAGTGAGGTGTTTGAATGTTTTGATAGAAACGAAAGTGTTTCTATTGAATTAAAGAATAGCTTTGTATAATTATTTCATCATTCCTAAGTTTCTACTGAATTAAAGAATAGCTTTGTAAAATCATTTCATAACAGCTGAGTTTAAATCACTCTTGAGTTATTGAAATAAAGAATAGCTTTGTATAATCATTTCCTCACTCCTGAGTTTACAAAACTCAGGAGTGATGAAATTATGTATAAACCTCAAAACGTTGAATATATTAGCTTTAATGAATCAGCTCAAATAATAATATCACTTATCTTATAATCAGACACAACTTTGCTGTTCAGAATTGAGATGCAGGTGGCAATACTTTTTCATCCTGTACAGGGACAAAAATACAAAGGCTTAAATTATATGAATTCTTTGAAATCTTAATTGCTAAAATGATAATAATGATCAATTGCTTCACTAATTAAATAAATAAACAGTAAAATAAATCTTAGCAATTTAGTGAGGTGTTTGAATGTTTTGTTAGAAACGAAAGTGTTTTCATTGAATTAAAGAATAGCTTTGTATAATTATGTATCACAGAAGACATTTATTCTTTCCCGGATAATAATTCACTTAATTGTAAGAAAAAAAATCTTTTCTCAAAGGATAACAACAAAAACGATCTGAGCAAAGTAGAGAATTTAAATTCTCGAAAGCAATTAATTATCACACTTACCTCTTCGCGAAATTTCTTTTTTCGGAAAAATTAAATTAATATGCATTAAGGGAATTTTATTTGTCTAAAAATGATATAATAGGAATGCGCATTGTGTTTCTTAATTACTGTTGAAAGAGTTTTTCCCGGCAAAAAGATAAAAGTTTTAGGAAATATGGGGTAGATTCTTTGCTCTTCTTAAAATTCTTTTTGCGTATCGTATTTTTCAAAATCAATGCATAGAATAATAATAAACCGCTCTAGCGTTCTGTTGCTATGAACGCTTCCTTTTTTACCAAATATTTAAAATATTCTTCCCATAACAGTGTCTCTGCAGTTGTCAGAGAAAAAAGTTAAAAAGATTTTAAATTAAATATTAGATACATATCTACAATATGTCAGATAAGTGGATAATATATTTTATCGGCAATTAGCATATCGCAGATTAATTAAATATATTATCCTCTCCTGTAAAGATTGGGAATTTAATACCATGACAATTTGCATTCAAATAGAGCTTAACGAATAATTCCTTGCCGTGGGACACAATTTCTCAGCGATAAATTACCTTAATGAAGTTAATTAAGCATTCAGTATTAAATCGCTCTGCGCAGTACCTTTTATTCTGATGTTTCCTGCCTTGTGAAATATTGGTTTAAAGTGTGTAACTGACTAAGTGCATATAGCTCTTACTGAAAACCAACCCTGTGAAACCGAAAAGACGATCATGAAAAGGATACATTTTTTAAAAATCTCTTTTTATAAAGCCTGTATTTGTATAAACCTTTGAGATTATTAATTCTGTAAGAAATGCATACTATAAATCCCATTACACTTTTACTCGTAGACAGATTCTTACGTATAACGTTAAATGTAGTTGGTAAAGAAAGGACTGCTTGGTGAAAAAGATGTCAAAAACTAAGGGTAAATTTCTGTCAGTTTTGTAGCCAATTCACTGCAGTTTAATTTTGCAGTTCCAATGTCGTGCGGTTGTATAAGATTTCAGACCCTTTGCATTACCACCTACAGTGTGTAAAGCGAAGGAATCCCTGATTTCAAAATTAAAAATCTTGAACACAAAGATTTGTAGAAGAATGCAACAAACTGTTTGTTTATCGTGAAAACTGTAAGAATTTTAAAGACTAATTTTCGAAATAGTTACAAAAGCTGTTAACAGATGGCACTGTTAGCCAAATTTTATTGGCGCAAGCATGGATTGACCTCCATATTTGCCGGACTATTTCCCTGTGACTATTTTTTGTGGGGCATATTAAAATATACTGTCTACAGGAACCATCCCACCACGCTGGACGAGCTTCAATCGGCGATCTGTGTGTCAGGTCGATTTCTGTTGAGACACTACAGGGTGGGATGGTAAATTTTATTGTTTGTTTGCGCCACCTCCGTATAGCGAATGGTGGACATTTTGATAATATTGTGATGTAGTGATTGCAAACACTACTTGCAAAGACTACGAGTTTATTTATGAATGTTAATACGAGTTGTAGAGCACCATCCGGTGGCAGCTCTTGTAACTATTCCGAAAATTAGTGCATAAAATTCTTACAACTCTCACTATAAACATACCGTTTGTTGCATTCTTCTACAAATCTTTGTTTTCGAGATTTTTAATTTTGAAATCAGAGACTCCTTCACTGGACACACTGTAAAAGCACGAAAAATATTAGAATAGGGCTTTACTACTTTGGAAAGCATTTGGTCTGAAGTAGAGGTCGTGTATGTTCTTTTTGAATATTCATTTACAGTTGGACGTAACTCCCTATTTCAGAACAATCAAAGATCCTGGTGAATGCAAATATTTTTGGTCCTACGTGAGATTGAATATATGCTCCTCATCATTCCATGTGGTGAAGAATTTTCCGGTTTGTTACCATGAGAAAACCCCGTAAAGTTAACTCTAAAGTACTGAAAATTTTAGTGCTAATACATTACCGTAAATTTTACGATATAATCGTGAAAAGCAGTGAAACTTGAACTTTTGCTGCAATCTTTTTTGATATCAATATATATTCATGACTCGCCATCAGAAATATTATTTTAACCTTGTCTAAGGATAGTTACAATTTACGTGATCTGTGAGTTCACCAAAATAGAATATTTATAGGCTCAATGCAGAGGGGCACTAAGAGTTGGAGTATTTATCAGAGTAACCCCTCCTCCTGGTAAAGATAAAAATAAAAAAATAATATTAATTAAAATGCAACGATGCATGTCGATAGGAGTTCTGCTATTTTTACTGAAACCATTCTTAAAAATAGGTTCTAGTAGTGTTTAAAAAATACACATTCGACATTAATGGTAAAACAAACCTCGTAGTAAAAAATTACGGTATTTTGCTCTTTCAGAATTTGCCTTCGAACACAGTAAAAAGTACTATTTAGAAAGAGCTTTGGTTTGTGTACGGAAACGTTTTCTTCACGACTATGGTGAATTTGATGACAGGAGCAGTGTCTTAACGGTGTTAGTATTTGGCTTAACTATTATAGGAGACTGTTAACAGTAACTATTTGGGTATATGTAATCCGTTCAAGTACCACTGCCGTCTCGTGATAGGCTATCCTTACTAAAAACCTTAAAGGGGCAATAAATGATATTATTTGGTTTTAGATCATATTCTTGCTGGCTGGATGGCACAATAGTTTACATTTCCCACATTAATATAACTTGAAAGTAATACACAATAGTTTACATATCGCACATTATTGTAATTTTAAAGTAATAAATTAACTTCACATTTGGCATTAGGCAGTCTAAGAAATGACAAACTTATTACTTATTGACGAGTTGAACTTATTACTTATTACGAATTGACAAACTTATTACCATTTGCAACCTACCATCCTGGAAGGATAAAATATAACTTCATATACATTTCACTACAGATTAATATATATATATATATATATAGAAATATATATATATATATATATATATATATATATATATATATATATATATATATATATATATATATATATATATATATATATATATATATATATATATATATATATATATATATACAAGTATTCTGAGTTCGATGTTTGTATGTATATAAATGGATTATAATACTTTAGAAATTGAAAGGAATTCTAGTTAGAATGTAGTGTATATTTAGTTTGTATAGAAATACTTTAAGTACACTCATGGACAAAAAAATTAGCGCACCAAGAAATAATTGCGGGATCGTAACGAAACTTGCAATGAAGGTACATGTCGGGGAGATATGCAAATGATTAGAAATGCAGCGTGATTGCGCATTACGTATAGCCGGTAGAGGGTGTTGAGCATCGTACTCTGTGAACATAAAACAGGTAACCAAAGCTTGTTTGAGTGTTCTGAATCATTTACAAAGGAAGAGCTGAGAGAGACATGCCATTTCGCCGTGTTCGAAGACAATATAAGCAGTTGTCGCAGTTTGAGAGGGGGAGAATCGTCGGGATGATGGAAGCTGGGTGGTCAGCTAGGCGAGTAGCTCGTCAATTAGGCCGCTCTGATTGTGTTGTGAGGAGGTGTTGGGACGAGTGGACCCGAGAGATGTCATGTACACGAAGACCAGGCTCAGGACGCCCTCGACAGACCAGTCGTCGAGATGACCGCCACATTGAGAAATGCACGCGTACAGCCAACTGCTTCATCGGCCGCCATCCAGGCACAGGTAGCACCTTCACTAGGGGCCTCTGTGTCTTCTCGCACCATACGAAGGCGCCTGGCTGAAGGACAGTTGGTATCGCGGCACCCATGACGTGTGCTGCCCTTGACGCCCACCCATCGACGCCTCCGTTTGGAGTTTTGCCGCGCACGACGAAACTGGACTGCAGCGGAATGGAACCAGGTTGTCTTTAGCGACGAATCCAGATTCAATCTCGGCAGTGATGACAATTGTGTTCGTGTGTGGAGAGCCCGTGGTGAATGCTTCAATCCTGCCTTTGCTGTACAGCGACACATAGCTCCCACAGCTGGTGTGATGGTATATGGTGCCATTGCCTACAATACACGGTCACCCCTAGTATTGTTCCGTGGCACCATGACAGCCCAGCGGTATGTTCATGAAATCCTGCAACCACATGTGTTGCCACTCATGCAACGGCTCCCAGGAGCCATTTTTCAACAAGACAATGCTCGACCTCATACGGCATGGGTGTCACAAGTCTGTCTCCGCGCTGTTACTACCCTTCCTTGACCTGCACGATCCCCAGATTTGTCTCCAATCGAGCATATCTAGGATCATTTGGGACGACGAGTTGGGCATCCCACGAGTTTGAACGAACTAGAGGCAAGGTTACAGCAAATATGGAACGAAATATCTCAAGACATCATACAGAACTTGTATGACTCAATGCCCGATCGTATCGCTTCGTGCATTCGCGCTAGAGGGGATCCAACGGAGTATTAACTCCTCCGTTCTTTTGCCTTTTTCTCTGAAATAAATTATCCTTTTTCTTTGATTTTCTTATCATTTACTTATATCAAAGTAGTCATTACGTATGTAAAATTTCGTTTCAATTTGACGACTCATTCTTGGTGCGCTAATTTTTTTGTCCATGAGTGTATTTATAAAGTGATCTGCACAAAATCAGGAAATAGAAAAAATGATTGTTCTGCAGTTGTTTTACAATGTATTTAACTATGATGCTACCTACGTACAGCGTTAAAAAGAGACTCTTTAATTAATGTGAAACGACATCATTACAAGAACACGAAATTTTTACAATTTAAAGGACCCGGACGATGGTCTCCTCTGGGTAGCAGGTTTCATGTTCAAGAGCAAGAGTGCAACGCTTTACACCGAGCCTGGATCTGAGACAACAAGAAGTTCCATAATCATGTTATAAAGAAGGGGGTATAAGAGTTGCTGTGAACGCAAATCAGTGGTGTAAAAAAGCCAAGCGAGGAAAATTCTGCGCATTTTGTATATATTATACATCAGTGATTCTCAATCACTGTGCCGCGGCACTTTAGTTTGCCGCGAGAATTTTGAAGTGTGCTGCCATTGCAAATATCCATACATAAGCGACGTCAGACAAGTAGTTCAATCCGTTTTACCTTCCCAGCGGGGATTGGCTGAACCAATGCGCATAATTATTACAGTTTGGTAATTGGTAACAGGCAGCTTTCGACTATTTCAGTTCTAGACTTTTAAATCCTGAAATTAGAGTAGCAATATCATTTTTACTCCTTAATATAAATGAGTTTATTTTGTATGCTATTTTTACAAAATATATTATATAATATACATCAATCAATCATCCAAGTAAAATTCTTTTAAATTTATCTTATAGTTGATGTGCCGCCAAATTTTAAATTATTAAAAGTGTACCATGATGAAAAAAATGTTGAGAATCACTGTTATACACATATAGAAGCAGCATCGGCTGGGTATTGGCTAATGAGTAGCCAACACATACGTGATGTGATGCATGCATCCATGGGATGTGTAAAGGATATTGTCAGATAGAAACTAAATTTCTGCTCTCTGAAGAAAAAAAAATCAATCATTTTAATGGACTTTAACCACATATTTTATGGGGAAAAATTTCGCATTTTTAAAGTGCAGTTTTATACCGTGAATGCAGCTGTATTTAGTGGTGTAACTAGAACTTGATTAAAGCAGACAGCTTAGTGAAAAAAAATAATAGCATTTCTTATTTTTTCAACCCCCGAGGGTTTACAGAGCAAAGTGCCCAATTTTGGGACTGTGCCATTGAATTTTCTTCAAAACTCTTCAGTATTTTAACAGAATCGCATATAAAATGATCTGTAGCCAACTGCAGGCAAAATATCTTAACATTTAGATTATTTAATACAAAGTAACTTAATATTTAGATCACGAGTAATGAATTCTCGTTGAAATCCGACTGTTGGCACAGTTGCAGGTTTCATTAGTACGATTTTACTGAAAAATGTATAATAAAGATTTTGTTCTCAAGTTGTTAGTATTTTAAAGCTCTTTTTTGCGCTATGAGGACTGCCACTTAAAGCCTTCGGGACACGGGTGATCAAGTGGGATATAATAAGGTAGGCTCTGATACATCAAGTGATGCTTCTACAAGCAATTAATGATTTGAGAATCAACATCCTTCCCTCTGGATCTTACGAAATGAGACTTTTCATTTCAGGATATTAAAAAATTACTGCGAGGAGGAAAATTTGCTACCGATGCTGCTCTGACTAATGCTGGGGTGGGTGAGCTTAGAAAAAATTCTAAGGTCACCCATTTCAAGACTTCATTTTGGATTTAGAGAAAGAATGCTAGCCGAAATTGAAGCATCGAGTTGCAGAAGTATCCAATTCTTCCCTTAATTTATTTTGTTTCTAGTACTTGGTATTTCGTCCTGTGTTTATTAGGTTAAGTTCTTCTACTTTTAAATGTCCAGTGTAAATGTTTGTTTGAGTCTAAGTAGTTGTGTGTGCTTTTGTAGTAACTCATTGTCTGAGTTACTGACATTATTTCTGAGTTCAATGGATTCTCCCTTTGTCATAGATTTCTCAGAAATTCAACTCTGTATTACGATTCTTCAGCTTTCGAGACCTATAATTCAGGTTATTAATTAAATTATTTCAGACAGGTTATCTAAGAATATCCTCAAACACACAATAACTAACACTCTATAAATAAGACAGCAAAACTTTAGCCAAAACTGCAAAAACAACCCCAACTGAAACTTTATGTTATATACCAAATAAATTTTATAGAGGATGGAATTTCGTGATTTCATCTATCAGGTAAAAACGCCCTCCGAAAATTTAAGAATGACTTTCTAGGAAAAGAATTTTGCTCAAAAAGTCCTTGTTTTATATAAATATTATATTTTATATGTGTCCTAAGGAAGAACAATATGATTGTCACTAAAATAAATATTTTCATGCTCTGTATGTTTAGTTAATGCGTAATAATAATATATTAAATTTTTAAAATGTAACGTGCTATCACTAGTAGGGGATAGTAAATTCAAGCCAGTGTCTACATCATATAGCGTTGGGGAGAAATACCACAGTGTAAATTCTATACATCAAAATATTTTATTTAATAAATTCGAAATCGAATATTTCTTTCTACCAATACAGTATTTACTGATATCAGTTATATAAACTTATAATGACTTTTCTGTAAGTTTAAGACCCTTTTTTAAAATAATAGATTGTGTTTCAAAAACATGAATTTAAAACCTTTTCTGAACTTTTTCATTAACTATACAATGATATATAAAATTAAATGGCAGTCTTATTAAAGTGATAAAATACATTCTATTGCTTTTAATTTAGGTGATGTTCCTTTTGAAGCTTGCGAAGCAAAACATTTTAAAAAGAACAAAATATGGCCAACTGAGAAACTTTTATGGAACGTCAACGAAATATAAATTCTATACTTTAAAAAAAGTTTTCAAGGAATAAATATATTATCTGGTTACATTAAAAGTTTTAAAAATTTTATATATAAAAACCATATATAAAAAATTCTATATTTTGAGTGGAAATATCATAAACTTTACTAAAATGTCTTCCACTGAAATCAAAAATATAATTAATGACCTCACAGGCAGAAAAAAAATTATAACCTCAGGCTACACATGTTATATAACACAGCACTTTCATATACCACTAAAAAGCAATTTAATGTTCTTTTAAAATTAATCATTGGGGGCAGTTTGGAATTCTTTTTATTTACGGCTGAAGTTGTAGTTTTCAGAGGAATTTCAGAAATAAATAAGTTAGAAAGATTTATAACTGATTCCGGTTTCTAGTTAAAAACATGAATGATTTACGAATTCAGGAAGTTAAACTAAAAACTAAAAGCTGTAAGCTAAATGATTCAGATGAAATTTCGAAATCTCTTTGAAAATCAATAACAAGAACTGATGAGATGAGACACAAAATTAGAAACACGTATACTGCTTTGCAGAAATACGTTAAGAGAAGTGATTTTTGCAAATGCTGCGTTTGTTACTTTTTAGGACTTGCGTACATTTTCAAAGACATTGTTTCTATTCCTGCACTCAGAAAAAAATCGGTACAGCGGACTTGGCTGGTACAAAACACGTGAAATTGTGGAAAAAATCAGTGCCTGCGGGAAGTTATATCTAATAATTGCAAATATGCGTGGGCCAAACCTTTTGATCTAAAGAACTAAAATCGACTCAGATTGGTGTTGGGTGTAAAAAGAAGTTGTCGAAAATACGAGGATTGGACTTCACAATGTAAGAATTAAGCGTGTAGATTTTCAGAAACACTGTTTCTATTCCTGCACTCAACAGAAAATCGGTACAGCGGACTAGGATTGTTAGAAAATACAAGATATAAATTGGGAAAAAAACCAGTGCCTTCTGGAAAATATATGTAACAATTTTAAATATGCGTGGGCCAAACTTTTTGATCTAAAGAACTAAAATAGACTCAGATTTGTGTTGGCTGTAAAAAGATGTTGGGGAAAATGCGAGGACTTGACTTCACAATTTAAGAATTAAGTATGTATATTTTCAGAGACACTTTCTATTCCTGCACACAGCACAAAATTTGTACAGCGGACTAGGCTGGTAGAAAATACAAGATATAAATTGGGAGAAAAAAATTAATGCCTTCGGGAAAATATATCTAATAATTGTAAATATGCGTTGGCCAAACTTTTTGATCTAAAGAACTAAAATCGACTTAGATTTGTAATGGCTGTAAAAAGAAGTTGTCGAAAATACGAGGACTGGACATAACAATTTAAGAATTAGCGTGCTTAAGTAATCAGGAAGCTGGCTTAGCTGTATAGAGAGAGTAGAGAAAGTTAACTTTTTCTGCTATATCAACGGAAGTCAGAAAGATTTCCATTGCACTACATTATACAGTGTTTATTGATGACCAAGTGTCATTTAAAAAGTGTGGTTCAAAATAAATGGAAAGTATAGGAAAATTCTATGATAACTAACGAAGTCTTAGCGAACTCAGTGATTAGCGAAAATTATGATTCAATTTTTTCTCAACTCATGATGTACTTTTCTTCAAAGCATGAATATTGTCATCATCATTCAATAATATCTGATAAGGAACGGCCACAAATGCCACAATATTATAAAAACTTTGAAAATATGTTTTGAAATGACTCTCTAATCAATATACAATGGTTTATCTTTAAAGTATCCATATATTAGAAATGATCTCAATTTCTTACTCTCAAAGAAGTAAACAACCGCTTTATTGAGATGACTAAGGGTATGGGAGCCGATAGAAATTTCGAAATTTCTTTGATCATTGAATTGTGGAAACTTCTTTCACTCCGCTTTGTTATAGACTCTCAAAACTGCTTGTTATTTTAGGTTTCACGGTTATCCCTGGAGAAATTAACGAACTAAATTTTCACAACAAAAATATACCCCAACATGCTGTCTTTGGAGATAATCATTTTACTCGATTGTGGTAGTAACCGTTGCTGGAATTTATATAACAATGCTATTATAAAACATATCAGCGTTTTTGTCATTCAAGAAATTTCTATAGCTCAACAGGCTTCCCCTTCTAAGAATGCTGATGATTATTTCAATTTGCGGAGAGTATGAATTCATTATTCTCTTTGATTACTTTCCTTGTGGATGATATCTATTGTACAGTCTTTTTAAAAAAATGCTATTACTTTTCTTTAATAATGGTGTTATTTGTTGATTTTAATTTAACATTAAAAAAATCTTCTGAATTATTTTTATATACGTTTTATTTTTGTTTCATTTGCTTTCTTACAAGTGCGGTATTTGGTCTTTTCATTTTACAAAATTTTTTCGTTCCTTCCTTTGTTTCTCATACTTGTTTCCCGATATTTCCTCCTTTTGTTTCTGTCTCGTTCATAAACACCTTCTTCGTTTAGCTTTTCACTTTATCGGCAGATTTCGGTTGTAGATAGTGTCAACGCGCACTGCATTCTTCGCATGTTTTATCAATGCAGCACTGAAACGAACTATGTTATTTTATACAAATTTACTGGCTAAATACATCGATAAGTTATGTAATGTTTTACAATATTGAATATTTGTTATGCATCACCTTAAAAATATTCATCATAGGGGTGTTCTATAAAAAAGACTCAGTGTACTGGATTTTTTTAAATTCCTTTTTTATGTTAGAATTACCCTATCAAAAGTTAATTTGCATTGAAGGGTTAAAATAAAAACTTTAAGTTTAATAAATGTCTGATGTATTCTGCAAACCTATTTTTCATCAAATATTTGCATTCATATATTTTTAGCTTTTATGATGCTCTTATATAGTAAATATATATTAATGCTCTTATATTCTTATCTTTTATTGATTTTACTTAACTCGAGTTTTTATGAGATTTGCCCTAGCATAAAAGCCAATATTTACTTTAAGCATAAAACTAGAGGGTACTCTTTTAATCCATTACAGGGAAATGTGCTTAAGAAATTTACATAAATGATTGTTTTAAAAAGCCTCAAAAAATCACACTTTAAAGCGCCGTTTCTCTGTTTTTATGATTCTACATAGTCTGTTTGCTTAAAAATTTTATCTTCTTTCAGTGTTTACACTGCGTATGATTTATTAACCTTTTATTTTATTAATTGAAAAATAAAACAATTGAAAGATGCTATAAACGATATTCGAGTTGAAAGCTACGTATGTCTGTATCAACTGAAAATACTATCTAACGATTAATTTGTTTTCCGTATACGAATTTGGAAAACATACATTTTCATCTGTACCACGAATGTTGAATGTACCTATAAACATACGAAATATATTTATCGCTGCAGAAGTGCAATTAATATTTTAAATCTATACTTTTGTAGTCTGAATTATATATTTAATCAAACTGAGAAACGTTTATAATATCATTAATTATAGCTGCAGAATACTGTAAATATATATTTTTTCAATTAATAGAAATATTCAGTTATGAAACTACAGAATATAAGAACTTAATACATACATACTTATATTCCAGTCTGCCATTTTCACATTGTTCTTGGGTCCAGAGAAAAATATAATTGGTATAAATGTGAATAACGTCTATATGAAATAAGTGGAAATAACTAAAAAAACATAGATATAGTATCTATGCAAAAGCATATAGGCATAAAGCAGTGATAAAAACCTCTGTACTTTTAAGTATTTTTTTTTCCATTCCAGATCTAATACTCTTAAATCTTGCTAATATTTTTACATTATTATATTATTTAATCCCATTAAAAACAAACTAAAAGAAGATGTTGCGTAAAATAGTATTTTAAATGACTAAAAATTTTAGCCTCTAAAGACTCTTTGGAGTGCACATGAGGATTACAATGCTTCGTCATTATAGTGTTCCTTTAGTGCCCACCTTCAAATTCTCCTATTCTCAAGCTATTTTACCGTGTACTGTCCTGTTTCTCAAGAATGATTATGCGATATTTTAGTATGTATTAAAATTTTAGTTGGGAATATTTTTTCAGTTTCTATTTAAGATTTTCAGATTAGTGCGTTTTCTTATTACTCACGTTTATTTATTTTTTTCTGAGAAAGTCCAATTTAGTGTGCCTTACTCCTGATGGAGCCAGGAGTACTCCAGATGCCTCCAGATGCCAGATCCCCTTACTCCTGATGGAGCCAGGAGTAAGGGATAAGTCCGGTAGGAGCTTTCAGGACTTGAAATATCTCAACAGGACTGAGTCATCACTTAAACGTCTCAAATTAACCGGATATTCCTCGCCTAATGCTTACTCCACACCATCGGAGACAGAGATGAAAATCATGTATCTTCGTTGTTGCGCATGCGTATTACAAACAAATGTTCACTCCCCCGGTTCGTCTCTGTCTCTGGTCTCTGAGATTTCAAATTTGAAAAAGTTCAACTTTTGTTTCTGCCGCCATGCTTGACAGCCAATCAAAACAGAAAGAGAAGATTATGCGCATGCGCAAATAAATTGCCTCTTCTCCCCGTCTCCTCAGGTGGCAAAATGTGTCTGTCTTTTGTTGCCGTCGCCGTTGTTGTGGAGTAAGCATAAGACACCATGGAACGCTACTGACCCATGGTCGACCTTTTTTTCCTTTTTTTCTGTTGTGGCTGTTTTTCCATGGAATGTAGGCGTGAAGTTCAAAGTTCTCTTCTCGCTCTTGAAAGCCTGTCTGGGTGGTCTAGGAACCCATCATTTCGCACCGGATAAATGTGCTATTCTCTACGCATCCAAACTTTATCATGATTCTTTCAAACTATCCTCATGCATTGTGCTCATGAGAATTAAAGATTGTGATGAGTGAAATTAAGAAAAAAGGAGAACTTATTTTTTCAAAGTCAAGAATGCACAATTCAAAAAACACCAGTCATGATGTTTTAATTGCAGCTTTTGATCCTCGATCCCAGGGATTCATCTATTTAGAGCAGGGGTGTCAAACTCAAAGGCTACCTTGGGCCAAACAAACAAGGTTTAACTATAGGTGGGCCGCAAAAAAATCAATATTCATAGAAACGTAGGTTTATTTACCTAATTACAGTATATTCAACAGAAATATATGCATTTTATTTAATAATAGCAAAAAAAGAGTATCATTAAAAAACATTTAGCAAATTCTTCCTATCTTATTATAATTCTGCGTCGGTTATTTTATTATACATTATTGTGTGCCAATATATTGGCCGGGCAGCAAAAATTTTCGTCGCGGGCCGCGAGTTTGACACCCCTGATTTACAGCTTCACAATTGGGGACAATTGGGTTGGAGACGACCGAAAAGATATCAGGGGCAGAAATTCATGGTGACAAGAAAATCAGCAGTCAAACTAGAAAACAAACAAACAACAAATAAAATCTTGTAAGACAAACCTTTATATAAAACTTACCTTTGATCTTGGTAGTGAGAGACGATTGTCACTTAAATGAAGAACTAATGAATTGCTTATCCTCAGGCTAAAGAGAATTGGGTGTGAATTGTGTCTATGTAGAATTCGCCACCCCCTTTTTTTATTGTGGATATTAAGAAGTTTTATTCTTCTATGTTGCGTTTTCCAAAAGTTTTTTTGCAAGTTATAATTAAGGGAAGTTTAATTAAATGATCTTTATCCATCCTAGATTTTTAAATTACCATGCAAATGTTATGAGACCTTTTTTCATGACATTTCATTCTAAAACATGTGAGTTTAAAAATATTATGATCATAAATTTTTACTTTTCTTGGCATTTAATTTAAACCCCTGCTTATTTTACAGACCAAAGAAAAACTTAGAGATTTTTACCGTCTCACTATCTTTTAATACTTGATGCAAAATTTAATTAAAGAAAACATGCTCAAACATTGTGACATAGTGGATTAAGAATAATGAATAGCAGCGCGAAATAAATTTCACTTGTTTGCGAACATTGCGCGGACCATAAATTATTCTAGTCAGTTAACTGGAATAATTTATGACGTCATTCAGCCATTCGCCATAGTCTTTATACTATTTTATATCGAGAAAGATTTCGTTATTATTTTTAAAGCACATGTTTAAAAATTCATATATGCATGCAAAAAAAGGAGTGGTTCACTGTGAAAATATAAATTTCAAAATCTAAAATTTTTCCTCTCAGCAACAAAACCTTAGCAGAGTAAATTACTCCATTATTTTTCCTTGCGATGTAAAGAAAGGTTTTCAGGATATTAAAAGAGAAAACATGAAAGGAACGTGGAAAGAAATCACTAACCATGAAATTTGGGATTTTATTTAAATATTCATGTCACGTTCGCGTATCAGGCACTACATAATTTCCAAGGGTAACTTCCGGTTTCAAATCACAAGCATGTACGTGATCTCAATGTTATCTAAAAAAACAAAAGAGTGCCGCTGCAAACCACCACGATTCTGAAAAAGAAATAAAAAAGCATTTTTCTTCTCGTCTCGCGTAAACAGGGTTTTTTATAAATAAATAAAAGGGCTTCTGATAAAAAAAATGATACTTGGATTTTTTACCACTAAAATGTAGATGGAAATATTTATCAAGGTAAAGAATCCTCTAAAAAAGGTTTTTCATATTTTTAAAGTAGAATAAACTATGATTATATACATTTAAAGAGCAGTATTTAAATGACTAAACATAAATATGGGAGGAAAAGATAAAAACACTAATATTTTTTTAAGTGAGAGGAGGGAGGGGCACTCAAGAAAACCGTTCATGCTGCTGGTACACAAAAATCAAAGCTAGAATTTTTTAATCAGCTAAAAACTGAAACGCTCATTCTAACATTGATAAGTAATTTCTTAACCCGCCAGTACACGACTTGGGTCTACGAGATCCTAGCCAAATTATTTGTTTACGTGTTTCAAAGAAGACAGCTGCTGCGCACCTGCAATTTCCAGTATCTTTCAATTCCTTTCTTGTCAGTTGGAGCTGAGAGTGGGCAAGCAAAGATTGTTCTAGATAGGGAGAAATCGGGTTCGTCAATATGCAGTGGGACTGTGAAACCCATGCCGTGCAATCATTTAAGTATTTTTCCAAAAGGCAATTTTTTTAGATACGTGAATTTATCTTTTGTAGGCAGTTCTTTTTTAGTTCCAAATGAACTGTAAGACTTTTTTTTCTCCCATTTCAACAGGTCGAAGAGGGAAGAAATTTTAGACCTATTATGAAAAACAAAAAAGAATTGCCGCCAAGTTTTGTAACATCTGTAAAGCGTGAACCTTACAGCAGCTTTTTTGGATTCCAAGAAGATATGAGTCTAGTTTCTTATGTACCGAAAAAGAGAAAAACAGTTGTTTTTGTGTCTTTAATGCACAGTGATGGCAAAATTGATGACAGCACAGGTAAACAAAAGGAGCCTGAAATAATCACCTTTTATAATTCTACTAAGGGTGGTGTGGACTGTGTTGATGAGCGTATGGTCTTTTTCAATGTTGGTAGAAATACCAGACGCTGGACTATGGTAATTTCTTATTCCTTGCTGAATATTGCTAGTTTTAATCCGTTTTTATTTTTATAGAAAATAACCCAGATTCTACGGAATCAAAACACAGAAGAAAATTTCTAAAAAAAGTTGTGTCTACTCTGACTGACCAACAGATTAAAGAAAGATGTAACAGCAGATATCGCCCAAAACATATAAGGGATACTGCTAAAAGGTTAACTGGCATGAATGAAGATGTAAAACCTGAAAACATTGTAAATAAGAGAGGGCGTTGTGCTTACTGTAAGGACAGAAAGACAAGTTACACCTATTCCCAATGCAGAAAGTATCCATGTTTGGAGCATTCACATTTTTTATGCCAAGAGTGCAGGCGTGAGTTGTAATAATTTTTTCCATTTATTATTATGTAAACAAAGTAATTAAAGCATTTTTTACTTTATGAATGTGTTTTTTTGTAATTCTTACTAGAATGCAATGTAAGTGAAATATTTTATATGTTCTGTGAAAAAAATTATAATAAATGTGAAATTTTATTTTTTATATTTTTATTGCGTGATTCAATTATGTGGGTGTCATATTGTAAACATTAAAATACTGGAAGAAAGTGGTGCATTATTATCCAAAGAACAATAAGTATACTGCATTGGGTATGTGAGACCCAACCCGTTCAATTATGGAAGTTTTCCCTACCCGTGTACTGGCGGGTTAAAATAGCTCTCAGTAGCTCGAGAATCGCCTTGTGTACCATCTGGTTAAGACATACGAATTAAGACATACGAACCACTATTTAGAAAATTATTAATTATTTGTACTCTGCAGTTTTACTTTAGTTCTCACTCGGGCAGATTTAGTTATTATGTTGTAATATTACATCAAGAACAAAATAACTTGGAGACCTCTCGCTAAGCATGGTCAAGGCGATTTGGGATTAGAAGGTGTTTTTTTAGGAGTTAATACAATGGATTGGAACAATAATGTATAATGCCACAGAGCGTGAATAAAAAAATCAATTTTTAATTTTCTTCAAATATGATGGGAAAACTTGAAATTGTCCCATAGTTACTTCGAGTCAAAATGTTTTATTTGTTTGTGTGTCGTTATATATTCCTCCTAGATACCAACGTCTTCATTCAGTTATACCAACATTAAAAACGATTATATGAAGGCTATTCCACTTTATATTAGTGCTATTATTTCTTAATTCACTGAAAATACTACTAGCTATTCTGAAAACTAATCTGAACTTTCTGTTCTCTGGTCATTAGTAAACAATTACGCCAACAATCCAGACGTTTTTATATTCTTTAATAATGCCTTGTTTACAATGTATTACGTTTAGCAATTTGTCGCATTAATATTACAGTTAGAGATTCACCCAATTTGTATTACCATCACTGGAGATTTTCTCAAAGAAATTATGATATTAGCCAAATACCGTATTTATGCATCAAAATCTTTTGCAAGTCCCACTCGTGTTTTTTTATGAAAATTCTTCTACATCAAGAACACATACACAATATCAGAGTAAATAACAAAATTTCAATAGGTATTTCAGCACGTGGCATTCCACATATTTTCCAGTCAGTGAAATTTTTAAGAAATTAGACGTTTCCTCGCATGTTCATTTATAAATTCATTGTTCCGTAGCTGTGCAGGAACAATATTTTTTCTCATAGATATACATTTTATAACATGCCGATGTCTTCCTCGTGCTAAATTTGGTTTGGGGTCATCAAATGCAGAAGTGAAACACAAACTCGCAAAAAAGCGTTTTTGATCTAACGGCATTTACTTTGAATTCGTAAATCCATAAACATTGTTCATAGCTTACTGAGAACATTGAGGAAGCAGTGAAGAACAGATTTCTCAATGATTTAAGAATGCTAAACATAGAAATTTAAAAAAGAGAGACAGTGCCGGCAGAAAAAAAGCACTTCAAAGAAAATTAGTTTGAAATTAATTCGGGATAACCTATTGGTGCTGATGAGAGAACGAGTTATTATAGAATTTAAAAATGCCCGATAACTGAAATGGATATATTAAAAAGAACTTTTCATGGCATAAATTACACATGTTAGAAACAATTCATAGCATTTACTTCTTATTGATCTGATACGCGATTATGTGGAAGACAGATATTTCAGCATTGCATTTAAAACTCAAACTGACTTCTAAGTTCCGTGAAATTGTCATTTCAGAAAATAAACAGAAAATGCATTTGAGAAAATAAATCATTGAGAAAAATTATTGAATCATTGAATCATTGAGAGTCATTTGAGAAAATAAACAGAAAATGCAAAAGAAGGTCTAGAAAGGAGTCTTATGACACTTAAAGAAAATTTCCTCGTTAACAAATTCCATTATATTTACCAGTTTTGTAGCACAGTAAGATAAATATTCTTGATATATATATATATATATATATATATATATATATATATATATATATATATATATATATATATATATATATATATATATATGTGTGTGTGTGTGTGTGTGTGTGTGTCAGTTGCTATACTGGTATATTTATCTTTCTGAATAAAATACTTTATCTTTTAATGAAAAGGTGTTTTTCTGTTACATCTATAGCAATAACCGCACTGCCTATCTTCCGTTATCTACCTTTCACGTTCACAATCATGGTATCAAAAATACAATCCTATCTTTAACACATGGACGCTTAGTACACTTTATATTTTAGATTTATTGATTAATTAAAATTACCTTTTCTCACAACAAACTTCAACAACATATTTTAACTAAACTAAATTCAGTAAAATTTGTTTCTGAGTCTCGGAAACGAGCAAAATTATGCCAGCAGACTAAATTTAATAGCTGCTCCATCATTTGCCCATTCAACAGTTTAACGACTTTAACAGAAATTCAAACGTGTAAAGGTCCAATCTTTTATCGGCGACCACATAAATTTTCAGTTGAACGCCACATCCTGTACGTCGTTATATTTCATTGTACTCTATACTTTGTAAGGAAAGGGAATAGTAGATTGTTTTTCATTTGACAGAAACGTGATTACATAGATTCCTAGAGTGGTATATGTTACGTGTCTTCAGGATTCTCTTTTCAGGTAGTGAACGTGCTACAGGATAATCAATAAATTAAAGGCTGTAATTTAATCACAAACAATAATTTTTTTTTACTCTTCAGTTATAGAAGAAAAAGAAACAGTTCATGGTTTCTAAAATTACTTACGGAAACTACCTCATGAATCTATACCATGATATATGTTATTAAATCTGGTTGTTTTTTTCAGGTATGAATATTTTAAGATCAAAGCATTAGGAAATGAAACATGCATGGCATAACTCCCCATGACAATTAACACAAAAATTCATTACACTGTAGAAAAACTCTATTGCAAAATAGAAATATGTATGATCTGTGTCATTTATGAGGGAAATAAAAATGAATTTGAAACTTAATTACTCTGTATGTTATACACGTAACACCAATATTAATGCCACCAATATTAAACTCAACTTCCAATAATAAAGAATTTTTTATATGTCGTTATTGTTTATGTTTGTCTGTGTGAGAATATATCTAACTTACAGGAAGTGATTTATGTAAAAGAGTTCCGACAGAAATAATACTACAATCTTTTCATTGCAAAAATAACTTTCAGAGCTTATGAAATGATAAAATGTAATATTTTGATGGGGAACAATTATGGCATCTTTAATTTAAATTACAACTATTAAGCTGCTGAAAAACATTATTAGTCAAATATAATTCAATTTCTCATAATATTTATCTGTTTTTTCAACCATGTTTATCATTATATCTGGTTGTTAACCTACATTAAGAATATTTTATTTTCAAATTTACTTTTACGTATGTTGATGTAAATAAGTTGCCCGGCGAATGAGTTGCAATATACTTAGTTGTCTACTACGAGATATACTTATGCTTGGAGAACATGTGGAGACGTTTACAATTCATACTCCTGGAAGTACGAAGGGTAGCATGTGAGAAGATGTATAAAAATTTTTCAAGCTACATCTAGGTCGTTTTCAGTTTCATTGTCCTCAGAAATCTACTGCAAATTAAAATGAATTAGACCAAGAAGTACATGTTTCCTCAGTTGCACATGCGATGCCTAGAATGATTATTCTCCAGGTCCTGTGGCTAGGAATCCCCTGTTTGCGATCTATAAAGTCTGAGGGGCAATCTCAATTATTTTTTTGAGTTAAAGATACAAGTAAGACGTAGGGTCTGCGTAAGACGTAGGGTAAGACGGGGTGCAAGTAAGACTTAGTACCTAAGACGTGACTGTAGGGGTAAATATGTGACACATAGTATTTTTTTCGTATTTATGATCTTGTGCCGAGCCCGTGATACCAGGTAGGCAAAGAACATCGCCAACAGCTTGTTCGACATATATAGACACATAATCGCCAGTGTCCGAAGCTTCTGTGAGCCATTTGTCTTCGCTGACCAGGGTATTGTTCCAACTTGTTGTCAAGCTATTGACTCAAACTTCGGAAACTTTGTGTACTGAAGGCTAACACCTTATAAAAACAACTACCACAGGAAATTATTTGTTATTGTCAATCTGTTCGTTAGATTGTGGAGCAATATAACTTTGAGGTATGATATTTCCGAGAGATATGAGAACATAACAGAAATATCGAAAGGTGACGAGGTTACTTTCTTATACTTTCTAACATATTGACATTGTCAGAAAAAAACCCACTATGTCAACCCACCTCCTCCACCCGCTCCATGTTGTATTTTTTCGTCCTCTAAAATATCACTAGAGAGAAAGAAGTATTAACTATCTGGAAAAAATCTACCCAAAGGAGTAGAATGGGCCGAAAGACGAATTTCCTAATCTTCTCAAAGACGTTATGTCTGCCATGGGCCCCGAGGTCTCATTCATGTTAAAGATATACACTGGTGTAAGAAATTAAGAGAATTTGCAGACTTGGTCGATTATCTCTAGACCTACTGTACCAATTTTAATGAAATTTGATATGTACATTCATTGATACAATACAAAACAAATAACCATTCAGTAATTGTAATACACAAGTATGATCGTGCGTAACACTCGTTGGAGTCGGAAGGTATGAAACAGCGGTTGCAGAATAAAGAAAAAAATGGGTTAATAGATGGGTTAACCCATTTAAGACTGGCGTTGCGAAAACGCAACATTAATTTCTGTATATTTTAAAGGCATGTTCTAAGTTTTGTACGTCTGAAGTAACATTTTTATTTTATTTTCTATACTTTAATTGATCCTAATAAATTTTTTGTTTCTCCATTTGCCCGCTTTTAGCACTTGCAAAAAATTGTTTTTTTTCTGGTGTTTTGAAATGGAAAAAAATGACTAATTTCAAATAATAACCTTGGATAGCAGCACATGGAAAATATCCGATTTGATGCTTGTTCCGAGTTTACTAGAAACTAAAGAACAAAATGGCTTCAACAGATAAATCATAATTTTTGCTTTTATGCTTCTCAATTCATATTTTTAAAAATGTTGCGAAAACGCAACATCAGTCCAATGTGTATTACTTATTTCCATGTGTTTTATTAGTGATGCCTAGTGTTTTATGCAGTAAATTGGTATTGTTTCCATTTCGGATATGTTTGTCTCTAGAAAAAAGCGATTTTTGACATTGGAAGAGACATTGGAGTATTTTCATGGGCTAGATGATGATGATATTTCAGAATCTTCCTCAACTGAAGCTAATGATGAACCATAATTCGTCATTATCCTTCCAGATCCGGATGATTTGACGGATGAAGAAGCTATTGATGATAATATTTTATGTGAAAATGTCGAATCCCCTAAAGACATTGTAGTTGAAATCGACATTTTTTTCTAATAAATGTAAAAGTAAGCAAGATAGTAAGAAAAAGGAGCATATTGTATGGGGAAAATGGAGACTCTACATGAATGTAATGAATTCTAAAATAAGTTTATTAGAGTTTCAGAGATCTATATCTTTGATAAAAAGGCTTTCAGAAATGCAGATGCATTCTTTTTTACCTGAAACTTCACATATTGGAAGACCATCTTCAATTCAAAATCTAATTCTCAACAACACTTGGAAAGACCGTATGGGCCATATTATTACTAAAAATAGTGAAAATAAACAAAAAAAGATGTAAATACTGCAAAAGTCAAACAATTATTGTATGTAATAAGTGTATTGTACCTCTTCATGCGTAATGTTTCTAAGATTTAAAATTTTTTTTGAAAAAATTTTATTATTTTAAATTTTTATATTTTTAAAATTTTTATACCGTTTTGGACTGATGTTGCGAAAACACAACATTTTGTAACTCTCGTAAAAATAAATTTAATTTTCTGGAAACAACTTATTTGTGTAATTAATGCTCTAAAATGTGTTAAAAATCTGTTTGGTGCATTTCCAATAATGGAAACATGGAGCGGTCCTAAATGGGTTAATAGGAGGTATAGTCACCTCTTACAGATATACAGGTCTCGCAGCGTGATTTCATACTTGAAATAAGGCAGTTTATCATTTCCTGGGGCAATTGGTCCCACTCGTTCAGCAACGCTGTTTTCATTCCCTGGATGGTTCTTGGAGGGGTGTTGCGAGTTGCAATTGCCCTCCCCAGAGCTTCCCAGAAATGCTCTATAGGGTTAAGGTCTGGAGATCTGGCTGACCAATCCATCCGGCGAATATCCTCACTCTCTAGAAATTCGTCGACCAGAAGACCTGTATGTGGCCTCGCGTTATCGTCCATTAAAATTATCTCAGGGCCAACTGCACCCCTGAAAAGGCGAACACACGGCTCCAAGACCTCATCCCTATACCTCACACCAGTCACAGTGCCTCTTTCAAAGACATGGAGAGGTGTGCGGCCATCCAACATGATGCCTGCCCAGACCATTAAACCACCTCCGCCGTAATGGTCGATTTCGCGGGCATTGGAGGGTAGGTAGCGGGTCCCTGGTTCTCTCCATATGAACGTACGGCGAGAATCGGTGTTTAAGCTGAACCAGGACTCTTCAGTGCAGAGAACGGTCGCCCATTGATCCATACTCCAATCTCTATGCTCTCTGCACCATGATAAACGTATTCTCCTGTTCGTAGAAGTGAGCGGGACGCAAACAGCAGGTCTTCTTGCAAACAACCCTCTCTGATGAAGTCTTTTGGAAACAGTCTCCCTTGATACACGGGTTCCTGTGGCTGCATACAAGTCACGAGAGAGCTGATAAGCTGTAGCTCTCCTGTTACGCCTCGCTATAATCGACAAATGGCGATCTTCTCTGGCCGTCATGGCTCTTGGACGACCTTGCCCAGGCCTCCCCTCGATGGATCGGGTATCTTGGAACTGTTTCTATCAGTTACACACGACGCTGGGCATTAAATTGAACTCTCTACAAATTTGAATTTGAGTTTGGCCTGCTTCTAGCCTCCCCACAATTCACCACCTCATTCTATCATCTAAACGTTGGTGGTTACTCGTTTTTAACGTTACAATTTGAAATTAACCGATTGCTGCAAAATAACACCATCTATTAACCCATTTTTTTGTTTATTCTACAACAGCTGC
Source organism: Dolomedes plantarius (assembly GCA_907164885.2). NCBI lineage: Eukaryota > Metazoa > Arthropoda > Arachnida > Araneae > Dolomedidae > Dolomedes > Dolomedes plantarius. Next base: position 78,821,769 of record OU015500.1, on the reverse strand, counting down.
TTCATACCTTCGGATTCCAACGAGTGTTACGCACGATAATGCGTGTGTATTACAATTATTGAATGGTTATTTGTTTTGTATTGTATCAATGTATGGACATATCAAATTTCATTAAAATTGGTACAGTAGTTCTAGAGATAATCGACCAAGTCTGCAAATCCTCTTAATTTCTTACACCAGTGTAGATAAAGTTATCTAATATTTGTAATAAGTATCTATAATTGTGTATCAAGCTTTTGATAAGTGTTTTATTGTTTAACTTTGTGTTAAGTAATTTTTACTCTTGGATTTCAAGGCGAAAACACAAATGCCCCAAAGTAATCCCACTCGGCGGGGCAACTTTGTGACACATTTTAACTTTAATTTAGAAGTGATAATTAAAGATCCAAGTTAGCGCAATACATTATTATGGAAGGAAAGAATGTACTAATGTTTTACAATTGTTGGTTCTGGGCTACTTTTAAAACTGATCGGCTGGCACAGGACAAAACTTAAAATCCGTCACAAGTAACCCCATCTTACGATTTCATGAAGTTAAAAACGAAATATTTTGGAAATTGCCTACAAATAAAAATTAATATGGGAATTTTTATAAAGGTAATTTCTAATTTATATCTCCAAAAATGCATACGATATGGTTCTTTCCCTTTTTTGTAAAAGATATACATATATATATATATATATGCCAGTTTTGGTCCTACCCTACTCAAGTTTATTAACTTATTGACCCTCTCAGCATCATTGACCTAAGCATCATTCCATAATAGTAGTAAACTGATATAATTTGGGTTCTGAGTTTACAAATAAACATTCTCCTGAACTTGAAATAAGATCACAGGACCAATAGCATGAAGATGAAATAAAATTTAGACAGATAATGATGAAGGGGCTGTAGTACAATTTATAGGACAGTGCAAGTGGTATCAGATGCCAGAAGTGTAGAACATATTTGTTAAGGATTTAAGAATCCAAAATATTGTTTGACACCAGTTTATTGATCATAATATACTAGCTCTCTATTTTAAATAATAACACTGATGATTACTCTTAAAAACAGTCTTGTATGAAGGTCAGTGGTGAACAATAAATGATCCTTCCCAATTTAAGATGAATCAAGTTATTCACTTTGTTTATGCTAAGGTTTGAGAGCTACCAAAATTGTCCAGTTATGTTACACATAGAGGTTTAATGCTGAGGATAGATTAGGTGAGAGGCTGAAAGTTTTCGATTGTATTATTTTATATTAATTAAGGTTAGTGCTAACGTCAGCTTTTTTCACATGGAAGTATCCACATTAATAAGACTTACCGTCATGGGTATGTTTCCATTATTTTGCCAATTATTTGTACATTAATATCGTATTTAAAATGGTTTTAGACATAGAAGTTGGTTATTTAACTACACTTCTGAAAATAAAATAAAATGTTAGTACTAATTTAATTCCTATTATACAAACATAACTAAACAACTATATTATTTAATAATAAAGATGTTTCTTAATTTAATATCTTATTCATTTTTTGTATTTTAGGCATGAAAACTAATGTGATATAATAACTAATTAAATATATAATAAATAGTTATCATTTTTATAGCCACATTTTCACTTGGCTTCTTCGAAAAATTGTTTTTCAAATTTTCAATTTTAATATGTATTTGAATTTCTATAAAAACATGCCCATTTATTTGTGTTTCGACAATGTACCCAAACATATTTAAATAGTTTTTACCCTCATAGGGATATTGCTTTAAATTAAAATAATTATGCCAAAATAATGTGCAGGAAAACTTATGCCTTAGTAACCTGAAAGAGTAAATACATTTTTTAAAAAATCATACAGGTTGAGAAATATTTAGTAAAAAAACAAAACGGAAGTTAGTTTGAGAATAAAAGATGCTTAGTACATAAATATTTACTGAGTGCTTCGCATGAATATTTATAAGTAATGGTCTGTACATTTTGAAAATAGAAATAAAATATCTTTTAAATAACTGTAATATAGATTATTCACAGCTCGCAATATTAAAGCAAACTTGTATCTTTTGCGTTTATTGATGAAATACCAAAACGCTAAAACATTTTATTCTGTGAATCTGTCACATGCAACTGCGAAAATTTTCTATGGCCGCAACTCGTCTTTTATGAATACTTAAGAAAACAATCAAAGCAGATTCGGGTACACATACCTCATAAAAATGCGCACTATTACAGCAGAACAAAGAAACCATCACGTTCAGGAAACTTCGAGAAAGGTCGGAGGCATGAATTGTGCATTTCCCATTATTTGCCCTGAGCTATAGCCGGGTTTCAATGAAAGCAAACAGCAGGGGTCATATTGCACACACGCACTAGTCTCCTGTGGAGAATAGTGTTATTAAAGACTTCATTGCTTACGATTTTCATGCTTTATACCCTCCCCTGCTGCAAAGTTTATGTATCGTTTTCTCCTAATTTAAATTCAATACCATTTGTTGCAAAGGCATATCTTAGTTACATACTTCAATAAAGGAGCCTGCATAAATTTTACTTTTATAAATAATACGAAGCGAAAAAGTTATTTATATGTGTTAAATACTTGCCATGTGAAAACTGTTTTATTATTTTTTAAACATATATGTTGTTTTGTATGGAGACCACAGCTGATATAATAGAAAAAAAATGTGTTTCAGGTTTCGGAATATTTGCAATTTATAATGGGCAAGAAGTTGAGGTAAATTTTTGGATGAATTATTAATTTAAAATGTGTATGTAAATTCAATGTTTACGTGACTATTCTGGCTTATAAAGTTTGAATGTTAAAAATTAGAAATAAATATCAGTCGCGAGGTGTTTTAAATATATTCAAGTTGCGTCAAAACTGCAATTTACGTCTGACTTATTATGAATATAAATCATCTTGTCATTTCTACAGACTCTTTTGTCGTAGAATCTTCCTAAAAATGTTGACAAATAATTGTCAGTCATTGCGAAAACCAGGGTATAGTACTTTCAGAGATTTAGTCTGACGGTATTTGCTATCTTCTCGTATGGAGAAATTTTAAGGTATCCTATTTTTTGAAATTTTTTTAATTTTGTCTATTTATCTATTTTTTATAATGACATTTAAGTTAAAACTTGAAAAAATATATAAAAAATTTAGCTATTACATTAAAATAATTTTTTCAGGGGGAAAAAACTGGTCAAAATTTGACATTCCGAATTGCACGGTAACTCAAAAAGAAACAAATATATTACCATTTCATAAATTTCAAAATGAAGATAATAACTGTCTCTAAGGAATAATCTATTCTTAAGATTGAACTATGTGTATCTCAAAGTTTGTAGCACATAAAGTACTGATGATCATAAAATTCACTTAAAATTCATTGTCACCTGCAATTTATACCAATGTAAACAAAAAACTAATCAATCTGCAATCATGAGCATACACTATTCCCTTTATAAATATATATATAGATAATGTATGCAAAATTTTAAGGCATTTTAAGCGTAACTTTTTATAAGAGGATGTATTGCGTTAAGAGAAACGATAAAAAAATTCATTTTGAGTAAACGCTAAAAATAATTTCATAACACATTTCTTACTTTCAAAATAATTATTTTCGTATTAAAATCCACCAGATTTATAAACTTCTCCCTCTTGGCTCTCTGCAACACTGATTTATTTTTCCTAAGGGCTCTGAGAATTTTCCTGCGTCTCTTTGAAGCAGGAACAGAATGACGTATTGAATCATTGTTTCTAACGTTGTCTAAATGCTTGTAAGCTTGCAACGTAAAAAATTCTGGAAAACTAATATCCACCTTGTTAAAAACATTCAGACAACATGATGTGCATAGAATCCACATCCAATTTTAATGTAATAGTAAGAACTTTGTACCACGCCATGTCTTATCAGAGGTAAATAATTCCTCAGTCTTTTACGGCATTATTTTGAGACTAAAAATGTAGTTTTAGTAAGCCTAAATAAGCTATCGCAGATAGTAAAGTCGTCCGACTTAAAGTATTGAACAGGGTATTTGTTCTTATTCTTATAAGAACTTTTTCTCAGTGTAATAAGCGGGATGTGAATACGCTGCAGTATAAATTGGCAGGACCACACAGCCCGAATTGTGAGCAGGATTTATGACTCCGACGCTTCGGGGCGCCTGTGAGCAGGGGGTTGGTAGCGTGCAACAACACGGGCAATAAAGCCATAAAAAAGTAAAGAGGACAGCAGCTATAAATCGAAGATCAAAGATTAGGAAACAAGTGCAAGGGGAGTTGAGAAATTTCCAGACGAGGATAGGCGTCCAACATGATTCAAATGCAAAACATAAAACATGAACCAACCTATGAACAAGGTGGCTCATCTCCCAGCACAATCAAGAGGCGCGGCGAGCAAATAGGAAGGCATGAACCAATACAAAAAAAGAAAAGATATATATATACAGGGTAAAGCATGTTAGAAAGAGTCCCACTTACTAAAATAAAAACCTGGGATAAAAAACTAAGCTGCTACAAGGGCTACGAGACTTCTAAAAAAATTGACGCAAGATTGAATGCCCAGCGAAGGTTCGCAAATCAAGTTGAAGTGCAACCGAGTGATAAACGAAATAGAAAGGATGGAGAGACGACTGATGCGGCGTGGCCACAACTTAAACGAGAATGTATTTACCCGCCTATAACTACCAATCGATGAAGGATACTACAGACGTCGGAGCTGAGTAATCAGAGTATCGAAACAACGAAAAACTACGTGAGCATCCGAGGTGAACCCGCGTATGACGGAGACCGCTTCCGACAGTTCCGCTAATCGACAGTTTACATCACAGAGGTATTCCGGATTGATCATCGACCTACGAGAGACCGAACTCTGTGTGTTACGATATCCAGAACTTTCCCTATAGTAATATAGAACTTTGTTGACAGAACTGTGTGCACAGTGAAGTACGAACGTTAATCAGACCATTTGTATACAAGTGATGGGGACGAGCCGTAACTACAGTGACAAACGTCTAAGGGTGGGCATTTTTAACAATGTTTTATTCACATCCAACGCTTAATACATATTCGCCACTTAACCCACAAGGGTCGGCAGTGTTCAATTGTAGAAATACTATTTTATAATTATAATAATATATATGTTCTTGATTGATTCTGTGTTTAAATTGCGGTGAGAAGTTATCATGACGCTATTTGTTGAAGATGTATATATATGTGTATAAAAATAAATTGTATATATGTAATCAAAGTGTCTTTACTGAGAGTTGTTACCACTGATTTAACTGTGGAATGAAAAGAGTTGGTCGAAACACGGCATTACTAGCCTCATGATCATAGCCTAATAATCGCAAATGGGTTATTACACTCAGAATTATCTCTTAATGTTTTAATATCTCTGGCAAGTGTTACAACAGCTGTTTTATTTATTGGGCCATGCTAAAATTGTTGTTACCACCAATATTTTTTGATTGTATCAGTTTTTTTGCATCGTAAATATGTCTACACTATGCATTCCTTTAACACTTCTAATTGTGTCATTAACTCAGTTCTTTTTCCCCCACAAAGTATTATTTTTGTCTTATTTTCTCACTTTTGTTCACATATCACTATCTTCTTTTCCACCCGGCACTGTAAACTTTCATAAAAGTTCCTTTGTCCGCCATAGGTCTATCTATCAGCCCTCATGTAGCGAAATACACTGCTCAAAAAAATTAGGGGAGCAAGCAAAGAAGTTACGAAAACCCTGCGAGACAGCCACGTATTGGCATAAAATGGAAAGTACACGCGTATCAATGCGCAATACAGAAAAAAAGACGTAAAAAATTTGTAATTAAGCTTTAATTCTTTGAAAAAAAGAAAAAAACATGAAAAGATGATTTAGGGCAACAATTTGGTTACATGTAAACGATAAAAAAAACTATTGTTTAGAACTGATGCAAGATTTTTAATATGGCGTGTGGTCTACTCGAACAGCTAAGACTGCTGCACACCTGCTTTCCATGGATGCGATGATGTTATTGATAAGACTTTGGGAAATACTGTTCCACTCCTCAAGAAGTGCAATCTCCAAGTCTCGGAGAGTAAAAGGAGGCTTTGGTCTCGCAGCAATGCGTCGTCCGAGCATGAACCAAATATGCACGATTGGATTCAAGTCAGGAGAGCACGCTGGCCATTCCATACGCTGTATTGTTTCAGCTTTAAGCATGTTCTCCACAAGACGAGCTGTATGCGGTCTGGCATTATGATGCTGGAAAACAAAGGAATCTCCAATGGCTGCAGCGTAAGGTATGACATGAGGTCTCAATATCTCGTCTGCTTAACTTCGGGCCGTCAAAGTACAATACCGAATGATTTGCAGGTCCGTACGTCCACCTATGCTGATTCCACCCCATACCATAAAACCAGCTCGTCTGTATTGTGACCTTTCACGAACGAATGTGGGGTTATTTCAAGTGCCCCTTTCCCTCCATACCAAAACACGTCGTGTGTCACACTCCAGACTGAATCGGGACTCGCCTGTAAACAGCACTTGTCTCCAATCATGTTGCTCCCAATCTCCATGTTCAGCAGCCTATCTTCTTCGGGCCGCACTGTGGCGTAAGGTCAAAGGAATGCAGAAAATTGGCCTACGTGCATAGAGACCTCCCTGATGAAGCCTATTACGTACTGTTTGGATGGATACCCTTCGTTCTGTTGCCAAGAGCAACTGTCTTTGCAGCTGAGTGGCATTGTCTGTTCTGTTTCGACGAGCTGTTAACAGTATATACCGGTAATCAGTTGCTGTAGTGGCGCGTGGCCGACCTTGCCCTGGTCGACCTTGCCCTGGTCTAACATTCCCTGTTTCTTGGAATCGATTCCACAGCCTTACAACGACACTTCTGGCGACTCCAACAGCGTCCGCAACACTACGTTGTGTTTGCCCGGATTCAAGTCTGCCTATAATAACGCCATGCCATGGATTCCGGCAAATCACGTTGTTGAGACATTTTCGAGTCACCTTTTCTCAAAAAGAATAACTGAGCAATCGAATTTCACAGTTAAGGCAGTGAAACAGACGTTTCTGCAACATCCCTATTTCCGCCCTTGTGTTCTTTTTCTAGTTTTTGACGTCATGAACTTTGATTTGCATATGAATTTTTCTCTTCTTCTATTTCCTGCCAGGCTTTAAATTATGGATGATTTATTTTATGTTACTTATCGGTGTAAGTATTTGCGTAATTTCGTTAAAACCATGTGCTCCCCTAATTGTTTTGAGCAATGTATAACCGAAGAACTCTGAACTAAACAACATTTGTCCTCCATGAATTTAAATCTTCCTTCCGATCTCGTCAGGGGCAATTTCATTTTATTTTTACAAACATTCGTAGGTATTCCGTCTTTAATTTCAATTCCGATGTCACTATCGGATATAGAGACCTCTTTATGGTGATTGAGTTAAAACGATTCTTCAATTACGCAGCTGAATTAAGATTTTGTGTTCACTCATTCCAGGAGACCGCTTTTATATTGTTTGCGAATGTATTAACATTTCTAATTCAGCCATACAATCATTACAGTGAAAAAAAAAGGAAACTTGAACTAGATCTCGTTAATTTATTGCATAAATATATAAAGATAAATTGTAAGTTTTTTTAATTAAAATAAAATCCTTCCTTCTTTTCAGAATAACTCAAGTCGAATAGTTTTCTGTTATGTTCCAAGAGTAGGGAGCAAACTAAATTATGAGCGGAGATAATGAATTTTCTCTTAAAAATTAATGCCATTTTTAAGGGTTCAGGAGGTTTCGTTTTGCTAAATGAACCGAAACTTTCCCATGCGTTTTTCCAGCATTTACTGAAATATTGGCTATGCTCCGGATTTCGAACATTCTGACTTTTTAATGGATGTTTATTTGACATCACATTTCATCCTTTAATGCATTAACATCCATTTATTTTGGCAGTTAGTATCGTCTTAAGGAGCGATGCATAAAACTGATTACATTAGATTTAATAAATAGATTTTCCTAATTCTTCCTACAAATCATTTCGCCCCCCAAAAAGGAAAATCCAAATAAGATTTTGTATTCAATAAATTTGTATTTCTTGTAGCATATTTTATAAATACGTAAAACAAAAGAATTTCAGATATCTGATTTATAATTAATTAAGAAACTAGTTGGTACCCGTCAAAATTTAACGGTTAGATAGCAATTAAGTGTACTAATACACAAATTATACCCAACACATCATTTCCAAATGTAGAAAATCATAATAATGCGCAGAAAAAAATTAATGTGCTTAAGCAGCCTTATACTTACTATCTAAAGTCAGATTTAAAAATGTCATTGAGCATGCGTAGAAAGCAATTTTTTTAATTATAAATCATCGCTAATTAAACAACGCGAAATAAACAGTTTCCATCAGGTTTAATCTTATACTTCACAAACATAATTATCATAAAAATAAAAATGGCAGAGATAGATCTAGAGACTCCTCGAAATAAACATGTTTATCATTAAAGCATGTAGCTGAGCATGCGCAGTAACTGTAAGTTTCTAAAGTCAGATTTAAACATTCCACTGAGGATGTGCAGAAATAAATTTTTAATTGTAAATTATCGATAATTAATAGAAATTTCGGTTACAAAAACCAAATTTGACAAATCTACAGATTACAATCTTTCATTTAAGACCAAAGTGAAGTAAATTAATGCTGTAGTTTTCTCTCACGGACTGCCCCAAAAGTCGGCTTAGCAACTTAGATATGTAGATGATTCATTTTAATGCACAATGGGCAAATAATATTACGTTTCCTAAATGTTTTGAATAGTTCCATAGATTACTGAAAACTTTTCACCATGTGTATATGTATTAAAAATATATAAACCTGTTGAGAATGTATAGATTTCGTTCGAATTAGATCTGAAAAGTATGTTTTGAAATCCGAACTATTTTAAATAATTAGCATTATCTTCCCTTTAAAAAACTGTTTTAATTTTTGAGAAATATTGAACAATTAATAAGCTCTTCATAACATTATTTTAATTATGTAAATCTGAATGCGTATTTCGATGTAAAAATCTTTCACATTGTCTTAAAAATACTAACTGAATTTTGTAATGATTATTTAATAATTTTCGTAACATGTATATCCGTAGTATCATTTACTTTTTTAAATGCATGAAGTTTCTATTGAAAATTCCCAGAAAGATCCTTTTACTGAATAGATGATTTTTACGGATAAATTATTCTCCTAAACGCTTATCTTTAAAATATAAACAACACCCAACGTAAGTAAAAATTTATATTCTGAAACATTTAAAAATTTTTATTCACAAACCACTTGTCAAACCGCTTTCACCAAATAATTGTGATTGTAGATTATCGGGTTCTTGTATTTAATATGTACAATTTATAATGTCGAATCTATTAAAAAGGATCCCACATACCTTTGGTACTCCACTGCATTTATTGTTTAGTGGTATGATTTAAACAAAGCAAGAAGCATTCATTTGTAATCTATATATCCAGCATTGAAGTCCCTCTTAGCATTCAAACACAAACTTTTCACCTACGCTTACATTATTGTACAGTTACTTACATTTATAGAATTTATTTAAATTTAGACCCATAAATGCATGAAAGATATGAAAGTCAGTTTTTATGAAGTAGAAATAAGCTTTCATCATAAATCTATATAAATTAATTGAAATGAAAGAAATTCGCTTAAAAAATTTATCGTTGTTAAACTTACTAATACGAGGATTGTAAAGAAGTATAAATGCAATTTAAACACAATACTCTCTAACCCTTAACATACTGTTCCCGACAGCAGTTTGTGAATTATGGCGAGGAGATGTCAAGGCGAAGTGAGTCAGAAATTAAATTAACTGAATTTATAGTACTTCTAGCACAGACTCGAGCATTTCCTACGCGAAATTTCATTAATACTTGCAACTACATAAGGCACAAGAAAGATGCCTTTACAAACCTCTATATAATGATTATATACTGATTATCACCATACTGATGATCACTTATATACTGATAAGGGGATTTTTTTTATATTATTAAAGTTAAAATATATTTTGAAAGCTAACCATTTTTTCTTCACCTAAAAATCTCTAACTACATCGTGTAGTAATAAAATATTATAACTTTATATCTATCTCAAATATAAAAAGCAATCTTTCAAGGCATGTGGAAAAAAATTATCTTTATAGCCATCCAATACTTACGATTGCTTTTTCAGTATCAGCAAAGGAGAAACGTAGTTTTACAAATTGTTTCTACACATATTAATTGTGGGAAAATATATTATATTTGTTCCTCTAGCAGTTCCCGTAAGGAATATGTGATAGTAAACTCCGTTGACACATTAGAGCAGAAAGCTGGACTACATTATCTCGTTAGTGCAACAACGGAATAATTTTTATTATGTTTTTATTACTCTCGCAATATCTACACAAAAATACAGAAAAACATTAGGAAAGATGTGAAAGTTTTCGTGCACTAAATATAACATGTACTTAACATGATGGTATAGTGGATTGACATTCACAATAGAGACAAATTCTGGTTTATCTCATGAACTGATTTATTAGACATTTATTACAATAATACACACTTGACACTTTAGATTACTCAGATTAGATACACTTATTTCATCAGCATTACAGTAACATCCAACGATTAATTATATTTAATGCTCACTACTTATATTCAGTTTAATTAACTATTAGCACATAAATACTTATACATTCACAGTTAATAATCATTAGGCTCATTGTACTCCCTCACCTTGTTCGCACTCTATATTATGAACCATCAATTTAACTAGCTCAATTATAATAGTTATTTTATTATTGGACAATGAAGCAACGACATACCTTTAGTGAGAAGTGGGGAACTGTACCTTCATTGCTGACACTGGGTTGTTTCGGACTTTGGTCTTTCGTCTCAAAAATGGTACAATTTTTGACGCACGGGGATTTTTTATAGAAAAGTCACTGGATCGGCGTTGGGCAAATACTATTACGCTGCTGTGGTCTTCCTGGAGCGGATATCTACACTGCATACGGTGGCGTCATCATCATAGCTTCTCATTGGTAGTCTGTAGCATCATACGCTCTCTCGGGGTGTCCGTTTACCTTGTCTTGGGCTTTAACCAACGAGGCACGTCTACTATCAGATAATCAATTATTGTAGGCTTCCCTCCTCCTAGGTCCTAGTTACTTCCATTCATCAAGCCTCTGGATTGTACTTCTACCAGTATTCATGTGCTAAGTATCAGTTTCAAAAATGCTGTTGCCTCTCATCTCACAGCTCAAGTCGGTTATAGGACTTTGTATCTATAGGTGCTCATTTGGTTTTTCAAGCAACATCTTAGTCTATCATTTACCTCATCTATGTTCTAATATAACTTCTTCTCCATATCTTCCTCCTTCTAACTTTCGGCACCTCCTGTGACGCTTTCTTATAGGCTATATTGATTCTTCTCCTTATCATCTCACATTGGCTTGTGGTTTTCCTTATAACTTTACTGTATCTACTCCGCAATCTGTGTGTACCTCCTACTATTACTCTCTCTCGCTCTCATTTTCACACACTTCTCCATCCTCCGTTTCGAGCCAAAACTCTTTTATTGCCCTCATAATCTTGCATCTCCGGATCCTTGTTTGCCTTGAAGTGCCTTTTTATAATTCCTTTAAGATATCCGAGGCTATCCGAAATCCTTGTAAATACTTCAGACTTATCAGCTGTCTCTAAACCCATAAGACTAGCAACCTTCCCTCAGTAAGCTCTCCTGAGGCTAGCTGTTATAAGAACATCCCTGCAATAAACGCAGTGATTTCTTGTCTCTTAAAAATAAGGTCCAGGAATAAGGTTCATAGTCTAGCTGTTTCAGACAACGTTTAATAGATATTAATCCTAACCTAGGGGGTTTAAAAAGCACACTCTAAAATTCATGAAATTCAAGTCATGACGGCAAACCTACATTGATACGGCATTGACTGCTGCTGTTACGAGACCAAAACAAAATTACTAGACATAATCTGATAGTATTTGTAAGGTATACATAATATTCGATTCACAAGAATCGAACTTTTGAGTGAATAAATTAAAGAAGCTGCTTGATTTATGCTAATTTCGGCATACGCGCTTGGTATAAATACCATGCAGCTTGATTAATAGAAAGGTTGTTAAGGTTGATAGATAAGCGAGTTAAGGGAGCTACGAGGTAAGCAGCTCCAGGTGTTAACCGGCGCTTGTGCTTAGGGGGTCCAAAGTTTACGTGGCAGAACTGCTGGTTTGACTCTCTAGTTTGTGAGTATTGCAAAGTGTATTTTTATTGAATGCTAATATATATTCCGTACAAGTAGTACATATGCTTATTGCTGTAAAAGCAAAATCTATATGTGCAACGAATTCAATAAACATTGTTTCATGTATAAACTGTGTTTGTATCAAATTCATTTAGAGTGCCACTTATTTGCCACCCATTATGTAAAAAGTCAGACCAACACGAGTTTTCAATTAGTTAACTGAAGCCGTTCAGACCTCAGTTACCTAATTTTTTTTTCGAGGGAGGCCAATGTAAGGTATACATAAGATTCGATTCACAAGAATCGAACTTTTGAGTGAATAAATTAAAGAAGCTGCTTGAGATATGCTAATTTCGGCATACGCGCTTGGTATAAATACCATGCAGCTTTATTAAAAGAAAGGCTGTTAAGGTTGATGTATAAGCGAGTTAAGGGAGCTATGAGTTAAGCAGCTCCAGGTGTTAACCGGTGCTTGTGCTTAGGGGGCCCAAAGTTTACATGGCAGAACTTCTGGTTTGACTCTCTAGTTTGTGAGTATTGCAAAGTGTATTTTTATAGAATGCTAATATATATTCCGTACAAGTAGTACGTATGCTTATTGCTGTAAAAGCAAAATCTATATGTGCAACGAATTCAATAAACATTGCTTCATGTATAAACTGTGTTTGTATCAAATTTATTTAGAGTGCCACTTCAAATTATATACACCCAAGTCTGGGTAGAAGTAGCTATACTCTACATATTATTCTCGGAAATTCTATTTCTGTGTGTCTTCGTGTCTTGGGTTATGGCTTACACGAACATACATTTTTTCGTACGTAAGAAAGTACTGAGGCCTCACCTTAATGTAGTAATTTTTAATTCAAACTCCCACACTAAACTTTTCCTAACTGTGTAAGGTATACACAAGATTCGATTCCCAAGAATCGAACTTTTGAGTGAATGAATTAAAGAAGCTGCTTCAGATATGCTAATTTCGGCATACGCGCTTAGTATAAATACCATGCAGCGTCATTAATAAAAAAAGGTGGTTAGGGTTGAAAGAAGGTTGTTAAAGTTGATAGATAAGCGATAGGGAGATACGAGGGTATGCAGCTTCAGTACTATCATGTTCTATTGCTTAGGGGGCCCGAAGTTTACGTGGCAGTACTGCTGGTTTGACTCTCTGCTGGGTTGTGAGTATTGAAAATATATTGTTCTTGAAAGCTGTATTTATATATTCCGTACAAGTAGTACGTATGCTTATTGCTGTAAAAGCCAATTATATATATGCAACGAATTCAATAAACATTGTTCCATGCATAAACTGTGTTTGTATAAAATTCAAATAGAGTGCCACTTCAAATTATATACACCCAAGTCTGGGTAGAAGTGAGCTATATTCTCTATAACTGTCAGAATTTTTCCAATTTAATATATATATATATATATATATATATATATATATATAGAGAGAGAGAGAGAGAGAGAATGAGAGAGATCTGTACGTAATATATTAATGTGCCCCATAGTATTAGAATATAAATATATATACTCACTATATTAGACTTCATACTATGGAACACATGAATGTATTATGTAAACTTTTTTTTATGAATTTATGGGGAAATCGGTTTAACCAGTAACTTTAACAAGTAATATGGAAAACAACAGCTTATGTGAAGAAATATTTAGAATAAAATATAATTCACCACATGTCAGTTACAATCGAATAGTGTTGTGAAACGGAATGCTGTATAGGCAAATGTTTCATTAAATTCTGCAGAAAATTAGTTTGCAAACTGACAGAGTTATATCGAGTGCTAGCAATTGAAATTAAATTACACAATTAAAGCTAGATTAACTCTAAATTAAGTCTAATTCAGCTGAAACAATTCTGCTGCCATCCCCTAAATATTTTAGTGTTTGACATCATTAAGGTTTGCGCAAAACACATAAATAATGTGGTTTTAAATATATAATTTTATTATGTTCTGGATATACCAGTAAATGTACGAGGAAAATATGAAATAATCTCATTTTGAATATACTAATGAGATTTCTGATTCGTTTTAAATGTGATTAGATAGAATTTTATCCTACACTACCCAACTTGAAATGTTAAAATCAATATATGAAGCTAAATTGCTAACGAGCGAATCGAGAGAGTGTAAACGTGTTAAGAATATTTTATGTTCATAAATTTCAATAAGAAAATGGGTTGACAGGTGACACGGATCTTTGCGGAAGATGCAGCATAAAATTATATGAATTGTTTAATTCTTGAATATCTTCATCCAGCAGTTTGGAAATGAATAAACTACAATTAAGTTTCGTAATATTATAATATTATTAGATTTAATCTTTCTCTCTCTCTATATATATATATAAAACAGTTACGTAACGGACTAACTGACTGACATATGACGCAAAGACCAAACCGCTTGACCGTAAGGGCTGAAATTTTACATGGCGATTCTTCTTATAGTGTAAGGGTGCACGAAGAGATATTTTTGAAAATTTCTTAGATTGTTTTAAACTAAATTTTAAAGCTGTTTTTGTAATAGATATTCATTAAAGTTTGCATTTCAAATAATAATTCGAGGATTATAAAATTTATATCACGAGAAAGATCATAAATATTCCTTTAAAATGAAATCTTTTGCGAATCTTTACCTCCATTTTCTGATTTCTGGTGAATTTTCGAAGATTAATTTTTATAATTTAATTTAATAAATGCTGATCACGTGGTTTCTTTTCTTTCTGTGATACTTTAAACAAATTTTGCGTCACATGCATAACAACGAAATAGAAATAAACAAAATTTTTTTTCTTGATAATCTGGCAGACGATTGGACATTATCCAAAAAAAATATTAAAATACAGTAAAATAAATTTTCCTCAAACTGTACTATATTCTTTAGTGTGTTCTATTAGATTTAATTTGAGTATTTTCTTCTTCACTATTTTGTCTATAAAAATATCCGTTACAATTTTTTTATTAATATAATTTTCCGTTTTTTACATCAATTTTATACATTGATCTTTGTATTTATTATATATATACATATATAAATAATTTTTTGCATTAATTACATACATTGACCGTTGTATTTAATTTGAATGTACTCCGTAGCGAAGTACGGGTTTTCAGCTAGTATCACATATTAGGAAGAAAGGAAACATTTCAACTTGAATATTCTTCATTAAAATTTTTCCATTAATGTTTTGATGCATTAAGGGAAATTATGTCATGGCTCCTGAGTGTAATGTAGAATGTACCTGACCATGGCAAGTACTAGACACTGGGCTAATAAACTCCTGAGTTATTGGGTTGAAGAGAAGTAAAATAAGTGACCAAACTGTTTGGAAAGATTAAATGTTTCTCTAAGATTTTACGTGAGGTCAAATGTGAGATCCGTGAAGAAAGACTCCTATATTATAACATGGCTCCTAAATTTTTGGGACAGCACAGTTAACAGGAAAGAAAGGAAAAAGCAATATCAATTTTTGATCTATCCTAGTTTCTGTTAAATATGAAATATAAATAATTCATTTAGAAAAATAAAGAGACACTCTTGTACATGTCTTGAAAATTATGATTGCATCGGTTCTTTTGTTGTGAAATATTTAAATGGGATGTTTAAAATTTTTTCAAACCAAAAGAAAAGAATCATGCTTGACAATTCCAATGCAAAGATATAGAATATTTGATACAGAAATTTTGTGCAGTTGCGTCTCTCACCCCTCTGGACCCTTATACGTTTCTTTTAAGATAAAAGAAAGAGGAAAATGTGATAACAACAACCTGGCCTCTTCACTGGGGTATAACATAGCCATAACCTAATTAAATACAAAGTTGAAGCAAATAAATTTGAACTCAAGGTAGGAATAAACTGTGAAATAACATGGTTGGAAATGAAAACATATACTAGGTAACTGAACCCCCTAAATATGTTCATATAACATTGTACCGCCTTATTAAGTAGTAAAAACTAAGCAGAATTTTCAATCATTAAGTGGTTTGAAGAATACTATATCCTCAAACTTTTAGAATGTTTCAAAATGCCTGTGTTTAAGTGTTTCTCCTTAAAGTGATTCTTATAAATTATTCTGATTCCTGTTGAATATTCAGATGGATGCATAAAACGTATTTCAGGTTTGTGTAATAAATCAGATTAAAATCACCAAATAGTATTAAAGCTTCTGCCACTCCTACCCTAAAAAACTGCAATTTTTAGCACAGCGACGCAGGAATGTTACACTGAAATTAGAATATTTATCACAAAATGTGATCCAGGAATAAAAAAAATTGTGATTAATTTTAATATAATTATTCTAAGTATCTATTGGTTTTGGTATGTTCAATTAGACTGTCTATATAAGCATACAAACCATGTCCAATATGTTATGTATAATTTTCTGTTGAGAGTAGTGTCCTATAGCTACGAATATTTTTTAAGCTTACATTACGTGTTATTGTATGGCTATTGTAAAAACTGATTGCAATACAACCTGAGTGTTATTATATTATCTGGCTTTGAACGTATTAGTGTTTGGCTTTGTACTTAAACGTAAAGTTGTAAAAAGAGAAAATGGATTTTAAGGCTATTCACATTAAAGACTTACAGAACGTCTAAATAAGCAATTCTAAAACAATGGGGTTAAATTTGTATTTCATATTAAAAATCATTAAGATTGTATTTTTATCGTATAAGGTATGTACTAATTTGGTTTCAGTTAGTATTGTATAACTTTGCTTTAAAATTATAGATTATCTGCTGTAATTAATTTCATGTATGTTTCTTTTTCATACATGTTATCGTTAGCTAGATATAAAAATCGTCTGGGATATAGGTCAAAGCTGAATCCTTGAACTTCTCTTTTCTATAAAGACTTCTTAATTTTCACAACAGTAAGATATACAACGTCTGCATTCTAGTGAGTATCAGAAAGTATTGCAAATTTCAAATAAAGTTAGATGAAATGTATCAAATGTAGCTCACAACGTAAAATATTTTTATGCTAACATATTCAGTTGTTTATCAATCAATGTATTGAGTCATCTCGCAAATAGTGCGGTATTACGACGGTATTAGACAAATCCAAAATACAGCATTATTTATGGGATGACCCAATATAATAAATGCATTTTTAGTTAATTTATTAAACAGTAGAAAAGTAATCCCTCTCAACATACAAATATATACATATTATTTTTTTTTTGTTGTACATTTGATATTGTACAATGCACAATTTTTCAAATATTGTAAATGAATTCTTAAAAGTCAGATTTATAATTTCTTTATTATAAGCAAAATTTCATTCTCAAGGGCCTGCATGCATAAGTAAAGAGAATAATGCAATTTGATTCATAGTAAAATGTTATTTTTGTAACGGAAGTTGGAAATAGCAATTAAAATTGACATTGTTCCTCTGCTTCTATCTTAGATTCTCCATACAATCATTTTTGGTAAATCTAGAAAGTACACTGCTGGCCACTGTAAATGCAACACCCTGAAGGAAACATGCAAATAACATGAAATTTACAACATGCATTAGCGGAGGTGAGATATGCAAATGATTAGAATTTCAGCGCAGACGCACATCACGCGCGCCTGTGGCGCCACTTCAAAGCGCTATTTAAGGCTTGGAGATTTCGACGATTTCAAGTTCGGCAATTGTGTTTTTCTTGTGGTTTTTTCAAAAAAACGATCAATTACGCCTCGTCGAAAACAGCGATCATCTTTTGATCAAGTATCCGAGTTCGACAGAGGAAGGATAGTGGCCTACCGAGATAGTGGATTATCTTTCAGGGAAATCGGTAGTCGTGTTGGACGAAACCAAACAACTGTAATGCGGATATGTGATCGTTGGATGCAGGAGGGTACGACGGACAGGCGTGTTCGATCGCATCCACCTCAGCGCACCACTTCACGTGATGACAGGCAAATTGTGCGCATGGCAGTGACGGATCGCTCAGTCACATCACGAACCATAGCACAGCACATGCAGTCTGTAACGCATCATCCAGTGTCTGCGCGTGCCATTCAACGTCGTTTACAGCAGAGTGGTCTGTCCGCAAGACGTCCATTGCTTTGCCTACCCTAGACGCAGAACCACAGACGTCTCCGCCGCCAATGGTGCGATGACAGAAGGATGTGGACGGCAGAATGGAATGAAATTGTCTTTACTGACGAGTCACGCTTCTGTCTGCAACACCACGATGGTCGCATTCGAGTCTGGAGACACCGTGAAGAGAGGATGCTGAACAGCTGAGTTATGCACCGCCACACTGGTCCTGCACCGGGTATTATGGTATGGGGCGGTATTGGATATCACTCTCGCACACCTCTAGTACGCATTGCCGGTACTTTAAACAGCTAGCGCTACATCTCCGAGGTGTTGGAGCCAGTTGTCCTTCCTTACCTTCAGGGCTTGCCCACAGCCATATTTCAACAGGATAATGCGCGACCACAAGTGACACGCATTGTCCAACGGTTCTTCGTCAAACGCCATATTGAATTGTTTCCCTGGCCGCCTCGCTCTCCGGATCTTTCGCCGATAGAAAACATGTGGTCCATGGTTGCTCTACGATTGACCCAGATTCCATCCCCAGCTGCTACAGCAGATCAACTATGGCAACGTGTGGAATCTGCTTGGTCTGCTGTACTCCAAGAACTCATCCAAAGTCTCTTTGAATCAATGGCGAGGCGTGTGGCAGCGGTGATCTCCAACAATGGCGGCTACTCTGGCTACTGATTTTGGCAGGAAACACACTTCACAGAAGTCTATAAATTTAATCATTTGATACTTGGTCAACATGTTATCTACAAAATAAATTTTGTTGTGATATCTCTTGTCTTTCTTGGTGTTGCAATTTGGGTGGCCAGCAGTGTATTTAGCCCAGCTCATTAAAAACCTATAGACTTTTTCATAAAATGAAGTGATTCTGATTAACAGAAAGTGTTATGGATTCTTAACAAGACTTTGAAGTAAATCCTTTCTTTGCTTAACTGCAAAAGGAAAATAAGATGTTTATTAATTCTTAAAACATTTCTAAACATTAAAACATTTTTCAGATAATATTGTCATATTTATAGCTTTAAATTTAATTAGGTGTTTTGAAATTTAATTAAATTATGAAAGTTTTAACTCTCTTTTCAGATTTAATAAATTATTTTCGAAAAGATGTGAATTGTTAATTGAAAAAAACACTAATGAAAATTAATTTAAAAAATAATTATTTTTTGCTGTTATTATTATTATTTTAATTACAGAGAAAATAGTATATAATGACATTTTTCAATTATTTTCAGTATTACAGTAAAATATGTGCTTAATTTACAATTTTTTTTATTATTTCACTCAACTTCTCACGAACTAACGGTATTGAAATTATTTAAAAATTTTCGATAGAGCAATATTTAACGAAATTACTGGTGCTCCAGCATGTTAAGCATTTAAATCTCAACTTAAAGAATTGCTAATGCCATTCGTAAAGGAAAAGAAATATGAATGCCACTACTCAAATTTCCAATTAGTTTTAGATTTATTGCATGATCTCAACGTGATATAAAGTGAAATGATATAGAGGAAAGAATCGCATATGTAATTAATTAAACTATTTCAATGATTACATCCTTTTCGAAACTAAGATCAAGTTTATTTCTTAACAAACAAAATAACTTAATAAGAATCGTGTATGTGGACACATGATACTGTTGAATAACATTTTATTTTTCTGATACCTAATATTCCCGATATTTCCCGCTAAATTCCGTTTACATCCTTTCCTGGAATATCAACACGTTGAAAATATGATTCTGTTTTATTACAAAGATATAGGATTTCAAAAGAAATTAAGAGAAGGGGATTATGATACACATGAGCTTATTTGTATTAGAATGCTGATTCTGAGTTACTAAAGATGAAGAGAACAAACTCTATTGAAACTTGGATATTTTCTTCATAGGTAAACAAATTAGTATTACCCCCAATATAATTTTAATCATGCATTAATTACTATTTTGGCTATTAGCTGCATCAATTTAGTTTCATAAATGAGATGAAAATGGAAATATTAGGAATATGATGTGATAATGTTTATAAAAGTGATATTACTGATAAAAAATGATGGCACTGATAAGTGTGTAATATCTTATGAGTGTAATTTGTTACGAACTTTATACGTGGCATCAGTTATTTTTGTCGATACCCGCTTGGATAATTCATTTATAATTACTCAGTTTGATCCCAAATATGTTTATAAAATGTATTTATTCCATTTTCTTTCAGATTTTGTTTGTTTTATTTTATATTTTTCTATAGCAACAGGAAGCAAACATGCTTACATGGTCGCTATGCTGACCACCGTTAAATCCTTATTGGGCCTCTAAGTCTAGCGCTGAGTCCCAATAGCTCCGGGGGCCGGAATAATTTCACCCCCGTCTGCCCTTGTTAATATTTTCTACCCTATCACAGCTTAACGAAAGATTGAACACCGAGACCTTTACCACATTTTTCGCATAAAAAAATGGACTTCCGTTTTGAAGCTGGCACTTTTTAGTCTAGAGAAGCTTTCTAAATATACAACGTTTTTTTCTTTTAAGAAGGAGTATGTAAATCCCTATCACTTTGCGTTTTTCTCTTGTAAGTCATAGGTGAAAGGTTTGTCTAATGCATAGATTTAAAACTCAAATTTATCGTTTCAGTACTAATCCGTATGTGAGGTATTTTCTCAGTTTTGTTAGTTACTAACAAATTTTCGTTCCTTTATTTCTTTCCTTTCGTAATCCTTTCAAACCTACCGCAAAATGCCATTCTCAATTTGCGCTTGAAAAAGCAACCATAGAAAAGAGGTGCGAGAAAATGAGTAACAAGTGTTTACTGCACTTACAAATAGTACAAGAAAATATGCTGCTGGCAGAAGCCAGAGCTAAAAGGAATTGACCTCAAACAAACGAGCCCCAGTGTTTGAAATTAAGTTTAGAGTCTGATTTAGATTTTTCATTGTATTTCTCTGAATATCCGAGTTTAATTCGCCCCTATTTTATTAAATATAGTTTCATCAATAAAACGAATTCGAGCACTATAAACACTTATTTTTTTCATAGAACTTTCTTTTAGTCTTACCCCTGAACCTTGGTGTTGTAGACAATCCTGTAATTTCATATGAAATGTTTAAAAAAGCTGTAGTTACTGTGGCTTCAAGCACTCCGTGAAGGAGCCAGTGATACCCTACTTAGACAACTGATGTGTAGGTAAAATGAAGTTTAGTTACCAATTTCTCCCTTATACTTTACAATTTAAGTCAGGATGGTTATTGATATTCATTTGGAAGAATTTGAAATACCTCAACCATAATTTTATAGCAATATTATATAAGCACCTGGAAACCAGAATAAAACTAACTGTTTGCGAATTGTCATTTTATTACTCTAGGAGACTATTGAGATTTATGGACTTAGCGGGCTGTAAGGTTATGAGATTTATTTAAAATTCAAACAAAATAATAACATAAGCACAATTAATAGAATACATTACACAACTATTATAATATATTTGCACAATTAACATTATACATTTGCACAATTTATTTGAATATATGAGATGAATCAACGTTGGGGAAATGAAAACCCAATAAGCATAAAGAATATGAATTATGATTTGACTTACAGACCAATGATGAAGAATAAATTTCGTCCCCAAACGTCGTATAAACCTTTCACTTCACAGAAACATCGTAACAGAATAATTGAGCACAAGCTGTTGTAGAACCTTTGCTACGCTATAAGTGCAACAGATTTCTAGTCGAAAAGTAGATGCCGCCATAAACCGTTACAAAATTAAGAAAAGTTACTAGGCCAGTGTTGCCGCCTATGAAGGATCATTGCTGATGCTGGAAGAAACAGAGGCATTTCAAGTGATTGTATCTGAAGACAAATAAGAATTATATCAAAGTTGTAATTTTTAAATTCCTATTGGAGGGGGGGGGGGAATCCCGGCGTCATTCACATAGCCCTAATTTTCAGAGTGTTGAAATTCATATGAGTGCACGTAATTGCATGAGTAACTTAGACTCTCTTAGGGGAGTTGTCGGATGTATTGTGTTTGTCCAGTTATCCAGCAGCAACTCCAAGAGGTCCGGCTGGAAAACTGGGCATCCAGTCCAAGAGGGGCATGGATCGGTGACCTAGTCTTATACCTCAGAGAGTAAGTATTAACAGCTTACAACGACCCAAAATTAATTTCTGTTTCTACGGATCTCTTGTGTGTGCGGGACTGCACGCAACGACCATGCGTTCTCATCCAATCTCAGCATGCTTTCGGATGGGTCAGCTAAAATTTTTGTACATATTCTTATAAAAGAAAATCGTTTAAAGTTGTAAAAATCCGTAGTGGGAAGTATTGAATAAAAAAGAATTTTTTCTATAGTTTGGAACTCGCTTACTTTTAAAATGGTGAAATGCAAAAAAAAATGATAAAAATGACATAAGTTAGGTCTTGAAATAGCAATACTAAATATCCGATAAACAAAACCAAACGGCAAAAGGAAATAGACATCATGAATATTTTTTTAAACATGAGTCTTAAAATGCGGAAATAAAAATGCCACGAGTGCAATCTCTTTCGCATCAAAATGTAGAATCGATTTTAAAAGATCTTTATAAAAATTTACAATTGCTGGAAATAGCCAAATAAAAGTTATCTAGAAATTTACTATGATACATTACATAGATCAAGCTTTGTATATGTACAATCTGATAAATTGTAACACCCAAAATATATTTTAAATAACTTTTAAAATACTACTTTTTTATTTTTTCCGGTTCGATGATTTCTTCTTTTAAGTAAGTTTTTTATACTCCAAATGCTACGAGCATAATATTTCAATAAACTTCGCACACTACCTTAAAAGGTCCAAGAATCTGCATCTCGTATGCTAATTATGGAAAATGATGTTAGCCTCACACAAGCTACTTGCTCGGTGAGCTGATGTGAACGTCCATTTTTCCGTAAGCTAGCAAGTGAAGCAGGTGAAAACCAAACGTCGATCACCTTAGCCCTAACGATCAAGATAACCCACGAGTAACTATTAATCAGTGATTTAGAAAAAGCTAAAGTGTCAAGCCTAGAAATAAATTATCGAGAGTTTAAGCATGGAGAAGAGATTGAATTTAACGTTAAAAATTTACTGGCAAGAATTCTGAAGGAGATATTTATGTACTTATGTGAGGGACCTACGCTACGTTTTTGCTCTAGATAATTTCGCTCAAATCAAGTGCATAAACTTTTGTTATTTATTTAATTTTCCTTGTATCTTTTCCATACTGTATCTTGGCCATTTACTAATTAGTTTGAATTCAGTAATTCGTTGAAATTTCTTGATAAATTTATAAAAAATTAACATTTTTATTAACTACATTATATCAAAAGAATACAAAATGAGTTACCTGCAATAATTAAAACAAGTTGTACACTATTGATATATCTATAATATCCAAAAAAACAAGGAATTTATCCTGTAAAAAACTTGGTCGTATTTTGTACATAAATCAGGATCTATTCATTAGTTATACATTACTTTGTGGCCAAGTGGAGTAATTCTTTACAATTGTACTTAAAATATATTTTTAATTACGTATGTATTTTTATACGCACTGAACTTTATGAATTGAAGAAGCACTGAGTTATTTGTAAAATAATGAAAGTACATTGTACAATATTAATATCTCCTATCTATAATACTCAAAGCCGGACAAAAAATTACTTTGCCTGGATGAATTTGTTCTATTTTGTTTTTGAATTGGGATTTGGATCATTTATGTTTCACTCAGTTGACAAATTTTTGTATTTTCATGCAATTTCTTCATAGTAAAAATTGTTATTAGTTTTGTTTCATATATAAACTAAAGACGCAATAAGTTATTTGACCCCCAGCCCCCCCAAAAAAATAAAAATAAAAACCTTTGTACCTTGTTAATGTTACATCTATAATAATCCAAAATGACACAAAAATTACTCTGCGGAAAAGAATTAGTTCTATCTTATACGTGACATGACTGCTGAAAGCAACTTTCCATTTTCTAAGATTAAGGATTCCACCGATCGTTTACCGAATGCTTATCACATTAATTCTCCTTCAGTTACCTCGATTTGTATTCGAACAATTTTGACAAGAAGAATGAACTAATGATCGTAATCTATTGATGTATTTAATTAGCTTGCTGCATTTTATATTTATTTTTCTTTGCAATGAGGACA
The DNA here is from genome assembly GCA_907164885.2 of Dolomedes plantarius. Taxonomy (NCBI): domain Eukaryota; kingdom Metazoa; phylum Arthropoda; class Arachnida; order Araneae; family Dolomedidae; genus Dolomedes; species Dolomedes plantarius. The sequence continues at coordinate 78,797,233 of OU015500.1, read as the reverse complement.
TCTTCATTGTTCAGTATTTTTTTTAATAATTCCTATTAACTCGGTATCAGAGTAATAAGTGTTAAAATTCTGGGTAAGGAATGAATAAGAATTTGCAACAAATCTTGTTTTGATAAAGTCATAAAGCATTTCAAAGTCAATGAGGCAAATAAATCAAAATACGGAAGAAAAAACATCAGATAGGTTTTGATAGATTATAATGGAGTGAAAGAAAAGAGATTATTTAGAAGAGACATAAGCTTATTTAGAACTACAAGCAGTAGAAATAAAATCAAACACATGAATTGTATAATCAATAATTACCATTTACAAATAGGAAAATGAAAATAAATGGAAAATAGGGTTATTTAATTTTTATGAAATTTGCTTCCTCTAATGATTAACTAAATATATTTTAACGTAATGAAGCAAAAAAGTATGGATCTACTTTTTTAATATATAAAAATCGCATCAATAATTCTAAATTCTATTGAAAATGTTCACTGGATTTAAAATAAGATAGTAGGTTTTTTATGCAGCGAAATTATTAAGTAAATATATTTCGGAATAAAATGCATATACAAACTGAATTTAATTCAAATTTCATTCAAAATGATATCCCTGAATACATAATATGTTTACTCTATAATATAAAATAAACTGATAATAGAAATATTAATATTTTCACTGCAAATATTGTAGATTTAATATCCCCCCAGTTTAAAAAAAAAATTATGTGAAGAATTTTGTCTCAATATAAAGTGTAAATCTATTATAGTCAAACATGTCAACACTGATTAGTTTGTCTATCTTGGAAGGTTTGTCGGTTCATTACATCCATTCTATGGGCTTTAATTTTCTATTTAAATTCTTCGTTCTTCCTTTAATGAGATTATTCATAATCTCTCGTTTTTGAAACTTATTTTGATCGCTTCCTAGCAAATTACAGATCTGCACAAATAACGCCCTAGAATGAGTGTGTAGATTGACAAACCTGTCACCATCGACAAATTAATCAACAATAACAGCTGACCTCTTTCATTCGCCTAGATTTATACTTTACTTTATTTTGAAACATATAAATTTAGAACTACAATGCGTGTAACAGTAGTCGGTTACTGAGGGTATGGGGTCGAGACCAATACCAATAGATGCAGTACAATGTGGGGAAGAAAGTAAGACATGTCTCATCTTCGTCGGCCTTTAAGTTTGTTTTTTTATTTTATGTTTTGTGGAAAAATATTGACTTTTTCATGTTCAGATTACGATAACTCGCCAAAAAAGGATCGTAGAAATTTGAATTTTTTACAGTCTAAGACTACAGACATTTCTCCTTCAAACAAGACCGCATTTGTTTAAAAATAATTTAAACCAGACTAATATTTTTATTAAAATTTAAAACCCACTTTTTGACAAATTTATGCGTTTCGACAAATATAAGTTTGATGCTCTCATATTTATTATGTTACAAAAAAATATTTACATCATCTGGAAGACGAAAGCTTCCTCATTCATATAAACATCATTTCAAGTCTCTATCTTAAAATTTCGATTTTAAAGAAATACTTCAAAAAAATCTTCTCATTCGCTTCCTTCACAGAAGGACATGAAAGAAGATCCAATTTTTTACCCATAGGCGGGCTTCATCCACTTCGCATAAGGGCGACTGACAACAGTAAATGGCTGTTACATTGCCCGAGAATCTCCCCTATGTATCTCGCTATTAGCCATAACAGAGGAGCGAGCGTAGCGAGCCTAGGGGCAAAGCCCCTAGTAATATAACAAAATACACCAAAAAAAGTTATACATGAAATTGGGAGCTGTTTTCAAGTAAATATTGATTTTCAGAAAAAATATCTAGTTCGCTCAATGTTATTTTAGCTGTATGGTTTTAGACGGAGACTTCTAAAAGTATGAAAGGCGATCACCGATTTAGAGGCGATCACCGGTCATTAACACAGTTGAAATTTCATCCAGAAGTCATTTAGGGCACAGTAGTTTATATTAGGTGTCATTTACAAGATGAATTTTAAGAGAAGTTGGCAAGTTGGATACTTCTAACAGAAATCAAAATAATTGTTTCCTTTATAATAGTTAAAATATGTTTGATTACGTATGTATATTTTATTTTAAAAATATATCAGTGTTAACATATTTATCATTTTTTTTAAAAATAATGAGCCAATTTATTATTTCAGTTATAATAGGAAATAAATCATTCCTGATGAATTCTATCATACCCATATTCTTTGTCACTGAAATAATATTTCATAAACACGCATTGCTACATCATTTGAATATTTATATTCCCAGTTAGAACTGTACGAAACCACAGCTAATCTCTGTGAACTATTTATCTTCCGTCCACACCCATCTAGGAATCAACGAATACCCACGAAGTCTGAATTCTAATTTATTACCTTATTGTTAAAGTGACTGGATCTATGCCAAGGCCTCTCAACATGATGTCACTAAACACTTGAAAGTGAAATTAAATAATGTTCCTCCTGTGCTGTGTTTTATGAATTGTCAAGTTTTTTCTCAAATATATGCAAGGTACGTTCTTAAAAGACTGCATTGAAAAACTGTTACTTATTGAGAGAAATATTCTTTCTAATTTATAAGGAAAATGGAAAATATGGACGGTATATTTGATGTTAAGCTACTTGGAAGTCAATAAGTTTAATATTTATATTTTTTGCATTTTCTTTTATCCTAATAATAGCTGAATACCCGTGTTTCGCTACGTAGTACATTAAAATTAATTACAACGGTCAATGTATGTAATTTATGCAATAAATAAATAAATATTTATAAAAAATCGTAACGGATATTTTTATAGACAGAATAATGTAGAAGAAAATATTCAAATTAAATACAACGGTCAATGTATGCAAATAATTTGTATATTTAATATCCATAAAACATAGTAATTTGAATTAAATTCTTAAAAACTTCCATCTCAATTAGTCTAGTGGTCAATTTTTTATCTTTTACTGTATTTTAATATTTTTTGTCTATTTCGTTGTTATGCGCGTGACGCAAAATTAATTTAAAGTATCACAAAAAGAAAAGAAATCTCGTGATCAGCATTTAATAAATTAGATTCTAAAAATTAATCTTTAAAAATTCACCAAAAATCAGAAAATGGAGGTAAAGATTCGAAAAATATTTCATTTTAAAGGAAATTTTATGATATTTCTCGTGATATAAATTTTATAACCCTCAGACTCCTATTATTTTAAATGCAAACTTAAAAAAATTGTTACAAAAAAGGCTTGAATTATTTTTCAAAAATGTTTCTTAGTGCACCCCCACACTATAAGAAGAATCACGATGCAAAATTTCAGCCCGATAGGTCCAGCGGTTTCGTCTGTGAGTATAAAAATGTAGGATCTATTTGTTTTAATATTATAAAAGTAATATGTTCTCCTATTTCAGGAGCTCTCCTATTGAAAATTATTCTCTTTCCTTTAAATGTTACTTTTGCCTTAAGTTTTGTATACATTTTGCAAAAGTCTTAATGTTTTACAGTACTAATAAGTTATGAATGTGTTTAATCGTGTGTTAAAAATCTAACGTATAATGACATGAAATAATACTTTAAGATGTCAAAATTTAAATTCTATTTCAGGAGCTCTCCTATTGAAAATTATTCTCTTTCCTTTAAATGTTACTTTTGCCTTAAGTTTTGTATACATTTTGCAAAAGTCTTAATGTTTTACAGTACACATAAGTTATGAATGTGTTTAATCGTGTGTTAAAAATCTAACGTATAATGACATGAAATAATACTTTAAGATGTCAAAATTTAAATAACGCGTCTTCTTAACTGTTTAAATTTTTACAACATAGATAGATGTAATAATTCGCGATTAATCAGAAATAAATTGAAGATAATTTACTGTGTAAATGTTACATTAGAAATATTAAAAGCGTTTACTTCTTTTAAAAAAAATCTGTATAAATAGGGAAACGTTTGGTAAAAATATTTCTATAGAGAGTTTTGCAGTAATTTTATCGTACATGCTTTTATCTAGCTTTTTAAAAATTAGTAATCCTCCAATTTTGCTTTTTTAATGTCAATTAATTCATTCTGAAGAAGTGTAGTAAATTCTGAGAATTGTTGGCTTTGAATTGCAGATATATTCACTTTAGATTTTAATGGTCTTCCTTTTCGTGTCAAGAAATATAATGAACATCACACGCAATCTAATAAAAATATACTTCGATGTAGGAGTTACTAAAAATAAATCAAATATCAATGAAACAGAATGTCAATAGTTTTTCAATGACAACAAACAAAGATAGAGTATAATTATAATCACATAAAATTCTACATTTTTAAATTAAAACTATAATATTGGAGAACGAAGTAACGATTATTTTTTATAATCATAAACTTTTACAAAATGCCTTACACTAATTAATTTTTTCAAATCAAATATAAAGCAAGGCATTTTTAAATGGAATCTTAATCATCTTAATTACTTACAAAATAAGCTGTATTCTTCATAATATAGTGCAAGGGTATCTAAAATAAATAAGCTATATGCATTCACAGCATGTAAAACTGTACTCATGCCTCATTATGAGATAATAAGCTGGGCAATTTTTCTTTGCCGACCAAAGGAAAACAAAACAACGCAGTGAGTTTCCATACTTGATTAATTGCTCCACTGATAAATCAAATTTACTATTAAAAAATGCCGATTCACGGTGACATGATACGGAGGCCCTCATTCTAGATCGCTCTATTGATCTTCTTTTCCTAATGGTAATTAGCTAGGATTAAAAATTATATACTTGAGTAATGACCTAGAAAATCTCTTTAATTATGAGCTCAAAGGTTGAAGAGAGAACTTTCATAAATAAAAACTGAAAATTAATGAATTGATTCTTTTAAAAATATTAAAGTCTACCATTTATATTAAAATGCCGAAGTGTTTTCAAGAAAACATTTATGACGGGACTTTTGAAGCGGAAGAGAATCAGAAGTGCATTACCTGAATAAAATAAATGAGATACATATTAAAGAATGCAGAACATTTGTAAATGAGCCTGACAACATTTATTAATGAATTAGACTATTTTGTCAAAGAGTGTACATATGATTAATTTATTCACAGAAAAAAAGCTGTCTAGATAAATTTCTATTTTAATTTTGTTATTTTCTGTCTATATAATTCTCCTCCTTCGAAATTTTTCAGTTCTAAACAAATTTTAAAACGTATTTACAGAAAAAGGATAGTGGAAAAATTTTCTAACGTCAGAAGCGATCATTATATTCTCGTGGGTTTTATATTAATTTGGTTCTGTCTCTCCACCGCCGATCGCCCAAAAGGTGCCGCCAATATCTTAAACAGCTCCTTTCGAATAACGACGAGCGTCATTAAATAGATTTGTGTTTAGTCCGAACATCTATACCGGATATCGTTATTAGGTACGTTAAATCAGTAGATCGGAAAGTCCGACTCTGTGTTCATAGGTATGGAAGAAGGGAAGATCCCTTCAGTACTCGGCCTGGAGATGGTTGTGAAAAATTATGTGTATATATATATATATCAATCAGGTGGTGAAAGGCAAAGTGGTGTAAGTCACATTATCAACTTTTTATTTTACCCCCCTTCATTGTTCTAAAAATTCAAAACTTCTGAGAACATACAACAATTATCTACTGCTAAGACTAAAATATATTTGGTAAGAAAAATAGTTTAGTGGAATTTTTTGTTTGTTTTTGCAGTAAAATGCTTTGTTTCTCAAAATGCCTAACTTGGCTTACACCACTTTGCTTTTCGCCGCCTCATATATATATATATATATATATATATATATATATATATATATATATATATATATATATATATATGTAACAAGAAAACGCGTCTTCCTAAATTACTTTACTTTAAAGCATATTCTCATGTTAATAAAGCACGACCCCTTTTCCAAAATTGCAACCTAAAAGTAAAATAAGATAATTTATATTAGCCCTGCAGATAATCAAGCAGGCTTGTGAAATATCTGAACTCAATAACGTCCCCAGATATGAGTGTTAGAAGTTTATGAGATTCCGAATGTCAGTGTAATGTCAAAATTCTTGAAGAGCCCTCCAACCACTCTGGATTTATGCCTTCTTTAACGCCGAAACCACACTTTACAAGAACTTTATGGCCACTTATCCTGCACCCAGGTCAATAGGTCGCAGCTCTAACAAGTGCGGGATCTGTCAGTCCCTGGAATAACCGAAGTGGACACGTGAACTCCACGAACCTAAAGACGCCCAATTAAAATATTAAGTAGTTTAGGCCCTCTGGCGTAAATATCGCAAAACACCCATTTAATATTGCATGAACAGAAGACTTTTCTCTCTCTTCGTTTCTAACTCTCGTTGCTGTCGGATGTGCTGTCCACAGACGCCAGAAATTTGGTGGGCACGACGGTTTTTCTCAGTTAACACTGGCATGTAAACACTGCTGTTAACACGTCCTGTCCTGGCATGGACGCCGGACAAGTCATGTGGCCGCTGCAGCCTTCGCGATGCTTCATAATTAAATAAAGGTGATTTCCTGGATATCGTCTGAAATCTGTGGTCCTCTTCTATGGCTCCGGGTGTGTTACTCTCCTAAATTTCTTAAGTGCTTACCTGGATCAACACTTCGCCCGACTGCATCACTCCCTCGTGCCGACTGCATCTCCCATAAGTTCTACACATCTATTCCCACGTGTTAAATTTTCCAAATGTGATTATTATCACATATATCTGTATATATATATATATATATATATATATATATATATATATATATATATATATATATATATATATATATACTCGTACAGTCAATAAATTCGGGGACTTTATTTACTACTAAAACGAATACACTTACAAAGTCTTCTGAACACAATCGCCTTAAAAATAATGCCCTTCCGCAACTATTCACTTCTTCCAGCGTTGAAATAGCTTCTGGAAACAGTCCTGGAAAACGTTGCGTGAGAGCTGTCGTAAAGCGGTTGTCGCTGTTGCCATCAATTCTTCGGCATTTGCAAACCGCTTGCCCTTGATGCGATCTTTCAGTTTCGGGAACAGGTAGAAATCGCAAGGAGCGAGGTTAAGGGAATACGGGGGTTGTGGCAGAACTGTGGTGCTGTGTTTAGCAACAGCTTGTTGCACCATGAGGGATTGGTGCGCCGGGACATTGCCATGCAACAATATCCACATGTTGGATTTCCAAACGCGTGGACGTTTACCACGGATTGCCTCCCGGAGACGACGAAGAACCTGTGCATACCATTTGTTGACGATGTTACCTTGTGTTTGGCGCAGCTTGTCCTTTCTGGACCTTGCGCCAATAACCTTCAACCAACCAAACATCCACTGCTCCTACCCGCAGGATGTTCGCCTCCGTTTGTGGGATCACTGGCCACCCACTTCGCGGATCATCCGCAACAGCGTCTCTCCTATTTTTAAACAAGCTGTACCATTTGAAAACTTTTGATCTGCACATAGCTTCGTCTCGATACGCTTTTTGCAGTAACCGTAACGTTTCTGCGGTGGTTTTTCCTAATTTGTAGCAGAATTTAATGTTGGAACGTTGCTGCAAAAAGAAAATTTTGCTACATCGACATCATAGGCTGACAGTCTGCATCCAAATGGTGAGCTGCGTGCCTTAGCAGTTGTGCAAAGCGTTATGTGACATCTCACGCGTACGCAGATAACCAGACTTGCAAACCACATCGTTATTTTGGTTCCCCCACACACCGGGCATGAGGCGGGAGGGTAGTCCCCGAACTTATTGCCTATACTGGTATATATATATATATATAAAGTGCTTAAAGTGTAGTATATTTACATAAATTAAAAGACCTCCCAGTCTCCGAAGCAAATTGGAACCCAGTATTTACATTCTAGAGCTATTTCAGCCTGGTCGCTCTTAATATGTTAAGAAATGATAACTTGAACATTCGACAAAATTGTAAAAATAATTTTATAATATCCGTTAAGAACAGGGACTAATACATCTGAAAGGCCGATTCGACGAACAGTGAAGCTTTAAAAATTACGTATAGTAATCAAAATACATGATGAATCATTTGAATATTAATCATTACCAAATAATATTTTCAATTTTATATCATTAGTTGTTAACAAGTTGAATTGAATGTATTGACTTACATAAAAATACGTACCACAAATCGAAGGGATTTCCTGATTTATTTTTAAAACACTTTACAAACTTTGATTTCACAAATTCTTATATTTTCTGGCAATTTTTTCGATGTGAACTTTTCATGAATTAACAAGTGTGAGACCATCATAAATGTAGTTGATGCATTTAATCATCCATGTAATCATTCCTAAGATATTGTAAAATTATTCAAAGCTTTTGATTTCCTTGGCAGCAAAATACTTATCTCCTGACTCGATGTAAACATGTAAACTTTAAAATATTCCAAGAAAAATTAATTCTATTGTTTTCTATTTGATTCCATACAGACAAATAATATGGAGCTGATTTTACCTTAAAGATTAAGTGGTACATTTTTCTAAAGATAATAATAATAATTATAATAATTGACTATGGCGTAATAAATATTACTAATGTATTTCTATTCTTAATAATCTGTCAGTATCATAATTTCATCTTTGAAAAGACCCAAGAATCCCAAATAATTGGTTTTTTAACATCACTCAAGTATATTTTAATAAGGATATATAAGTGGGCATATTCTGTAAGATTTCATTTAATTGTGAAAGGTGAAGAATGCAAAACATGATCAAAAATCTTCATAAAATACACAAAAAGAACTTTACATAACATTGTTTACTACAGAATTAATATTTCTCTTTTCATCGACCCGATGTGCATTTGTAAACAGCCAATGGGGAAGCAATGGGTCAGTATTAACTGTACCTGACCTAATGAAGAACTATACATAGCATTTCGAAACTAAATGTCATTCTTACTTTTTATTACAAACTGGGTATTTTCCAGTAAAATTCTAAAAAAATTGCTGATCTAAGAAAAATTCCCCAAAATATGTGAGTTTTATTAGAAATTCCTATTTTTTTTAGAAATTGGGAGAGAGGGATTTCAAAATTTCTGGTATTAATTGGGAATACTAGTGTAGGATTTTAGAAAGTTACGTGACCCTGTTATTAAGAACTCCATTTTCTCCATTTTTTTAAAATGGCCCACATAATATGACTAAGTAATGCTTTGAATAAATTGCAAATTTTGTAAATCATTTCAATCGATATATATTATGAAAGTACATGGGACCATTCATAATATATAGCCCGAATGATTGAAGAGATATTAATAATGTTAAATAATCATCAAAGGAGCCATTGCTAGTCTTAGTAAGTAAGTACACCTGTTAAGTATTTAAAAAACCAAAATTGTATCCCAATGAACGAGTAAAGGAAATTTCCATGTAGAAAATTTTACTTTTCACCGAGGTCTCTCTTTCCGTGAAAAATAATTATTTTTTGTCTGAAGGATTGGCCGAAATACCATTGATGATATTATAAGAACGTAATTATCAACCGAAGAACAACGAATACAATTATTTAGGTTTAACTCTCATTTTGTCTGTTTTACTTGCTCTGAAATCGATGATATATGATCCAAATCGGTACATTAGAATAAAAACTGAATCAGAGAAATTAATTTATACATAACATTGAATAGTTTTATATGTTAGTGGATTTATTTTTTAATACATATTACTGTATTTTTATGATAATAATATATAATTACACTAAAAACTGACTTGTAAGATAGATGAGAATTATTTTAAAAGTCAAAGGATGAAGAAGTTGTAAAAAAATATTTTTTAAAACATGAACATAATTCTGTTTTTGTTAGGAAGTATGTGTACTTATCTGCATATTTTGTCTGATTCCTTATAAAATGGAAGAATTCGATGCGAGTACAAAATAGAATAAAGTTCTGGAAGAATTTCGTAAGTAATCAATGGCATAAATAATCGCAAGAAAATTTGAATAATATTCGAGATTAAATCATTCAGTCACACTGTTTTGACATTAACTTGAAAACGCTGACTGATGAATGGATATGCATTTTTCATGTCTCTCACTCTGATATCGCAACTGAAACATATTAAGTATAATTTTAGTGTAATAAAAGCATTTGTCACGTAAATAAGTATGATGTTATCGATAAAACGCACACTGAATGTATGTTTAAACTATTTTAAAGTCCTTTAGGATGATATATGGTGACACTGTCACGTTAAAATCTATATATATAAAACAGATCCGTAACTGAATGACTGACTGACAGATAACGAACAGAACAAACCGCTGGATCTAAAGGGCTGAAATTTGGCATGGTGATTCTTCTTATAGTGTAGGGGTGCACTAAGAAAGTTCTTTTGAAAAAATTCTTTTTAGATAGTTAAAAATTAAAATTTAAGCTGTTTTTGTAATATTCTTCAGAGTTTTCATTAAAAATAATAAATTGAAGGTTATAAAATTTATATTACGAGAAAGATCATAAAACATTTCCTTCAAAATGAAATCTTTTTCGAAACTTTAGCCCTATTTTCTGATTTTTCGCGAATTTTTAAAGATTAATCTTTCGAATTTAAATTATTAAATGCTAAACACGTGGATTCTTTTCTTTTGTGATACTTCAAATTAATATTGCGTCACGTGCATAATAATGAAATAAATTAACAAAAAATATTAAAATACGGTAAAAGATAAAATTAAACCACTATACTAAATCATCACCTGATTGAAAGAACTAGGTAACTAGATTCTTCAAGTTCTTGAAGATATCAAATGCCTACTTCTTCCAGAGAGAAAATACTCGTCGTTCTGTTTGTCTAATTATTACACCAGCCAGCAGATGGCATTAGGTTAGCAGCAAACTGAGTTGTCTAGTTATTGCATTCAATTCTTATGTAATTTAGCTATAAAGAGCCAGATATCTCAAATATAATTTTTTTGGAGTTACCTAGTTCTTGCATTCAGGTGACGAAATGAGATGGAAGTTTTCAAGAATTTAATTCAAATTAATATGTTTTATACAATTTTTTTATACATATACATATATATATATATATATATATATATATATATATATGAATGAAATAATAACGTTTACCTTCATTACCGTAATAGAACATCGTCCCTGATTTCTGAATTTGACCTAAGTATTCCAAATTAATCCATTAGATTCTCCCTCGAAAAGTCACGTGCGGTCAACAGTCATATAAGGTCGAATGTCGTGGAACATTCGAAAACAATCACCCCATATGAAATGTTAAGGTCAGGTGTCACCTTTCAGCCAATTAGAAGTTTTGCGCACCTGATCCCTTCTCTAACGTCAGCGTTCCTCGTAGTCTCTTTTCCGCTTTTTGTTTTCGTATTCAAACCTAACATGACGTGAATTTGAGCTCTCCGTCCTTATCTTCGCAGCGTTGCGCTTCCGGGATTTTTCCCGACAGAAATGATCTGTAGAAATGTTTGATGTACGGATGTCCAGCGAGAAACTACCTTGAAATAAAAACCTTTAGAAATGTAGCTGATTCCTCAGTCCTTCTGGAAGTGCCCTTTTCTCTCCAGCGTGCCTCCATCAATATGCCAGCCACTCGTTTTGCTGAAACAGTCACGACTATTCTTGTCAGTAATTTTGAATCTCCCTACTCATCGGGACCATCGCCTGAACCGGTTCCATGACTACGGATTAAATCGGAACTTTTCCGAGTTTCCCTGAGATTCATTACAAGTAAAGTCGCGCAGGAACAATCTTCCCATAACCGCGAAAGCTCCCACTGGATTTTCCAAGGCATTTCGGCATTTTCGTGAGTGCTCCGCCGTTTGACCGTCGATTAGAAAGTCCGAGTGACCTTCGATTAGATGTCAGCGTGAACAGCACCTTCGCCCATTTCGGTGCCATGTGTGAACTTTCAGAGTTCAGCGGAAAAGATTTCGTTACCAAGTGTTGTTTGTGTGCGCGTGAAAACAGTGGTATCATCTTGGATCACGTAGTTTTTTTTTCTCTCACATCCTGGTTCAAGATGCCTGGATCTATTAACCGGAAGTGCGTTGTGTTTTTATAAAAATGTTCCAGGTTGTACCAAAAGATGTCGTGTCGATGTTGCACTGGGGAATTCGCGCTACAATATTAGGACACAGTTGTTGTGATTTATTGTTGTGATCCGAGCCAACGAAAAATTATTTGTGAGAAACGTGCTTCAGTGGAATGGGATTGAGTCATGCAACACAGCGGTGCGACGATCTTTTAGTGATGTGCGAAAGGGTTGACTCCGACAGATACGTAAATATGATGTTGAATTGGAAGAGAAAAAACGGTGACGATAGATCAAGAAAAGAAAATTATGTGTTGATAAATTGAATTCTAAAATTTTAAGGTCTAATTTACTATTTTTGATATCCCATAGCCTCATTTAGTGTGTGTGTTGTTCCATAAAGTGATTTTTAATAGTTTTAGTTTACTAGTGATTTTTGTGTTATGAGTTTAAGTGAATTTAATAATTGAGGAGGATATTAAAAATTTATGATGGTTATATTTTAGTGATTTAGTCATGTTGTTATATGCAAAGATGAAAATTAGTATTTAGTGTCAATTCTAGGGATTTAGTGCTTTCATTTTTATTTTGTCTTCTTGTGGTACTATTTATTGCAACGAATGGAAGGTTGGCTAGCAATAAGGACTGAGGGTTTGTTAATCAAAGACTGAGACATTTTTGCTATAAATTCAGATGAAAAATTTTCATGGAACTTTAAAACAAAATTCTCTCAGGTACCATAAATGTATTTAGTGTATTTTGTTAAATGTTTTTGATGTTCTCTATTTTTATAATTAATATTTTGATGTTTTGAATTTTGATGGACCTAAATTATTTAATGATTGATAATTTTGGTATCTGGATACTCCCGAATTAAACCAAGACCCAACCTTCAAGATAAAACCAGGCCATCCATTCAAAATAACCGAGAAAAATAAATGCGAATTCCTTGATATATGTTTTAATTTTGATCCTGTTTTTTCCATACGACGACATTTTATATTTTAGACTCAGAATTTACCCTAAATTACCCTACCATTACCTGAATGTGCTCTCTTCTAACTAAATTTGAAAGTATTGTGAAAGTAATGAACCCGAATGCAGTCAAAACCAGTTTCCTCCATTAACGTACACTCGACCAAATTATAATTTAATTCCCAAATGATTCTATTGAACCCAGAACTTCAATTACAATTTAATTCCAAGAGATTCTGTTAGACCCAGAACACAATTTTTGATATACATCCAAATGAGTCGGTTAGAACCCGAACTCAAACCCACGTACGACCAACCCAATCCAATAGTAACTCAGTTAGTTTGAATTTAGTGTGTTTCCCAAGACCTCTGTGGAGCAATTGTCACACCGCAGACTGTCACTATTGAAAACCTGTGCTAAATCCACTGCTACAGTGGCATAAATATATTTTTTCAAAAATAAAATTATAATGTTGATTGTTATTGGTTAAACTGAAATTCTTAAGACAACTTTTAAAATAATTTTTTTAAAATCTGTTTTTTCCTAATTGAACAATTTTCCGACTTATTTGAAATGTTTATTGCCTTTTTGCCTTTATTTAGTTTGTTTTCTATGTTGACATGTATTTTTATTCACCCTTATTACATTTCCTACTCATCGTGAACCCTAATGATCCTTCTTCAACAATAATAAAAATTGACAATCCAACTAACAAATTTAAAGTATATCCTGAATAATGACAAACTTCATGAACCCAGAGATCCATTTCCTTCTTGATTTTTTTGGGGGTGCCTAACACCCTTAACTTTTAGGTGGTTAAACTTTGCGTGTCGTCCAATTAAATCAAATTAAATTAATTAACCAAAAAAAAGAAACCTATCTTGTTTAAACTTCCTCTGAGAAACCTATTATGTGTAAAATTTCTGGATCTCATGGGTAAAAAACCTAACTATGACAATTTTGATTCTTTTTTTCCTTTTAAAGTTTTACGTACTCATTTTTGAAACAATTGTTATGATATTGTGTAGTCCATGATAATTTTATTTTTCATTCCATTTTAAGTGTCCATTGAAATTTTGTTGTGAATTTGAATACTGCCATACTCACTCTAACATGTACTTTAAGTGTATTGATATTTTATTATTTTGTTTTGTAATATTTTGTGATATATTGTATGATATTGCCATGACTGGTGCGAACACACAGGCGTGATATATTAAATTTTATAATCATGAACCAAAATTATTTCAAAATTATTCCTGAAAATTATTATTCAACATTAATAATCTTTTTGTCATACTCTCCCCTGATGGAGGGCCTTGCTGAGTGAGTCGGCGCCTCTCGCAAACCTTTTCCGGAAGGGGGGAAATTGAAAAAATAACGTTTCCATTCATTAACTTTATCTTACCGCAATAGAACATCGTCCCTTATTTCTGTATTTGATCTAAGTATTCGAAATCAATCCATTAGATTCTCCCTCGAAAAGCCACGTGCGGCCAACAGTTATATAAGGTAGAATATCGTAGAACATTCGAAATCCATCACCCCATATGACGTGTTAAGTGCAGGTTTCATCTTTCAGCCAATTAGAAGTTTTGCGCGCCTCAACCCTTCGCTAACGTCAGCGTTCCCCGGCGTCTCTTTTCAGCTTTTTGTGTTCGTATTCAAACCCAACATGAAGTGAGTTTGAGCTCTCTGTCCGTATCTTCGCATCGTTGTGCTGCCGAGATTTTTCCCGAAAGAAGTGATCTGCAGAAATGGTTGATGTATGGTTGTACAACGAGAAACTACCTTGCAATAAAAACCTTTGGAAATGTAGCTTATTTCTCCGTCCTTCTGGAAGTGTCATTTCTCTCCAGCGTGCCTGCATCAATATGCCAGCCACTCGATTTGCTGAAACAGTCACGACTACTCTTCTCAGTAATTTTGAATCTCCCTACTTGAGGGACCATCGTCTACTTGAAAAACCAGTGAAGCTGCGAAAATTAAATTAAGAAGATTTGAAAATGATGCAAAATCTACACTGTTTGATATCTCAACATGTAAAATGTCATTAATTTTCATTGTGCGCATGTTTTGTGCGTACCGGTTTTGGAACGAGAATTTTTGAGGGACCATAGATCTTGGACGAAAATGTATATGTGGAATTTGGATGCTAAAATCACTAGGGTGCTAAAACTTAGAGTAGCAAGGAAAGCAATGGATGCCGAACGTGTGAATAAGCATAAGTCGGAAACTGCGATAAAAGTCAACCTCAACGATGTGAAAGTATTATGGATGGTAGCTCTACTGCTGAAAGCGAAGATTATTTTTATTTGATGAGGATTTTAAACAAGTTGTTACATCTTCAAAAGAAGTGGGCAGTTCCAAAAGTGTATGCAAAAGTTTGGTTTCTCACTAAATGTGAGCCTTCATGCAGAGCTCGTACACAGAATCTTTGGGAAGTTATACACTACTCAAGATATCTGAGCAATGAGCTGAAATTAGTAGTGGATCGTGTAATGCAAATGAATGATTTTATGGTCACCCAGAAAACCTACTGATTGCCATGATCAACGACAAACGATCCTATGTCAGGAAATTAGGCTTCAGTAAAATCATGAAGGCCCGAACACTTCCCAATGAAACAACTTGTGATTTTGTCACTCCGCCTCTCAAATTTCACGCAAACGACTGTGTAGAACTGATCAATTGAGAGAAATGTTCACTTTCAGCACCTCCACTAACTAAACATATACCCAGTGCAGAAATTGAGAAAATGGCTGAAATGGGTGGCTTTATTGAAAGTAAGCTGTGGGTTCTCCCATGCCGTACAAAAGATGTCGAAAGGGCAGTCAAGATAGTGTCAGAGGCATCCTCATCTGTCTGTGGAGCAAAAAGTCACGATGACTTTATACTGTACATACAACATTGACGTCTCGAAAGCTGATGAAAAATTTCCAAAATAAGGTAAAATATAAAGTGTAAGATTGCTATATCACTAAATAGGGAAAAAAAACTTCGCCCATATTAGGTTGGGAGGGTGAGTGGGTGCGGGAGGAATTCGAATACAGCCACCTCCTCGTGGTGAATTCTGGGTTATTCTGCCATAATTTTGGCAAAATAAGGAAAGAGCTGTTTTAACCCATTGACACAGATGGGACATTGAGTTTAATAATGATTTTAATTTTTAAAATATGTTTATTAAAAATTCTGCTTTAAAGAGTTAAACTATCAAAATTTCGCCGGCCTAGCGGGGGCTTTAAATATGATACGATATCAAAATTTTTTTCACAAACAAAGGGTCTTGTTTTGCAACAATTTCCACTACAGGCGGTTAAAATTTTTGATACATAAAAAAATTAAAAATAAATAAAAAATGCATTTTTTACATTTTTGGAGAAACTTCAAGGGCCTGGCAGGGGTCCTAAATATATTTTAATTTAAAAAAAAATAAATTCACAAACAAAAGGTCTTGTTATGCAACAATTTCCACTACAGGCGGTTAAAATTTTTGATACGTAAAAAATTTAAAAATAAATAAAAAATGCATTTTTTTACATTTTTGGAGAAACTTCAAGGGCCGGGCGGAGGGCCTAAATATATTTTAATTTCAAAATGATTTTTTTTACAAACATTTGATAGCAATACACAGCTTTTCCCACCACAGGCGATTTCAATTTTTAAGAAAAGTAAAAAACGACCCACCCTAATATATATATATATATATATATATATATATATATATATATATATATATATATATATATACAGTCAAACCCGCTTAATGGAATATCGGTTAAAAGAATATCCCGTTTAATGTAATAAATTTTCAATGTCCCAAACCGTAGTAATTTGTTTCTGTGTTAAATTTCCCGGTTAATGGAATATATTGTTTTGAAGTTATCCCGCTTAAAGGAATAATTTTTAGCCATGACGATATTGATCTTTCTCTATTTCGCACACTTCTTTTCAGAATTTTTTTCTGTAAAGTGCAATAATGAATGTGCAGTAACTGAATGTCTTTCAAAACAATTTTGTCACTTCGCAGAAAGTGTCGAATCGGAGGAAATGGGGATTTCTTCGATTTTAAAGGGCAATTCATTGTTGTTGCTGTTTTTCCTAGAGCCCCCCCCCCTCCCTCTCCGTATTGCTCGGCCTCTGGCCTACGTTTCCCTATTCAGAGAATGAACAATAAGCTTTCCCCCAAAATGAGAGCTAGAAAATGAGTGGGTGTGTGTGTAAAGGAAATGTGAAACTTTAACTTATCTTGAAGGGGACGTGGATTACCAACTGTAACGAATCTCTTCGGAGAAGCGTAACATTTAACTTGGGGGTCTCTAGCCTTGAACATTTAACTGTACATTTTCTACGGCGATTAGTGCCGCTTTCTTGTGCTTTACAATGTCTTTGAGACGAAAAGATCTTACTTTAAAAGAAAAAGTAAAAGTCATAGAGTTTGCAAAACTAAATAAGTGTACGCAATTAGAACTCTCAAAAAAGTTTGAGATATCTCAAGCTCAAGTTTCGAAATTGTTAAAAAATAAAGAAAAAGTCTTGAACGACTGGAAATGCAATAAAAATCTTAATCAAAAACGAAAACGTGCAGGAAAAGAATCTGAAGTTGAAGATGCTCTTCTTCAGTGGTTTGCTGAAAAACGAGCTTGTAATGTTCCTATTAGTGGATTATTATTGAATCAGAAAGCTGAAGATTTAGCACAGCAGTTAAATATAACTGATTTTAAAGCTACAAATGGTTGGTTGTGCAGATGGAAAGCAAGAAACCAAATTTCTTTCAAAAAAATTCACCGTGAAGCAAGTGATGCTGATGAAGCC
The DNA here is from genome assembly GCA_907164885.2 of Dolomedes plantarius. NCBI lineage: Eukaryota > Metazoa > Arthropoda > Arachnida > Araneae > Dolomedidae > Dolomedes > Dolomedes plantarius. Next base: position 78,779,400 of record OU015500.1, on the reverse strand, counting down.
GCTGCCAGTTCTTCGAAAAATGCAGTATTACCTGCTTTATTACAAGACTACAGTTCTTCGTGTATCTATAATTGTGACGAAACTGCACTTTATTACAGAGCAATGCCTGATGGGACTTTGTGCTTAAAAGGCGAAAAAGTTGTTGGAGGAAAAATCCCGAAAGACAGACTGACAGTTTTAAGCTGTAGTAATGCTGACGGCAGTCATAGAATGCCTCTTTTTGTAATCGGGAAATCCATAAGCCCACGATGTTTTAGAGGTGTAAAATCCCTTCCAGTTAAATACGAGGCGAATTCAAAAGCTTGGATGACTGCTAATTTCTTTCAAAACTGGTTAGTGTCATTTGACAATGAGATGAATAAGATGAAAAGAAAAGCTATCCTTTTTATCGATAATTGTCAAGCCCATAAAGTCGACGTAAGACTAGAAAATGTAGCACTTCATTTTTTGCCTCCGAATACTACAGCTATTTTACAGCCAATGGACCAGGGAATTGTATCACTTTTTAAGAGGAATTATAGAAAAGAAATTGTTAAAAAGATCATAGCTTGCATAGATGATACTAGTGGATTTTCTATCAATAGCTCAACTAGTAAAATTATTAGAAACATTTCAATTCTTTCAGCTGTTCATATGATGAACAAATCCTGGAATAATATTTCCTCTGACGCAATTTAAAGGTTGTTTCGTAAAATGTAAATTTTCAACACACGCAACAAATGATGAATTAAATGATGAATCAATTACAAACGCAAATGATTTACCACCAAAAGGAATGACAGAAGAAAATATTTCCAATTTTGTAAACTTCGACAATGACTTGGTAGAATGTGGTGAAACTTCAGACCCTCAATTTGATCGAAGCGAAGTCGATGAAGATGAATTTGATGAAGAATGTACCATTAAAAAGGTTCCGTCATATGTTGAAGTTAATAACGCTTGTGATATTATAAGACGTTTCTTGGAAACGAAGCCAAATGCAGACCTTCATTTATTTTATAAACTAGAAAATCAAATAACAGATTTGCTGCATTCACAGAACAGTAAACAGTCTAAAATATCCGACTTCTTTAGCAACAAATAAGCAAGTAACATTGTAATTATTTCCAAAAAATTAAGGGAAATTTGTATATTCTACAATAAAATTAGCTCATTTTTCATCAATTTTCTAAATTTTAATGTATTTAAATTGTTTCTTACTTTAAATTAATAATTGTTTGTTAATTATAATAGTTTAGATATGCCTATGGTTTAGGTAATTTTTAATGCTTTCTAGGTTTAACTGTAACTTTAAACATTGTGGGCGTGTCAATGTGATCCCTTATAATGGAATATCCCGCTTATTAGAATAATTTTTCGTGGCAAATTGGCCATTCCATTAAGCGGGCTCGTATGTATAATATATATTCCGCTGTATTTAATTGGAATGTACTCCGTAGCTAAGCACGGGTATTCAGCTAGTTATCATATAAAGGATGATATAAAATTTTGATAACATGCGGACATTGGATACTATAAAATATAAAAATGGTTATTATAACATATATAGGGAATAATTGTAAAAAACTTTGGGCTTTCGAAAGAAATAGGAACATTTTTAAATATAAGATTTGCATGCAATGCTGACAGCAGCACGCAAATTTTTGCACATCAATTGGAATTTGTTTTTACATTGTTTCCCAAAGTGTCTGAAACAATTCCAAAAATAAACAAAATGCGATTGGTTTAGTTTTCAATGCAAAAGTGATTGATTCCCAAATTAAACAAATGCATTAAAATAAACGAGATACGGGGAATCTTTACAAACCCGAAAGTTTAAATACATTAATTTCCAGCATTGCATTTATTTATATTATTAGATATTCATATAGATATATTTTAGACTATTTCAAAGAAAATAGTTTACTTAATCGAACATAATGTAATACAGGGAAATAAATCAATCTGAATATTGCGAAACATCAATTTTAAAATATTAATGTATTCTTTTACGAGTACTTCTGCTTCTGTCATATTTTCTATAAGAGGGCATAAAATATTTAATTTATAGTCTGATGCTTCTATTCTGACAAACCAAACCAAACTAAATAATCCTCGTACAAATAACGTTATCATTTGAATTTCTGCTAAGTAACTGCAAGTGCCAAAGGGAATCTTCAAAGTACTTTGTTTTTTATTTACATTCAAGAATTACATTATCTTAACGCAATTCCCGCTGTTGAAGAAAGAAATATCTAACCAAATAAATAACGAAATACCTATATAAATACTCCCTCTTATCTCTTACTATATTATGCAAATACCCTCAATTTAATTTTTTTCTCTTTGTGGATATCAGAAATCCAATATTCCTCGTACTAGGCCATAAATAATCTGTGATAAGGAACAAGCAAAATAATATATAAAAAAATATTTAAAATATTAGTAAAATAAATATTAATTTATACAAACTAAATTTCCTACAACAGTATTGATTGTTCTCAGAAAAATATATTTATTACTAGTATATCAGTTTCATATACTAATAATAAATATTAAATTTATAATTTAATAATTATTATTAGTATATTTATTATTAAAAAATTATATTTCTTATTAGTGATTATAAAGTAGAAAGTATTAGAAAATTATATTTATTATTAGTATATCAGTTTCATAGACTAATAATGTTCTAATATTACTTTAATAATATATATTAAACCAGGAATTTTACTTATAAATGTTAAACATTTGCCACTTCCCCCGAAATTATATTACGTAAATAAAATAATTCATGGAGTTTAATGCAGATAATGGACATCAGAAATCTAATATTCCTCATATTAAGCCATAAATAATCTCTGGAGAGGAACAAGAAAAAAATATATAAAAAAAATATTTAAAATATTAGTAAAATAAATAATAATTTAGAAAAACTAAGTTTCCTACATCAGTATTGATTGTTCCCAGAAAATTATATTTATTATTAGTAAATCAGTTTCATATACTAATGATAAATATTAAATTTAAAATTTAATATTTATTATTAGTAATCATAAAGTAGAAAGTGTTGGAAAATTATATTTATTATCAGTATATCAGTTTCATATACTAATAAAGTTCTAATTTTACTTTAATAATATATACTTAACCAGGAATTTTACTTATAAATGCTAAGCATTTGGCACTTCCCTTAATATTATATTACGTAAATAAAATAATTCATGAAGTTTAATGTAGATAATAGATTTAGCGTCATATTGGGATAAATCTTGTAAATGCAGTGAAAATGATTTCAGGGCATATCACTCAGTGAGCGTAATCTAAAATTTACAAATTAAATAGTACGCATAAACTGAGAATTTGAATTCACAATGAATAATTCTCATCGTTTGCAAATTCCGCATGATTTCATTAGCATATTCATTGAATACATTAGCATTTCCCATGTAACCAGCTATTCGGAAGACTCTTTTTAAATGCCTCCTCATTAAAATTATCTGACATTAGTTATTAAATTATGATATATCCAAAGATGGATTATATTACATTTGAAACAGACAATAAATATGCAATGCCAAATTAACTGTATTTAGATTTCTTGGAGGTATATATATTTCGAAACTGTCCCTGCGGAACGAGTAAGTGAGATACTTCCATTAAAAGAAGGGTTTTTATCTAAAATTCCCACTCATCTTTTAAAGTTGTCCCTGAAATTACAAATTTTCATAAAATGATTGTTACTACTTTATTCTAGTTGCAAATATCATAAACATAATATGCACCTAATATGTAATACACACCTAAAGTAAAATCTGTTCATGCGAGATTTGTGTATGAACAATTACATATGAAGGCCTTATTTGAATAGTGGTCCAACTCCATTCTTGTTCATTTTACGATACAGATCCTTAAATTCTAATAAGTGTTGAGAAATGTCTGCTGAAGTCTGATTAGTAATGCCCTCTGTTGGCAGCAAAAATAAGCTAGACCAGTTAAATATAAGATAGAAAGAACTTGTAGGAACATGATACTGAGGCTAACTCCATTTTTTTTAAAGTGGAGTTGGATCACTATTCAAATAAGACCTTCATATATATGTTCTTACGTTTAATTTAGTTTCTCTTGAACATTCTGCAAAGTCCACTTGTCTTTATATCCTTTATATAACACCTTGAGCCATTAGGACACATAACGAAGCATTTTTACCATGTTTTTATTAACTCGCTTTCTTATTTGCTTGTGTGCTTGTCCAGTACAAATCTTGCAATCGATTTTTAACTAACTTTCCGACTAGCTAGATATTTGAGACTTTTAGAATAGCTCAGAACACGATGACAATACATTCTTTTAATATTTTTAGCCATTTTTATGCAGATTTGAATTCATTTTCTGTTAATTTTGCTTTGTAGAATGGTGCAGCCATCTATCGACCGAGACGGGAACGAAAAGTTATGCGCAAGTTAACTTCCAATTCCCGAGCTAAACGATTGATTACGCATTCGATAGCTCTTTATTACGCATTCGATAGCTCTTTATTACGCATTTGATCATTTTCTTTCAAGTTGATGGGATAATTCATAAAAAAAATTTAAAAAGAATTTAAAAAGTTTTTATTAATACATAGAATTGTCAAGTTTACATGATTCAACAGAAAATTAAAAAACGTGCTATATGAAAAGTTCTTTTTATCTTGTAATTATTTCAACTCAGTTTTATAACAGAAAATCAGAAAAACAGAATTCATTCTCTGAAACTGGTTAACATCTAAACAAAGAGAGATTAACAACATATACATTACACTGAATTTTGAAATTTCATAAACATAGTAAGCACATTTAAAAAAATAGATGCATAATATCTGCAAGCAAATTTTATTTATGCACAATTACAAATATTTGTTGATACATTTAATATGCTTTCACTTAAACATCCGGTAAGTCCACTCGTCTTTACATCCTATAGATCAGGGGTGTCCTACCTTTTAGCTTCCTTGGGCCACATTGAAAGAAGACGAATTGTTTTGAGCCACACAAAAATATACCTAACATTAAAAATTGTTGACGAGTAAAAAAAGTATAATATATAGTTATCATATTTATTTCGTTATAAATTTTATTAAAGATAATAGAACTAATGTGATATTTGGCATTGAATTTGAGAAACTTTTCATCAATATCTGGGTCAGCTGTGGTGGTCGCAATTCTCAGGAAGTTCTCAAGATGTTCATCCAATATTTTGGTACTAATTTTACTCTTAGTGTGCTTCACTCTTGTGCATAGTAATTTTAATATCATTAGAAATATGAAATATTAAATCTGTAAAATCTTCACTTTTCATTTTTGTAATCAAATTAATATACTGAAATTACATACGGAATTTTGTATAGAATTAAAGATATTTCAACTGATGTATTGTCGATTTGTTGAATGAAAAAGCAGGATCTGTAATGGCCGCCAACATTGCGGAGGCGGGCTATTGATAATTTTTTCGCTTAGAGCTCTCTTTCTGGGCCGCACTAATACTTGCTTTGGGCCGCATGCAACCCGCGGGCCGAGGGTTTGACACCCCTGCTATAGATCCTTCCATCAGCAGCCAAACCGCATTACAAAAAAAAAATCCCATTAATTTTTTTAACAAAAAATCAGAACATCAGAATTCATTCGCTCAAGCTAAATAAACACTAAATCAATAGATATTAAAAAAATCTACTTTACACTGAATTTCTAAAAATTCACAGCCTGAAAAGAGGTTTATTTGCCCCAATGAATGGACAGATTTTCGTTTTTTTTTTCTACACCATATTCAAACGCAGATAGCCAAATAGTAAATGCAGATATAAAAAGTTCTTTGTTTAGTATATTGTTGGCATTTTCAACAATATTTATTTTCGGAATGCTATGTAAATATTTATTTAAAGTATCAACCCATACTTCATTGCCATGAAAATTGAAAAGACTCTATGAAAAACATTTTTAACATCTAATTCAAAATTTAAACTATAGAATGGTTATGTTAGAGTTATGTGCATGTCATGTAAACAATATATAATGTTTCTTCAATTATTTGGCCAACAAATCTATTTTCATGTTGGAAATACTCAAATTATCAAAAACTGACTTTGCAGTTTCAATCTTGTAACATTTTAAAGTAAAAAGCACGATTTTCATGAAACATTGTACAAACATGCTAAAAATAAGCGACATATATATTCTGAAATTTCCGGTGGTAGAAAGGAGAGAAAACCTTGATCCTTTATATTCTGAACACACTCTAAAAAGAAATTCATGACACAACTTTCAGGTGTCATAAAAATCACCCATATATCTAAATTTAAAATAGTGCAATAGAATTTACTAGACGATGTGCATTTATACATGAAGCAACGGTGAACAAAATGTTGGACGAAGTTGGAGATCTTAAGACAAAGGGAAAATTTACTCATGCATAATACACGGCATTTTGCACCCACAATCTGGCTCAAAAATACGTGAAAGTATGAAATGATGTATATAAAAGAATATTACTTTTACATTAGAGTTAAGAGCATGTAGAGTATATTTCGGAAGTAATGTATTTCAGTCAATATCAATTGAAAAAGAACGTATAAGAAATTATGAACATACGTTGAAAATGAGATGGATATGAGATATGCCAGTATCATTACTATTTTCTGCTTGACTTATTAGTATAAATGAACATCTGTTCGCAGTTCCAAAATTTCAGTCATATACAGGGTGATTTTTATTAAACTGACACTACTCAGCTCCACCTGTAGCTTGATCTATCGGCCGGAATTTCACCAAAATTGATAGAGAAACTAAGGACGTCATGGGAAAGTGTTTTCATGAAAAAAAAAGAGTTCCAAAAGTCACCGATAGGGAAAAATATGGCGCTGTTGTTGTCGGCGCACAAGATAATATGCATAAAAGGCAAGTAAAACATCAAAATGCAACTTCATGACTACGCTTTCGACAACAGCGCCAGTATTTCGAGCTATAAAGATCGGTGCGGAATCTGTTGCGCCATCGCTTTACAGAAGAAAGTGTCATCATTTGTTTTTTTCCACTTGCATGGCCAATTCGCTCTCCGGAGCTAACCCATATGACTTCTTCCTGTGGCGATATTTTATGTCCAAGGTATACCTAAGTGCAGTCTCTAACTTGGCGGCCCTAAAGGACAGCATATCCCGAACTGTGATGAACATTCCTAGTCACATGTTACACTCCTTGGTTGAGAACGTACTGTTCAGAATGCAATATGTCGTCCACCAGGAGAGTGGTCACATTGAAGGAGGGAGAAGTGAATTTGCTGCACAAAGCTGTGTTGCAGTGTTTGTTATTCATTTGTCTGCTTATTACAACTTTTTCGGTATTCACCCCTTATCTTTATATCCCAAAATACTGGCGCTGTTGTCGAATACGTAGTCGTGAATTCGCATTCTGATGTTTTGCTTGTGTTTTGTATGAATTCTCGGATCCACAGACAACAACGGCGTCATATCTTCCCCTGCCGGTGACTTTTGAAACATTTTTTTTTCTTTTTATGGAAACTCTTTTCCATATATCGTCCTTAGTCTTTGTATCAATTTTGGTGGAATTTCGGTTGATAGATAGTGCTGTAGAAGGGTCTGAGTAGTGTCAGTTTAATAAAAATCGCCCTGTATATATATATATATATATATATATATATATATATATATATATATATATATATATACAGGGTGTAACGAAACTCTTGGGCAAAACTTTAAGGGGTGATAGTACACATCAAGACAAACAATATTATATAAGAAACTTAGGGTCCCAAACGTCTTCCAAAGGAGATAGACGCCATTAAAGTTTAGGGTCCGAAATTTCAAATGATTATAAAAAACGGAAAAATGGGTCAATTCGTTAGCGGTTTTAACTAAAATTATTCTTTTTGTCAGTTTTTTCTTGAAAAATAAATTTAAAGATAAAGTAAAAAAAAATGTCGATAGAGGGCGCTTTAGACTTTGGAGTAACGAACAACTATTTTTTACCGTTATTTTTTTTATCACATTAAATGCTTTCAAAAGCTTAGCCTTAAACTTAAATTTTGAGCTCAAAATCTGATTCGCTGGGGGTGGTTAAGTAGCGCAAACGGAATTGTGTTCAGGAGTTGAAATTTGAAACTCCCTCCCTCCTGAACAGAGTTCAGTTATTCTCGATCTTGGTGTCATAGGACTTTGTGTCGTAGACCAGGCAGCAACTACTACCTCCTAGACGTAAAATAAACTAGAGAGGGATGAGAAAATTAAAAAATTTATTCATAATACTAGACATGAGCAATTTCTCCTCTCGAAATAAAAAAAAAAATCAATTTGATGTACGCACGTCGTGTGCATGAATGAAGGTTGAATGAATGATGACACGTAGAAAATGGTACACGCATGATTTTCTTGTGGAATCACAAAAACTGCTCGAAAGAGCGCCCACCAGCAAGGATGCAGGCCTCACACCGCCGACGGAGGGACTTTCGAACATTATCAAATACCCCCGGCATCTCCCGGATATCGCCTGCTACGACGGCAATTCTCGCAACCAGTTCCTCGTTGGAGTCGACAGGGCTTGCGTAAACAAGACTCTTCATATGGCCCCAGAGGAAGAAGTCTAGACAGGAGAGGTCAGGCGAGCGTGCCGGCCAATTTACCCGACAACCCCGTCCAATCCATCGCCCTGGATATGCTGTATCCAATGCACTTCTCACATTTGCGCTGAAATGTGCAGGCGTCATGTTGGAACCACGTACGAGCCTTTATGTTGGCTGGAACACTTTGCAGCAGAACTGGAAGCACCTCTTGTAGGAATACCAGATACGTTCCGCCGTCCAGGCGCCGTGGCAGAAGATATGGCCCGATCAAATGATCGTCTGTTATGAATAACTTTTTTAAATTTTTTGTCATCCCTCTCTCGTTTATTTTACGTTTAGTGGGCAATAGTTGCTGCCTGGTCTACGACCGGACATCCAAAATCGTGAATAACTGAACTGCGTACAGGGGAAGAGGAGGGTTCAAATTTCCCCTCCTGAACACTGTTGAGTTTTCGCGACATAACCACCCCCAACGATTCAGATTTTGAGCTCAAAATTTAAGTTTAAGTCTAAGCTTTTGAAAGCATTTAATCTGATACAAAAAATAACAGTAAAAAATAGTTGCTTGTTACTCCAAAGTCTAAAGCGCCTTCTATCGGCATTTTTTTAACTTTATCTTTAAAATTTATTTTCCAGAAAAACTTGACATAAAGAATAATTTAAGCGAAAACAGTAAACGAATCGACAAATTTTCCCGTTTTTTATGATCATTTGAAATTTCGGACCCTAAACTTTAATGGGGTCTATCTCCTTTGGAAGACGTTTGGGACCCTAAGTTTCCTATATAATATTGTTTGTCTTGATGTGTACTATCACCCCTTAAAGTTTTGCCCAAGAGTTTCGTTACACCCTGTATACATATAATGATCTGCACATCGCTTTTGGAGAACTCTCGCTTGTAAGAACGGTGCATCATGGATTCACGAATTGTGGTAAATACAGGATACGTGAATACATAAGCTTGTAGTCATGGCGGTGGAGAGTTTCGTAATTAATAAACCATCACATGCATGCAATGAACCCAACGGCGAAATGGGAACACGCGTAGAAGGTTGCTGTTAGGCATGCAGTCTTGAGCACCCGACGAGAGAAGCACCCCACACAGCCAGAGGCACACGAAGTATACAGGTAATTTCCTTTATTCAGCATTAAGAGGACCTCACACCAGCATATCTATATATATAAAACGCGTAGGTATGAGGCACAAAAATCAACAATATTTCTACACTCCGAATGGCAACGGCTGCCATTACCAGATGTAAACAATAGCGACCGTCCGCAATTTGCAACCGCGTGTCAACATGGATTTACGCACTGAAATCAGGAATGTTCGAAAGCGAGCTGCACGATCAAGTGAAAATTGGGAACAGTCTCAAGAATGATATCGAAGAAATAATTCATTAAGTGAGAGCATAAATAATCGCGAGGTTAGGCTTAACCGTCGCCGCCATAGCAATAAACAACCAATAATATTTAATTTTCTACACTTTTTTCAGTACTTGCTGAATTTTCTCTCCATTTTATAAGTGAAGAAATTTTCTCAACAATTTATTATTTGATATGATTAAGTGTAGATATCTGAATTGTGAACAGTAATACATACAGAGAGGGATGTAATCAACACTATATTTTAAAATTTTCCCCAACAATTTCTTATTTGTTGTAATGATAAAGTGTAGATATCTTAATTTTGAAAAATAGTACATAGAAAGAGGGTTGTAATTTTTAAAATCATTGATGTTGGGTTTCTCAGTCTTATCTTTAACTCTTTTCTGAGGTAATGGAAATTCACATTTTTTGATCACGATGTTTTAGAATCAGCCTTATAGAGAATTCCCCTTACAACATATATTTGTGATGACAGGTAATGGTAACATTCCTTACATATGTTACTTTTAGTTGCGTTGTTTTGAAAAAGAAAATATAAAACTAAAAGCGACCATGCTGGTCGCGCAGCGGCTAGTATTCAAAACAGCACGATGAAGACATTGTTATGCGTATCACTATAAGGTAAGTTGCCGAACAGGAGACGCATAATAGCAACGCCACCGGTTCTTACCGGGGCTTGTGAGTAGCGACTTTACATCATAGGGTGGTTGGAAGCAGGACGCGGACAGCAGCGGCCTGTATGTTGAGTCTAGAAAGAGACGCGGGGCGAAACAAAAGCCTAGCAAGACGACACCAGTAGAAGTTAAAGCAAACAGAAAAGAACCTTCGCAGGCCTTTATATAGCGTTGGGGTACCAGGAGAGCAAAATACCCTCAATTGGCCAAAATCGCACAAGTGAATGCATGATTCAACATCACCAGATTTTTCATTCACCAGATCAGGCACTGTATATTATGCCTAAAAATCTATAGAATGCCAAAAAGAAAATTGGAAAAAGTATAAAATGATCCCAGCAGTGACGTTTTTATTGCGATGTGGCGAAGCACGTAACTTTCGACGCTCACCTGAACCCAGCATTAAGTACTTCCATCCAATTGCATTAAGTACTTCCATCCAATTGCATTAAGTACTTCCATTATTTGCACTCCAGTATTTGTTCAGCAGTGATACGACTTTCATTTTGCATAGCAAACACTGTGCCCGTAATGTGCTGTATGAAAATTGCGTTAGCAAGATGTAATGTCCTAGAAAGAATCACCGCCTGTTGACATGCAACTACATTTCTTCGAGGACCTAGCTAAAGTGCGAGCCAATGCTGCTATAATCCCTGCTTTTCTAAAAGAACACCTACCAAACATTAGCGACCGATGTGAAAAATTATAAAACGAACATTAAAACGGAACCAAAGGACTATTGGCTGTTAAATCGCTATAATGTGGTGGCAGTAGAAATCAAAAGTGAGTAGATTTATCCTGTTAAAGAAAGCTTGAGTGCAATCCAGTTTTACGTCAAAACAGTTTAATGTACTTCATGAGGCTCAATTGACAATTGGCTGCGACAGAAGACCTTTAACCCAAGTACAAGATCCTCAACTGTCGGGATACTGGACTGTACATCCACCTTTGTAAATGTGCCAAAAAAAGGTTGTCAAATAAGGTGTGGTGTCTATGGTCTTTTCTATTTATTACAATTTTCAATGTCAGGTCATTCTCATGAAACTCAGTCTCTACTTGAATACGACAGTTTATAATGGTGTACCAAGATTATTTCACTAATTTTATGGTCTGAAGTGCTGTGACATCAAAGACAGCGTAAAAACTATCGTAATATGTCGTTGACTTATTTGAGTTTCTTGAGCACTATCCATTATGCAACAGTCCAAGAACAGAGAATTTGGAAATGATGTAATGTGCAACCTAGAGGAATACTGACTTTAAAGATCGTACATTACTGGCATCGCCACTCACAAAGCAACAGAAGTGTCAAAAGTGCTAATCAGGACATTGAAAATATAACTGGTAATTGGATACAAGATGAATTAACTGATAGGTGGACTGAGGGAAGGAGTTTCGTCCAACTTATAAATAACAGGGCCTTTCATTCAAGGATTAAAGGAACATCATATGAAGTTCTCTTTAGCTGTAATGCTGAAGTTGGTCTCACAATGTCTTCACTACCCCAAGATGTTTTACAAGACATTCAGACTGTGGAACAACTGGAAAAAGTAATAGAAAATGTTTAAACAATACAACAAGTAGGAACAGATCACCCTATTGCAAGAGAGAGAGCTTTATGCGAAAACACGGGTGAGATTGCAGTCTACGATGGAAGATACGAAAGTGTTGGAGAGGATATGGTTACCAAAGTGGCTTCCCTTTCTGCTACCTGTTGTGTCAGTTAAATGGAACTATTTATAGCCATACATGCAAAAACTGTTACCGAAATGTTCATGCCACCTGTACGCATGCCGGAAAATACGATCGAGATATGAAAATGGAAGGTAATGGGATATTTTGTGCACTCTCTTCTTCGATATTGAGAGAGCTGTCTTTGGTAAAATTGTACCTAAATCTTTAAACACAGGCAAAAAAATTTAAATGAATCTGAGAAAAAGTTTTCTCCTGCATATTTTTGGGGCCATCATCCGAATTCCAAGGCAAGGAACGGGTTTGAGTCAAGCAATCTGTTAGCAGCAGTTATGAGAGTGACAGATGACACATTTTACGGACTTGGAACTATTTTGAGCAAGTTTTATATCAGATCACACTATACTCATTTTTTGTACACGAATATGTCCAAAGGACTTACTCATTGAAAAAGTTCCTGACCACGAAATACTTCTTCGATCAGCTACTATCGCTCAACTCAGAGGATGCTGCCAATAATTAGAGAGGTATGTGTGCAAGACCAAGTGCCAAAATGTGAAGTACTCTTGTGGTAAAAAAGGAAATTAAGTGTCATTCAAAATGCAATTCTCATTTTCCTTGTTGCAAGAAGTAGTTCGATATTTGTCTTCTTCTATTGTTTTTTCGGCTATAAAGTCCTGCAATTTAATTTTGATTTCTTCTTTCATTTTTATATACTACTTTTCAGTAAAGGCTCTTTCATGATCTCTCTTTATGCTTTGCCAAAATAGTAAAGTGAAACCTCGTTTATTCGGACTAATTGGTATCATAGGCAAACCGGATAATCTGGGTAATATGGGTAATAAGAAAACAAAATCCTTAAGTAAGCAGACTTACCATTTGTTACGATTAAAAACTCAGTTTTGTAACAAAATTACATAGTATTGTTTACAGCACATTAAAAAATATAAATAACTTTGCACATGATTTTTAAACAAAGAAATGGTAAGTCTAGTAAAGCTTTCGTCAACTCAACAAAAAGCATTTTATTACCGTAATTTATTGCACATTCTATGCAGGAACTGTGCATTGAATCAGACTATAATGGGAATATTTAGCATACTTGTAGTTACGTTGTTGCTATCATAGTTAAAAATTATTATCTAATGTGAAAATTAAATAAAAATAAATCTGATTCGGATTATCTGAAGATCCAGATTAACTAGGGCCGGATAAAAGAGGATTTACTGTACTTGTCAATACATACAATTCCTTGATATTACATATAATGCCTAGGCAAATCATTAGCAATCAATCCTGTAAATTGTTTTTAGGTTATTCACCCATACTGTATACCTTATCGGTAACGAACTAATTTAAATAAAAATTATTATCTAATGTGAAAATTAAATAAAAATAAATCTGATTCGGATTATCTGAAGATCTAGATTAACTAGGGCCGGATAAAAGAGGATTTACTGTACTTGTCAATACATACAATTCCTTGATATTAAATATAATGCCTAGGCAAATCATTAGCAATCAATCCTGTAAATTGTTTTTAGGTTATTCACCCATACTGTATACCTTATCGGTAACGAACTAATTTAAATATAAATCGGATTCTAAGGCATATTTTTTCTTTTTACCGAATTGAAAAAAAACCCAGTTCATGACAAATTTTGAATCGAAGTTTAAGGGGGTCAGAGATTATTTGGACTTTATCAACTGAATTAGACTGCCCATTTAATTGTTGAATGTCTCCTATTCTCTTAAAAATAAAAAGGTTTTCCCACAATAGCTATGACATGTACTTTAGGGTTATTTGGAAATTTTCACTATTAATTATTAAAGGCAAGTAATTTTTATTATTAATTTATTTATACACACAGGAGAAGAAAAACATGGTGAATAAAAAATGAAGAAGGATACATTCTTTCAGTTAAATGACATAAGTAAATAGTTTGAAGGTGGACAGATAATCTTGAAGTAATGTCTCTGGATGTGATGTTTCAAAACTACATTTTCTCCCTGTTCCAACATGAAGGCGGAGAATATTAAACTAGAAGTCACCAGACGTGAAAAGAAAAGCATCGGGGAATGAAATATTTGTGAGAAGGAGACGTTCTTTCAACAAGATTACAAGAGCAAGTTCTCAGAATGACCGTAAAAATATCGCTTCGTGCGATACTCCGAAACGATCACGGATGGGTGGGTGGTGATTTTTCTAGGGTCGGCCCCAAAGGGAAATCTATAGACTCCGGAAGAAAAAGGTTTGAGAGCAAAAGACGTTCCTCGGAAATGATGATAAGTAAATAGCTAAAAGGGAAAGATGGAATCAAAATAAAATGGGAATAAAGATGTCTGTTTTGGGGAAGTAACCTTTGGATTTATGTTATCTCCTGTTGCAGAGGCTTTTTTGTTGTGGATTCCTTGAATTTCCAGACAGTGTATAACCATTCGTGTTGGCAGTTGTATCGTACTTACACGACTGTTCTCTTGTGTAAAATAATATTAACAAACATTACAAAGGTATTTTAACCAAGCAGACGGCTAAAACCTAAATTATTGCAGTTTTGAAGTATAAAGATCTTAAAAATGCTAGATGTAACGCTCCGTATAAATGAACTTAATGGTGTTATCCAATTCAAAATAAATGATATTTTATTTATGTTTAAAAATGAAAACATTTTACACAGGAAAGAAAAATAAACAACCGTAAATATCTAGAAACCTTAGCTTTGTATTCGAGAAATTGTTTAATGTATCTACCTGGTGGTGGGTACATTAAAGAATTGATTTAATTTTTAGTTAAATGGTCCTTAAGTACACTTTAGATAAGCACACCTTTATATCAATATTATGTTTAGTTAAATCAATGACTACTTTCATTCTGTTTAATTTTCTTGCATAATATTTTAAGGGGTAAACTGCAATCAGAATTTCAATGTTACTAACTTACATAATGCAAGGAAGTCAATTATACTCTGACACTTCAATTTTCAAAGATATCTTCTAATGGAAGATATTTAGCTGAAGTTTAGGGACTCAAAAATTACAACGCATTCTTACAGAGAAATAAGATGAAACTTACTCGATATTTTTTGTTTTGTCAAACATTGTAGCATAAAATTTTATATTTATCTGATTTATTATTTATATAAAGAAACATAATACTATATTGAATATTGTGTGGCCAACAATACTTTGTTTAAAAAGAACCCTTTTAAGAATTTTCATTGGTTTTTAGTTGTAAATTTTGGATACATAAATTACAACATTTACTTACAAATTAAATAAATTAAATTTCATTAAGTATTTTAGATCCTATATTATTGAGACATATCATTTTAAACTGACACTAATAAAACAACAAAAACGGAAAGAAAGAAATTATTCTAAACAAAACGTATATATATATATATATATATATATATATATATAAGTGGGAGAGAGAGAGGGGGGGATTAAAAATGAATCTTATATATCATTTTTATACCTGACAATTCTTTTTCAAATATTTTCTGTTGCTAACCTTTCTGTTGATTACCTTTTTACAAATAATTCCTAAGTCAGTATTAATGTAAGCTCCCCGCCCCCTTCACACACACATGCATAATCTTGTCAATCCACATTTGTTTCGAATGTAGGATGCATTCATATTCTCTTAGAAATTTGAAATTCATTATTCACATTGGTATCCATCATCTCGCCGTGCATAACACGGTTCCATTCTTCGTTTTTTTCCCCTATTACATATATCTCTTAAAACCACGTTCTTTAATACATTTTCATACGCTTGTTTTGTAAACATTTTTTCATAAAACTATCGCATTTTATCTTTTGCACGTCCCATAGCTCTGCTTAAGATGGATAACTGTTGCCTGAGAGCGAGGGCCATTAATTATTCATGAGCTGGAAAAAAAAAGAAAAAGAAAATATTTAAGAAACTTTGATGCGGTGAAAAACAGTGAGTTGATAAGATAACGGGATAAAAATATCTAAGATGGGTTTGGATATGCCATAATCTAACATATTTTATATAAATGTATTAGTATTAAAACTGAACAGGAGATAGAAAATTTACATAACTTTGAATAGTACTTTTAAATTAATATATTGAAACCTGTATAGATACCTTTGTAAATCCATTAGTATGTGTTTGACATATAGATACTTGGTTAAAATTAATCACATATATTTCAATGAAAAATACTGGAGTGTTTTATTAACGTCTCGCTTACCAAGCAATCCACAAATTGCTATTGGTTTCCCTTGTTCTCTTGATCTTACTTGCCATAATATATATATATATATATATATATATATATATATATATATATATATATATATATATATATATATATATATATATATATATATATATATATATATATATATATATGTGTGTGTGTGTGTGTGTGTGTGTGTGTGTGAGTGTGTGTGTGTGTGTGTGTGTGTGTGTATGTGTATGGCCGGTAAAATCCCGAAGTGGATAACTCCCGAAGTAGTTATTAGACGCCGATACGTAGAAGTAGGGGATTATTTTTCATTTTACGTTGGATTATTCAAAGAAGTGAAATCTGGTTAAGAGTATCTTTCAAAAACATCAAAACCAAATTTCTCTCAAAAACATCAAAACCGAATCGTCATGAGAGATTCCCCAAATTCCCTTTGAATCGCCTGACTGATATGACAGAAAATAGAACTCAATAGACGCCCTGACATATATATATATATTTATATATATATATATATATATATATATATATATATGTCAGGGCATCAATATATATATATATATATATATATATATGTGTGTATATATATATATATATATATATATATATATATATATATATATATATATATATATATATATATATATATATATATATATATATATATATATATATATATATATATATATTTCAGGACATTGATGAACTTGTGGCTACTAACCCTGCATATTTTGATAAAAAAATATTATAAAATAAAGGGAGTTTTGTTAGGAAAGAGGCTGCAAGTTGGTATTTTATTATTTTATTTCTCTAAATAGTTCCCGTGATGCTAATTTTGCGACTGCCATATTTCGCAAATCTTGTACTTCCTTGATCCAGTGATGTGAAAGGAAGCGATCGTGTAATGCTAAAGAAAAACGCAGAACAAGGAGTAAACTATTCATGAGAGGAAGCAGGGAATGAAAGAGAGGATAAACTGTTCGGTTACCAGTCAGGACCTCTATGGCAACGAATCTTCATAAAACATCCCCGTGTATTCTCTACAGCAGTGATTCTCAAGCTTTTTTTCGCCACGTACAGTTTTAATAATTTTAAAAATTTGGCGGCACACTAACAATACGATAAATGTAAAAGAATTTTACTTGTATAATTGATTGATGTACCTATAATATATTTTGTAAAAATTATATACTAAATAATTAGCAGTGCATCACACTTCAAGAATCTCGCGGAACACTAAAATGCCGTGGCACAATGGTTGAGAATCACTGCTCTACAGCACTGGTTCTAAACCTGCCGCCCCTCCCCTTCCGATGAAGTGTGAGGAATAATCATGAAGGGGGCGGATGTTTAGCAAAAAATGTTTAAAATGTATTATAGTATGATACATTTTACACATACTTACGATTTTAAGCTTGGGGATGGGGGGTTAGGATCTGAAGGTCATCCAGGAGGGGATATACATAAAAAGGTTCAGAATCACTGCTCTAGTGTATAATTTGTAGTAGAATCAAGATTTAGTTGTAAGGTTAGAGTCATGGATTACAAAGTTGTTATTCGACGCCGATGCGTAGAAGTAGGGGATTATGCATTTTACTTTGGATTATTCAAATAAGTGAAACCTGGTTAAGAGTATCCAATAATTTAAGTGACATTTGATATATTTTTCATCCCTCTTCAAACTGTGTAGGATTATTTAGTTGCATGTTTTAGTATGTTAGTCAACGGATCACGGCAAAACTACGATTATTGTCTTCTTCAATTAGGCTATAAGATTTGGATATCTTTACTAGGCGTAAAACGAATAATATTATGAAATGAGAAATTGAGAATTATACAATCACAGTTTTATGTGATATATATATATTTTACATTACTGTATGTTTATATCAAAGAAAATATCATTGTTTATTTTTTGAGTCATTTAGTAAACTCTTCCCTATCTAGAAATTTACATGTGGAATAATGTGTAGTAACTTTTAATAAAAAGATTGAAAATATGAATAAAAAAAATATTTTACTATTCTGAAATATTTGTAATTAATTTTTATGATTCACATTTTTGTAATACTTTTTTTTTAAATTTATTCCGTTTTAATTATAGTCAAATGTATTTATTTTCTTAAATTTAAAAATTTTTAATTTTAAAAATCCTTCCATCTTTGCATCCTTCGTGATTATTTTATTAAAAGTCTCTCTTTTCTGGCATAGAATTAACAAAATAACGCAATTACGATTTAAGAGGTAGGAGAAAATTCTTGCCTCATTTTAAATATTTTTGCAGGACTAATTATAGAGAAAGCGCGATGTTCATTTGCAATTCTTTAATTTACTGAATTGCAAGGCGCATTTCTCTTATCCCGCCTTTTCCTTTGAAACATTTTCAAAATCTTACAAAGGTTTCTTTAAGTAAAAGCATTTGACTTATTGAATAACAGTGGGAGAGTGCTTCAAAAATTTCTTTAAATCTTTCTTTACTCTTACATACAGACAACTAATAATAAATTATTCAGAATTTGCCAAATGAAGTTTCCTTTCTTGCATTGAACTCAAGATGTAAGATTTTCACATTGTATTGGTGATATTGCGTTCATCTTACTAAGCGTCTGTGATGGCATTTACAAAAATTGGGTAATATTAGAACCATATACGAGCAAACTAAAAAACAGACCTGAAACTTCTTTATTTTTAAACAACATGCTTATAAATTGGGATATTTGGTTGCCTGCAACCAACATGCGAACTTAAAGAATGAACTTTGTTTATATAAGATAAGGTAAAACGAATACATAGATTTCAAAAACATAATTATTTATTAAGGAGGGAATCTGCACATTATATACGCTTAGCTCCATTATTAATAAAAATCCATAATCATTTTCAATATATTTACTTTTATTATTATGCACATTTCAAGGATGTGAGGCGGATAACTAAATGAAATTGTTGCCATTGTTCGAAGAAGAAAAAAACATCCCGGAAAGAAAGCGAAATTTATAGATTCTGTCAGGTTCAATAAAGAAAGTAAGTCATCATATAGTAAGATAGTTTTGTAGCAGTGCTAATATTTTACTTGAACTTTGAAACGTATATCGATTTTATTTGTAAAAAGAAGTTCAAATGTAGAACAAGTTACCTAGTTGCAGATAATCCATTGCGGTGGCTAACGAGAATGACTAATTCTAGTAACCGGTTTTAGATAATTTTCAGCGTGTTGTAATATATTTTAGCTTACGGTTCCCATGCTTCCGATTCCCTCTTTAGAGCAGGAAATTTCATACCCCCTTTGTAAGAATGGGCATTGAGGGGGTTATGTATATATATATATATATATATATATATATATATATATATATATATATATATATATATATATATATATATATATATATGTGTGTGTGTGTGTGTGTGTATGTATATGTATATATGTACGAGTATATGTATACATGTATATAAACACTCATGACCATAAATTAAGGATAATACCAGCTCCGGGAAATAAAGGTTCAGGAACAAAACAAACGTGACTTATTCATAAAGCCCATTTATTAAACAATAGATGAAGAACAAAAATGATGGTGTATGTATGATACCATTCATAAAAACTACGATTTTTGCTCCCTGGAGCAATTGTAAAAAATATCTCCTCTACAAAAACTTAATATTACATGGTTGGTATGGCCGCCCAGTGCCATAACCGAACAGTTATGACACACAGGACGCATGTGGATGATTTTTTACTTGGTAGAATTATCGGTCGCCTGGAATGTGGGCGTTCTCAGATGGAAGTATCCGAGGAACTTGGAGTGACAAAAAGTGACATCTCTAGGTTTTGGCAACGATTCCAAGATGATGGAATTGTCAGTAGACGTTACAGTACAGGTCGCCCCCGAGTTACAACGCCGAATGAAGACCGGTATTTAGCAGCAACTCCCAAAAGAAGTAGACTGAGCACAGCATTCGACATGTGTCGTCAGCTATCTGCAGCCACGGGTACCACAGTTTCAAGGCAAACCATGTACAGACGTTTGGGAAATATTGGTCTATATGCTCGCAGGCCTGTCAAATGTGTTCCGCTCACAGCAACTCACTGTCGGCAGCGATCAGCTTGGAGTAGAGAACATGCAATGTGGTCATAGTCACAGTGGGATTGTGTGATGTTTTTCGACAAGTCCAGGTTTAGCTTGCGGTCTGATTCACGTCGGACTTTCCTATGTAGAACGCCATGTACCTGTTACCACCAAGACAACATCATTGAACGACACCATTACGGTGGTGCAGGATAGTTCGTTTGGGGTGGAATTATACTGGGCTCCAGAAAAGATCTGCATGTTCAAATCAGAACCAGGAACATTCACATTTATCGAGACATCATTCTTGAACAACATGTACGTTTGTTTAGATGTGCCATGGGCGCAGAATTTGTGTTTATGGATGACAACGCCCGTCCTCACCGAGCAAACATCGTAAACGAATGCCTTCAATCTGAGGATATCACCCGTATGGAATGGCCAGCATTCTCATTTGACTTGAATCCGACAAATAGTATGTGTGGGACATGCTTGGCCGACGAGTTGCAGCCCGTCAACCACCTCCTACATGTGTACCGGAACTTGGGAGAGCATTGCTTGCTGAGTGGAGAAATCTTCCCCAAGATCAGCTAGATAATTTGATACGCAGCATGCCTAGGCGTTGTACGGACTATTTATTTTAAATTAGTGTTTCACTTCTTCC
Organism: Dolomedes plantarius; assembly: GCA_907164885.2. NCBI lineage: Eukaryota > Metazoa > Arthropoda > Arachnida > Araneae > Dolomedidae > Dolomedes > Dolomedes plantarius. Next base: position 78,758,099 of record OU015500.1, on the reverse strand, counting down.
TCTTTGAATTGGGCATGTTCAACCCGTAAATTATCATTTTAGCATAATGGTAACTTCAATTACCCATCATTCACCTCCCACCAGTGTGAAGACCACAGAAGCTAGACAGAGGAAAGGAGGTCATGTTTTAAAGAATGGTTTTCCGAAAATAGAATTTTCCTTCCAACCGACTTGATCCAGTTGTAAAGACCTTTGATTGAAGTTCAGAATTCATAGGCCCTATTCTAACAGTTGTCAGAGTAGCGTTTTATTATTAGTGAACCACTAGGGAAAAAAATGCTCTAGAGAAAAAAGTTTTGTTATAAGTTTGGACAATACTATGCAAAAGAGAAAGTGGGGGAGAATGCATGGGATGGTATTTAGCAGGTGAATTACCCTTACATGTCTGCAAGTAGAGAGGTCAATACGCTAGAATCGAGGTCCACTGGTCGTAGGTTCGATTTCTGTTTCTTTTAGGCTGTCCTTACAAAGTATATACATAATGCTACTTTATTGATGATTCACATCGAAAAACACAGTATCCTTGGATAAATTAGGTTTTGCAATCACATATATGCAGTTTTCGAAGTTTGCATACTACGCATAACTACTGCCATTTGAATAAATAATTCGCGATAAGTCAGCCTTTTAAATATACATAATATTGTTACTTTTTTAAGTCTGTATATTTCCAAGATGTACCTCTAGGATGATCTGATAACTATCAGAAGCGCTTAATCCTTGTAATTTTGCACCAACTTGTAGAATTACACATAGAGATTATTGTTCATTTCATGCTTCATTTTATAAAAATTATTGTAAACCGACGATAAATACTCTTCGTATTAGTTTCGAACTTTTTTATCAATGCGGAGACACTTGTCGTGAAGACAGTAGTTTCGAGGTAATCAGGACAGTTCTTGTTTAGGCTGGAAATCATTAGGTGTGTTACAAGTTAATGAATTTGATGATCAATAAATTTGTTAAGTTAGTAAGTCGGGTTATATCAGATATTTTCAACTACTTGGTTAAAACCCTTTGAGGGGTGCCGTTTGCACAGTTGAAACGCCTAAATCTATTCTTTTTTTCACTTGCATTCAGTGTATTACAGTGAAATGAGTAGAAAATGGTTAGTACTGCCATCTGTTATCAGTTTAAAGGAGTAAAAACATTTTGAAACCTGTTATTGGAAAATTTTTCAAGATTCTTTAGGTTAAAAAAATCGGGCAAAACAATTTGCACCGTGCAAAAGGTGGAGATTCTTGCCCCTGAAAGGGTTAAGGGAAAAGTGACCTAGGTTCGGATATTCTATTAGGCAAGTGCTCATTTTCATCATGTAGCATATTTGATTCGAAAAAATGTTTAATTATCAATTGCATTTCTTCCTTGAGACTATTGTTAATTTTCTTTATTCCTTATATTTGTGATAATAATTTAATTAAATTTCGCCGTATGATATTTTCAGTGATACAGTGATTACCGCCAGATAAACTGAACAGGAAGTGAAACTTCCGTGTGGTCACCTGAGTATTGGAACTTACCAGAAATTAATCTAAAGAATAGAGGTTGTAAAGGTTGAAAAATAGAATCGAGAAGTAAGAATTACGAAACAGTAGGAAGAAGTACGCGAAAAATTTTCAAATCATAATATGTGGGAAAATGGCTTAAAGAGAAATTCCTGTATCAGAAAATATATTTTTTTCGCGCTAGTAGTAAAAATAATGTAGACACGTCAATGACTAAAATTGAGGAACTTCTTAAAATTGCAAGGTTTTTCCACGAAATGTAATTCATATTTAGTATACAAAAGAATTTTCAGGTTCGGAAATTTAATTTTGTGACCAAATTTCCAGTGGATTTTAGCAATCATATATTTAGACTTTTCTTAATTTTCAACATAAAGTGATCACTGCTTTATGCATTTAATTGGTCCAACATGCAAGTTTCTTGATGTGACTCGAATTATATACAGCGCAGCAAATTATTGAAGGTAAATTGCAGATGTCTTTCAATGGAACAATTGATTTTATTTATTATTGTAATCCTTTTTAGAGGTTTAAATTAAAAATAGTTGAAGTAAAAAAATTTCAGCATTAAGGAGAGTCATGGTTTCCTTAAAAGTGTCCTCCAAATTAAATATATTAGTTATGCAACTTCTTAGCAAAAATATACGTGTAATATTTCTAAAAAGTATTCTTACGTCATAAATATTTTGAAAATATAGGATGGATCAGAAAAAACTTCCCAAATTATGTCTGGAAAATATTTTCTCAGCAATTCAACTCTATTGGAATTCACATTTTGGGTTTTAGTATTTCATAAACCCCCATACTCGTAATTTCAACATATATTTTATGTCTGCCTCATGATAGCCATCTTTGGATCGATATTATGGAAATAGTTTATAAGAAGTTTGTATTAAGCGTTGGCTAGGCTATATTTGCAAAATTATATCTAATTTATTCAAAGAAGTAAAAGATAATCAATATTTTTTTAAAAACTTTTACAAGAAAAAGTACAATAATAGATTGAACTACTTTTCAACATTTCCACCTAATTATGTGAACTATATACAGTGCTAAACCACATTAATATTCAAAACAGAAGTAAGAGAAATAAATATAAATTAAATTAAATATCTTTTATTGTTTGATTTTATCGTCATCTTTTGTATTTATTCCTTTTTTTAGCATCATAGGATTATAGAACAATATACTATACTCATATATACGTCTGTAGAAAATACTAATTAAATGATGTAGTAGATATAATGTCACAACTGAGCCTAAAAAAGTCGCAAATCATTTTTCTTTAAAACATAACAATGGTCAAGAAAAAAATACATAGATTTTTGAAAAGAAATTGAATTTATAAGTGAATATTTTTTCGTCCAGAATTTTGCATTTTTTCTGTTTAAGTACGACACAAGTCATTAAGTTTTTGTGAAAGCCTTTTTTCATTATTCATAAACTATTTATACAGACGAAAAAAATATTCCCTTCTAACTCTAATCCGTCAGTTTTCTAAGAAGTAATTTCATCATCAAAGAAATATACATTAGCGACCAGAAACGCAAATTTCTTGATTTTGCATGCCTTTTTTCTAGATTTATTTCATTTATAATTTTATTTCTAACCAGTGATGTAATTTTGCTCTTTCTTCAAAATTATACTTTATACTTTATTTAACATTATATAATCCCTTTTGATAATTTACCTCTTTTTAATATCTTACGCTAAGAGAGGAAATTATTATGCATTTCTGGTATGTACATGTAAATATTCCTTTCTTTTACTGAATATAAACTGAAATATTTCTAACGATTGTTTTCACTCAATAGTTCAAAAAGTCTATACATTGTTCTAAGTTGTAAAACTTCAAGACTAACTTCTTGTCTAGCAATATTCATTAATTTTAATTTATGGCTGTAACTACAAATTTTATCAAATATAATTGATATGCGCAATGTAAGTGTACATATTTTTTTTAGCAATTTAACAGTTTTAATTTTCTATTTTATACCTAGAGCGTTGAATGTAATATATAAAGAAATATGAACTATGATTTTGTAGGCAGTAATTAATGTCAGATTGACAGTAATTAAAAAAATTAACAAAGTATCATCATCCCATTCAATTACTATCTTGTGTTGGTAAATTCAATAGATAGCAAAACTTCATCAAAGTATATATATATATATATATATATATATATATATATATATATAAGAACGTGTGTATGCATATATGTATTTGTCATAAGGCTTTTCTAATATTGCTATATTGCTTTTTGCTTATTGCCTTATTGGCAAGTATATAATTCATATGAGCTTTAATTACAGGAATTCTGGCTTAAACACTTTTGGGATTTTCTTTTATTACCAAGTTTTCAAACTGACATTCTATCATGTAATTTATAATATCTTATTTAGTTGTATACCAGTATCGAGTAAAAAATACTCTATGAGTCTATTGCATTGCCTTTGTAATTCTAAACTTACAACAAAATCCTTTGAAGGCACAAAGTATTTAAAAACTTAAGCAATAGTAGCATTATTAAACAATGTTAGTGATGTATTTTTTTTATAATGCTTGTTTTCAAGAAAATTGTTTGTTTGTTTAGAAAAAAAAATTAATTGGATTTGTAAAAAAGAAAAAAGAAAAAAAAAAGAGGGATTAGTATACGACAAATTTTTACAACTTAGTAATTACATATTTCTAGTTCAAATATTATCATTTCTAAGCTCTCTAAAAAATTGTTGCGGGGATAAAGAATGGTGACATTTTTCTTTTAGTTTGCAGCCATTAATCAAACACTTTAAGGACATTAAGTAGAAGTATTTTGTTTCGAGTGCAAGATATTTGTATTAAAAATGCATGACTCTCACAGATGTAATAACTCTGCAAACATTCGTAATTAATTCCGTCATACTGGTGAAAATATACACTATTTTAAATAGTGTCGTAGAGAGACACAATAATTAACATTACTTGAATTGGAAGCTGAAAAATCTTTTTCTTCAACATTTCATTAAGACCCTACATTTAACAAAAACTCTTTTAATATTTCATATTAATTGAAATTGTTTAATTAAATTGCAATTTTAAGGAAGATTGTTTGAATAAAATCATTTAATTTAATTTCTTTTCTTGAGCCCTTGAAATGTTTGATAAAATATTTTCTATTATAACTTAATTCTATCCTCTCAAATTAAATCCAATTAAAGAAAGGGACTATTATTATCCTATAAAGATAATATTAGTATTGTATAAGTTATTACTTAATGTCAACTTAATTTCTATAACAACCATGTATTAGACATAAATATGAAATCTTTTAGGTACGGTGTTTTCACCTTCAAACAATCTCTATTTTTCTGTATAGGAAAAGCAGCATATGAAAAGCAGTTTACCCATTTCTCAATACTAATTTGCTTTTTAGTTACAGTCGTATTATCTTTAAAGAACTATGAATGTTTTGATGCTTTATTTATTTATTCTATACCATTAAGGAAAAAGATTACTTTGTCACACAAAATCATTGAGTGCTGATGCAATTTATAAAGATGTCTCTATCAAATAATTATATCAGAAATATAAAGCAATTTTGCTTCTCACATTACTTTTGTTAGTTATTCAGACTACATAAGAGTTAATAGACATAATTGAGTATAAATAGAATATAAATAAGTCAAAATTTGGTGTAAAAAATACTCGCAAACGTGACTAGACTCTTTCAGATAAATCAAACAAAAATATTTATTAATATTTTTCAAACAATTTGTTGGGTTTCCATACCTTTTAAAAGTTTTCAGAAAGGATTCAACAAGCTTTTTCGTTTTTTCTCTCTCGTTCCGTTTCGTTGTATTCAAATATTCAATTTTCTGCTTATAGATGTATTATGTTACAAAAATTTAGATATTCCAGATTTTGTTTAATATGTTCCTTATTATTTACGTCTGGAGACTTTCGCGATATTATACATCAGAATTACACGCTGAAAAACGGATTATTTTTATCTTTTTGATAGAATTTTAAATGACTTATTATCCTACGATTTTCCAACGATTTTTAATTATTTTTATGATAAAATTCTAGTGTTCATCCTTTGCATTACAAAAAAAAAAAACATTAACACTGCAATGTATGTATGCCCTCAAACTATAATATCCTTTCTTTTAATCTTTAGACACATTTTCTTGTCTGTTTTCCGAGGCTTAGCCATAAATGATGCAGTAGTAACACTTGTCATTTTACCGGTCCATTAGTCTTCTTAACTCCATCAGCAAAATTTCTGAAAAATTTATTGCTAGATTCATTAATGAACACCTTGAAAATAATCATATCCTCATCCCTTACCAATTTGGTTTTAGAAAATCCCTTTCTGCCCCTCATCAAGTCTACCGCCTCACCGAACACTTAACTAAAGGAAGAAAAATAAACAATCCACTGCTGCCCTGTTCCTTGATGTTGCACTTGCTTTCGATAAAGTTTGGATTGACGGCTTAATTCATAAACTTATTAATTATATCTTTCCTCCTCAAATCATCAAAATTTTAATTTCTTACCTCAACAATCGCACCTTCCAGGTCAAAATTAACGGTCAACTTTCTGAAAAATTCCAAATTCATAGTGGTTTACCACAAGGCAAGACTATGAATTTGGAAGATTCAGGTAGATTAAAAGGGTTCTGGCACAAATTCTTTTTAACATTTTTGTAAACGATATTCCCCAACATACTAATGTTAATCTATGTTATCTTCGCTGATGACACAGCCCTGTACTCCACTCGCAAAAATTTTAAATATGCCGTTAAAAATGTTAATAAACACATGACCACCATTCAACACTGGCTCGACAAATGGGTAGTGCAGTTAGACCAATCATCCTATGGTCCTATGGCTTTTGTCATTTGCGGAAAATTTATCCTAATCATACCTTTTTCAATATTTTGTGCCCTAATTCTGTTATTTATAGACTCTCGGAGATCTGACCTTTTCTCGAAAGAGTTCATTCAGGCCAAATAGTGTCCTATAGAGCATCATTATTTTGTTGAGACATAGCTATGCTTCTTCGTCTAAAATAATCTGGTGTACTACAGTATCTGCAGCAAAATACAGTAACTGACAATAAGTTGTGTCACTTCCATTAGCACTTTTAGTAGATTTACTGAACCATCTGATGTCTTAAGATTCCATTATTTCAATATTTTAGAATGAGTGAAAATGAAATATATACATATATGTTTTTATACATTACAAAAGATCATGTAACAGTGATAATATCTTATCTGTATTATACAGCCAGTAATATTATCATAATCGAATATGATATGCGTAAGAGATAAGATATAGGATAACACCTAATATCCTTGTATAGGATATTTAATGGAAGGGATTTGTAAAGTATTCGCATAATTCTGTTATTCCCTGGTTACTTTTGTTATCCTTTACCTAAAGTTAAAATAATTCTTCGAGATTCCAAAGTTCAAGAATCTCCTGCATTTAACTTTATATTTTCAAATGATGTCCATTATTGACGGATATTATTTTCATTTATATTCTGAAATTCCGATTAATAATAACCCCAGTTATTTGGTTTTATACATTATATATAAAATTCAGTGATTAATGCTTCTATCTATGTAACTTAACCATCAATAAAAAGGGAGCTCAAAGTTTTAAAATTTTGTAGATCATTTCGATGTATTATCGTATAGTGTAGCCAAGTACTTGTTAACTAATATTTTGCATGCCAAGCACTAGTATCTTTTGTATGTACATTATATTGATATGTGAAGAAGAGTATCAATGGGTTCCATAAACACTAAAGCATACAACTATATAAAATTTTACACGTGTACTTATCTAATTTTATGAATTTATACACTACAATATTTTCTTAAATTTGTAAAAATGGCAGACATACATCTTTTATCATTTATTACAAAGTTTTTTAAACTAGCATTTTTTTATAAATATCGGTATATTTGTTAAATCAGCCTATTCCAATATATTTTATGTAATATTTTTAATGCTTCTGAAAATAAATCAAGCAATATGAAACTAGCTAAGTCTAACAGAAATGAAGTTAGAAATTTAGCTGTTTTGAAAGTGGAAAGAAATATATCTATAAATATATATATATTAAAATCTAACTTTTAAAGGGAAGGCATTAAACCCAAATCCTCTTAACAAAATATCTTATTAGATGTTTAAAACCTGTCAAAAGGTTCTGTTGAAATCGGATATTGCCCCGTTTTCGAGAGAAAGTTTTAAGAGTAATGCCTCACGCCGAAAGATTTATGTTTGACTTTGGTTTCGTTTTTTTGCTGATTTTTCCTTTTTTATATAGATAATATTTTATGTTTTATATGACGTACAACATTTAACACACGATGCACACTTTTTTATACCACTGATTTACGGGATGGATGACATGTGTAGTGACATACAGACTCACTCTCACATGGTCACTTGTTCATGTACGACATGTGATTTCATGAATATTTTTATCTTTATATATATTCGATGGTCACAATTTTTTTTTTCTCAAAATTGACAATCTCTTATATTTTGCAAGATGATTGATAGTTATATTTTGTACAGTTCTCTATATTTATGAATTTGTATTGTCTAATTAAAGAGTTGCGTTAGCTAAATTCCACGTAAATTTTTATCTTAACTATCTTTAGATGCAATCATATATATATATATATATATATAAAAGTAGAGAGAGAGGGGTGAATTTGTAAAGCTTGTTAACATATTGAATATAGATAGAAACGTACTTTATAAATAAATTCAACACTAATTTATCATGTTGTTGAAAGAGCACAAGGCATGTGACATTGAAAATAATATTTTATTTTTAAAAGATTCCGAAAATATATTTTTTACGATTGAATAGATTTAATTCGGATATTTTGATATGCTTTATTTTTATACAGCATTAGTAGATCTCAATATGTTAAAATGTGATCTTTTACTTAAGTGCGTCTTCATGTAACATAAATGTTGGGAAATATTTGTCAGTACTGTTAAAGTGCGAACTAGGTTTAAAGTATGACATATAAAATTTTTGGATAGTTTTAGTAACATATAGACTGTATTTCCAAAATGATTAGTATAGGTATTGAAAAGGTATCGCAGTTATATATGGATAAAAAAATTTAGATTAAACGTACTGTCGGGTTTGATATCGTGGCTATTATACGCTAAATACTAAAGTGAAAGCTTATAAGACTCTACATTAAAAATATACTGGTACTTTGATTATTACATTAAATATAAATCTTTAAAATGTTTCACTTAAAGAATCCTACTTACGAATTACCTACTTATAAATACATTTTTAGGCAACATATGTGTTCAAACTCTTTTATTTCAAGTTATTAAAAACTATTCTCGTGAAAATATCACCTATTTACTCTAAGCATGGCAGAAAATTTTTAACAAAAATCACTACTTCATGGATGAAAATGTCTATAAGGTCGTTGTTTGTTTGTTTTTTTGCAAAAAATTTTTCCACTCCGCACATCATGGATTGAAACCTACCGTTACTTTTTTGATGACATTTTACAAAAAGAATATAATACCTTAGTATTATTTTGAATTCCTTGTTATATTTTTCTTACGTAATTCTTAATTTGTATGAGGTTTATGGTAAAATATATCCAAAAGACGTGTTTTAATATTGATTTTAATCTAAAATTGAAAAATAATTACTAAAAATTTTGCTAAAACTAGAAAATGTTGGCAAAAAATATTGCTCTTTTAATGAACTTGTGTTTACCATCATTTTTCTCCAAAGATTAAAACTATCACTCAGCCCATCATAGCTAGAAAACCGCTTCTTCCTTTTTGATGAAATTGTACCATAAAGTATACACTTAGTGGTAAATTTACTATGACCACCTACACAGTGCATCATTGGGCCACCTTTTCTCTCACAATACTGCTGCGATTTTGTTTGGCAAGGACTGTACGAGATGTCATGGGTGCCTTGAGGAGTCTAAGACCATATTCATGCACTTTCCAGTTCTCTACGATATATTTCTGGATCCAGCGGCCTGATGAACCCTTTCGATCTCATTCCACACTGATTGGATTTCTGGTGATTGAGGATGGCAACTGCGAAAGGTCAAGTCTCCCTCACGTCCTTCAAGTCATCTGTGTACAATGTGAGCTTTATGACACTTAGCTTTGTCCTGAAATGAGTATTCATCTCCAGTGTAGAAAACCATTAATATGACTGGATGTGCGGGGTCATTGACGATTTTTAAATACATTTTGCCATTGAAACATTCTTCCACGTGAGTTACAGGGTCCAAACAATGCCAAGAAATTGTCCCTCAAACTATAACATTTCCTCAGCTATCAAGCGTTATGGCATCGCACCTAAGGTTCATGCTTTCGTGCTGAAGCCGTGTTGCCCCTTTGTTGGACTAGTGAGTTCTGGAAATTCTCCTTTAGCTCGAGTATCCATTAGGGCAAGGTTTTCCAACGGGGTCCAGGTGGACTCCTTGGGGGTCGATGGAAGTTTAAAAAGGGTCTATATTATTCCAGGGAGTCGATGATAAATTTTTTTGCTTTAAAATTTAATTTAATTTTTTAGGAATGTAATTATTACATAATAATATCCATTTTAATATGTATAAATATATATATATATTTTCGTTATGTTATTTATTATTACTATACGATAATAAGAAATGTCAGGCCAAACAATAAAAATATTGTATTAATGCATCAAGCACAACCACCGCATTAATTGAAATCAAACTTTTGTGCAATTACAATCGGTGTTTCTGAAATCTTGTTTATATTTGTGAAATTAAAAATCAAAATAGTACAAAGATAGTCAAACATAAACCTAATGAACCACTTTTTCTAATTTTTTTGTTCATATTCTTAGTAAAATAGTTATGTCTAATTGTTTTATGTGCAATTATTCGTATTATAATTATGTTGTATGCTGTATATTATAGAGAAAAATGTGAGGGGGGTCCATGAAGTAACTCATTTTTTTATAAGGGGTCGACGTAGAAAAAACGTTGGAAACACCTACAGTAGGGGATAGCGACCATGTTCCTTACAGATACCCATTTTTTGTTACTCTCTTTGTAAACATGCTGCTCACAGACACTTCACAAGCGAAGCTATTTTGCTGATATTAGTGAACTCGGAAATAAAGGAGAAAACCTATTCGGTAAAAATATCATATATATATACATTGTAACTACTATTATTTATAATGTAATTATATCTATGTATTTAGAGTTCATATTCTACATTATTATAAATGATTATTAAAAGGAGAATGCATTAAATGTAACAATTTATTAACCTCAGAAACATTTAATCTTTCTTAAGTTTTTAATAAAAATGTAAATATCATAACTTGCATAACATGCGGAACACTACACATTAGTTTTGACTAAAACTAGTATAAATATTGATATACACTTTTTTTTACATTTCAAAGAAAGTTAAACTTATTTTATACGATAAAAACATTTTTACTGAGCGGTATGTACGAAGAAAAATAATTACGTATTTTAGCTAGCAAAAAAAACAAATAATAAATCTGTAACTAAAGCGTTGATTACTTAGCTTAAAACTTTATTTTCTTTAAAAGTAAAAGCAAAAAAGAATTTAAATAAAGAAAATGTTCGTTTGAAGCAATTTTAAAATGTAGGTTTGAAAATCCTCAGCTTGAAAGCAATCCTTTAAACTGAAAACAGGATTTAGAGGAAATTTGTTTTCAAACTTCACTCAGGACTTCGTTTTAGAAAAATCCATCAACATGCGGGAAATAATGCAAGTTGAAGGAACACTAAAAATAGTGTAGTAAGAGTTTTATTTTCTTATACTTTGTAACAAAGAAAAAAAAAACTTATCTATTTTACAGGGCGATGTCGGGAACTTTACAAGATGTAAGTGAAATATAATTGTGAAAATAATTTTTTTTTTGCTATGTAATTATTTAAAAGAATTTTATATATATATATATATATATATATATATATATATATATATATATATATATATATATATATAATTTCAATTAGCAGATTGTATATATCATTTTTTATCTTTACAAGTCTGATGTATTTGATCTGTTGATATTTTAGAGACAGGACCAGGTTTTAAAAGCTGGTGTCCTAGACACAATTATGAAGACCGAGTGCTAGGACTAAGGTTGAAAATCGGGTCTCCTTGGCAATAAAAACTTGGTTTAAAAACTCTAAGGCCATCCGCACACGGGTCGTCTCGTATTCGACTCGAACATGAAGCGAGATGTGGGTCTTGTATGAACTAAGCGAAGTCTACCCGCACACGGGTCGAATCGCACTCGAAGTGGTTTCGTTTCGAATTCGAATCCATATTTTTCTCAGAAGGTTGTCTTCAACGTGCAAAGTTCAAAATTTCTTGTTTTTATTTGTTTAAAATGAGCAGCTCCAGTATATGAGGAGGACATTTTTATGTTTTATTGGTACCGTAAGATAAAAAGGAGAAGGTTTCGGAGGAGAGTACAAGTACATCTGTACTTGGAACGGAATTTTCACCATCGGCTGCTTGTTGCGGCACATTAATTACAAGAAAGTGATGCAAATTTTTTTGCATTCTATAGAATGTGAAAAGAATGTCAATAAATTTTGAGTTCAGTATATTTTAATATTATAAAAATACAATTTTTTTTTGTTAATTATAAAATTATTTGAAATTTCGCTTTCAATCGGAGTTATAAATGCATATAATTTTTAAGATACAAAAGTTTGTTCTAAGCTCTTGTTTGTGTTGGTGAGATGGTGGGATTCAAGTAGCAATCACCACGACAAAGTCCAGGTTTTGACATTTTTTCATCAAAACTAAAAATATAATTTTTATGTTTACTGATTTGAAAAATTAAATATATTGAATTTCGCTCTGTGTATTGTATTCGATTATTATAATTTTTTTATGTATTTAATCAGAATAGATTTCATGAAATTGTAATAAGATTTTTTAATGAATGATTGTAATAAGTTTTTGTAATTAATAAAGAAATACTATAATGTAATACATTTTTTTAACTAAACTATGTAACATTAATAAAGTTCGTAAATAAATATATTACCTGTCAAGTTGACTTCTCGTGAAATTTCATTTCACGCTTTTTTCTGAGCATTTCTAGAAATTTCTGAGCATTTTCTAGAAAATTCACGGAGCGTGTGGTCATAAAGATCCGGGTGTTTTTCCTCTTTTCCTGCAAATTTAATGTTGAACACTTCCATTGATAATCGAAAATTCCGCACGTCACGCTCGTTTTTTCCCGTTCCAAACAGTTCGAGTGAAAAGAGACGAGTACGAATCGAGATCGATTCGACCTCGAGCCGATTGCCAATCGCCCCGTTAGTGGAGTCCCATTCAATTACACTGCTGGCCACTGTAAATGCAACACCCTGAAGGAAACTTGCAAATAACATGAAATTTACAACATGCATTAGCGGAGGTGAGATATGCAAATGATTAGAATTTCAGTGCAGACGCACATCACGCGCGCCTGTGGCGCCACTTCAAAGCGCTATTTAAGACTTGGACATTTCGACGATTTCAAGTTCGGCAATTGTGTTTTTCTTGTGGTTTTTTCAAAAAAACGATCAATTATGCCTCGTCGAAAACAGCGATCACTTTTGATCAAGTATCCGAATTCGACAGAGGAAGGGTAGTGGCCTACCGAGATTGTGGATTATCTTTCAGAAAATTCGGTAGTCGTGTTGGACGAAACCAAACAACTGTAATGCGGATATGTGATCGTTGGATGCAGGAGGGTACGACAGACCGGGGTTTTCGATCGCATCCACCTCAGCGCACCACTTCACGTGATGACAGGCAAATTGTGCGCATGACACTGACGGATCGCTCAGTCACATCACGAACCATAGCACAGCACATGCAGTCTGTAACGCATCATCCAGTGTCTGCGCGTACCATTCGACGCCGTTTACAGCAGAGTGGTCTGTCCGCAAGACGTCCATTGCTTTGTCTACCCTTGACGCAGAACCACAGACGTCTCCGCGGCTAATGGTGCGAAGACAGAAGGATGTGGACGGCAGAATGGAATGAAATTGTCTTTACTGACGAGTCACGCTTCTGTCTGCAACACCACGATGGTCGCATTCGAGTCTGGAGACACAGTGAAGAGAGGATGTTGAACAGCTGCGTTATGCACCGCCACACTGGTCCTGCACCGAGTATTATGGTATGGGGCGGTATTCGATATCACTCTCGCACACCTCTAGTACGCATTGCCGGTACTTTAAACAGCCAGCGCTACATCTCCGAGGTGTTGGAGCCAGTTGTCCTTCCTTACTTTCAGGGCTTGCCCACAGCCATATTTCAACAGGATAATGCGCGACCAAACGTGGCACACATTGTCCAACGGTTCTTCGTCAATCGCCAGATTGAATTGCTTCTCTGGCCGCCTCGCTCTCCGGATCTTTCGCCGATAGAAAACATGTGATCCATGGTTGCTCTACGATTGACCCAGATTCTATCCCCAGCTGCCACAGCAGATCAACTTTGGCAACGTGTGGAAGCTGCTTGGTCTGCTGTACCCCAAGAACTCATCCAAAGTCTCTTTGAATCAATGCCGAGGCGTGTGGCAGCGGTGATCTCCAACAATGGCGGCTATTCGGGCTACTGATTTTGGTAGGAACCACACTTCACAGAAGTCTATAAATTTAATCATTTGATATTTGATCAACATATTATCTACAAAATAAATTTTGTTGTGATATATCTTGTCTTTCTTGGTGTTGCAATTTGGGTGGCCAGAAGTGTACTTAGGAATAAAAGTGGTGGGAAAAATCGCTTCGAGTTCGAGCTGAGTACGAGACGACCCGTGTGCGGATGGCCTGAAACTCTAAATCTTCTAGTCGAAAATGGAAATTTAAAACTGAAAAAACATATTTTTTTTCTTTTTCATTAAATTTCGATTTTTCAAAAACTGTAGTTTTCTTAACAGTATCGTTAAAATGTAAATATTAACAAAATTATTCTTAAGATGTTTATAAGCAAAATGAATTTTATATAAAGACATTTTGATAAAATATAAAACTTCACAAAAGTCATGTAAGCATACGATATATAATAATGGGAAAGTAAAATACTTTAATGGGAAAGTAAAATACTGTTTCGAAGGTTCTATCAGTCATTTGAGAAATAGAACCAGGTTTCAAAAGCTGGTGTCCACCAAGGTAAAGACTGACTGTCAGGACCAAGTTTAGAAATCGAGTCTTCTTGTTACCACTGTAAAGTTTGCCAAATGCCTTTTCTAAAGATACATATTAATAAATTGTATAGTCTCCTTAATCAAAAAGAATCTTATCTATTTTAATGTTAACAATCATAAGTGTCTAGATAGATACCAATTGCTTTAATATACCAATTGCTTGATAGATACCAATTGCTTTTATACACGCAACAGTGAAGTAACTTATCATTGAAAACTCAAATTTCCTTTCCTTTGTATTAACTTTACATTTTTAACTAACTTTACATTTTTCCGAAATATAAATTACAGAAAAATCCTATTAAAATCTTGAACACGAAGAAAAAATAAAAATTTTTCCATGTAATTCGCTGTAAAAGCCGACCATTTTTTTTGGAAGCTATTCATATTATCCATAAAGTTCAGGCAAACAATATTCCTCTTTCATAATTCTTAAATAATATTTATAACCCATCAAACTCTACCTGGCTCACGCACACAGGAGCCAATTAATCCTGGTTTAAAATAACTTTAGAATCTCTGAGCAGTCAGCTTAAAGTTCAAATACTTTCGATAGAAGATTAGAAATTGTAATAACTATATGCTTCAATGTGAAAATGTAAACCCTTTCTAGAATTTTCTCCCATCCCAACTTTGAAAGAATTTAAACTCCAGAAACATATTTTTCAGGCTAGAAAGTTAGGGCATCTATCTTGTGTCGCGTGTTATGCTTACATTACACATTGCTGTATCTAATAATCATTATGACGAGCACTCTTAAAAAGTTTTCCTCTTTTTTCAACATGTGTAAAGATATACTACACAATTATGTGTATATGTAAATATTTATAAATTGCAAATAAGTCATTGTTTAAATGAGTTAATTATCTGCATGGTTAGTAAATTTGTTTCGTAGTATAGAAGTACATTTAAGTCACCTGATTTTATGAAACATTTGTTGTTTAAAATTTATATGATTTTAGCTTATGATTGTATCTTTTACCTTAATTTATTTTATGCTGCCTTTGTATTAGAACATATTAAAGCTATTTATTCTTCTACAGAATGTCTAAATCGATTGTTTTTCAAAATCGATAACTACAGTTCATCGTTGATTCCCTTCTTTTTCAGGTTTTTCTACAATTTTTCCCCAAAAGTGTCCTAACCTTTTTTGACAATGACCTTTTGTCTCGGATTTCTGTGTGTCATAAATGCGTGGCTCGAATACGGGGTTTTCTTCTTTGATATCAGATTTTTATTAATAATAGGTTATAAATGCATTTCTAGAACGATGAGTGAATTCATAATTCTTTTTATTTATGTACATGTTTATATTCAAGCATGCGTATAATCATGCGTTTATTTCATAAATTAAAATCATACACATTTTAAATAATAAATGTTTCTTAAAAACTATGCCTTAAACGTACTTCTAGACTGCGAAACAAAGTTACTACCCCTACGATTAATTAACTTATTTCAATTATTACTTATTTACAATTTATATATATTTACATATTCGCATAATTGTGCAGTATTATTTTCCTTTAAATTGACTGTCATCCTGCATGTGTCAGTTAGATTTTTTAAAATGAGAATTTATCAAAATATTGGTGGAAAAAAATATTTATCATTTTTAGGGCAAACAAAGATTTCGAGTTTGTTAATTTTCTGTTTAATAGCTTACTAGGAATAATAATAAATTCTTATTTGCTTACTTATCATTAATATAATGAAAGAAAAATGAAGGTTTTATTTTAATTAATGCTTTTTAAATGTTAAAAATTGTAGATACAAGTTACAAACAATACAAACTAACCCATGATTTAAAATAATTCAAACATATGTCATTCAAAAATTATGTTTAGGAAAATGCATTACTTTACAATATCAATAAAAACTTACGGGCAAAATCTCAAAAAAGACAATGTAAGAAATAAAAAATGGTTCCGTTTTTAAATCCAATTATTTAAAAAAAACCACTATTGTGATATTTAATTGTAAACAACGTTAAACTTTGAATATTTTTGAAACGTTATTTTAAAAAAACTGTATCTTATTGCTATCAACAATAAATTTTAAAAATATATTTTTTTCTGTTTTTCTAGGTATGACACCGATTATGGAGAATATATTTTGTATTAGAAAGGATTTATTTTTAAACATTACATAACAGTTACAATTTTTATAGATTTATCTCCATTTAATTTTTTTCATTTAAAATGCTTTATCGGGGACATAAAATATTCTGCACAAAATATAATGGAATACTACGTATTTCTAAAGCAAACTCATTTAATAAACAATTTACTGGACTCAGCTACGGTTTACCTAAAATGCGCTAATAAGATAAAGGCCTATTCGCATTGAATCCGGAGCGTAAACGTAGCATCTGCGTAAATATTTTTAACCAATCGTATATCAATCATTGACCCATTTAACCAATAAGCTCCAAAGGAATCTTTGACGCTGACGGATTCAATGTGAATAGACCATTTTGGTCATTTCCGATGAGATGCATTTGTTCCGACCAAAACTTTAGGGTTATAAACTTTATGGGTATTCCAGCAATATTAAATGTAAAGTATTCCTAGCCGGACGTTGCCTGACTCGATGTTTCAATTTTTGGTTGCTTTATGGGTTGCTTAATCACTCACGAATATGAAACCGAAAGACATAATTAAGTTGATACAGTTTCCTCCTTTGTTCGATACTCAAAAGTATGAACAGACTGTATTTTAAACTATAACTGAGCGGTAAGAACCTCCAGTACAGATATAAGAGTTTATCTACGAGGGAGGTAGTTCTATTTTTGAAGCTTATTAGCAAAACCTTCTTTATTTACAACTAGAAAATAGGTGCCATCACTCATAAATGCGACTAGACTAGATCACCATTAAGAGTTATCAGGAGAGACTAAAATTTTGCTGTACCTTGTCTTTAGAAAGCAACATAATACATTCGTAGAAGCTACATAGCTCAAGATTGAAATAAAATATCAACCTGTATCCCAACGGTAATTTCAAGTGTAAGCGAAAGTTCCATTTTAGTAAAAATCCGGGCTTAGATGAGCATTTTCTTACCTATATGAAATCAAAAGTATAGCCAACCACGAGTCATTCTGACATCAGTCATATAATTTCATATAATGTTGAATTTACTACGCTACGCAGCTGACCGAGATCGCAAGTGCCTTTGCTGCTTTTCATGTACCACTTTCTAAGATCAGAGGCTTTCTTTCCTCCTGTTTCTCATAAGGGTCAGTTCGACTGACCTCTTCTCCCATGTCGGAATCCCTGATAACAATACCCAGCTGCTCTGCAATCCAGGAGTTAGAGAGCAACTGTGCAAGTGGTATACAAGCCAAATCCATCTAAGTAAAAGTTTAAAAAGAGAAATAGGGTTCTGGTTACGTTACAACTTCAACTAGGTCTCTTCTGCTCTTTGGAGCTGAATCAGTTTTAGCAAGATGGCTTGGTGCAATAAGCAGGGTTTAGTTTCTAGAAATTGTGTAGGGGTGAAATATTTTAAATTAAGGCTATATTACATTGTGGTGTTCCCCCCCGAGTAAAAGTTTTAAATAATTCAAATGAAAGTGTTTTATTATTTTAATACATCATTTAGTTGCTGATCCAGTTGAGCAGCATACTCTTTTTGATCTTCTTATTTGCTGTGAGTTGCTATAGAAAATTATAATTTTAGTTTCCTTACCACTGAACCTTACCACTAAAAATAAGGGGAAAGTTTAGTTAGTTTAATAAATATTTATGTCTTTTCAAACTCTAGATTACAGTCTCATTATAATCTTCCAATGCAAAAGGCTGGCGTTAAGAAAGCTAATGGATAAATTCATTAACTCAAGAATAATATGGAGTTAAAGATAATATAAATGGCCCTCAGAATCATGTATATTAGAGTTCAATTTTGCTCGCATTTGTATAATAACAATTGAAATATATGATTTTAAGTCATTGTTGCATAGTATAATTCAGTGCACTAATAAATTCACGTAACGAAGAAAAGTTAGCTTTCAATTTATTTAAATCAACAGTTAACAAAGGAATAATTCCCAGTTAAACTATTTTTAAAAACCATCAACACTAACAATAAAAAAATTATTTTGTTCAAACAGATTATAATCTTAAATTTATAGTGTTGGATATAGTATTCTAAGTGAATTCCCTGACAAAGAGATTAAAAGGATCAAAAGATTAAGAATACGTTCAGGAGATGTCTGAAGAGCTGATTATTCTTTTGATTAATGAGTTCATCTCTAATATTTTTCTCTATAAACGACCAATAAAAGCTCTTCTTTTGTCTGTAATTGCATTGCCATCACTTAAAATTTCCTTTTCCATCTTACGCTTGTTTATAGTCGAAGAAATTTAAATATCCCCATTTTTAAATACTTGGAAATACTTGATTTGGGGATTTTTGAATTTTATTTAAAAAAAGCAGAAGCTTTGTTTATTATCGTAAAGCGTTTTATTAAGTACCTCTCAAAATTAACCGACATATTTTTTTATAAAATCTAATCAGACAATAATTTCTCCGAATAAATATTTCAGACTGCATTTATTTAGCTTTCCATTATGCGATGTTATTCTTAACAAAGGATTTTTTACTTTAAATTTTGATCCCCGAGTTATCTAGAGCTGTCTAATTTGCCGTACAACTGCCTAATTTTTCAAATTTACTTTATTTTTATCATCTTTTAGTTTAATATTATTTTACTTAATACACCAAAATAACTTAAATAAATATCTATTTTAATATTGTTTATGAAATCACCATTAAATAAAAATCATATCTAATTGTTCTTTGTTAATAGAATTGATTGACTTTTAGCCTTAAGAACGAATTTTTCCGTAATATTCCATACATTAGCATTACTATTTTCATATAGCATAAATGTATATGAAATAGTGTGATCGTATAGTGGATAATTTAGAATATATTTATATTATAACAACAAACCTTAATCTGGTATTTAATAATAACCTGATTTATTGATATAATAGCATATATATATACACTCATAATACTGACAATCATCATACTTCGTTAATATGAATATCGATTACATAAATACACTAAGCACATTCAAATAATAAATAATAATTAATCTATCATTATGAATATCGCTCATATAAATATAAGTCGATTAATTACTAATCATCACATAAAATTCATTAAATTAATCATATTGCATTGCGCGTCCTAATTTAATAATAAACTAAACTCATTACGTAATATCATCTATTTATCTATATACACCCAAATTATCATTCTCAAACTTAACACAATTCTGACAAGGAAGCATTGGTCTAGACAACTTGGAAATCGTAAGACAATACCTTCATGTTGGAGTATTCTCTGGTCACTGATGAAAAATCGTCATCACCCGTAGATCTTTATTAACTCTTTCTTCGAGAATTCTTACGGTTTCAGAAGACAGCTTTGGGATTATCATCTCACTCGTCTACGCAGGATTTGTGTAAGGCCGTCGCATTTGTAAACATTGATTCGGCGCTGTCTCGGGACATCGGGTGTACTATTCGCTGCATTCACACCTTCTATGTTGAGCTTCCGCTCAGGCATCAGCTTCCTCAACATATCATCATTCAGATAAAATAATGGCACTCCCTGGTCCTCACTTCTCATCTCTTTCATGGGCTCTCAGTTGATGGTTACCAAACGTATCGCAAGAGCGTCAACGGTCAATTTTATCTGCATTAGTTCTACCAGAACCTCCCTTGAATAGTTAGATGGATTCGTTTCTGATTGGGTCAGCTCATTCGTACCTCGATACTCCTTCTACTGCAGCAGTATTTTTCGAGCTTCTTCTATTGTCGTCAGGTCAGCAATCAAACTAAATCTTATCATGAATCAAATCATATAATAACATTCTATTTACCCTTTATCTTACTTTCTATGTTCCACCCACTTAGAATTTAATTTGTGTCTTTCATTACATATCTGACAACACACATTTCTCTCATTCGCTTGTGATTTCAATCCTATGTTTCTTTTCGACCATTCCCAGTCATGGGGCGTATCTCATCAGTATGCCCCCACTTTTATCTTTTTTCCCAGACTTCTACTCTCCCCGCGTGTAGATACTTTTTATGTCCTTTTTTACCGTCATAAATTCTTCTCCAATTTTCCTTTCCTGCTTCTTGCATCCTCTAATTTGCTTCCTATGTATCTTGTTAGATTTTCCAATTATCTTCCTTTTTAATTTTCCTTTCCCAGGCATGTTTCCTAGCCTATATCATTTTTTGCCCCCGACATCGTGACAGTATAAGTGCTAAAACATACGATTGTGTAAAAAAATTTAATCAGTTAAGGACAAATGCTAAAGCTGTAAAAAAAGCTTCTTCTTACAGTCCACAATGGATGGCAAAACTAACTTCTTCTTTAGACGAAAAAATGTAGATCTACAATGGAAGATCTGCATTCATACGTTAAATACAAATCATATTGAAGAAATGAAAACTTGAAGAGAATTCTGGGATATTCTCATGTGTACATGAGAATATCCCAGCAATAATCCAGTCTTGCTATAGCTTCTCGCCATAGTTTCAAAGACATACCAATAGAATATGCCTTGCATACTGCAAAAATACTGAAGGTATTATCTAAAGAGAGACATGGTGTTGACACATCTAAGGAAGTTTAGTACCAATTTTTATTGCTTAATTTTCTCAGAAAGTTTTGAAACTAAACTGAAAGATTTAAAAGTTGAAGTACTTAAAATTAGGCTTAAAACAATGAAATGGAATACAACAGGAGTAGATTTAGAATATCGTTGACTGGCGTTTTTTACATAATTATTTCAATGATAGTTAATCTTAAATCTTAAAATTTTTCTATGAAGTCAAATTTTAAGTTATCAATATTTTGTGTTTTGTATTTGAAGGATTTAAAATTACTTGAAAATACAGTTTTATATACATTTAACACGTCTAAGTGATATTTTTCCTATTTTAGTTTATCATAAAAGTTAATCGAATGTATGAGATGTCGAATTTTAATATGCTTTCTTGCTTAAAATATACTTTATAGCTTTGAATTAAAATTAATAATTGAAAAGAATATTTCTGTTTAATAAATCTGTATAAGATGTAATTCAATTCGATCATATTTGATAAAATTAAAATACGTTATATAACTTGGATATTATCATACGTAGTTATTGACATTTCAAAGAGGTGAAATAAAGTTGTTTTATAGGATTGTAAAACGTTAACTGGTACAGTTTAATAAATAATTTTCTCAATTACAAGATGGACAAATTTAAAAAAAAAAATGCTAGGAAATTCAGACGATTGTTCACTGGACCATTTTTAAGAGCGTCAGTGGAAAAAAAATTTCTAATAATAGTTTGAATGATAGATATTTGTTGTCTATCATTCAAACAAGTTCACAGCTGTTAATAGTAAGAATACTATTAACAGCTGTGAACATGTATGAATCATTCTAACAATGGCAATTCAATTGTTAGAATGATACATGCATGTTCACATTTTCAAGATAATTTCAATATTTATTGAAAGCTTCAATAATGAAATCGTGATTTTATAGAATCAAAAATAAATCTTGATTCTCCTTTTGTAAGCATTCGGATTTGCAAATGCATGTAACATAATATTATCCAAATGTGAACATAAATCTTTATATCGTTTTTCATTTGCCCCTGTTTCATACAATTATAAATGTTATCATTTTCCTATAATTCCTGCTCTAATTGAATACTGTTGTATTGGACTGACACTTTTAGCTCTTGTTCATATTATTAATGTTAAGACGTGTTATGTATTCTGGAAATTTTTAACAGATAACATAATGCCGAATGAATGTAATGAGGTATATTTGCATATGAATGGTGAAATTAATAAATTCTGTGAAATCTTAAATCTCAAATTTTTCTATGTAGTCAAATTTATAGTTATCAATATTGTGTGTTTTGTATTTGAAGGATTTAAAATTATTTGAAAAAATAGTTTTATATACATTGAACACGTCCGAGCGATATTTTTCCTATTTTAGTTTATCATAAGAGTTAATCGAATGTATGAGATGTCAAATTTTACTATTCTTTCTTGCTTAAAATATATTTCATAGTTTTGAATTAAACTTTATAATTGAAAAGAATATTTCTGTTTAATAAATCTGTGTAAATTGTAATTCAATTCAATCATATTTGATAAAATTAAAATACGTCATAGAACTATGATATTATCATAAAGGATAATTATATATTCACTTTAAGGATACACATTTTTTCTCTCAGAAAGATAAAAATTTGTATTATAATTCAATTTCTACAGAAGAATTAATCAGAAAGTAACATATTAATTATTCAATTAAGACACATCTTACGTCTATCACAGTATTTAAAAGCGATGTTTTATGTGCAATGTTTAATTATTCAAATAAACTCTGCATGATGGGTAAAAATTCCTTCAAAAGATTCTTTACTGCACTGAATAGCTCTCGACATTTAGTTTTACATTTGAAATATGATTATCGGGAAAGTAACTTTAAATTATATTTTGAATACTTACTACTAAAGAATTGTAATTCTAACAGCGTGTAGCTCAAATTATTGTTCAACTCGCATACATAATCTATAAATAAAATAAAATTATGACAAAATTAATAAGGTATATTTTTCCTAAATACGCCGTAGATCTCTTTTACTGAGTCTCTTTTAAGTCATTCTTCTTTCGTTTATTATCAACCCTATTTTATGACAAAAAATGGGAATCACATTACATAGCATTTCATTCAAATTTTATGAAAGGTAAGACTAAAATTACAACATAAAGAAAGCGTATCTTGGCTATTCAATATGTTTTCTATATTAAGATAAATAAAAAAACTATGATATAAGTAATTTCCTAGAATCTAAACTTCAAATATATTATAATAAATATATAAACCCAAAACACAAAAAAAGAACTGTTCAGATGTGAAATCTGCCCCTTTTTTATAGAAGAACCGAGTATTGAACTACTATTCATATCAGATAAAAAAGTGCATTTTCAATAAATAATAATCCAAAGATTCTAGCATAGTTAATTAAATAACAAGAACTTTTATTATTTACCAGCAATAGTTTTATAACCATTTTTCTTACTATAGAATCTTGTTAGGTAATTAAAGTTCATGGATATTCTCAATTTAAATATTTTCTTTTCTTTCAATCTTATTAAGAAATTTTGCAAAATCTAAATAACAAATATAAGTAAAGAAAATAATTTATTAAAATAAAATGACAACTTCATTCACAATAAAATGATAATTTCAATAAAATAACAATTTCATTCAAATTGAAATAACAACTTCAATAAAATAACCACTTAATTCAAAATAAAATATTAAAATAAAAAAACGACTTCATTCACTGTTATTCACCCAAATAAATCAGGCATCATGTTTGATTAAAATAACCAAAGTCATAAACATAGTGTGATCGGATGATTGTCATTTCATTTATTAATTATCTGTATTAGAGTTTTCCGGCATATAAATATTGTTACGAATTTTAGGAGTCTATGGTGATTTTACCAAATATGAGAGTTATCACCAAATTGGCGAGGGATTTGGAGAATTATTTTGGTTGCCAAATTTGGCGGTATGGCGCTAAATGGTCGCCAACCTTCTAGACCTTTCCAGAAGGTTCTGGAACTCTCTAGCTGGTTGACAGATAGAGGGCGCTTTGGAAGTCTTTAAATATACCTGGTATTGGCATTGGAACACAGTGTTCTTTCTGCTGAGAAATGTATTTATTGAAAGTGCGTTAGGCGTATATTGTATTGAAGACTCTGTTATCCTGACTTGTGTTTTTTAGAGTTTTCTACTGTATAGAAGACGTTTGTTACGCGTTTTTCTGTTTGAATTTGTGTATGTGCCTGAAGAATTTACAGGATAATAAATTTTGTTTTGTGTGCACTTCCTGAAGAGATTTTATTCAATCTTATCAAACCCAGAAAAACGGAACAATATCTATGAGTATGCACGTGCATATTTTTCACACTGCTAGCATTAAATTTCATTACTTTTTTATTTTGTGTTAATAGTGACGTTAAAAAAGAGAGTTAAATGTGAACACATTGAGAAAACGTAATCTATAATCCTATGTTACATTTTGTGAGAACTTGAACTATATATATATTTTGAACATAGTTGTGCAACCTCACAGTAGCTCTGTGGAATCTAATCTGACGGATAATAGTCGGTATTAAAAACTTTGGTAGGTTTATAGCAGATCATTGCAAGATTAAAAAGCCCGGTACCACAGAAATTTTAGCGAAGCATCCCTAGGGGCGACATATGGTTGGCACGTAAATTCACACAACCCTTACCACTACTTGGAAGGACTTTACGTCCTACGTATTTATCATGGACATACTCGGCATAGACACATTAGCATTCGGTTATACTTGTCTGGATTGGTTTGGAGATTCCTCAGCACCGAATTTCTATGCGCTAACAAATCGGCTTCCTCAAGCTCATTTAATTGTTTACTTAATGTATTAGACGAAGATTTTCTTGATAAATCCCTGAAATGATATTATTTAATTTTTTCTTTAAATCTAAACTGAAAATCTCAAATAATCCAGTCTGTATCTGAAATAATATTAGACTAAATCAATGCCAAAAAATGTTTAAACACTATTTCATATTGTGACTAATAATTTTATTCAGAAGTAACTTTAGAGTATTTATGAAGAATGACGTTTGAAATGAGAACATTCACATTGCCATACGTATAAAACTGATGAACTACGTCCATGCTGCATCAATGGCTCCACAAGAAATGGTGGAAAGGAAGTTCTCATCAATGAAACTATCTCACTTCGTCCAGGTTGGGGGGAATGTCGTAAGACATCGTACCTGTTGTGTTGCCCCCCCCCCCCACAAAAAAAGACCTTCGTCGAAGTAGTATAAATAGATAATACAGATGACTCGTGGTTTGAGACTGGTCCTAGAAGTCAACTGTTGGGACATGTAGTGTGGGACATAACTTCACAAACACAAATTTCACCACAAAGAGCATCTAGCAAAATACTTAGATTAATAGAGGTTTTGGTCACCTGAAGAAGGGTTTAAAAAATATTTGTAATTATTTCTTGAGATAAATGTTTACCTTCATAAAAGTTGATTTACTTGTCTTGATTTACTTACCTTCATAAAGGTTGATATATATTTCCTTGACAGTATTTGATAATACTCACTAATACTTTGTATACATCTTTAAAACATTGAGAATCAAAGCAACTATTTAATGAGGCTGATAGTCAGTTTATTCTGCCGTTCATGCCCTTATTATTGTCATTAATATAGATGCATACTATTAAACATTTAAGCTATCGGAATTGACAGTCCGGTAAGGCTTGTAGACCGATCCTCAGAGAAAATTGCTACCAAATCTAAAAAACAAAACATCCCGTTTAAGCTTCAAGGACACTCAGAAGAACTCGTCTTAGAGTCAGGTTTGCACCCTCGTAGGTTTCAGTTATTCACAAACCTATAGCACGTATAGGAATGAACACTGTGAAGCCCTGTCCCGCGCAATGACCTATCGATGAAGGCATGAAAGAAGCTGCGCTTATATTTTTGAGCAGTGCAGTATATTGGCAACAAAGTCTTCAGTCTGTTAAGTGTTTGTCAAAGAAAAAACACGGGCAGGGTTGTATAAGAATGGGACCATATATTTGGTCAAAGGTAAGATAAGTAACGAAATATCAAGAATATTTACTTCTGAAAATTGATCATGTTACGTGCTGATATGAAAATGATTACGTGTTGATATGAAGCATTTTCTAAAATTGTAATCTTTACCTTTTCAATGATGAAAAGGGAATTTCTTACCAAATGGCTCTTCTTTGCTGCAATTCAAACGTCCCAAACTTTTAAAAACAAAATTTACTGCAGAGAATTATGTACCACAAGTATCCATAATTAATCATAGTTATTTTATCTTATATTGTATTTAAATATAACTGCTTATATTATTAAAATCATAACGGTTATAATTCTTCAGTATACAGGATGGTCAAAAAAATCTTTGCCGATATATGGACCTCTAGCGGCTGTTCTGTACAACCGATCGAGATGATATTTCAGGTATAATTATTCATAGGTGTGAGCTCGGGATTCTGTAATCGGCAACAAAGTAGCGCTTACGGTTGTGGTTATAAGTATAGAAACTCGAAATTTTCGAATGGCAACGCCCACATTTTCCCATCGCAAAATGCTCAGAGCATACGAAAATCCAAAAAGCGTTAGAACGGTATGTGTATCACAAAAAAAAGGACGCGTTATGCATATACAAAAAACAGCTCTGCGAACTGCCAACAAAATCATGAGGATGGCACCCATGTGGAAAATGTGTATTCCATTAAAAGTTTTATTTTGTCTCATCTTTGTTATGATCAGTGATTGGTATCTTGTCTCTGTCATATGCAAATTTCCTCCGTGCCCCCCGATCGTGTCTTTGTTGGCCGATTGCAGAGCTGCTTTTTTGTGCGTGCTTAACGCGTCCGTTTTTTGTGATACACGTACCGTTTCAACGCTTTTTAGGGTTTTCGCATGCGCTGAGCATGGAGCAAAAAAGTGGGCGTTGCCATTTAAAAATTTCGAGTTTCTATACCTATAACCGTAATCGTGAGCGTCACTGTGTTGCCTTTCTCAGAATCCCGAGCTCATACCTCTGAATAACTATATTTGAAATATCATCTCGATCGGTTGAACGAAACGGCCTCTAGAGATTCATATATCGGCAAAGTTTTATGACCACCCTGTATTATGAACTAAATAAAACATATAAATATTTTTCTAAGAAGTTTTTAATGTATTTTAATTGAATTTCACTCACATATAAGATTGCTCATACATAGGATTAAATGTTACAAAAAAACAATAAACCAGGGGATAATTAATTAAACCTTTAATACATTTCATAACTTAGCACCTGTTAATAAATAGGCTAAAGTTACAAATAAACAAATACCCTCCCATCACATATCGGTAGAGGCGTCCCATAATTCTTCGCATTTAGAAGCATGTATTGCATTTCTGTGTTACCCTCATCCTGTAAGGATAAATGTCAGTAGTATTAGAAACTCTCCAGTTCAGAAGGAAATAAGCATCATTAATAATGTAGATTCTGGGAAGACGGATTATACGGCTTTAGGGATAAAGCATATTCTTTCGTGGGGCAGATCGGAAATATTTTCTTTTACTTTCTATTCATGTTTACCTTTATCTTTGTGCTTAGATAACACGCTTGTAAAATTTAATAATGGGAGAAATAATGCCATTTTGCAATGAAAGTGTGCCTTGCAAGTAATTTATAAAAATTTTATACATCATTTTAAAAATAAACTACTGAGTCTAGAATTTTATGATATCTGAATAAAATATTGCTACAAACGCTTGGAACGGTGTTTTTATATCAATAAATGGGGTTAGTTGCAATTTTCTGAACACTCTGTGAAAATCAGGTGGGTCTCAACTCGCGAAACAGGTCTGAGTTCAACGGGCTCTTCTTTGAACAAGATGATGTTACTTAAGATGACATGGATCCAACTCAGAAACAAATTACCCCAGAGTTTGATTGGTTGGGGTCTCAAGACTAATTCAGAAGCAACACTTTTATCAGACTTGAATTTTTTCCAGTGGTCGATATAAGGATGTTTGGAAAGCAAGCTCCCTCAGTAAAATTAGATATAGCAAATGAGAATTTTTTATAATCAAATCTCTACACAATCTGAAAAGGTAGATTTTATCAAGCGACCATTAAACAGTTTTCAAAAATTACGGAATATCACTTTACGGAAATATCACGGAATTCAATGACAGCTTCTAAGAATGCAGCATTGAAGAAGGATGACATATCTACCTCTCTCTCTCTTTCTCTCTCTCTTTATATACCATAAAATCTCGACTATAATACGCACCTGAGTACAATACGCATGCTTGATTTTGCGAGAAATTTTCGGAAAAAATTAAAATTCGACTATAATGCACACCTATAACTTTTCAATATTTTATTTAAAAATTGCACAAATATTTACTAACATAAATAAAATTTGTAATTAAAGAAAACGAAAGCGTCAAATTCGGTAGAAAAAAAACTTAAAATGTTAATACAACACAAATAATACTGTCAAATTATCTGTCTTAATCACTTTCACTAGAATAGACCTCATCTATTGTTGTTGCGGCCATGACATAATTATTGTTGCCGTTGTAATATACATCGCCTCCGTCATCCTCACTTGATGGCACCTGCCCATCCTCCCATAATATGCCGTCCTCACTGCCTTCGAAATTATTCGATATGCAACATTTGACGAAGCCTTGTTTAATAATAGACGGATCTATTTCCTTCCATGTCTAAAGTACCTTTTCTGCAATGTCTAAGAGAGACGGTTGACGCATACGACCACCTGCCGTATATGGGTGAGTACCGTCGCTTAACCATGCATTCCATTTACGACGGTGACCTTCCTTCATCGACTTATTGACAGGAGCGTCTAAAGTTTGAAGTAGGCAGGTCATGTCACTTGGAATAAAAACCAGATCTGACTTTATTTGCGAATTTCCTTCTTGATAGAAGACATCCGATGACACCGAAAAGAATCGAGCACCAACATGGAAGGCTGTTTTCGTGCAACACCTGGACGGTGCCCCCAAACGTAATTAAACGAATCAATAATCAGTGCTTCATCCATCCAGCTCCTTGTGGACACGGATGTGTACACCTTTTAGAAATTGTAGTTTTGGAAGATTCTTTCTTTTAAAAAGATATACGGCGGCAACTTTCCCCCATCTCCGATACATGCCAGCATGACAGTAAAATGAGACTTCTCGTGTCCAGTTGTTCAAATTGTCCCAGATTTTTTACCTTTTACATCTACAGTTCTGTAGTAGGGCATATCGATGGTCAATGGTGTTTGATCGGCCGTTCCAATCTGTGAAAGGTCATACATATGTTCCTTTCTCAATTTTAGCACGAACTTTTGTAACTCCAGAAGTTTATCTTCGTGGTCGTCTGGAAGATGTTGCGCGATGGTGGTTATTTTACAGAAAGACCATGTCCTTTCATGAAACGAACTGTCCATGCGTATGAAGCTTTGAATTCTATTACGTTCGCATATGATTTTTTATTTCTAGAGCTTTCAGCCTAATTTCAATACATGAAACACCAATTATTGTCTCTTAACCACTACGCACTCCATTAAAGTTTTCTTCAGTTCTAGAAAACTAGGTTATAAGCCTCGATTCACCTTTTTCTTCCTAGGCATGATTTGTAGATTTTCTCTGCTTTTTCGCCACAATCCGAAATTTTCTTCATTTATTGAAAAGTGACGACTTCTTCCCCGATTTCCGTGAGACTCGGCGTATTTAACAATTGATAATTTTTCTGCTACCGTATAGAACCATCTTGAAGACCTTTTTAGGGAAGTAAATAAAATAAAATAATAAACGTTTGCACTTGCAACAACCGGGAACTATCATTATTTAAAAGGAACCTGTTATTAACCGAATGCGCGTGAGATATGATCTGCGAGTTCTGTTTGTTTAAAAGGAACATCTACTTAGTAAACGGGTGGATGAATCTCGATTGGAGACGCCCGCGCACCGGTGTTGCGACAATGTCTTTCAGCTGCTGTACGTTCTTTTATTCATATTTAAAAGTACTTTTTTTTGTACGTGAGTATAATACGCACCCTCATATTTGCGGACTAAAATGTGAAAAAAAGTGCATGTTATACTCAAGATTTTACGGTATATATACATATATATATATATATATATATATATATATATATATATATATATATATATATATATATATATATATATATATACCGGGTGGGCAAAAAGTCCTTAGAAACTTAAAAAATTCATAAAAACCGGAAAATAGCCAAAATAAAAAAAACGTTTGCAGAGTTAGCATCGCTAGGTCACGGATTTTTTTTTAAGACAGGAAAAAAAAACTCAAAAAACATCCGACAGGTGACGCTGACGTACACAAGTCAAAAGAAGATACGCAAATAACGAAAAGAATGCTTCTAAATAGTTTATTACAGTAGTAGATGTTCCACATGACCGCCAACACAGGGAATAATACATTGAAGGTGAGTCACAAATCCAGCAACGGCAGAGTGCAGCAGATCCGAAAATATACATGACACCTCTCGGCGGTAGCATCTTTCAGTTCCAACAGATTGGATGGACCAGATAGATACACCCGGGATGATACCCTTGGATCCCTTTGACTTGTGTAAGTCAGCGCCACCAGCAAACTCAAAAAACAGCCCTTGTCGGCTGTTTTTTTTTGAGTTTTTTTTTTCCCTGTCTTAAAAAATTCCCGTGACCTAGCAATTCTATGCCCTGCAAACATTTTTTTTATTTTGGTTATTTTTCCGGTTTTTATGAATATTTTAAGTTTCTACGGACTTTTTGCCCATCCTGAATATATATATATGTATATATATATATATATATATATATATATATATATATATATATATATATATATATATATATATATATATATATATATACTCATTTTATATTCATAGGTGAAACTTAATTCATTTATGTAACATCTAGTTAGCCATTTAAAAAAATTATGAAGCCCGTGTAAAAAGGGGTAATCATTATTTTATAGTTTAAATCAGTTACATTATTAAATTGCATTAAACAGGACAAACATTTTTCCAGTAATGAGATCTGAATAACTATTGTATGCTATGTGAACAATAAAGAAATTGTAATAGTCTAGTACACGCTAATAGAATTATTGTTTATCCGCTTTATCTTAAAGAGTGTTGTTTATTGCATTAACAACTTTTCTACTTCATGCGAACCCAAAAAATTTTGAATATATGATAGGATAAGGGTCATTAGACCCGCTACAATAAGTTCCTTATGAATATTTAACATTACTCATTATTGTATTATCATAAATGTATATTGATCGTCGGACGTGAACAAACTTTTTTTAAAAATAAATAAATTAAAATAGTTTTATGCAATGTACTTTTAATAGAATTGATGATTATAATTATAGTAGACGTTTATTATAGTAATAAATACATAATTATAACTACGGATATATTATAAAATAATTAAAACAAGCTTGCCGACCCTAATACATTGCTCCATATGTCGAACAATTATAAAGTTCAACATTTTTGACATTTTTTTCTTAATTATTCTTTTGAGAAATATTTTAAACTGAATTACTTCTAACTGAATTACTTGAACTGACGCCTTGTAATTGTTTACTGGTAATGATGCCTAAATTACGAATTCTCACCCAAAACTCAATCATATAGATGTAACACCACAACTCACTGAACAATCCCACAGTCTTTATGAAATGTCATTTGGCCCAATAACATATTGCATATGTTCATGACAATTTTCAGATAGTAGGGAAAATATATACTCATTAACCAAAATATATTTTTTAAAACCTTTAGTGACAACTCCTATTTTTTTTTGTTTAAAAGTTGTTGCCGAAATTGGTATTTGCTTTCAGAGCCGATTTCGATTGTGCAGTGCATGGTTATGTATGAAACTGGTGAAATTACTTTCTTCTTGATTGTAGAATTGACTTTTAAACGGCGATGCTCCTTTGGTCCGTATGATTTCGAACTCAACGCATATCAAAAATCTAATTTCTGTTCTCTTTACAATTTTGTCTTCGAATTTTTTTAAACGATTTCGCCGCTAGTAAAGAGGCTGAAAATATTGTTCCGTCTTCAAGTGTAGCAATTTTTGATATTGGTATTCCCTAAAACCAGCCGTTTCATAAGTTCTGTGATATTTCATCCCGATATTGCACATTACGATTAAAAGTTAAAATACGATTAAAAGCCTTTTAAAATACTGACACGTTTTTAGTACTTTTGAAAAGATAATGACTAGTCCCACATGTTTGGTCATATCTATTTTTTACATGGTATTCTCTCTGCATGACCTTTAAATTCCTCTTTCGGAATGCTCTTTAATGTGGACGTCGACGTTTTCTTGATGACTTCGACATCCTCAAATCTTGTTCCCTTCAGCAAATTGGCCCAGCATGAGGTCGTGGAGATGCAGAATCCTCCATAATCTCCAAACATAGTACCGGCAGACTTTTTCTTATTTCCAAAATTGAAAGATTTGCTGAAGGGAATAAGACTTAAGGATATCGAAGCCACAAAGAAAACGGTGATGTACACATTAAAGAGCATTCCAAAAGATGACTTTAAAACTTGTTTCCGAAAATTATACAGCCGAGCACAGAAGTGCATTACAGAAGGCGGTAGTTACTTCGAAACATATTAAATGGGTATGTATTTCATATAATATTTTCTGGAGTTATTAGATCAGTCCTAGAAATTAATGGCCGCACCTTGTATATATGTATATATGTATGTATATGCATGTATATATATATATATATATATATATATATATATATATATATATATATATATATATATATATATATATATATATATATATATATATAAGATAAAGTTGAAAGAGAAAAACCAGTATGAGCACTAAAGCTACTACAGCCAGGGACCAAAAACATGAAAAGATAAGATTGAAAGAGGTTTTAGACAATATCTCATCATCAGCGGTGTCAATACTGTTTGAAAACCAATGAATTGTTTCAGATAAGTATTATCTATACAATAAACATACTCAGACACCATACAATCCATGAATAAAGAGTTACTTAACCATAGAACACCAAGCCTGGCGCTAGACAGAGTGGAAGTTATGAATAAGTAACCGCAAAATGACTGACGTCACAAAACATGCAACCATGGAGATTATAGAAACACAGAAACTGACCTTCTATGGATACTGTGTTTTAGGACTATTGTACCTATATTAATTTAGTTTTTTATTATTAATAGTAAAAGTAATTTTTTATCTTATTTTTATTTTTACTTAAGATTTTAATTTAATTTTTTATTTTTAGTAGTTTTTTTTTTCTAATTTTACTTATAATTATGATTTACTTATTAATTGCAACAGAACAAACTATTCATTAAAACTAAAACAACCAATTATGTGCTTGGATAGACTTTCGGGGTAATAATTTCGTGTTAGCACAGCTATCAAGTCTAAAATATGCTTATTCCTACTGTCTTTAGAACATAGCCTATTTATACGAACTAACTGATTTACAATAATGTTATTAAAAACAGATTTATGTAAATAGGTTAGGTAATTTTGAAATTTAACAATATTAAAATCATTGTCAGATCTTTTGTCGTATAAGTCAAAAGTAAATTTGCTATGAGTATTTAATTTAATGTTAATATCTAAAATGTTACATTAATATTGGCTACTTTTAATTAGTTCCAGATTAGGAGGGTAAAAATTTAAGTCTATATGATTATTACTTTTATTAATTACTATTATATCATCTATATACCTAAATAAATTGTAATTGCAATTATCTATATTATTAATTTCAAAATAATGTAAGTATAAATTAGCTAGCATACTTGAAGCATTTCCACCTTGTGGTACACCTTTGGTCTGTAAGTATATACTATTATTATAAACTATGTAATTATGTTTAGTTACAAAAGCTAGGAGCCTATTGAATTGAGTTAAATTAATTTCGTTGCTTAAGTATTGATTATTATTTTGTACTAACTTTGTGATTATTTTATTTAAATCAATTATATTGATATTATTAAATAAATCTGTAAAATCATAAGTTACTATTGTTTTGCAATTATCTAATGTTTGTAGTTTTCTAATTAGACTAAAGCTATTATCAATTATACGACAAACACCAGAAGTTATAGTTTTATAGATTAATTTAAGGTAATTTAATAATATTACACATGCTTTAGTAGCATAAGTATTGTGACCACAGGTTACTGCTCTAAAAGCAATAGGTGTTTTATGAAATTTAGGAACTGAAGTAATATATGGAAAGAAATAGTTGTTTGATGATATACCTAGTAGTTTATATTTTGCTATAATTTTTTTAATAATAATACTAGTAGTTTCTTTTAAAGGCTGAAAAAGATCACTATTGTCTAGCTGTTTTCTTAAACATATGGCAAAATATTTTTTACAAATAATTGCATAGTTGTTGGCTGCTTTATCTACATAAGTGATTATAAAATATTCTTGTAATTTTGTTATAGCATCTTTCAAGTATTTATAGGAATTATTAATGAAATTACTATAATTGGGTAGTTTAGAATGTACAAGCTTAACTAAATTAATTTTCCATTGGTTGAAGGCTTCTGTAGGTATAGAATAATTAATAGCTATTTTGTATATAAATTTATCTAAATCAGCATTTAAAAAACTTATAATTTTCTTATTATTATTAGTACTAGGTAATCTATACTTAGTTCCCAAATTCAGCAACTCACGTAGTGCTAAATTATCCACTATTTCCAAATTGCCTGTTTTATATATATATATATATATATATATATATATATATATATATATATATATATATATATATATATATATATGCATGTATATATATATATATGCATGTATATATGTATATATATATATATATATATATATATATGTATATATGTATATATGTATAGATGTATGTATGTATAAATATATATATATATATATATATATATATATATATATACAGGGTAAATCTGAACAAGTGGGCAAAACTTTACGGGGTGATAGAACGCATCTACACGAGCAATATTCGTCATAGAAAGTATGAGCGGAACGCAAACAGCTAGGCGCTAGGTGTAAATGGTACCCGCATGTCACACGTCCTCATTCGTTCCAGCGGCAGTTTTCCGTAAATGTTTGAGCAGGGATCCTCCATGACCATTTGGTTGACCCATACCTCCTGCCACACCGTCTGGACGGCGAATCGTATCACACATTCCTACGAGAGGTGTTGCCGAAGCTGCTGCGTCCGATTCCATCCCCCATCAGGTCGAGAATGTGGTTTCAGCACGGCGGTACGCCTGCAAACTTCAGCCTGGATGTGCGGAACAATTTAGATGCAACATTCCCATGGCGATGGATTGGTCGAGGTGGTCCCATAGCTTGGCCAACAAGATCACCGGATCTCTCGTGTTTGGATTTTTTCTTGTGGGGACATATGAAAAGCCTAATACGAGTACCCCATTGAAACCAATATGGAACTAGTCGCCAGGATCGCCGTTGTTGCCGGCGATATTCAGGAAATACCTGGTGTCTTCGCAAAAGTGCGTGAGTCCCTATCCCGCAGGTGTGAAGCCTGCATTCAGCTGCTGGAAGCGCTTTTGAGCAATTTCTTTGGCCATGTAAATCAATTACATTCCCGTTAATAAAATGTTTTCTTCAGTATCTCCTCTCATTCTTGTGTTAATTCTTTA
The DNA here is from genome assembly GCA_907164885.2 of Dolomedes plantarius. Taxonomy (NCBI): domain Eukaryota; kingdom Metazoa; phylum Arthropoda; class Arachnida; order Araneae; family Dolomedidae; genus Dolomedes; species Dolomedes plantarius. The sequence continues at coordinate 78,721,954 of OU015500.1, read as the reverse complement.
AATGGGACAGTGGAAAACTACCTTTTAACTTCTCACCGTTTGCGTTCCGACCGTACATTCTATGACGAATATTGCTCGTATAGCTACGTTCTATCACCCCGTAAAGTTATGCCCACTTGTTCAGATTGTTCAGATTCACCCTGTATATATATATATATATATATATATATATATATATATATATACACTCGCTTCCAAAAGTTAAGGTAAAATGCGAAAAAATGGACAAGTACTGCTTTGATTGACATGAAATGCTGCAAGTAAGTAGCTCTATGTTTATTCATGAAACAAAACAAAGAATTACATACAGAGATAAAAACAAATATTGAATTTTCATAAATTATAAGATGACGTCATATGTGCGTTATTAACAAAATCATGTTTAAATGCAAAACAAACAACAAAAACCGACATTAATAGGGTATGTTAGCACCCCTCACCTTCATACAAAGTGTACAGCGTGTGATCATGCTTGTTACGAGGTGATCAACCACCGCACATTCCAGTAATCGCCATTCCTCCATTAGGGCAGTTTCTAATTCTCAGAGTGGCTGGAAGTTGGAAACGTCTCCATACAGTACGGCTGAAGGCGCCCCAAAGATTTTCAATTGGATTAGGGTCTGGCGAGTAAGCCGGCCACTCCATACGCGCAATCCCCTCCTTCTTCAGAAAGTCGTCAACGATGGCATCTCTATGGGGACGGGCATTATCGCCCAATGAAACGAAAGAAAGACCAACTGCTGCAGCGTGCAGTTTCACAGTGGGATCTAGGACTTCATCTCGATACCGTCCAGCCGTCCCAGAACCTCGCCTGTAGACGTGCAGGTCGGTGCGTTATCCCAATGAAATCTCTGCCCAGACCATGATGCTTCCACCGCGGAATGCGTGATGTTCGGTGATATTCTCGGGCCGATTGCTTGTGCCTTGTTCCCTCCAGACCCTTACACGCTTATCATCGGGTTGTAGGGCAAATCTGGACTCATCTGTGAACATAACGGTGCCCCAATTAGACACAGTCCAAATCACATGCTGGCGGCACCACTTTAATCGTACCCCTCTGGACTGGACGGATAAAGGAACACAAACTCGTGGTACTCGGGCGTACAGACCATTCATGTGTAGCCTTCGACGAACAGTAGTGGCAGATATCGTCTTACCAATGGCTGCTGCAACCATAGATGTCACACGTGTGGAGGTCGATCTTCAATTCCGCTTGGCTGCAACAGCAATATATCGATCTTCCGAGGGGGTCGTAACCCTTGGACGACCATCTACAGGTCTTCGGACAACTGTTTGGCTGGTTTGGAATTGTTCCCATAATCGTGAAATGACGGAATGATGAGCGCCCAAGAAAAGAGCAACACCTGTGATAGACTGTCCTGCTTCAATGCGTAAGAATGTCCGTCAGCACTCAGAATCTTCCATTCGTCTTCTAGAAACCATAGAACCACGTCTAGGTTGAAAACAAAGCGTACGAATGTTCTAAACACCTTTCATCAGCACTTACAGGTGACGCCTGTAACCCTTCACAATGCCGGTTTCTCATACGACTGCCTGATTTTTATATTTCTCGACGTGAAACCGAGATTGTCTGTTACCTAACATATTTGCATACTTCCTTCTACCTTTGCAGCAAATTTCAGCTTCTTTCATTCAGATTGGCTTACGGAAATTAACATTTTCCCCTTCGTGCTTAACTTTTGGAAGTGAGTGTATATATATATATATATATATATATATATATATATATATATATATATATATTGAGCATTTGCTTGGCACCTGTTGTCCTGAAATGCACTGATGAGCAGATGGCTGAAGTAGTTATTCGGGAAGTGGACCGACTTGGGCTACGTGACAATATCATTGGTATTTTTTTGATACTACAGCATCTAATACAGGACTGATCGATGGGGCATCTACCAGAATTGAAAAGGAATGTGGACGAACATTGTTGTGATTGGCTTGCCGTAATCCCATACATAAACTAATATTGAAAGGAGTGTTTGAGGAGTGTTGTGGCTTACCATCAAGTGGTCCTGACATCCAGATTTTTCGGAAGTTATAAAGTCTTTGGGCTTCACTTAATAAGAAGTCATATATGACAATGCTGGATGAAGAAAGTCCCGTTAAAGGCTTTCTAGAAGAACAGTGAGTGAAAATGGTTAACTACATCCAAAATGTCCTAAAAGACTTAAGTTATATAAGAGAAGACTACAAAGAGTTTTTACAACTCTCACTCCTGTACCTAGGAGGTTGGTCTAAAAGCGACTTCAGTTTGAGGATCCCATGGTTTCTGCATCAAGCAAGGTGGAGGGCTGAGGCAATATATGCACTTCCTCACATTGTCCTCTTCTCTAAACAGTTGAATATTCCTCAACAAGAATTTAAAGGTATGAAACGGTTTGCACATTTTGTCAGCCTCATATATGTTCGTTTTTCGCACGAGGCAATTGTAAGTCGATGGGCTCAAAAGATTGATTTGGACATGCTACAGCTTCTTAACGCTTACCCAGATGCAGACATTAAAAAACTTCTCTCACAGTTGCCAAGAGACACCTTTGGTATCTGTCAGAAGCAAACGTAGGAATGGTTTTTTGGACGAACGTATTACGCAGGCTGATAAGAAAATTATGACTAAAAATTTAGAAACCAAACCTGTAAAGAAAAAGGAAAAAAACGATTAGAGGGCAGAACCCTATTTATTGAAGGAAAATACCTGAGCCATTTCGTTACTAATGAAACAAAGACATTCTTTGAATTGTTAGGGATCCACAACGTGACAAAATACTGCAGTGATTCTCTAAGAAGTCCTGTGAACTCTCTTAAGGTGGTCAGTAGTACCGCAGAAAGAGGAATTGCTCTGATAAAAAAAAGGTTTAACGAATCGGTTAGGGACGAACAACAAAAACAATTTTTGTTGAGGGTAGTCGAGAACCACAATATATATATATATATATATATATATATATATATATGTGTGTGTGTGTGTGTGTGTGTGTGTGTGTGTTGCAGTGTTAGGGAGTTTAAAACCTTACCCGTAATCCCAAGAGTTAAATATCTGAAATTTTTGGCTATTATTTTTTGTTGTAAAACTTTCATGAAATGAGTGAACCAAAGGGAATGAAAGGGAGAACTAATGTAGGTAGGTAAATTAAGGTAAATTAATGGTGAATCCATGTAAAGGATGAATCAATAAATTATAATAGGTACATTAAAGCGAATTCATGCGGAGATCTATGTAAATAGAGAATCAACAGAGAATAAGTGTTAATTGCTAATGGACGGATGGATTAAGTGTAAATAAAAGGGAGATTTAAGAGTATATCAGTGTTATGTAGAGTCAAGGATAATTAATAGGTATATAAAGCCACGTACGAACAATTTTTTTACAGAAACACTTTTTTTAGGAAATTAAGAGTATATATTCTCTGATTAATAAATCTATAACTGTAATCTGCCAGCACTAGATCTTAGCTGTCAGAGTAATAAGTTATCTTTTACAGATAATTATTTACATTTAAAATACGAAAAGCAAGAAATAAAGCTGAAATTTTCACATAATTAAATAAACATTGAATTTCAAGATAATTAATTGAACATTTTACACGGAAGAAAATGCATTTCCTTAAGCACCGCAACATACACTGTTCTTTGAAAAAAAAAAGAAAGAAACACGAAGCATTTTTAGGTATGAAATGACTTTACTTAATGATGGAATTTATGTGCCTTGACTGCTGAAAACTAAAAATTTGGGAAAGTTGCCAGGACACCACTGCGATCCCAAAGATTCGTGAAGCAATAAAGTCGCAGTTCTTGAGAGCAGAAACATTTCTTAGATTTAATCCTGACTTGAAGCGCGAACAGTATTGTTAGCATCATAATGATAAATAGGAATCACAATTCATGTTGCTTTTCTCGAAAAGTCTTTTGGCAAAAGTTGCATTTTTTAGATAATTCACAAACGCTAGAGTAACAGACATACGAGAAGAATCATAAAGAAGGATAAAACTAGGCCACCTCCTCTATTATATGAATTTCGGGAACTCCTTTAAAAGACGTGACGTTCTTTCTCACTCCTTTTCCCTAGTAAATGAAAAAAAAAGTTTAAAATCGTATATTCTTATTGTATCTTGAGTTATTATAGTTTACATCATTAATTCTTACACTTATAATGTATTTTATTTTCTCTATTTTCACTTAACGTTTTTAATGCTTTTTGGAAGAAATTTTCGAGAAAGGAGACAACGGATATTAGAAAATACCCTTTGGGAATATATCGCAGGAAAAAAATGACATAAAGTATGAAAAAAGTTGTTTGATTCAACGTCCAGAACTTTCATAACATGCACTGAAACCGTAATGCGCTTTTTAAAAATATTTATTTGATTATGCTCTTATATTTCTGTTATATACTAACAATTGCACCGCTATGTAACCGTGAAAACGAAAAAAAAACGGTTTCTTGAAATCTCGGTTTGGAAAAAGACGTCCTATAAAAAAGTTATATTTTCAAAGACGCAAAACGAAATAAATAGTCGTCTGAATTGCATTTTTGAAAATGTTGTTACATTTCTAAAAAATATTAATTATTATTTTAGATTAACACAAAAATTATTTTATGCATTTTTTCGCTACTGTATGCACAAACAAATAGTTGTGATTCCATATGATTCGAACATTTTTAAATGTATATATATATATATATATATGTTATTAGAGTATTAAATGGTCGCATCTGTCCCTTTGGTTATTTTAATTTTAAATGTCTATTATATCGTAAATATTTTTGAGAGCAGCATAGCGCCTAAAATTTATTTACTCATTCTCTGTTTCCTACTTAAGTAATTTACATTTTTATACTATATATATATATATATATATATATATATATATATATATATATATATATATATATATATATATATAAATATATATTAATTAGGGTGTTTCATTTTGTAAGGCAAAAAATAAAATGTAAAATTTTTGCAGACTTTGCTTATGCCCCGAGTCTCAGTAACTTAAAAGATATATATTCCAAATTTCAAGAAGATTGGATAATATTTAGATGTTGCACACTTTCATCAGTTTTGTTAAACTTTCATCAGTTTTGGAAACTTTCATCAGTTAACTTTCATCATTTAACTTTCATCAGTTTTGGAAAACTAGAAATCACAAACCAGACACTAAGATTAATAAGTAGTATGATAGGCAAAACATGTGTTATATTAATCAATTTTGAACGATGCAATCCTTTCTTTTGTTCGCTTGGTGACGACTTTTCTGCGTTGTGATTTCTCTTTTTCTTTGTTGTTTGGTGTCCAAATGCAACGAATTAACAATTCGTTGCATGAATATCCATGGACTTGCATTCAAATCCGTGTTTACCACTTGATGCACTTGACGGCCTCAACATCTAGGTCTCATCTTACAAGGCATCAATACGTGATCAAGCATCCATTCTATCTTCGACCATTATGTGAGTGTTAATAAATGACTGATTTTTTGATTTCACTATTTTGTTTGTATTTTACCTGTGAATTCATAAGAAATTCTTGAAATCAACGTAATGTGACTCCTTAAAATACCCCCACATCAAGATAGATAAATTTATGGGATTTGTTAGTAACAGTAGTTAATGTTACGTTCTCTACAGGCGCAGACACAGCATGGATATTCTACAAACTACATCTTATGTCAGCTAACAGCTAACATGTACACATTCATTGCTCACCTTTTGAACCACAGATAAATGCCGTCAAGCTAATATGGACTCGGAGTCATCATTAACATGTAAGGAATAGTCACAGACTGATGAGTTATATTTTTTGCCTTTTTTTTCTCCAACTGTACCGATGAGACCCATAAAATAAGGCGCATGGATCAAAGGCAATAGATTTTTAGTGGGTGACAGTCAACCAAATGAGGGAGAAAAAATAAATTCGTGGATTACGATTAAAATATGACAATTTAAACTTTAAGCATCTATAAAATATTATATATATTAACATTATTTTTTAATAGCAAAATCATCTTAATCTTGTTTTTTTTCTGTTTTGAACCTGTTACTTGAATTTTTAAAAATTTTAAACGATTTCATTTGCTTCATCAAACTTTTACTCGAAGAATAAGATTTTCGGGTTTTTAGCAACGTTTATGATTAAGGAGACAAGCGACCTGCAACCTGGTTTTTAAATTTTTCAATATTTTACTCAATATGCCACAAGAGTAAAGTTAATATTCTTTTTTACTCCACTAAATTCCCTTAGTATTCACAAATAAGTATTTTGTGGAAGAATAAGACTTGTTTTTCAAAAAATTCTTCAAAAATACGAAATTTTTTCAAATTTCTCCAAGCGCATTGTTTTTTCTGATTTCTTGAAAATTTCTCAGTATTGTAAATTGAAGTGCTTGTCATAAAACAGCGCATAGTTCTTAGAAATCCCAAGTATTTTTCAAATCGATACACTAAGAAATAAAGTAAAAAGACGCAAACACATGAATAATTTAGCAGGTAGAATAAAGAAAAAAAGTCTTTTAAACCTATAGATTCCTACAAGAAAATATCAATGCCCAATTATGTTTATAAACATATGGTAAACTTATATTTAAAAATTTAAAGTTTTTAAATAATTAAGAATGCGCATGGAACATTTTGAATAATGTTAGAATTTTTGAAAAAAAAATTTGAAAAACAGTCATTATACTGCAAAAAATCCTTATTTTGAATTCTAATGAACTTCAATGTAGTCAAAAAGAATATTAGTTACTGTCATCCTGCATATAGAGTTAAAAATTGAGAATAATGAAATTTAAGGTTGAAGATCCCCTGTCCCCTTAAGACCTGCTTATTGGGATCAGATTCTTCGTAAAAGCCCATACATAATATTATTGTCTTATAAAGAATCCTAATAAAATCTTCCATTCGTTTTTACCATCTTTTTGGTAAACTTCAGCTTTACGAGACAATTTCTCCTTTTCATACAAGGTGCATTGTGTTCCTTGAAATATAGAAATGTTATTGTACTTTCTTATTATTTAAAATTAATAACTTTTTTTATTCACTAGGGGCTTCGCCCCTAGGCCGCTACGCTCGCTCCTCTGGTGAATCAAGTGAATGAATGACCCAATAGTTGTTTACAGCGATTGAGTCATTCATTTGTTTACAGTTGAAGCTCCCCCCCCCTCCGGCGAAATGGATGAAGCCCCCCTATGGGTGAAAAATTGGGTCTTCTTTCGTGTCCTTCTGCAAAGGAAGCGAATGAGAAGATTTTTTTGAAGTATTTCTTTAAAATTCAATTAAAAATCGAAGATAGAGACTTGAAATGAAGTTTATATGAATGAGAAAGCTTTCACCTTCCAGTTGATATAAATATTTTCTTTGTAACATAATAAGTCTGAGAGCATCGAATTTATATATCTCGAAAGTCATAAATTTTTCCAAAAAGTGGGTTTTAAATTTTAATAAAAATATCAGTCTGTTTTAAATTATTTTTAAACAAATGAGATCTTGTTTGAAAGAGAAATGTCTGTAGCCTTAGATTGTAAAAAAAAAAAAAAGTCTACGATCCTTTTTTGGCGAGTTATCGTAATCTGAACATGAAAAAGTCAATATTTTCCCACAAAACATAAAATAAAAAAAAACTTAAAGTCCGACGAATATGAGACATGTCTTACTTTCTTCCCCACATTGTTCTGCATCGATTGGTATCGGTCTCGACCCCATACCCCCAGCGGTTTCGGAGGAGATAGCGTGACAAGTTTTTGACAGCGGCGTTGCCGGCAGCGGCAGCGGCAGCGGCAGCGCCAGTTACTTTTTTTTAGAATAGAGAGACTTTTCAAGCACCATTCTTTACAAAATTTCTTCGTATAATGCCTCACATATTCTTGTGCAAGCGAAAAGAATTTTAAAAGCGAAATTCAGAACAACATAATTATGGCTACAGAAGAAGTTAAATGAGCAGATTAAAACCAGCGAGCCCAAGAAATGGTGTAAGATTAAGCCAGATGTGTCCAACTGAAGCAAATGAAGTTGAGGATAAATTCACGTAACTTCACCGAATCAGGATCACAACCAAGTACATTGGGAGGTTTTTTTAGAACTGAGATAAATTAATTCCACGTATTTGGCAATTTGCCCGGGTGAGATTTAAGTAGTTAACGGCAGGTGTCTTTCACTTTTGGTATAGCCAATTCTGTTTTTAGCTATTACACTGAGTAATTTGTTGATATTTTAAATTTTTATTTGTTATACCTTTTTTTGATATGCATTTGATTCCATTCTTCAAAAGCAGTCTTCTGTTTGTGATAACATTGCCAGTTTTTCAACTAAAACCTAGGAAATCCTCCAGTAATGAGTTAGCTTAAAAAGTCATATGACCAATTATAATTCTTTATATTTCTATTCGATAAGCTAAGCTTGATTTTATTTTCTCACTAATTCTGCTATTTACTTACTAATTTATTACACAAAATAATTTTTCTATAGCATAAATGAAAACAATTTAATAATCCTTGTGCAAGGATTAGTAAATCTTTTCTTGCATTAAATTCCCATCTTTTTCATACATTAAATTCCCATTGAAAATTGGAAATTAAAGTACTTTAGAGAATTTTCATTAATCCTAAATTTTCCATGTTTCTTTTGAAAACTTTAGAAATATGCTTAAAGAAAACTTTAAAATACTTTTGAAACTATTCTGTGTATATGATAATACCAAAAGGATTTCAATAAGGAAAATTTTAGCTCCTCGTATCGTAATATTTCAATCTATACTTGCTAAAAACTCACTTTAACTCTTTAAAAAAATATATAGTAGCTTTTCAACAGGAATGCCATTACTTTGGTTTTCTTCCGTTCACGCTTTATATACCATAAAAATGTCTCCTTAGGGAATTATAAATTTTTACGATTATGAGATATAACGTATATAAACAGAGATATAATGTGCTATCAATAAAAAATGATTTTCCTGGAGATCAAAGGTGCGTTTAGAGACATTTACTCTCTTTTTGTATCTAGTTAAGAGCCATATCAGCGAGAAAAGTCTAGAAAGCATAGTACATATACCCGCAGTTTTCAGGATTATACACTCGTTATTTATTATACTCGTGCAAATATCGCCCGAAATACCATATTATTTATCATCATCTTCTTACGCTTCAGACTTTTATGTTGTAAAGAGTATCAAAGGCTTTATAGAAGCCGTGGACAAGTAGGTATTTTTATAAACTTCCTGTTTCTTGTGGGATTGCATGTTTACATGAAAATAGAATAGAATATTTTTTACCAATAAAACGTTTTAGTTCAATTATGTATAAAAAAGACATTTAATTATATCTACCTAGTTTACTTAATTATTTATGATTTTTTATATAATTGCGAACACTTTTTAAAAAATATATTTAGAAGTACAGCCTTCACTGAATGTTTTAAAAACCGTTCTTAAAACATATACAAAATGAAGACTTTTTTATATTATTATATTTTATTTTGCTGAAAATAATTCATTGAAAAACAAACTCGTAACTAAATCAGAGAACTTAATTGGGAATATCGTTCTTACTAGAGGAAATAAGCGCTTCAGAAAACTGATATAGGCTATCAAGGAAGGCTAAAACAGATTGTTTACACTGGTCAATCTTTACAAATAATTAGAAATGTTCCCATTTTCTTAAATCAGTGCCATGCAAATTTATGAAGAAATCAAATCTTTGCCTACGTATGTTATTCAAAATGTCCAACCAGACAAGGATTTTTTATCTATCCTTTGTCCAAGGTAGTTTCGACCGAAAAGTATTGTAAAATATTTTAGATAAATCAAAGTGAAGAGAGTATACACGTTTCTTTTCTTATGGTACCAAAAGAGAGTAATGACACATATACACAACATTTAAAACATTTATTTAAATTTCGTTCATTTGTACATAAAATATTTGAACCATATATATTTGATCCTTCATAGGTCTATAGGTCTTTTAGAAAGTAGAATGTTTTTAGTTGGTATCAGATTGGTATGCTCAAGTATGTTTGAAAAATTGTGAGAAAGAACAGCAAGTGTTAAAATGATATTAATTAATTTCCCATTTTCTATGAAGCTGTAAATTAAAGACGAATCGATATGAATTTTGAAATATTGTTTAGTGATATGCAATAAATTCAGTTGTCCAAAAACGCTGATTCGTTAAACAGGATTGTAATAAATAATTTTATCATTTAATACGAACTTGTACCACTATTACTCAAATTTTAAGTTAGAACTATGTGTAAAGGGATTTAATATTATTGTCTGTATAACAACCATGTGCAACCATCCTTCTAGAATTCGGTCTTTGAACCTGAGTCTCCAAACCTAGGGGCGAATATTTTAGCAGATTTACTCTTAGTTTTGTAGAACTGTCCTTTCCAAACACCCATTTTCTGAAATTATTTTGTTCAAACCCAAACATTCACTTTTTCAGGTATGTATTTAAAACGTTGACATACTTAATCTCGTACAATGGTATAATTCAATTCTATCAGATAAATTCTTGGAGATGAGAGGGACTAACATATTATACGCCAGTCCTCAGACGCTATTACGTCCAAGTATATAGTTTAGCAGGTATGTTAATAAAGCATCCTTCCTAATGTGATGATTTAATTATACCGTTTAAACCTGTTGTGATGAGAGGAAATCGCTTCCAAATATCATTAAAAAAACATCATGTCATTAAAACACAAGTATACATAAATTCATAAATGTTTTTAAACTCTGAGGACCATCATTACTCCAAAAATTATTATTTCCAACAGATTGCTGTGACATACTATTTTTAATATAACAAACTTTAACACTGAGTGTGAGAAACGTCATTAGTTTGCAAACAGTTTATACAATCCAAACGTTAGAAATAAACAGAACTAGAATAGTCTCAGCTCTAAAATTGCTGTATGAATGAAAATGACAAAACTTCTGGAATAAGAATATTCTCAGGCAGCTTTGTGTGAATACCACAATTCCAGCTTATTAAATTCATAGCCAAAACCGCTTAGAAAAGCCATTATGATCTCCTTGAATTTTAAGTAGCTTCACTATTCTTAACGCTCATTAACTTCCTATTAATGGGAGGCTCCATAAGAATTATAGATTCCCTCCACGATATGTATTCTCATATTTTCTTCTCTCTTGGAAGTGTTCATGCAATTAAAGTGGATTTTGAAACTCTCTTCTTGACACTTGCCTTTTTAGATTTTCATTATGAAAGTAACATGTCTGAAAATATGATTTTTTTTAATAACACTGAGATACTGCATTTCTAGAACTTGAGAAAAACTCTCCAGTAGCAAATAAAGGCTGGTTATTTTTAGGGTAATATTTCCCAGTCTAAACTATTTTAATGCAAAGAGAGCATTTTACATTTCTATGATTTCAATAAAAGTGGCTGAGAACTTAAAAATATTTTATTTTCCTATTTACTTTCCAGTCAATGCAGCCACTAAAGAATAAAAAAGACATAATAATCTGTTTAAATCACAATGTGACACCAAAAACTAATCTTTAGGGAATAATTTCCTACATCAAAGTCACGTCATTATGACATAAAAGTCATGTATTGCATATTACATTGACATAGTTATGTATTTTAAAGGAACGTATGAAGATGAAAATCTGGCAGCTAATGGCATCATATCAGTTAACTTCAAAAGCCTTCAATTTACACACCAAATTATACAAAAATTTTCGTCTCAAGTTTTTTTTATCAACCGTTGAGAAATGCTTACTTTTTTTTTAACATGGAATATACGCGTAGATACATGAATTTTTAAATTTTCAGAATAAAATATTTACAAGACTTTGAACTATTGATATCATCCGCTAATAAGTTTTGAGAAAAGTAAATGTTTTAACACATCCGCACTGTATTTAAAAATTTGTTTTCAGTTTCAACAGTAAAACTCAAAAGTATGCACTTGCTTATGTGTAATTATAAAAATAACATGGGCGTTGCAGATCTTGAGGTAAGCAGATGTACCTCCTTAAAAACCATTGCAAAGAGCAATTTTTGAACAATATTATAGGTAGGGAACAAAACAAAATCGCTACACATTTGTTTATATATCAGCATGTTACTGCCGTATCATTCATCATTTTTCATATATACTTGAATAAATAAAGCCTATAGGTTGTTTTTTAACAGAGTGTTATTTTGTTTGAGTGGCTATTGACTTCAGGTAAACATATGATAAAAAGCAAGAACATATCCGAAGAGAATATATTTTAATTTTTTGAAGTTTTTTTAAAAATTCTATGAAATGGAACTTATTATAGCATTACCAGAAAAAATTTCTTTTCACCAGCATTTTGTCTTCACATTTCAAACGAATTTAAATCAGAGTATTTATTTAATGTTAAGGATTTTTTTAATGTATGGGAACGAAATGATTCTTTCTTTTATTGAATCGTATTCAAACACATACTGTGAATTTTTTCACAAAAAAAAGTAACTTCCAGTTAATATTTTAAATAACCAGAAGTCAAGTTTAGAAGTTTACAGTGTTCTTGTTTTAGCTTTTGGCAAATCGGAGGATGGTTTTATAAACTGAACTTATTAATTTGGGAGAAAATTTAATAAACATTAAAACAATTTTATTTGTAAATTTAGAATACTCGGTGAGTCTTTGATCTCCTGTAGAATTATGACCAATGACACTCCATGGATAAATTATAATGCTTATGATATGTTTAAAAGTGTTAAAAAAACAACCCCAAAGGAAGCATTTTTTTGCCCAACGCTGAACGATTTGCAACATTCATATATTCCAATACAACATTTACGTGTGTAATAGCTTTTCAATTCTCTTCTTCAAAATGAATACGAACGTCTGAGTAAAAGACGAAGTTCATTTTAAAGTTGATAAAATTGAGCATTTCCGTTAAAATCACCTTTACTATGGGGCTGCTATTGGCTTATTTAGATTTTATACACTAGAAAAAATAAAATTTATAGAGCATATCCTCATAGTTTTAAGGGCCAAGAAACAACTATGAGCAGTTAAAATATCTTTCAACCTCAAAGTTACAAGTTTAATATATATATATATATATATATATATATATATATATATATATATATATATATATATATATATATACACTCATGGACAAAAAAATTAGCGCACAAAGAAATAATTGCGGGATCGTAACGAAACTTGCAATGAAGGTACATGTCGGGGAGATATGCAAATGATTAGAAATGCAGCGTGATTGCGCATTGCGTATATCCGGTAGAGGGCGTTGAACATCGTACTCTGTGGAGTATAAAACAGGTAACCAAAGCTTGTTTGAGTGTGCTGAATCCTTTACAAAGGAAGAGCTGAGATAGACATGCCATTACGCCGTGTTCGAAGACAATATAAGCAGTTGTCGCAGTTTGAGAGGGGGAGAATCGTCGGGATGATGGAAGCTGGGTGGTCAGCTAGGTGAGTAGCTCGTCAAATAGGCCGCTCTAATTGTGTTGTGAGGAGGTGTTGGGACCAGTGGACCCGAGAGATGTCATGTACACGAAGACCAGGCTCAGGACGCCCTCGACAGACTAGTCGTCGAGAAGACCGCCACATCGTAAGAAATGCACGCGTACAGCCAACTGCTTCATCGGCCGCCATCCAGGCACAGGTAGCACCTTCACTAGGGGCCTCTGTGTCTTCTCGAACCATACGAAGGCGCCTGGCTGAAGGACAGTTGGTATCGCGGCGCCCATTACGTGTGCTGCCCTTGACACCCACCCATCGACGCCTCCGTTTGGAGTTTTGCCGCGCACGAGGAAACTGGACTGCAGCGGAATGGAACCAGGTCATCTTTAGTGACGAATCCAGATTCAATCTCGGCAGTGATGACAATCGTGTTCATGTGTGGTGGACGCTTCAATCCTGCGCGTGGTGGACGCTTCAATCCTGCCTTTGCTGTACAGCGACAAATCGCTCCCACAGCTGGTTTGATGGTATGGTGTGCCATTGCCTACAATACACGGTCACCCCTAGTATTGTTCCGTGGCACCATGACAGCCCAGCGGTATGTTCATGAAATCCTGCAACCACATGTGTTGCCACTCATGAAACGGCTCCCAGGTGCCATTTTTCAACAAGACAATGCTAGGCCTCATACGGCAAGGTTCTCACAAGACTGTCTCCGCACTGTTACTACCCTTCCTTGGCCTGCCCGATCCCAAGATTTGTCTCCAATCGAGCATATCTGGGATCATTTGGGACGACGAGTTGGGCATCCTACGTGTTTGAACGAACTAGAGGCAAGGTTACAGCAAATATGGAACGAAATGTCTCAAGACATCATATAGAACTTATATGACTCAATGCCCGATCGTATCACATCGTGCATTTGCGCTAGAGGGGGTCCAACGGAGTATTAACTCCTCCGTTCTTTTACCTTTTTCTCTGAAATAAATTATCCTTTTTCTTTGATTTTCTTATCATTTACTTATATCAAAGTAGTCATCACGTATGTAAAATTTCGTATCATTTTGACGACTCCTTCTTGGTGCGCTAATTTTTTTGTCCATGAGTCTATATATATATATATATATATATATATATATATATATATATATATATATATATATATATATATATATATATATTAAACTGTGTTGAGTGATTTTGTAGGGACTGCATTTAAAATGAGAATTTCTTCACATTGATGGATTAATTAGTTTAGATGGGATAATTACCACTACAGGGCTCAGAAACAAAAGTTGAAACCGCTGCATTGACAAATTGTGGTTACAGTGGCACCAAAGAACTGGATAAAATGATACCGTAGGATTATTTAAAAATGACATTGGTATTTATCACGAAATCATCATTACGAAATTCATCATAAAATCATCATTGTTAAATAAATAAAAAATTAAATACTTGCTGGGTGATATAATGCGTTTTTGGTATCAAAAGGATGAAGAAAATTTAATAATAGTAAATGAAAAAAAACATATCTTCCTGTGGCTGAGTGTTTTTTATTAATACTGGCCAGGAGGTCAAAAGGCCGTGGTCATATTCTTTTATATAATTTGCTTTTCCCAAACTAAAAATATTCAACAGACATCATACATTAGAAATTGTTACTGAACTGAAACTTAGTTGTACAATACGTCCTCACATTTAGACGAACAAGAAGATATTATACGTCCTGAGTATACACCTCAGAACATATTTTGTGACTAATTCTCTTCTGGCGTGTGTCACCAAGTATTCAGGATCACCTGTTACCAATTACTCTTACAAAGAACCAGCGTATACAAAATAAATATAACTCTTCTTATAATGAACGTTTGGTAGTAAATCACACTGATTAAAATATTTTATTTTTAATTTTAAAGCATATTTATGGGGTATAAGACCGACCAAATTCAAAATATTAATAGCTTCTATAATGATTGAATATTTCAGAAATTTGATCAAGAAAATGTCTTGAAATGATAATCAACTTAAAATGTCACGTCACCTATAAAACTTACCTGATTAATTATTTAATTTTGTGTCTAGTCATGGTTTTGCGGATTACCATCCAAAGTTAAAATTCAGTTATTTCCGCAATTTTGAATTTTTCTCAAGATTATCGGAAATGACATATGAGAAAAATTATGACAATTATTTAATATTAAAAATATATAACATTTGCCTGTATTTTAATTAAAATGAATTCTTTATTTTATAACTGGGTTCTTGCTAAAGCAAATAATTTGATAAATAAATAAGTCAGCTTGATTAACAAGATATTTTTCAGATTCCTAAAGGAATACATTAAAAGGTTTTTAACAGTTTTCAACTAAACTATTTATGGAAGAGATGTATTTAAAAAGGTATTTTTTCATTAAACTTCTAAATAAATAAATCCATAGAAAATATTTTACATTTTGTGAAATTACTACACATAAAGATCTTTCAATCACAGAATGACATACCTGAAATCGATGGAATGTTCTAGTTGTGCAAGCAATGGCTTCGAATTCCGAAAACGAGACCATTCACTCCATATGATGAGATAATATACAGCAACCAATCAAATATATCTTATCTATTACTCAAGTGTATATATATATATATACATGCCGTATAAAGAAGTTTTATTATTTATTTTCAAGGTAAAACGTTTATTTTTTTGTTTCATTTCAGTAATTGTTCTCTTACTCTAATTGAACCGACGTGTAACTCCAAAAACTTATCATATATCATCATATATATACATGGTATATATATATATATATATATATATATATATATATATATATATATATATATATATATATATATATATATATATATATATATATATATATATATATATATATGTAGGAGTAAGGGAAACAAGTACAGGAGTTGTGCGAAATAGCTAGATGTCGCTGGTGTTTGCGCGGAAAGACAAACGAGCGGGAGGAGTGAACCGGAGAAGAGAGCGGCTGCAGGGGTGGACGAGATAGGTCCCATCCGAGAGTCTGCCGGCGATTTGAGTTTGTTCGGATTATATATTGAAGAGCCGTTCCGAGAGAGCTCTCACTTTACTTCACAGTATCCGTGTGTATTACTTATGTTGTAGTCGTTCTTGTGTAAGTCATCATGTCTAAGTTCAATTAAATGTTGCTTTGTTAAAAAAAATTGAGTATCATTACTCTAGACCCCTAGCTACCCTATATATATATATATATATATATATATATATATATATATATATATATATATATATATATATACACAGTGGAACTTCTCTAGCCGGCCACGCCTGAAAACAGTCACTCTTTATCGGAACCATGGCTGGCCACCATAGAGAAGATTCAATGTAAATATATATACATTTATATTATAGAAGATAGAATGCTGGTATATGATATATTTTCTGAATAACAAACATAAGAATTCCTCTAAAAGTATATCTATATCAGTCATAAAAAAATATTCCGGCACACTGAACATTACCCTTCGTATGTTCATTTTAAAAATAAAATTTAATACAAATGATGAACGATTTCATCGGAATAAAATCCAAAGCCAGTTTCATTTATCACTGTTAATGGTTTTTTTCACCACGAACAGTAGCGAAAGGAAAATTAAGTATCCACAGACGCACACACACAGAGTATTAAGGTCTAAACAAGAAATGAAATTAGAAAAGCGAAATAAATTGCGGAAGAAAGTCAGCTAGATAAGAAGCTAATAAATAAAACTGCCGCGTAATTCGCCAAATTTGGAGCACAATACTTGATTTCTTGCACGTTTTTCACTGTCTTCCACCAAAAAAACAGCTGCATAAGAAAATGAATATAAATGTTACGCGAGGTTAATATATTTTAATGGTTAAATAGAGAAAAACGAATGCGGAATACGCATTAGTGTTTTAGAAACAAATGAAATTAAAGTATTTTTAGAACATAAGTGTAATTTTACTAAGCATAATGTTGATAAATAAAAATACCAAACCGTAAGGTCTAGAAAGAAACCTGGAATTTTTATACATTTTTTGAAACTGTTGAATTAGATTAAGTTTTATTTAGCAAAATTGTTTAAAGCATTTTCTTTCTTTAGTATTATAACGCAATTTAAATTATTTATCTTTGTGAAGTTGTTTAATGTTTGCTCTTAAATTATTTCCTAGTTTCAACTGTTATGAATTTACTATTGGTATTTCTTAACATCAAATGTATTATGAGAATTAACTTATAAGCTTTGAATTTCACCAAATTAAATATGGGCATTTTAGCCCTTATATGGCTAATAAGTTATACACTTAAATTTAATAATTATTGATCCATATAGCAGAGAAGCTGACTTTGGGCAAAATTTTTTACTTATATGTTTATAAAATTTCATTTCTTAAATGTGGAGTTTAGTAATTTTAAGTTTATTTTAAAGATATAGGTAAAAATACTGACTTGCTTTAAAAGGTTGTTTAAATTTTTTTATCCAAACTAGATAATCTATTTTTAGTTATTTCTAAAAAAATAGCCTTGTATTATGAATTTTGACAAGCATTTTACAATGACGACAGGAAAATATACCATTTCATTTCCCATACTATGATTTTCGAAAATGATCAAAGGACTTTACGGCTTTATTGCTCCTGTAAAGGAACATTTTATGACATTTGTCATAAAATATTTAGTGTGACTCCTGGTTACAGACATGAATTTTATGGTTCTTGAGTATTATTCGGAATGATTTATGAAATCGAACATCTATACTCACGGTAGTGCATAAATGCTACATTTTTATACGACGCTTATTGTACGTCTTATTTTAAGTTACTATTAAAAAAAGCATGAATAATTAAATCTAACATTCGCTATATGCTTGAAGATGTTTGGAGAAATGTCTATATTAAAACCACTGTTTAACATCCTGTTTAATTTTTAAAACATATTATATTTGGTACGTAATTCATTTTTTTGAAAGACCTATCAAATGAGCTCCTATTTCAGTAGGAATAAACCAATGGTTATACCTGTACATATGATCAATTCCAAGTTTTCTAAATTGCCATGTTGCATAAGTTGATTAAACCGAGCATAAAATATATATTTCTTAGCACTGGCATTATCCTCTGACAAACTTCTTTATTATTACAATATACGATAAACAAATTTCCCATACACATGATGATCAGGAAAGAATCACCCGATTACAAAATTTAATATTTTCCATAATTAGAAACAAAATTATAATTAATATGTCATTTTAAAGGAAAAACGTTAATTTTTTTTCACAAGTGTTCGATAAGATTTTCTTTAGTTATGATATTATCGCGATATGCCGTTTCTTGCCAGACACGTTGTAATGTTTCACTATTAACTGTTTGTAATGCCTGACGTCTCACAGTCTCAAAAGGTGGTTTCCAGGAAACTGAATGCATTTTTAAAGGTAAAAGTCCAGGGCAACCAGGTGTTTCAGCGGAGAATGTTGAAAGACTGCGAGAGACTTTTTTACGCAGTCCGAAGAAAGCGACGGTATTTAATCCCCTTGCGATTTCTTCCTTTGGGGATATGCCAAAGATCTTGTGTTCATAACTCCTTTGCCTACAAGTTTGCCCGAACTTAAACAACGCATTTGTGATGCTTTACAAACAGTTAAAGGTGAAACATTACAACGTGTTTGAAAAGAAATGGCAAATCACAATGATATTATAAGGGTGACTAAAGGAAGTCATATCGAACAGCTGTGAAAAAAAATTAACACTTTCCCTTTACAATGATATATTAATTATAATTTTCTGTTTGTAATTATGGAAAATATTAAATTTTGTAATCGGATGATTCTTTCCTGATAACAATGTTTATTAAAATACATTTGAAATTCCTGAAGATTAACTATTATTTTAAATTATTATTCATTTTTACTGTTGTTTTTATAAGTTTATTCCTATGCAATTAAAATTCTAAAAAAACTTCTAATCTGTTTTTTTTTGCATTTTCAAGGAAAATGTTTATCTTATTTCAATTTTTTAATTGCATGCTTAAGCATGGTAATTGAACCTGCTGGTTCCTTAGAGTAAACATTTAAATGAGTCATGGCTGTACGAAATATAAATCCACTAATATACCCTATTCCATAAAACTTAATTTTTTTGTATTTTCTGCATAAATATAGAATTACTTTAACCCATTAGTGACTAGAGTCCTTTTAAAAGGACGCTTACATAATAAGCTCTAAATCACTGAATTTTTTATTTTTTTAGATCCAAATAGCAGAATATCATGATAAAGTGTTGTATTTCTTATTATCCATCAGTTGGTAGCACTACATTAATGTTCTATTTCTGCTTTGAGGGTCTAAAGTCAGAGTTAGTCGTTTTTTAGGTTTTCAAAAGAGCGTCACGCAAAAAGTAAGTTTATTTTATTGTTTTTCAATGTTACGAAAATATTTTATGCTGTTATCACAGTCAATACTCTTTTCTTAAATATGTATCTTTCAAAATTGTTAAAATTACTTTTTAACACTGTTATATTTTCTTTTGCGTAGCGTTCTATATATAGGACGCTAGGCACGGATGGGTACATGTTTTTCTGACCTGTTCCGCTATACGAATGCGTCTTTTTTTTCTCAATTTATGATGTTTTATTACCATAGAGAAAAGGAAATGCTATTTATTTTCAGAAAAGTGATGTTATAAATTATTTTTATAAATAAATATTATTGAGTATTCCTTATTTATGAAAATAATTTAAAAATAAATGTTCTGTTGATTAAGGAATGATTAAAAAAATTTCTTATTTAAGAGAAATATCAGGCTCTTGATAATGTAATGAACGTATTAACAAATTAGCCTCTTAAATACAAAAATTTAATCAAAGGATGTGTTCTGTATTTAGTGATTTTATAAAATAAAGAAAAATTACGAAGTACATAAGTAATTGTCTGGATGTTTTAAAAATATGTGTATTTTAAATGTCTATAATTTAATAAATTTTAAGAATTTTGTCTTTTAATCCAAATTATATTTGATCTAAATATACTGAAATGGGCAATCGATAAGTTTTAAAGCTCTTATTTATATTTATATTTTTATTTTAAGTTTGACTGTGGAGAGGCATTAGCTTTAATGGCAGAGTTATCTGATAATTATACGTTCCATGAAGCGGATATTTATTTGGACCCACCATCTAATGAAGTTACCGATGACTGGCACTATACGGGTTAATAGAACTAAAAAATGTCCACTTGGATATGTTAAATCTGTTAAAAAGAAGAGTAGGGGAAGTTTTGATTTTCAGAACTGCAAAAATTTTAAAATGGTTCGGTGGAATGACAATAGTGTCGTTACTTTCGCGTCTAACCATTATGGTACTGAACCTGTAGCTCAGGCCAAACGCTGGTCGAATATTGATAAAAGATTTGTAGAGACTGACCAACCGTATATTGTGTCTCAATATAATAAATTTATGGGAGGCACCGATCAAATGGATCAAAATCTGGCACAATACCAGTGTTCCATAGGTCTAAAAATGGTGGTGGCCACTGTTTTTGTTCAGCTTAGAAGCATCAATCCAAAATGCGTGGCTATTGTACAGATTATGCCCTTCTAATGACAGTAACAGAATGGATCTCCTCCACTTTAGAAGAGAAATCTGTCAGACATATTTTTCTAAGTACAGTAAGAGACCAAATAACAGTCTGGCTGCAGGGAAACCAAAAATACTTTCAAAAAGAGTGTCTGGTGATGTCCGGTATGGCGGAAAAGATCATTTAATCGTTGTGAATCCAAAACAGATAAGGTGCGCGTACTGTGGCAAAAAATCCACAAGAAAATGCAATAAATGTTTAGTTGGATTGCATGATAAATGCTTTGAAATCTTTCGCACAAAATAGCTTGTATATAAATTGTGTAAAAAAAAAATTATGAATAGCTTTTTTCATTATTTTGTATTTTAATAAGCCCCTTTTATATGTAAATTTAAATATAACAGTGTGTAAAATTTATCATAAGACATAATTTATTAAATTTGTGCCTTTTAAGCTTTTATTTTTGACATTTTCAGCTTTTTAAATTGTTTTGATTTCTTTTAAATGATTAAAATACAATTTAAAAACCTTGTGTTTATTTTATTATGCATTTTTTCGCAGAGTTCCATTGGTTTCATGCGTTTATTTATCTAAAAATGACATTAAAAGGAATAGTTTTAGAAAATCTAAGGGTTGAAGTGTTTGTGTAAAACCTGTACCCTCCCGTGCCTAGCGTCCTTTTTATAGGACGGTAACATTATTTTGAATAAAAATTAAAATTTTAATGCAGGAATTTTTTTATTATTTTTTCAGTTCATTTTGCACCTGTACGAACATAATTAAGTAAAGAAAATTAAAGAATTCGATGTTGGGCATTAATGGGTTAACATACATATATCAATTATTTGTAAAAGCAAGAATTTTTACATTTATTTTTTGTTTTTCCTAAGTGTGATTAATTAAAAACAAATGAAATAATCTAATTGTAATTCCAAATGTTAAAAATAATTCACTTTATAGACGATAAGATTAATTCTTTTTTCCTGCTTGATTTACTGCCTACTCGAATGAAAATAGCCTAGCCTGAGCGTGAACTAAACCCGATAATTAAAATTTTGCTTTGTTGATCCTCAACACGAGGGCATAAGTGAGACATTAATTATTAAATAATTATGAATAAATTTCAGTTTCTTTCCAGTTTCCGTATCGATGCTAATACGCTACCCCCAGAATGCATGCATTGCTGTCATTCCTAATGCATGTTTCTGAATTAATTAGAATATCATCGCAACTTTCCGAAACATTCGTCCCATTCTTTCTTCCTTTTGGAGCCAGCGCACGAAATTGTCAGATCAGAACCTTATTCCCGATGTTAATTACGGAATGAAATTTGCATGAGGGCGGAAATTTTTATTTTTTTATTTTCCTGAGGAATTAAAACATCAATTTTTGAGTGCGTACGAAGGCTGTGCGATCAATTAAGCACGGTTATTACATAGGTTCTAAGGGGTTCGAATATTGTTCATAAATGAATGCGCTCACGCATATTTGGAAATGATAATTTTAATAAAGAATCCTTTTGTCATTTTCTGAGTTTGCCGCTGAGTGATTGCATTCATTAACGTTCATCTTAAGAAAGATACCATGGCATCATTATCTAAATAAATTCCAGGTTATTTTACTTTATCGCTGAATACGTTAAAAACTTAGATGTCGATCAATACTGGCGTGATTTCTTGTATAAAGCAAACGTAACGTAACGTTTCTTAGATGTCAATAATAACCTTTCAGATATTTATATAAACTAGTACTTATTAAAGAAATCCAGTATTTATGGTGAATATATAGTTCAAAGTTTGTGATAGTTATTTCAATATTTACATTTATTCCAGATGTTAATTACGGAATGAAATTGCACAAGTAATTTTTTTTTCACTTTCCCGAGGAAACAAAACATCGGTTTTTGAGTGCTTACGAAAATCTGGGCGATCAATTAAGCAAGATTATTACATTGCTTCTAATGGTTCGAATATTATTCATAACTGAATGCGTTCATGCATATTCACAAATCCTTATTTTAAATAAAGATATCTTTGTCATTTTCTGAATTTATTGCTCAATGATTGCATTCACTGGCTCAAAAACGTTCATCTTAAAAAAGATACCGCAGTGCCTTTAACCGAATAATTTCTAGGTTATTTCACTTTATCGCTAATATCCAGAAACAACTGGATGTCGATTCATTGTACGCATACAAAACAAGCAGACTTAACTATTACTTCTTAGTACGTATGTCATTAATAACCTTTCCGATATCATATAAACTACTATTTATTAAAGAAATCCATTATTATGTTGAATAGTATATAGTTTAAACTTTGTAATAGTTATTTCAATTAGAGGAATCGTATTGCAATTACTGTCTAGGACCAAAATACTTTTATAAAAGTGTTTTATAAGGAAAGAGCGAGTGTTATCATTCTAAAGTACAAACCAAATTGATAACTGAGACATATTTATACACCATTGAACATATTATACGAATGTGAGATTGAATTTTGAAACTTGATTTATAATACTGAAAACTGCATTACACGCAATTATTGACAGTTAAAAAATAATAATAAATAGGTATAAATAATAAATAGGTCAATTCTTAAAGATTTTTAACATGTAATTTAAAAAAATGAGAGAAAAAACTGATGTACTTTATTGGTACATCGCAAAATTGCACTAGTGTAAAATTGGTCAGTCAG